>CM045989.1:8828269-9428269 GCA_025175895.1 Wurfbainia villosa
TCAAGTTCCAATCATTATCAACAAAATGGACAGTCAAGCAAATATAACCCTCACTAGTGCATGTCGTCCACAAATATGAAGTTAAACAAACTCTATTTCGAATAGTAACCAAAACATACTTAAGTTTCTCTTTCTCCCTCAAGTAAATTTGGTTAATATAAAAAACAAGAGTATTTCTAGAAATACAAATAACATCAGGGTTTAAGTACTTCATCCAAGCTTTAATACCATTATACTCAACAAATAAAAATGATAAATCATGTTTGATGATTGCACAAGCCAATAACTCATGTGAAATCTTTTGGTCTATTTTCCTAGACCTCATCTTTCCATCTTGATCAAGAATCATTTGTCCTACATCATGGAACTTAATTTGCAACAAGTTTTAAGATGACACCACAATGTAGATGTTCCATAGAGTTTACCCCCACATTTATACTATTTTTTACATCCATTACATTCAAATTTATCTATACTATCAATCCCTTTAATTTTCTTAAAATACACCCAAATATCAGAAGTTTCTCTAAACCTTTTAATTGATCCCTTATCATTCTTAGTACTTTCCAATTGATCAACATCTAAACTAATAGTTTGATTTTGAGTAGTATAGTTCATTTCAAAACCAATCTGTAATAAAAAAAAAGAAAAAAAAAGTTTCATTTTCAAACAAAATCAATCAAAGAGGTCGTGCAAACTAAAAACATAGAAAAAGAAAGGGAAATGGAAGGAAACTAGGAAATGGAGCAAAAGTCTCACCTCAAACAAGAGCTTGGAGTTGGAGATCTTGAATCAGAAAGGCAAAGATTATCGTCTTCTAGATTGGTGAGATTTGAGCTTAGAGATCAAAGACGGTCGAACTGATGAGATTTGAATTTTCAGTTTGGGACTTGGAGATGCAGTTCAGGCTATAAAAATTGAGTTAGACCGGTAGGTTTGAAGTGTCAAATATGAAGATTTAGCTAATTGTCAGCACTGTTACCTAAAAATATTTAGACAAAGCATGTCCTTGTATCACTTCTAAATCTTAAGCACAATGGTCTTATATTAAGTAAATTCATAGTTCATACTTCATAGACAACAGATTTATCACATAATAATGGATACTACTTCTAAAGAATGAATTACACTCAATGACATAAAGATTATGTCCGAACCAACAAATGTTCTACTTAATATAATACCCATTGATTATTTGAATTATAAACTTGATGTAGCCAATTGCAAAGTTGGGACTTTCAAGGATTGATGTCTTTGGTGGGGTCATGATCTTCCTTTCTCTCTACTTTTACCCATTTTTACCAAAATAATACCAACAGAAAGATGGATGGAATCAAATTCCTACATGCTCTCTACTTCCTAGTTCCTTCCAATTAATCAAAGGAAAATGAGTTTTTCCCCTTATTTCCTTTCCTTACTTCCGTCCAAGTAAAACACAAACATCACAAAACCAAGCAACCTCAATGCATAGACATTAACGACTGAAGAAATAGTAAAAAGTGAGAGAGAGATAGAGTGATGGAGAGGGAAAAAACCTTAGGTCACCGGATCAACACAAGGTCTGGCCTTGATCAACATAAGCTATGTTGTTTCACTAGCACGCACAACACAAGCACCAACCCAACTCTACTTATCTCGTCAGAAAGAATGCAATCCTCCAAACAACCAACCCTCACCAAATCTGGCCATAGAGAAAATAGGAAGGTGAGTGAAGAATGAGGTGTTGAGTGTTGGAGGATCGTGGCTTGGCTAGAAGGGGGGTTGAATAGCCTCGATGATTGTAGATGGAAATAGCTCGTGTCTTAATCGTCTACAATAGTAATTAGCACAGCGAAATGTGCTAAAACAAAAACAATTAAGACTAAAGACAAAGATTAAGAGATGAAAATACTAAAAAGAGATGTAACGTGGTTCATGACCCTTGCCGCTAATCCACAGAGATTCGTAAGGTAAATCACTCCCCAACTCAAATCACTAATCTCTCCTTTAGCTTAATAAGATGGAGGTAACCTCTTTACAACAATTCACTCCCTCTTACAATAGAATAGAAGTAAACACAAGGAAGAGGAGTGTAAAACGTTTAGGGCACTTAGGAGTATGAATGAGAGTTAAGCATTTTCCTCCCCAAGGCACCCAAGGCATCCTCTTATAGAGAGGAAGCCATTCTTCCCATTGGGCATGCATTAGTTGACTGCTGCATGCCAGCAGTCGACTGCTGCTGTAGTTGTTGTCTCACAATGACTTCATCCACGTTGGCATCCAGCCAATGGATAATCCATTAGTCGACTGCTAGACCCTATCAGTCGACTGATCAAACCATTAGTCGATTTCTCCAAGCAAACAGTCGACTCAAAATGGTTCTGTGCTCGTGACACCCTTCAACAGTCGACTGTCATCCCTTGGCAGTCGACTGATGGTGCAACAGTTGACCATCAAACCCTAACAGTCGACTGTTGGGCCAGAAACTCATCAGTCGAACACCAGTCGATTTCTCTCAACTTGGATCAATCGACTGCTATCTATAGCAGTCGATTGATGTCAGATAAAACCTCAAACAAATACTTATTTGAGTATCTGACGGTCAGGTAAACCTCAAACCACTTGTTTGAGCATCTGACACTTCCATTCGTCGGGTAGAAACCTCAAACTCATGTTTGAGCATCCAACTTATCCAATTATCAGGTAAAACCTCAAACACAAGTTTGAGCGTCCGACTTATCGGGCAAAACCTCAAACCTAAGTTTAAACGTCCGACACTTGACTGAGCCAATCAGCCAAGTTCACCTATGAACTACTCCATCTCGGGTTACAATCACTCAATCTCTCATCTTCCCATGGAGTCTCTTACTGAAGCTCTCTTCGTCTGGCCACGTACCTCGGATGAATTAAACCCGCGACTCCTCCAGTGTCATCTTTCGCATCTCGCCCTGAAGTCTGCTTCCTTTGGCTTCACTTCAATGCTCCTCGTCTGACGGTCCCTCAGATGCACCAAGCGCACGACTTTCGCAATGTCATCCTTCACTGACTTAAGGGCCCGAGTCATAAGATGGTGAACTCGCCAATGCTTTCATCAAGTCAACCATGTGTGATTCACTTAATTCTTGCACAACTTAAATATGCACATCAAATCACATAAACAACCTAACTTAAACCCTTTGCCATACACATCAAAACCAAACCATACTTTGGTTGATTGCCCTAACATTGAGGAAGGTGAGCACGTTGAACTACAAGTCACACTCTTGGCTTGAGGAACTCCGTGGCCTCTCCCTCTTGTAACGATCGATTTAGCTCGTCTCGGACTTTCGAGAGACGCAGACTTGAAGCGACGATCCAGATTGGCGACTATGAGGGTTGTGACTCGTGAGGCGGATAGCCGAATGTGAATGAGAATATTGGGATAAAGAGGAGATTGAAGAGACACAACAATGAATAGGCTTTACCTTTTAACTTTTCCCACTTACGAGAGATGATGAGACAATGAGAGAAGGGCTTTCCGCTTTTTGCCTTTTGTTGAACGGTCGAATTGTATTCCTTCTCAGCCCGTGGGTTAACTCACTTAGGCCCGTAACCCGCATGAGTTAATTTATTTAGGCCCATCAAATAATAAATTGATAAAATTTCAACCCAAGCCATCCAAATTATTTGGCGAGGCAGGCCAACCCGTTGGCCCCAACCCAAATTGACAGCTCTACTCTTCATCGAGATGCAGTTCATCTTGTCAAAGGCTGCTGAACCTATCAAATGCATAGTAACATGTCAGATAGTCATTGGCTCCTTTACAGAAGAAGTTCCTATTAGTAGCGGTGGACTATTTCTCTAAATGGATGGAAGTCGAACCCTTGGCTAAGATTACAGAGGAGGCTGTTATATAATTTTTATAGAAAAACATTATATACAAATATGGAATTCCTCAGAAGATAGTCAGTGATAATGATGTCAATTTCAAGGGTAGAAAATTCGGGAATGATGTCAAGTGTTAATATCAAACAAGCATTCACTTCGGTAGCACATCCTAAAGCTAATGGACAACAAGTGGAAGTGGTTAATCGCATCTTGATTCAGGGGTTGAGGACCAAGTTGGGGCCTGGTAGAGAAAATTGGGTGAAAGAACTTTTGGGAGTACTATGGTCCTATCAAACTACTCCTAAAGCCGCGACTGGAGAGACACCTTTTAATTTAGTATATTGGACAGAGGCTGTGATACCTATTGAATCTATATTGTGTAGTGCTGGGGTTTAAGCTTATGACTCGAGCAGAATCAGTCGCTACGAAGTATGGAGCTAGATTTGGTGGAAGAAAATCGAGCACATACCCTTATCTGAGCTGAAGCTTCTAAGCAGAGGGTACAATACATTTTCAACAAGGTGTCACCTCGAGTATTTCAAGTAGGGGACTTGGTTCTTAGGAAAGTCAGCCCTACAGGAGATCTAGGAAAGTTAGCTCCTAATTGGGAAGGACCATACAAGGTTACACGGTGGGTGGCAGGGGCTGCTTATTATCTTCAAGAATGAGATGGAAAAGAATTACTTAGACCATGGAATGTTATACATTTAAAGCATTTTTATAGTTGATGAGGGATGTATGAATCATATGTATGCAAACTAAAGCGAAGAAAATACACCGCTTTAAGTATTGTCATACAAATTATCTGGATCACCCATGATATACATTATCAAATAGGTAGTCATTATTTGAAGTAATCGGGTGGTTATCGTTGAAGAGTTGCCTCCCAATTTAGAAAGGGCGTTGATTTTTGCGGTGGAGGGAATCCTTGCACTTCGTATTGACGAACTGCTTCTTTGAAACCATCTTGGAAAGTGACTCTTATCCGGGAAGCTATTTGTTCTTGGCATTGGCTCTAAGAAGACTCTATCTCTTGGTGGAATTTGATGCAGCGCTCTCAATTCTCCACAAAATCTTTCCAAAGCTGATGATATTGGTGGGAGGTTTGATGAAGGCAAGAAACTAATGCTTGCAAATTGTCATCATGGATAACATGGTCTTGTTGGAAAATTATGGACATTTCTACAAAATCTTGACATAAAGAAAGCGAGACGTCTCTGATGGCTACTGAATGAGTTCTCATGTGTGTCATTTCTTGTTTTACTTGTTGTAAAGAAGCCTAATGTTGTTGTACAAGGGAAAGGGTTTGGTTCCTTTTCGTTTTAAGGAAAGAATTTTGGCAGATTTCCTGCGTTACTTGCCCTCAGTTGCGATTGTGCCTATGCCAATTGGGCTCGGCATGTGTTTAGATCTTGAAGAAGAGAGTCTTCGTGCTGGCGAGCTTGCCCCAGAACAACTTGATGGGTTTGATTCTGATAAGAAGTTTGTTGCTGGATTATAAGTTGATACTGAGAAAGGGAGTGGTTCAACTCTTGATAATTGACCATAGCCTGCATTAATCTGGGTTAGGAAAGGGAGGTAATTGTAAAAAGACTAACCAGGGTAGAAAACATACCAGTTCTAGAGTTTGTTGCATACTTTACATCCGCCATGTTAATTCCTCTTGATGGAGGATCCTCATCTCTCGTGGGGACAAAGAAGTAGACAAGGAAAGGGAAGGGGGGGGGGGGGGGATAAAATGGGCTCATCTTCGTGTGGAGGGGTGGGGGATGATATATCACAATAACGAGTAGCTTCAGTGGAAAGTGAAAGGGAAGTCTCAGAAGTTGAAGGGAATGAGGGGTGAGATGTGGAATAGAGAAGGGGTTTATGGAAATCCCTTAGGATAAGGAAATAGGTAATAGTGGGGATAATTCCAGAGTGAGGGAAGGGCGGTTTGTGGTATTGGGAGTGATTTTTGCCTGAAAAGGGAAGGGAGGCGAAGAATTAGGGTTAGGGTTAGAAGATAAAATGGTTATCTCCATTGAAGATAAACAAGGGTGAGGAACGAGGGGGAACTTGGTTGGAGAAATCGGCGAGGAAGAAGGGGAGGACGTGGAGAAAAGGGAAAGGGTAGAGGGAGGAAGATCATTGGTGGTGGGAATGACTTCCCCCAAAAGAGGGGGTGAAGAAGTATTGAGACTAGGGTCCTGTGCTACCAAAGGAGGAGTGTGCTCTTCTGCTTCTCCTTTAGAAATAATAGCCAGAGGATTGGGGAAAATTGAAAGGGGTGTCGAAGGAAGTACGGGAGGTGTTGTAATAGGAGGGGGGTGACTTGGGGAAAAATGTCACGAGATGGAGAATTCGCAAGGGGAGAAAAATCGATGAGTATCTCAGGGCTTCTACCCCGTTTCCTTTGAAGTCTTTGGCAAATAGCTTCCAGCATACTTGCTTGCATTTTCACAAGAAAATGGAATAATGATGATGTAAAAGGAGGAAGAATAGTTGCAGTGGCAGAAACAACGGCGGTGAATTATAGCAGGTTGAAGAAGGGACAATGACAACCCTATCACTAGTACAAGGAAGAGAAGCGAAAGGGTTGTAGATAAACCCTTAAGGATCCAGGTCACAAGTAAGTTATGGTTCGAAAAATGGGCTAGGGGTGAGAAGGGCCCCATATGCGAACCATCCTTATTATCGAAGAACGATGGAGTATTTCTATGGTCGACTGAGGCGGTTCATAAGTTCTCAGGTCAGGTCTATTTTCTACACAGCTCGACTGTTAGTTGATGCTACAATCCCCCTGCAGTGGTGGAAGGGAGGAGTTGAATTTAAGGTTAGAATTCATTCAAGGAAGAAACGACGAATTATTTCTATAGCCGACTGAGGCGGTTTGTAAGTCCTCAGGTCAGGTCTATTTTCTACACAGCTCGGCTGCTTGCCGATGCTACAATCCCTTATGGTGGTGGAATGGAGGAGTTGGGTTTAAGGTTAAAATCAATTCAAGGAAGAAACGGTGGAGTATTTCTATGGCCAACCGAGGTGATTCGTAAGTCCTCAAGTTAGGTCTATTTTCTACACATCCCGATTTCTAGCCGACGCTACAATCCCTCTGCTGTGGTGGAAGAGAGGAGTTGGGTTTAAGGTTATAATTCATTCTAGTAAGAAATGGCGGAGTATTTCTACGACCGACCAAGGTGGTTTGTGTCAGTGCAATCAGTCCAGGTCACGATTGATCGGACTCGAGTTTGACTCGAGCGATGTTTTGATGTTTGACATGGAAGTTTGACATTGATGTCTGATAATATTTTGGAGAGATTGTTGGTGCAATCGACCCGGGTCATGATTGACCAAACTCGAGTTTGACTCGAGGGGATTTTGATGGTTGACTAGGGTTGACCATGTGATGAAGAAAGTCCAAGCATGGGTCTTGGCATGGAAAGTCCAACATGGATTGACAAGGGAAAGTCCAAGCTTGAATCTTGGCATTTGGAAAGTCCAAGGGTGTAGTCTTGGCCACGTAAGTCCAAGGGTATAGTCTTGGTGGTGAAAGTCCAAGTCATGAGTACTTGGCATTTGGAAAGTCCAAGGGGTTTGATATTGGCGGCGTAAAGTCCAAGTGGGAGTCTTGGGAGCATAAGTCCAATGGTTGGCGGCGTAAAGTCCAAGCGGAATCTTGGCAGCATAAGTCCAATGTGCCTTGGCGGTGTAGACACCGTTAGCATGACATAGCCGATGGAAGCACCTGAAGGCTAGCGTATGGATGAACAAGTCATGGATGACTTGGAGGGATCCTATAGGCGCGAGGTTGACGGAGGTGGCTAGAAGACTTAGGTCTAGACTACGGATGGTCTAGCAAGTATGGGGGAACCATGCTTGGGTTAAACCTCATGTTTAAGGTTAAAACCTCATGTTTGAGGTGTATCAGTCGACTGATACCATGTGGCAGTCGACTGGTGTGAGTCAACTAGGGTTTGACTGCGGGGAGTGCCCTAGCAGTCGACTGCCAGAGGTGGGCAGTCGACTGCTGGACCGAGCAGTCGACTGATCTTGTGATCAGTCGACTGGTGCTTGGTATTTCGGGCACAGAATGGAGTCGGACTCGACTGCTGGGGTTAGCAGTCGAGTGAAGGCTCGATTAGTCGACTGATGGGTATGATCAGTCGACTGATGTCCTATCCGTTGGATTTTTCCAGCGTGGATTGCACCATTGTCTTATAGCAACAGTGTCATCAGTCAACTGATGGTCCCGATCAGTTGACTGATAGGCGATTTCCAGCCCAGGAAGCAGCTTTAAATGGAGCTCATGGAGGAGGTTTGGGCAAGCAATTTCTTGAGCATTGTTGAGGCGATTTGCTGGTGCAAATCAGGGTCTTTAACCACAATTCAATCAATCAAAGATCAAGCAACCAAAGTACTCTTGTAAAGTGTTTTTCTTTACTTGCATTGTATTTCATACTTGTATTAGCTTGTATCTTTCGTATTACTTAGTGTAATCATTTTAAGGGGTTTCTCAGCCTCCGACTTGTGTCGAGGAGTGTTTATTAGTGGTGTGTGATTGACATCGCTAGAGCTCTTTAGAGTTTGATCCGTGGAATAGGAACCTTTCGGTTCTGAACCATGTTACATCCTTGCGTACTTGTGTTTGTCTTAGTCTTTGTTATTGCTATTATATATATTTCACTGTGCCAACGAAGATTGTAGAGACAAGCACAAACGAATTCCATCGAGCATCCAACGCGCTATTCACCCCCCTCCAGCGGCCACTGAATCCTTAACAATTGGTATCAGATCTAGGAGCTCTTCTACGGACTAATCGCCGGGAGAAACACTGCTAGAGGAACAAGATGGAATTTGAAGGAAAATTAGGATGGGACATCCACACACCGCCACTATACGATCAAGAGGATTTTCCGACATAGAGGGCAAGAATGGAGAACTTCTTGATGATGGACATAGAAGATTGGTTCATCATCATGGAAGGCTTTGAACCTCCTAGAGATAAGAAGGGAAATATCTTGAAGTTGAAGAAGTGGACCCAAGAGCAACATCTCAAGTTCAAGACCGAAGTCAATATAACAAAGCTTTTAGAAGATTTAATACCTAATGATATTTTGTGTAAGCTAGGGGATTACATGGATGCCAAGGAGCTATGGAGCAAGTTGGCAAGATTCCATGAGGAGTCTCACTCGGCACAAGAAGAAGAAAGCTCTTCCTCACAAGCAAGTGAGGATTCAGAAATTGAAGAGGAGTCAACTTCCGGATCGGTGGAAGAGGAGGTGGAAGAAGTAGAAGAAGCCTCCACCTCTAGGATTGAGGGAGAGGAGAGAATTTCCACTCTGGAGCATGATCAAGAAGAAGAACCTTCAACCTCCGGTCGAGAAGATGAACAAGTTCAAGAGGCTTCCACCACGGACCTAGGTAACTCAAACATATGTATTAATAATAAAATGCATATAATATGTTTTGAGTGTAGGAAAAATGAACACTACAAAAGTAAGTGTCCTAAAAGAGTCAAGAAGACTCCACCGACACTCAAAAGTCAAGAAAAATCAAAGGAAACTGGTTCCCTAACCATCAAAAGCAAGGAGCACATTATATGCTTCAAATGTAGTCAAAGAGGGCATTATAAGAGTCAATGCTCTAGGGGGAACAAAAAGACTCAAGAAGGAGCATCACAAGTAGGGGGAGCTAAGACTAACCCTAAGGTACATTTTAGTAGTGCACCTTCTAGTTATAATTTAAATGCCAAAAGCATGCTAGGAATAATTTTAACAATCTTGCTATTGTAAATGAAAAGCATGTTAGAAACAATAAATATTTTTGCCTAGGAGCTAAGAGTGTTAATTTTAATAATAAGGAGAAATTTGGGACTAATGTCCCTAGAAAAATCTTATCTAGGGAATCTATTAGAAAAATTGAAGACCACCTAGGTTTTAACCCCAAAAGGACTAGACATATGCCTAAAAAGAACAATGCCCAAAGCTTAAATCAAAATTCAAAAATTGGGCAATTAGAGCTTGAAAATCAAGCCTTGAGGTCAAGACTTGAGAAACTTGAAAAGACCCTTGCAAAAATGACAAATCAAATGCAACAGTCAAATGGTCAAACTCTAGGGTCTAGAAGTCAAAGTCAAAACCTAGGGCATAGGAGACAAGAGTCAACCAAGGGCAAGAAAGGTTTGAGTCACAAACCTAAGCCTAAGGTGACTTATCATAGTGTTCAATTTGATTATGGAACACAAACTAGGTCTAAGAGAGCCAAGGTCAATAGGGAAGTCATCCCTAAGGTTGACCAAGATAGGTACCCAGTGGCTAGGGTTTTATAGAAACCTAGGGTGGCCACTAAGAAGGTTACAAGGGGAGTCACCCATAGAGTTAACCATGACAAGACCACAATGACCAAGGCTAACAAGCCTAGAAGGGTCATTAGGAAGGTATCTAGAGAGGTTATCCCTAAGGAATACCTAATTAACCCTAGGAGCTCAAATAAGTTTTGAGTTCCTAAGAGCGTGATTGATTCACGCTAGATGGGTTTAGGGTGTACCAACTTTAAATGGATGAGTAGTTAACCTAACCATGGTAAAGGTGACACTTTAGATCATTTCTAAGGTTATGGGTATCTTGGAAATAAGTTTGATCTTATGATCCTAAAAGATTTTTGGATGTGTCAATACATTATTGGGATTATGAAAAATCAATTAAATTGGAATAATTTAGGTTTAGAGGTCATAGTGTGCCATTTTAGGTTTTTGGCACACTTGGGAGAAAAGTGATAATATGGCAAAATATACTTAATTATATCAAATGACAATTAATATTAAATTTTAGGTATTGTTATACCTATACATCTTATTTGCCATGCCTTGTGTGTCATATAACATGCCATAACATCATATTTATTTTTAATCATTTAATATGTCATGATCATGTTTAGGATTAAGGTTTAATGTCATGTATTTTTAGATTATATCATATGCCATGACATCATGATCATTGGCCATGCTTAATTATGCTATTATTTATGCTATGATTATTCATGCATTTAATTTGATTAAAATTGATGTAAGGACAATGACATGACTTGAAGTCCCATGTATAAGGGAATCAAGTAGAGTTGCCTTAGAGAATGCATGAAACCCTAGATTAGGAGAACAAAACCAACATCTCACATCACATTGACTTGTGTATGTTTTATACACCCTAGATATATGTGAGATGCTAGGATATGAGTTAAGTTCAAGGTGCATAGTTTTTGCATCTAGATGAACTAAAACTCATCTTATCGTATTGGTGGATCATTGGAAAAGCTTGTGTAATAGTCATGTACATTAAGCCCAAGGAATATGATCCAATATAGGTTTTCAAAAACATTTTAAAATTATTTTAGAAAATCTTGGTGAAGTCTATCTTTTAGTGGCAATCACCATTGATGAAGTTGATACAAAGTGAGCTAAAACATTAAAGTTTTTTTTCACTTTTGAACTTTGTATCAATTTCGATATTTTATGGATAAAATATTTTCCAACATTTTTCACTACTTGTATATATCATAAGTATTATACGTATGAATTTTCACATTTTTTTTGATATACGTATAATTATTTATGAATTTATGAATTTCATTTCTAATAACTGAAATTCTGATATTTCAGTTATCAGTCGACTGATTGACATGATAATCGACTGATCTCTGATAGAGTCAACTGCCAAGTTGATTTTGGGAAAAACAAGGTTGTTTAGCCCGTTTTCAGCTACAGTAAAATTTCCTAACCACTTCTAACCCTAGGCTATGCTTTGGGAAGCATTATAAAGGGTGAAAATCCATTGGATATGGATTAGAAGAGTTGTTAGGGTGATGCATCAAATTTAAGGTATGGAAAAGTTCAATGTTGAACTTTAGACCTTATTTTTGATGGTTTAGAGTTCCTATTGGCTTAGAGACTTCCCAAGGATATTGTTGGTGCAATGATCAAGGGGGAGCAAGCCTTTAGGGGGAGGTATCTATCATGGGATGATGGATGTTTTTCCTCATGAGGGGGAAAAATAGAATTTGGAGATACCCAATTTGAAAATTGGGAGAGTGTATAGGATTGCCTCTCTTGAGTGATATGAGACTTATCACTAGGAAGATTGTAGACATCCTAGATATTTTTTGACCAAGGGGGAGATTGTAAGATCTCATTAGGACATGAGACATTGACCTCCTTGGAGAAAACCTTTTTGATGTTAGTCAAAAAGGGGGAGAATTTTTGGGGAGAATGTTGGGGAAAATTTACGAGATTACCAATTTGGGATAATTGGAAAGAAGATTTGAGTTAGTTTTCTAACTCAAAGGTATGTGTTTTTGTCAAACATCAAAAAGGGAGAGATTGTTGGTGCAATCGGCCCAGGTCACGATTGACCGGACTCGAGTTTGACTCGAGCGATGTTTTGATGTTTGACATGGAAGTTTGACATTGATGTCTGATAATATTTTGAGGAGATTGTTGGTGCAATCGACTCGGGTAATGATTGACCGAACTCGAGTTTGACTCGAGGGGATTTTGATGGTTGACTAGGGTTGACCATGTGATGAAGAAAGTCCAAGCATGGGTCTTGGCATGGAAAGTCCAACATGGGTTGGCAAGGGAAAGTCTAAGCTTGAGTCTTGGCATTTGAAAAGTCCAAGGGTGTAGTCTTGGCAGTGAAAGTCCAAGTCATGAGTACTTGACATTTGGAAAGTCCAAGGGGTTTGATATTGGTGGCGTAAAGTCCAAGAGGGAGTCTTGGCAACATAAGTCCAATGATTGACGCCGTAAAATCCAAGCGGAGTCTTGGCAGCGTAAGTCTAATGTGCCTTGGCGGTGTAGACACCGTTAGCATGACATAGCCGATGGAAGCATCTGAAGGCTAGCGTATGGATGAACAAGTCATAGATGACTTGGAGGGATCCTATAGGCGCGAGGCTGACGGAGGAGGCTAGAAGGCTCAGGTCTAGGCTACGGATGGTCTAGCAAGTATGGGGGAACCATACTTAGGTTAAACCTCATGTTTGAGGTGTATCAGTCGACTGGTACCATGTGACAGTCGACTGGTATGAGTCAACAAGGGTTTGACTGCGGGGAGCGCCCTAGCAGTCGACTTTCAGAGGTGGGCAGTCGACTGCTGGACCGAGTAGTCGATTAATCTTATGATAAGTCGACTGGTGCTCGGTATTTCGGGCACAGAATGGAGTCGGACTCGACTGTTGGGGTTAGCAGTCGAGTGAAGGCTCGATCAGTCGACTGATGTCCTATCCGTTGGATTTTTCTAGCGTGGATTGTACCGTTGTCTCACAGCAACAGTGTCATCAGTCGACTGATGGTCCCTATCAGTCGATTGATAGGCGATTTCCAGCCCAGGCAGAAGCTTTAAATGGAGCTCGTGGAGGAGGTTTGGGCAAGCAATTTCTTGAGCATTGTTGAGGCGATTTGCTGGTGCAAATCAGAGTCTTCAACCACGATTCAAGCAATCAAAGATCAAGCAACCAAAGTGCTCTTGTAAAATATTTTTCTTTACTTACATTATATTTCATACTTGTATTAGCTTGTATCATTCGTATTACTTAGTGTAATCATTGTAAGGGGTTTCTCCGCCTCCGACTTGTGTTGAGAAGGAGTGTTTATTAGTGGTGTGTGATTGGCATCGTTAGAGCTCTTTAGAGCTCGATCCGTGGAGTAGGAACCTTTCGGTTCTGAACCATGTTACATCCTTGCGTACTTGTGTTTGTCTTAGTCTTTGTTATTGCTATTATATATATTCCACTGCGCTAACGAAGATTGTAGAGACAAGCACGAACGAATTCCATCGAGCATCTAATGTGCTATTCACCCCCCCTCTAGCGGCCACTGAATTCAAGGAAGAAATGGCGGAGTATTTCTATGACCGACTAAGGTGGTTTGTAAGTCTTCAGGTCTAATCTATTTTATACACAGCTCGATGACTAGCCGATGCTACAATCCTCCTGCGGTGGTGGAAGAGAGGAGTTGGGTTTAAGGTTAGAATTCATTCAAGGAAGAAACGACGAAGTATTTCTATGGCCGACCGAGGTGATTTGTAAGTCTTCAGGTCAGGTTTATTTTCTACACAGCTCGGCTACTAGTCGACGCTACAATCCCCTTGCGGTGGTGGAAGGGAGGAGTAGGGTTTAAGTTTAGAATTCATTCAAGGAAGAAATGATAAAGTATTTCTACGATTGACTGAGGCGGTTAGTAAGTTCTCAGGTCAAGTCTATTTTCTACACAACTCGACTATTAGTTGACGCTATAATCCCTTTGCGGTTGCGTGGGGGGAGGGCGGGGTGTAAAATGGGCTCATCTTCGTGTGGAGGGGTGGGGGATGATATATCACAATAACGAGTAGCTTCGATGGAAAGTGAAAGGGAAGTCTCAGAAGTTGAAGGGAATGGAGGGGTGAGTTGTGGAATAGAGAAGGGGTTTTTGGAAATCCCTTATGATAAGGAAACAAGTAATAGTGGGGATAATTCCAGAGTGAGGGAAGGGCGAGAGTGATTTCTGCCTAAAAAGAGAAGGGAGGTGAAGAAGAATTAGGGTTAGGGTTAGAAGATAAAATGGTTATCTCCGCTGAAGATAAACAAGGGTGAGGAACGAGGGGGAACTTGGTTGGAGAAACCGGCGAGGAAGAAGGGGAGGACGTGGATAAAAGGGAAAGGGTAGATGGAGGAAGATCATTGGTGGTGGGAATGACTTCCCCCAAAAGAGGGGGTGAAGAAGTATAGAGACTAGGGTCCTGTGCTACCAAAGGAAGAGTGTGCTCTTCTGCTTCTCCTTTAGAAATAATAGCCAAAGGATTGGGGAAAATTGAAAGGGGTGTCGAAGGAAGTACGGGAGGTGTTGTAATAGGAGGGGGGTGACTTGGGGAAAAATGTCACGAGATGGAGAATTCGCAGGGGGAGAAAAATCGATGAGTATCTCAGGGCTTCTACCCCGTTTCCTTTGAAGTCTTTGGCGAATAGCTTCCAACATACTTTCTTGCATTTTCATAGGAAAATGGAATAATGATGATGTAAAAGGAGGAAGAATAGTTGCAGTGGCAGAAACAATGGCGGTGAATTATAGCAGGTTGAAGAAGGGACACATGACAACCCTATCACTAGTATAAGGAAGAGAAGCGAAAGGGTTGTAGATAAACCCTTAAGGATCCAGGTCACAAGTATGTTATGGTTCGAAAAATGGGCTAGGGGTGAGAAGGGCCCCATATGCGAACCATCCTTATTATCGAAGAACGATAGAGTATTTCTACAGTCGTCCGAGGCTGTTCATAAGTTCTCAGGTCGGGTCTATTTTCTACACAGCTCGATTGTTAGTCGATGCTACAATCCCCTTGCAGTGGTGGAAGGGAGGAGTTGGATTTAAGGTTTGAATTCATTCCAGGAAGAAATGACGGATTATTTCTATGGCCGACCGAGGCAGTTTGTAAGTCCTCAGGTCAGGTCTATTTTCTACACAGCTCGGCTGCTAGCCGATGCTACAATTAATTACGGTGGTGGAATGGAGGAGTTGGGTTTAAGATTAAAATCAATTCAAGGAAGAAACGATGGAGTATTTCTCTGACCAACTGAGACAATTCGTAAGTCCTCAGGTTAGGCCTATTTTCTACACATCCCGATTTCTAGCCGACGCTACAATCCCCCTGCGGTGGTGGAAGGGAGGAGTTGGGTTTAAGGTTATAATTCATTCAAGGAAGAAATGGCAGAGTATTTCTACGACCGACCAAGGTGGTTTGTAATTCCTCAGGTCTAATCTATTTTATACACAGCACGGTGACTAGCCGATGCTACAATCCTCCTGCTGTGGTGGAAGAGAGGAGTTGGGTTTAAGGTTAGAATTCATTCAAGGAAGAAACGATGAAGTATTTCTATGGCCGACCGAGGTGATTTGTAAGTCTTCAGGTCAGGTTTATTTTCTACACAGGTCGGCTACTAGTCGACGCTACAATCCCCTTGCGATGGTGGAAGGGAGGAGTAGGGTTTAAGTTTAGAATTCATTCAAGGAAGAAACGACGAAGTATTTCTATGATCGGCTGAGGCAGTTAGTAAGTTCTCAGGACAAGTCTATTTTCTACACAACTCGACTATTAGTTGATGCTGTAATCCTCTTGTGGTTGCGCAGGGGGAGGGGGGGGGTGTAAAATGGGCTCATCTTCGTGTGGAGGGGTGGGGGATGATATATCACAATAACGAGTAGCTTCGATGGAAATTGAAAGGGAAGTCTCAGAAGTTGAAGGGAATGGAGGGGTGAGTTGTGGAATAGAGAAGGGGTTTTTGTAAATCCCTTATGATAAGGAAATAAGTAATAGTGGGGATAATTCCAGAGTGAGGGAAGGGGGGTTTGTGGCACCGGGAGTGATTACTGCCTGAAAAGAGAAGGGAGGTGAAGAAGAATTAGGGTTAAGGTTAGAAGATAAAATGGTTATCTCCGTTGAAGATAAACAAGGGTGAGGAACGAGGGGGAACTTGGTTGGAGAAACCGGCGAGGAAGAAGGGGAGGACGTGGATAAAAGGGAAAGGGTAGAGGGAGGAAGATCATTGGTGGTGGGAATGACTTCCCCCAAAAGAGGGGGTGAAGAAGTATTGAGACTAGGGTCCTGTGCTACCAAAGGAAGAGTGTGCTCTTCTGCTTCTCCTTTAGAAATAATAGCTAGAGGATTGGGGAAAATTGAAAGGGGTGTCAAAGGAAGTACGGGAGGTGTTGTAATAGGAGGGGGGTGACTTGGGGAAAAATGTCACGAGATGGAGAATTCGCAAGGGGGAGAAAAATCGACGAGTATCTCAGGGCTTCTACCATGTTTCCTTTAAAGTCTTTAGCGAATAACTTCCAGCATACTTGCTTGAATTTTCATAGAAAAATGGAATAATGATGATGTAAAAGGAGGAAGAATAGTTGCAGTGGCAGAAACAACGGCGGTGAATTATAGCAGGTTGAAGAAGGGACACACGACAACCTTATCACTAGTACAAGGAAGAGAAGCGAAAGGGTTGTAGATAAACCCTTAAGGATCTAGGTCACAAGTAAGTTATGGTTCGAAAAATAGGCTAGGGGTGAGAAGGGACCCATATGCGAACTATCCTTATTATCGAAGAACGATGGAGTATTTCTACGGTCGACCGAGACGGTTCATAAGTTCTCAAGTCAGGTATATTTTCTACACAGCTCGACTGTTAGTCGATGCTACAATCCCCCTGCAGTGGTGGAAGGGAGGAGTTGGATTTAAGGTTAGAATTCATTCAAGGAAGAAATGACGGAGTATTTTTATGGCCGACTGAGGCGGTTCGTAAGTCCTCAGGTCAGGTCTATTTTCTACACAGCTCGGCTGCTAGCTGATGCTACAATCCCTTACGGTGGTGGAATGGAGGAGTTGAGTTTAAGGTTAAAATCAATTCAAGGAAGAAACGGTGGAGTATTTCTATGGCCAACCAAGGTGATTCATAAGTCCTCAGGTCAGGTCTATTTTCTACACATCCCGACTGCTAGTCGAGGCTGCAATCTCCCTGCGGTGGTGAAACGGAGGAGTTCTCGCAACTAGCCGATGCTACAATCCTCCTACGGTGGTGGAAGAGAGGAGTTGGGTTTAAGGTTAGAATTCATTCAAGGAAGAAACGACGAAGTATTTTTATGGCCGATCGAGGTGATTTGTAAGTCTTCAGGTCAAGTTTATTTTCTACACAACTCGGCTACTAGTCGACGTTACAATCCCCTTGCGGTGGTGGAAGGGAGGAGTAGGGTTTTAGTTTAGAATTCATTCAAGGAAGAAATGACGAAGTATTTCTATGATCGGCTGAGGTGGTTCGTAAGTTCTCAGGTCAAGTCTATTTTCTACACAACTCGACTATTAGTTGACGTTACAATCCTCTTGCGGTGGTGGAAGGGAGAGAGTTGGGTTTAAGGTTATAATTCATTCGAGGAAAAAATAATGAAATATTTCTACGGCCGACCGAGGCATTTTGTAAGTCCTCAAGTCAAGTCTATTTTCTACACAACTCGGTTGCTAGCCGACGCTACAATCCCCCTACGGTGGTGGAAGGGAGGAATTGGGTTTAAGGTTAGAATCAATTCAAGGAAGAAATGATGAAGTATTTCTACGACCATCCAAGGTAGTTCATAAGTCCTCAGGTCCGATCTATTTTCTACATAGCTCGGCTGCTAGCTAACGCTACAGTCCCTCTGCGGTGGTGGAAGGGAGGAGTTGGGTTTAAGGTTATAATTCATTCAATGAAGAAACAATAGAGTATTTCTACGGTTGACCGAGGTGGTTTGTAAGTTCTCAAGTCAGGTCTATTTTCTACGCAACTTGACTGATAGCTGACGCTACAATCCCCGTGTGGTTGTGGAGGGGAGAAGTTGGTTTAAGGTTAGAATTCATTCAAAGAAGAAGCGTCAGAGTATTTCTATGGCCGATCAAGGCAGTTCGTAAGTCCTTAGGCTAGACTTATATTCTACGCATCTCAGTTGGAGTTGTAACCCCCATGCGATCATAAAATGGAGGAGTGGGGTCGAGGTATAAGTTGTTGTTGCAAGGCAAATGAGATATTTTGGCCGAGGAATTATTCTAAGCATTATGTCACCTGGAATTTTCTGAGGGAGTTTAGAAAATCTCAGAAGAAGGAAGTATCCTATATATTCAGTTCATGTTCAGAAGGATTATTTCTTTTGTAAATTAGAAGAATCAATCAAAGAAGTTAAGTCAGAATCAAACTCTAGTAAAGATATGCAATATTACTTATCAAAAGTTATACTTCTTCATGATATTATCGACATAATATATCCCATGATACATTCATCCAAAATAGACTTAGTTCTTTTAATTTTCTAAGATAAAGAGGGAATTACAATATAGGAGAATAGAAACTAGGAGGCTTCGTGAATAATTCTTTCTGGGAGAAGAGGCTGGGCAGAGGGAGTGCTGTGAAGGGATACCCGTGTATGAAGTTGTCTGACATGAGGCTGGTTAATAAACTTAAGCTTCGAGTTGGTGCGCCAAGCTATTGCTAGTTCTTGGCACAGAGAGTAATTGTGGGTGGTGGTGGAACGAAGGTGGGGATTGGTTACCAGCTCTTCCAGTTCCACTATGCGTTGTTGATCTACGTTAGGTAGTTCCTTGGAAGATGGCTCCTCTTTGGGAAAAGGAAGGTTGGCCATGGAAATGGGAGGGGCTAAAGAGAAACTAAAGAAATGCTTAGTAGAAAAGATGTCTATATGGAGGAGGAACCAGGCTTCAATTTATAGAGGAAAGAAGGTGGGGAAAACAAAAGAATTTCTATATTAAATAAGGAAGGTGAGAAGTCAGAGTTTTATTGAGTTGAGGGTTCCGAGGAAGTGGCTAGGAGAAACTTGGCACAGGAAGGGGAGGTAAGTGAGAATTGATAAGGTCATCATTTATTGCGGGTGTAGCCCTAGATTAGAAGTTGGTCTAGTGGGGATCCATAAGATTTTTCAGTGTCAGACAATAGATGCGAAGATGAAGATATAACTGTTTCAACTGTACTAGGAAGGAGGGATATTTCTTTGGGCACAGTCTAAGTGTTGGGATAAAAGGGAATGGGAATAAATTTTCTCCTTAGTATAGTTCGAGCAATATTGTCCATGGTTTAAAGAAAATATTTTTAATTACAGGTAGGGAGGAAAAAGGGATTGAAAGGATCCCTATGTATTTCCCTCAATAGTTCTGAAAGGATCTCTGGGAGGTGGCAAGCGGTACATTTAAGCCATTATAGACTAGGTACTTAAGATGTATAGAGGGCGCTATGGAATGGAAAAGGATAGGTCTCGAAGAGAGTATATAAATTCACATCTAAACGAAGTGGCTCAGGAGAGAAAAGGTAAGGTGAGATTCACTTTTCTTATAAGTAACACTAATGACAAGATAAAATAGGGAAAGTAAGTAGGACTGGTAGAATTGGTCATTCATTTAGATAATGGAAGGGAGGAAGTACCATCTTAGGAGACATATAGTGGCAATTTCAGAAAACCCCTAACTTGATGATGGATGGGTCAAAATCTTAGTGTAACAGTCGACTGATACTACGGTAAAAAGGGAAAAGAATCAGTTAATCATTTTCGAGTAGAGAGTATGCACAAATAATAGGACAAGAAGATATATAGTATTGAAGAAATAGATAAAATATCTTACTATATCAAAAAGGAATAAATTACAAATCAAAAGTCTCAGGGGGATATTCCGCTAGAGCTTTTGCAATGTCTATAAAATCTTCATCATTCTTCGGTGGAGGATATCCCTGTTCTGTGAATTACTTCACAACCCCGTTAAAGCCTAATATGAAGATGTCAGTGGCTTTGGGGCTAAGTTTATTAATCATCTCTTGTTCCTTAGCCTTCAGGCGAGTTTCTTCGATAGCTTGGTATGTTGTGAAAGCTAAATGGAGATATTCTTTTTTCCTTAGAAATAGCTAGTAATCTCTGTATACACGCCTCTAATTCGGCAGTGTTATTGTTCTTCAAGGCCTCAATTCGACTAGTTATCTCTAGGAGATCGTTGGAGAGTGCAGACGTCACTGAGGAGAGGTATTCTAGCTGGGTGAGTTGGGAAGCCCTGGTCATTTCCAGAGTTCGAGCAAATGATAAGTCTGAGCCAATTCGGCCAAAGACTCTGAGGGCCTAGCCTGAGTCTCTTGTAGCTGAATTCTGCATTCCTTTAGCTCTCGGGCTAGGGTTTCAATCTTTTGCACCTATTCCCGTTGGACTAGTAACTGAGTTCGCAGTAGATCTTTTTCGCGGAGAGAGTCTTCTTGGTTGCGTTTGGACGTGGTGAGCTCAATATTAAGGTCAGTGCAGGTCTTCTTCAGGGTTTCTACTGAGGTAGCCAGGGTTGCTTCTCGTTGCTTAGAGGGTTGCTTCTCGTTGCTTAGATTATACCAGTTGGCTGACCATGTCTTTTAATTGTTTTTCTGAAGTTGCATGGCGAGCCTCCATGGTAGATTGTATGTGGCCAGATGTTGAATGACTTCATTATAATCCTCAGTGACCTGCTTTAAGAATAAAGGTTAAAAAAAAAAAACTACATCTAGGCCTGAGTCAAGGAAGGTGTCAAAGGCAATACCTTTGTAAGGTCCACCCACATGTAGGAGATCGGACATCGCTAGAGGGGGGAGGGGGTGAATGGCACATTCGTGCGTTCAACGGAATTCGATCGTGCTTTTTTCTACAACTTGTTAGTTTGCATAGAGGAATATAGAAATACAAAAGACAAATACACAATCACATGCAAAACACAAGATATAATGTGGTTTAGAACCTTAGGGTTCCTACTCCATGGGGCGAGCTCGAATGAGCTCTAGTGATGCAAATCACTACTAATACAACTCCTTTTCGACAATACGTCGGAGGTGGAGAAACCTCGTACAAGTATTTACAACAATAAACAAGATACAACAAGCAAATACAAAGTAAATACAATAAATGACATAAAGAAAACTTTACAAATACTTGCTTTAAATGCTTGCTTGTTGATTGCTTTGGGCTATCTTTGAAGGACTGGAAAACACCAACTATTCCCTTTCAAATCATCCCAAGAACCATTGCTAAAAAACTCACCTTCAAGCTCCTTATAAAGCTGTAACTCAGGATGATTTCTGCCTAATAGTCTATTGCTCATACCCATCAATCAACTACTCCTGTAGTCGTTGTCTCATAACGACTTAATCCACGCTGGCATTCAAGCCAACGAATACACTGGCAGTCGACTGTCAAGCCCGTAGCCAACTGCTCAATCGGTTACCGAGCTTTCTACGCTCGTGAACAAAACCAGCAGTCAACTTCTCTCAATGGCAGTCGATTGCCCAAGGCCAGTTAAGGCGCCGTCGAGGTGCTAGTCGAGGCACCGTCGAGGCGCCAGTCAAGGAGCCTTACGTCTATGGCCGCAACTCGACCGCAGTCAATCATCAGTCGACTCACAGTAGTTGACTGGTCATAATCTCAGTCGACTACTCAATGTTGACTCGGCTACCAAGTGTCAAAATACTTAATCAGTCGACTGATCCATAATCCCAGTCGACTAATACACCTTAACAATAAGGTTTAACCCAAGTATGATACTCTCATACTTGCTAGACCACCCTTAGCCTAGACCTAAGCCTTCTAGCCACCTTCATCAGTTTCATGCCTATTGGATCCCTCCAAGTCATCCATGACTTGTTCATCCATACGCTAGTCTTCAGGTGCTTTCATCGACTATTGTCATGCTAACTATGTCTACACCGCCAAGGCACATTGGGCTTACGCTGCTAAGACCCACTATTGGATTTTACACCACCAACCATTGCACTTATGCTGTCAAGACTATCGCTTGGACTTTATGCTGCCAATATCACACCCTTGGACTTTCCAATTGTCAAGTACTCATGACTTGAACTTTCACCGCCAAGGCTATATACTTGGACTTACATGGCCAAGACTACACTCTTGGACTTTCCATGCCAACTCTATGTTGGACTTTTCAAATGCCAAACCCCATGCTTAGACTTTCCATTGCCAAATACCCAAGACTTGGACTTTACTTTTGCCAAGACCCATGCTTGGACTTTCCATTGTCAAGTACCCAAGACTTGGACTTTACCATTGCCAAGACCCATGATTGGACTTTCCATTGCCAAACAATGATTAATCCATTGTCAAACATCAAAATACTACTCGAGTCAAACTCGAGTCTGGTCAATCATGACTTGGGCCTATTGTACTAACAATCTTTCCCTTTTTGATGTTTGATAAATACCAAATATCTTTGAGTTAGAACACTAACTCAATCCAATCTTCCAAATTGTCCAAATTGGGAATTCCAAATTCTTACTCAAATTCTCTCCCTTTTTGACATACATTAAAAAGACTCCCCCCAAGGGTATCAATGTCTCATATCCCAATGAGATCTTACAATCTCCCCCTTGGTCCAAAAACATCTAGGATGTCTTCACTCTTCCTAGTGATAAGTTCCATATTACTAAAGAGAGACAATCCTCCAATTTCTCTCAATTCTCCAAATTCTCCCTCTTATGAGGAAGAACACATCCATCATCCCATGATGGATAACCTCCCCTCCTAAAGGCTTACTCCCCCTTAACCATTGCACCAACAATGTCCTTGGAGGGTCCCTAAGCCTATAGGAACACTAAACCATTAAAATTAAGGTCGAAAGTTCAAACTTGAACTTTCACACACCTTAAAATTTTAATACACACCCTAAACAATTCTCTTAATCCATATCCAATGGATTTTCATCCTTTCTAATACTTTCCAAAGCATATCCTAGGGTTATGAGCAGTTAGGGTAGCCTAACATAACTGAAATCAAGCTAAACAAACCTTGTTTATCCGAAATTAACATTGGCAGTCGACTCTTTTAGTCAACAGTCGACTCACCATGACGCTAGTTGATTGCCATCTATGGCAGTCGACTGATTTCTGCAGTTGTAGAAATCTAATTTTTAGAATTAAAATTCAAAAAATTATAAGTAATTATACGTAATTTGAAAAATAGTGAAACTTCATACGTATAATACTTAAGTCAATCATTATGGGTGAAAAATATTTGAAAAATAAAATTTTCATAAAATATTGAGATTGATACAAAATTCAAAATCATTGATAACTTCAATGTTTTTGACCTATTTTGTATAAACTTCTTCAATTCTATCAAAAGATAGACTGTACCAAGATTTTCTAAAATGATTTTAAAATATTTTTAAAAATCTTATATTGAACTATGATCTATGAGCTTAATGCACATAACTTGTATATAAGCTTTCCTCATGATTCATCCATGGTATAAGATGAGTTTGAGTTCATCTAGATGCAAAAACTATGCACCTTGAACTTAACTCATTTCCTAACATCTCACATATGTCTACGGTGTATCAATACACACATATGTCAATGTGATGTGAGATGTGAGTTTTGTTTATCCTAAACTAAGGTCTCATGCATTTTTCTAGGCAACTCTATTTGATTCCCTTATACATGAGACTTCAAATCATGTCATAGTCCTTAAATCAATTTTAATTAATCCTAAATGCATGAATAATGATTATGGTATACAATGATAGTATAAATAGAAACATGTGCCAATAATCATGATGTCATGACATATAAATAAAATCTAAATACTAACATGACATGAAAACTTAAACCTAAGCATTATCATGACATATAAAATGATAAAATGAAATATGATGTCATGATATAGCATATGACAAACAAATCATGACACATAATAAGTAAAGGTATAAAATACCTAAATTTTAGCATTAGTTGTCATTTGTTGGGATTAAGTTCATTTTTCCATATTACTACTTATCTTTCAAGTGTGCCAAAAATCTAAAATGACACACTATGACCTTTAAATCTTAATTGTGACGATTTGATCAATTTTTCATAGTTCTCAAAATATATTGGCACATCCTAAAATCTTTTAGGATAAAATTCTAACCACATTTCCAAAGTGTCAAATTACTTTGGAAATGACCTAAAGTGTCAACTTTGCTATGGTTAGGTTAACTACCTTACCAATTCAAGTTGACACAACCTAACCCATCTAGCGTGAAAGGTTCACGCTCCTAGAAACCCAATATCTAATGGAGCTCCTTGGGTTAATTTGGTATTCACTAGGGATGACCTCCTTGATACCTTCCTAATGACCCTCCTATGCTTTGAAGCCTTGGTCATTTGGGTCTTACCAAGGTTAACTCTAGGGGTAACTCCCCTTGTAACCTTCTTAGTGGCTTTCCTAGATTTCATAGAAGCCCTGGCCACTAGACACCTACCTTGGTTAACCTTAGGGATAACTTCCCTAGTAACCTTGGTTTTCCTAGACCTAGATTTAATTAGTTTCATAATCAAATGAAATATTGTGGTAGGTCTCCTTGGGCTTAGGTTTGTAACTCAAACCTTTCTTTCCCTTGGATGATTCTTGTTTTCTAGGTCCTAATTTTTGATCATTTGACCCTTGAAATTGATTTTGCATATTCTTAAGGGTTTTCTCTATTTTCTCAAGCCTTGATCTCAAAGCTTGGTTCTCTAACTCTAATTTTCCCAATTTTGAATTTTCATTCTTTATTTGGGAATGATTCTTCATTTTAGACATATGTCTACCCTTCTTAGGGTTAATGCCTAAATGATCTTCTACCTTTCTAATTGCTTCTTTAGGTAGAATTATTTTAGAGATATTAGTTTCAAATTTCTCCTTAGTTCTAAAACTATCACTCTTAGCACCTAGGTAATAAAATTTATTTCTACTAGCATATTAATATAATCATTGCTAACAATAGCAAAGGAATTAAAATTATCCCTAGCATTATTTTTAACCTTAAAACTTGAAGGCGAATTAATAGAATATACCTTAGGGCTTGCTTTAGAAGCTCCCTCTACATGTGATGCTCTTTCTTGGACCTTGGAGGCTTATCTTCCCTTAGGGCATTGGCTCCTATAATGTCCCTTTGATTGCACTTGAAGCAAATTACATGCTCCTTGCTTTTCCTAGTGGGGACACCGACATCCTTGACCTTTGATGTCGGTTGAGCCTTCTTGACTCTTTTAAGGCACTTAGTCTTGTAATGCTCGGCTTCCCTACACTCAGCATATAATGTGATTTTATCGTTAATTAAAATGCTTGAGTTACCTAGAACGGAAGTGGAATTTTGAACTTCTTCAACTCTTCCGAATGTTGATGGTTCTTTTTGATTTTGCTCTTGTTCTGGTGTGGATAGTCTTTCCTCCCCCTCAATCCTTGAGGTGGAGACTTCTTCCAATTCTATCTCCTCTACCGATTCGGATGTTGATTCCCTCTCAACCTTCGAATCCTCAAGCTCTTGAGATGACGATGATGTGTTTTCTTCTTGAGCTTAGGAGGATGAGCACTCCTCTTCTTCCTTATCTTCTTGGACCGAGTGAGGCTCCCCATAGAATTTTGTCAACTTGCTCCAGAGCTCCTTGGCATCCATGTAATCACCTAAATTACACAGAATGTCATTAGGGATTAAATCAACCAACAATTTTATTACCTTTTTATTTTTCTCAAATTCTTCAAGTTATTCTTCGGTCCACTTCTTCATCTTGAGGAATCCTCCCTTCGACCCTCTTGGATATTTGAATCCTTTCATCAAGATGGGCCAATGTTCGAAGTTCCTCATCATTATGAATTCTTTAATTCTTCCCTTCCATTGATTGAAGTCTTCTCGTCCATAAAGGGTGTATGGAATTGACGTGTTGATGTCTCATCTCAATTTTTCTTCAAACTCCATCTTCTTTCCTCTAGCGGTGCTCCCTTGGCTGTCAAACCTTGAAGAGCGACCTCGCTCTGATACCACTTGTAGGAGATCATACATCGCTAGAGGGGGGTGAATGGTGCGTTCATGAGCTTAATGGAATTCGATCGTGCTTGCCTCTACAACTTGTTAGTTTACTCAACAGAATATAGAAATACAAAAGACATACACAATCACATGCAAAACATAAGCTATAACGTGGTTCAAAACCTTAGGGTTCCTACTCCACGGGGGCGAGCTTGAATGAGCTCTAGTGATGCAAACCACCACTAATACAACTCCTTCTTGACAACATGTCAGAGGTGGAGAAACCTCATATAAGTGTTTACAATAATAAACAAGATACAACAAGCAAATACAAAGTAAATACAACAAATGATGTAAAGAAAACTTTACAAATGATTGTTTTGGACTAACTTTGAAAGGACTAAAAAACACCAACTATTCCCCTTCAAATTGTCCTAAGAACCATTTGCAAAAACCTCCCCTTAAAGCTCCTTATAAAGCTGCAACTCGGATTGATTTCTGCCTAGCAGTCGACTGCTCACACCCATCAGTCAACTGCTCTTGTAGCCGTTGTCTCACAATGACTTAATCCATGTTGGCATTCAGCCAGCGAATACACTTTGCGATTGATTGCCATTACGTGATCAACTACCAAGCTCATCTTGGCTCGATGATCAGAGCTTTACGCTCGTGACCAAAACCAACAGTCGACTGCCCTCCATGGCAATCGACTGCCTAAGGCCAGTCGAGGCACCGCCTCAACTAGGTCTCCAGTTTGAGGCACCAGTCGAGGCGCCTTGAGTTTGTGGTAGCAACTCGGTAACAATCGATCATCAATCAACTGCTCAGTGTCGACTCGCCTACCAAGTGTCAAAAAACTTGACCAATCGACTGGTCCATAACCCCAATCCACTGATACACCTCAACCATGAGGTTAAACTCAAGTATGATGCCCTCATACTTGCTAGACCACCCTTAACCTAGACCTAAGCCTTCTAACCACCTCTATCAGTCTCACGCATATTGGATCCCTCCAAGTCATCCATGACTTGTTCATCCATATGCTAGCCTTCAGGTGCTTCCATCGTCTATTGTCATGCTAACCGGTCTACACCGCCAAAGCACATTGGACTTACGCTGCCAAGATCCATGCTTGAACTTTACGCCGCCAACCATTGGACTTATGCTGCCAAGATAACCACTTGGACTTTACGATGCCAATATCACACCCTTGGACTTTCCAATTTCCAAGTACTCATGACTTGGACTTTCATCGCCAAGCCTACATACTTGGACTTATGTGGCCAAGACTATACCCTTGGACTTTCCATGCCAACTCCATGTTAGACTTTCCAAATGCCAAGACCCATGCTTAGACTTTCCATTGCCAAACAATGATTAATCTATTATCAAACATCAAAATACTTCTCGAGTCAAACTCGAGTCTAGTGAATCATAACCTGGGTTGATTGCACTACCACCTCATGCGCTCTAGGGGACCTTGCATCCCTGATTGTGTAAAGAGCTTTACTCCATGAGGTGTGTGGATGCAAAGCAGGGATTGCAGTGTCGTGGTTGGGGGATCTACAAAAGTAGGTATATTAATAGGATCAACTGAGGAAGGAGGCTCTGAGGGTTATAGGGAAAGAGGGGCTCAGGCGAAGAAGAGTCCAAAAGAAGGGGGTTGGTGGTAGGTTCTTTGGGAGATTATGGGAGGGGCAAAACGGGGTTAGAAGGATTTTCTTCCAGAGGGAGAGAGGAAGACTTATTGGAGGAATAAAGAGGGGAGTTTTCCTCATACTGAGGAAAAAGATCTTTTAGGGGAAGCAAATCCTCTTCTGCAACAAGGGAGGGAGGGATATAGGGTCAAAGGCGACGACGACGAGGGGGAGGTGGACCAGGGATGAAGAAGAGGAAAGGGGGTGGAGATTTTCTTTGAATGGAAGAGCCCTTCAATAATTGAAGTGACCTCCTTTGGGAAGGAGGAGAGGAAGGTAAATGAGAAGGTTGGGGGGTGTCATGTCCCTCTAGAGGTAGGGAAATTTCTTCATTCGTAGAGGTGGATGGAGGAGTTGGAGAAAGAGTCGCTAGTTCTATCCTTTTTCTCTTCTTCTCCTTCTCTGCTTGAGCCTCTATCAGGATCATCATTGCCCTCTACATTAGCTTGTCTGCTATAAGGAAAGAAAATGGTAGAGTGTGATGCGCACGAACGTGACCTCAAATCTCGCGACGGAGACTGTCGAGGACTCAAAGTGCGCACTCGAGCTCAATGCCCGCAAGTGCACGGATGTCGTCAAGTAATAAAGATTATCGATCCCACATGGACTGGGATTCGAATACCAATATACTCAGTGGTTGTAATTGTTTGGACGTGACTCTAAGAGGTTTCGATTGGTGAGGGCTGTCGGTGGACTCTACTCTGTACGGTGTCACACGGAGGAGGAAAGGAATGTGCCGAGGTCTTCAAAGGTGATTCTAGGACTTCGATTTCGCTTGTGTATCACAGAACAATGTTGTCAATTGACATTGTCTAGACGTTTAGCTATGGTTTTGTGGAAGGGACATCATACACTCTCCCGCAGAGCCGCCGCATCTACCGGGAGCTATCTCCGCCTAAAAGGATGGGATAGACGGTACGAGGATACCAAATCAATCCCTACGGTGAACCGTTTCCGATTCCACCGCACCCTTCTACCTGCAGTTACAGGAGATCAGGTTTACCCCTAGGTTCCTTATATAAAATCCCTTACATTTTAGATTACGAGGGCTGTCACCCCTCATATCGCCTAAGCACAGCAGATAGAAAGCCAAACACGCATAGATATAGTAAAGAGCAACTACCAATTGTCAAATCAAACTCATAGGCAGAATTAAACATGAACCAACATTGTATGTGTAGACAAGTTACCCCCTAATCCTAGAATCGAAAGTACTACTCCATGTATATGAAGAAAGAATCACAAAGAATGTCTAAGTTCGAATACATAAGGAATAAAACGTAGGAACAAAGAATTATAATGCTTTCCTGGTCTTCTCTCCGACGTTGAAGTGCGAGGTGTGGACCTCTGGTGGCGTTCCCCCTCCCCGTTGTGAGTTACTAAAGCTTTTTAAGGCTTCGACATGCCGTCCTAGCCGTCGTGCCTCCCCCCTAGGATTTGGGCGGAGCTATCCTTATATAGACATCGCCTCGGACCGCTGCAAAATTCGAAAAAAGCCCTAGTCGCGCAAATCTGTCGGGCCGCCACACGACCGTGTGTTTCCACATGGCCAGGCCGTGTGTGGCTCTGGGGTGCTGATCTCGCCCATTGGATACGGCCGTGTGAATCCACACGCCCTGGCCGTGTACCACTCTGCGTCTAGCTGCGAGATGTCCTTCTTTTGCTTCGAAAATGTATCTTTTTCACTCGAAAAGCTAACCTACACACAAAAGTACAACGAGCAGACCTCCGAACTAGAAAATAGGAAATGCATGCAAAATAGAGTAACATATGCATAAAACTAACACAAAATGTAATGAGATGTGAGCGAAAACTACTCCTAAAACCCTATATATTTTGCTCACATCACTTCTCCCAGACTTAAATCTTTGCTTGTCCTCAAGCAAACCTCAGTGTCATGAAATTCTAAAAAGATATTGTTCCATAATTAGCATGTTAACTAAACTTATCAAGTGGTATTTGCAATCAAAGCAAACCAAATATGTTCTAGAAATTCACTAAGTTAGCTTCTCGTGCTCGTGCTAAGCGAACCATTCTTAGGGGATGCTATTTCCATGGTGAGTTAAGTCGTCACCCCATAGCTTTCCTAAGGTTTCCGACTCTTAGGCACTTACCTACCTAAAGCGAGGGTTATTCCCTAGATCTAGCATAAAGTCTCAAAGGCGTGCTCGGTATTGAGAGAAATTAGTAGGTGTTTGCCCAGTAACCTAACTCGGTCTCAAAGGGGCACCTAACCATTTCCACCCACGACAACTATTTTTTATCCCTCATAATCTTTTCTTTCTTCTTTTTTTTTCCCATTTCTTTTTCTCTTTTTCTTTTATTTCTCTTTTTCTTTTCTCTCTTTTTTTTTTGCTCACTGGGATTTTGATTTTTCCAAATGGGCTTACACAATCCGAGCATCTCTAGTAACTAAAATGCCAAACCTAGAGTCACATATGGATTCCAAAGTACTAGACTACTGACGTAAATCATAACTAGGTATGTACTAGATGTTGGGACGGATCGGTTGATCTATTGGCCGGCTAGAGGGGGGTGAATAGCCCTCGTTCGTTGAATGTCGGACTTTGCTCGTTTTCGTTGCGTTGCTTGTCTACGATTGTTGTTAGCGCAGCGGAAATAATAGAAACAATAATAATACTAACAACAACACAAGCACATGCAATACACACGATATACGTGGTTCGGAACCAAATGGTTCCTACTCCACGGGCGAGCTCCTCGAGCTCTAGTTATGCTCACAACACTAACTCAAACTCCTTCTCGACAACACGTCGGAGGTGGAGAAACCTCTCACAAGCAATTACAAAGTAATATAGAAATACAAACAAGAATACAAATACAATACAAAAGAAACTCTTTTCACCGATTGCTTTTGATCACTTGTTTGTTGCTTGCTTTGGTTGGCTCTTGAAGGACTGGAATGCAGCAGCAATTCCCCTCCAATAGCTCCCTTAAAGTCTTGGCGAAATCCTCCAACTCATGCTCCTTTTATAACCTGCATCAAGTTGTTTTCGCGCCCATCGATCATTGATCGTGACCATCGATCGGTGTATCGTAACCGTTGTCTCACAGCGGCGGATCCGTTAGTTAAGTTCAACGGATCACACATCGATCGATCGATGGCACCCATCGATCGGGATCATCCATCGATCGAGTCTTTGGCGAGCTCGACTCCGATGCATGCCCGTGCCGCGGTGTCATCGATCATTGCCATCATCCTCATCGGTGATCCTCAACGATCATTGCTCTCCCTCGCGTCGGTAGTCGGCCGAACTTGGTTCGATCGAACGGTCGAACCCATCGACCTAGAGCGATCGTGGCACCTATGCGATCGTGATGTCGGCTAAAACCTCAAACATAACGATGTTTGAGCCTCCGACACTCAGTCTTAGCCACTTGGCCAAGTCCACCTTATCCCTTATGGAGTTCCCTACCGAAGCTCTCTTCCCTCGGCCTACGTCCCTCGGATGCGCCAAGCGCACGACTTCGCAACGCCATCCTTCGCGTCTCATGCCCTAGAAGTATGCTTCCCTTTGGGCTCACTCCATTCGCTCCCCGTCCGGCGGTCCCTCGGACGCACCAAGCGCACGGCTTCGCAATGCCATCCTTCACCGACTCAAGGACCCCGAGCCTAGTGAACTTACCAAGTCCTCAAGACTTCCCAAATGCACCAAGCGCATGGCTTCGCAATGCTTTGGACTTTCCCATGCCAACCCCATGTTGGACTTTCCCATGACAATCCCATGTCATGAGTTTTGTCTATCATCAAAATACTATCAGGGTACTGCTCGAGTCAACCTGGGACGATTGCACCAACAATCTCCCAACAATCTCCCCCTTTTTGATGATTGACAAAACTACCATCTCAAGTCTACCAATCCTCCCATATTGGCAATTCTCATATCCCAATGAGAATTCCAACGAACCCTAATTGATAACTTGGTAACTTCTCCCCCTTTTTGACATTACATCAAAAAAGTCCTCCCCAAGGGTATGAATGTCTCATATCCCAATGAGATCTTACAATCTCTCCCTTGGAGGAACACATGCCTACAATCTTTCTAGTGATCCCATATCACTTAAAGAGAGACAACCCAATTTTCCTCCTATGAGGAAATACACATCCATGGATACCTCCCCCTAGAGGCTTGATCCCCCTTGACCATTGCACCAACAATGTCCTTGGAGAGTCCCTAAGCCAATAGGAACATTAACCAAATCAAAATTAAGGCAAAGTTCAACAATGAACTCTCATCCACCTTAAAATTGATACTCACCCGCAACCCAACTCCTAATCCATATCCAATGGATTTCCACCCTCTCTAATGCTCTCCCAAGCATATCCTAGGGTTAGGAGTGGTTAGGGGACCAAAACATGGCTAAACATGGGCCTAACTATCAAGTTTACCCGAAATCAACTTTGTGCGGTCGACTCAGTCGGTACGATTGGTGGACCCCCCATCGATCGTCATTTGATGATCGGTGATAAAATCCATAAGTAAATATACATAAGTTTAAAAATTGTGAAATTTCATATGCATATTACTTATCCTAAACACTATGGGTGAAAAATATTGGAAAATTATTTTACCCATTAAATTAGGAGATTGATACAAAGTTCAAAACTTTAGAAAAGCTTCAATAATAAGCCTTCTTTGTATCATCCCATCCAATGGTGATAGCTATCACAAGATAGGCTTCACCAAGGTTTTTCAAAATGTTCTCAAAATGTTTCATAACCTTTAATTTCTTTTTCTTAAACATCTCACCAATATCTAGATGTGTAAAACACATACAAGTCAAATTTCTAGTGAGATGTGGGTTTTTTGTTCTTTAAATGGTCTCATGCATATTTCTAGGCAATATTATTTGATTCCCATCAAATCATGCCATAGTTCTTAATTTCATTTTAATTTATGCATGATGATGATTATGGCATAATTATGATATAGATAAAGACATATGCCAAAATCATGATGTCATAGCATGCGAATGAAAATTAAGCATACATGACATACAAACATAAGTCTAAACATTATCATGACATTTTTTATAAATAAAAATGAGAATGATGTCATGACATGGAAAAGCAAACAAATCATGGCAAGTAAAGTATACTAAGGTATAGAATACCTAAGTGTTAGAATCAATTTTCCATTTCTAGAAATTAATTCAATTTTGCCTTAATGCCATTCATTTTCCTAGTGTACCAAAAACACAAAATGACACACCAATATCTCCAAGACCTAATTGTGCCAATTTAAATCATTTTAAACTTCCCAAGCATATTGGCACATCCTAATGTGTCAACTCTTCTATGGTTAGGTTAACTACCCACCCATTTAGGGTTGACACACCCTAACCCATTTAGCGTGAATCGATCACGCTTTTAGGAACCCAATACCTATTGGAGCTCCTTGGGTTAACAAGGTATTCCCTAGGGATAACTTCCCTAGATACCTTTCTAATGACCCTTTTTGGTTTTAAAACCATAGTCTTTTGGGTCTTACTTGGGTCAACTCTAGAGGTGACTCCTCCATTGACCTTCTTAGTGGCCTTCTTGGTTTTTCTTAAGTCCTTGGCCACTAAACATACACCATGGCTAGACTTAGGGATAACTTCCCTATTAGCCTTGGTTTTTCTAGACCTAGATGTTGTTCCATAATTAAATGGAACATTATGGTAGGACATAGGTTTGTGACCCAAACCCTTCTTGCCCTTAGATATTTCTTGTCTTCTAGGTCTTGACTTTTGAGAATTTGACCCCTTAACCGAATTTGATATTATTGCTAGGGTCTTTTCCAATTTCTCTAGCCTTGACCTCAAGGCTTGGTCCTCCACCTCTAATTTCCTCAATTTTGAATTTTCATTAGATTTTTGAGGAATGTTCTTCTTCTTAGGCATGTGCCTACCCTTCTTAGATTAATGCCAGATGGTTTTCAATTCTCTAATGGACTCCTTTTGGTAAAATAGGTCTAGTGTTTTGAGTCCTAGGTTTATCCTTAGATAGTTCCACATGCTTGGCACCTAGGCAAACATATTTATTTCTCCTAGCATGCTTTTCATTTATAATTGCAAGTGAACTAAAATAATTCTTAGCATGCTTTTTAACCCTAGAAATTGAAGGTGCATTATTTAAATTTACCTTAGGGTTAGCTTTAGAAGCTCCCCTACATGAGTCACACCTTCTTGCCTTTCTTCCTCCCTAGGGCATTGGCTTCGGTAGTGTCCCTTTTGATTGCATTTGAAGCACACAATGTGCTCTTTGCTCTTGATTTTGGGAACACCGGCATCCTTTGACTTTGAGTTGACTTTTGGTCTTGATGCCTTTTCCTTAGCCAATTTAGGGCATTTGCTCTTATAATGCCCTTTCTCCCTACACTCAAAGCATATTATATGATTTTTATTTAAAATGATAACACTTGAGTTACCTAGGGAGGTGGTGGAGGCCTCTTCATGATCTTCACTTCTCCCGGATGTGGATGCTTCTTGTTCTTGCTCCGGGATGGAAGATTGCCTTTCCTCCCCCTCAATGCTAGAGGTGGAGGTCTCCACCAAATCATCAACATCTTCAAATGTTGTGGGTGCTTCTTCTTCGGCATTCTCCTCTACTTGTGCCGATTGAGAATTTTCTTGGAATTTCATTATTTTCTCCCACAATTCCTTCACATCCCTATAGTCACCCAATCTAGACCAAATAGTGTTAGGTAATAAATCACTAAGTAATTTTATTACCTCAAAATTTGTCTTGAAATCCTTAATTTGGTCTTGGGTCCACCTTGACTTCTCAATTTGCTTGTTGTATTTGTCCCTAGGCATCTCAAAATCATTTTCTACAATAATCATATAATCAAAATTGGTTTCGAGATATACCTCCATCCGTTTCCTCCACCAAGCAAAATCTCCATCAAATTTCGGTGGATGGATGAAGCCGGCCATTTGTAGTGCTCTCGCGGCGGTTAGTCCTTGAAGAGCGACCTTGCTCTGATACCACTTGTTGGGATGGATCAGTTGATCTATTGGCCGGCTAGAGGGGGGTGAATAGCCCTCGTTCGTTGAATGTCGGACTTTGCTCGTTTTCGTTGCGTTGCTTGTCTACGATTGTTGTTAGCGCAGCGGAAATAATAGAAACAATAATAATACTAACAATAACACAAGCACATGCAATACACACGATATATGTGGTTCGGAACCGAATGGTTCCTACTCCACGGGCGAGCTCCTCGAGCTCTAGTTATGCTCACGGCACTAACTCAAACTCCTTCTCGACAACACGTCGGAGGTGGAGAAACCTCTCACAAGCAATTACAAAGTAATATAGAAATACAAACAAGAATACAAATACAATACAAAAGAAACTCTTTTCACCGATTGCTTTTGATCACTTGTTTGTTGCTTGCTTTGGTTGGCTCTTGAAGGACTGGAATGCAGCAGCAATTCCCCTCCAATAGCTCCCTTAAAGTCTTGGCGAAATCCTCCAACTCGTGCTCCTTTTATAACCTACATCAAGTTGTTTTCGCGTCCATCAGTCGACTGATCGTGACCATCAGTCGACTGGTATCGTAGCCGTTGTCTCACAACGGCCGGATCCACGTTGGTTAAGTTCCAACGGATCACACATCAGTCAACTGATGGCACCCATCGATCGATCATCCATCGATCAGTCTTTGGCTCGACTCCGTCCTCTGCCGTGCGCGTCATCGATCGGCCATCCCTCCTCGGATCGATCCTCCCAACGATCATTGCTCTCCCTCGGCGATCGATCACGGTCGAACTTGGTTCAGTCGAACACTGGTCGAACCCATACGACCTAGAGCAGTCGACTGGCACCTATGCCAGTCGACTGATGTCGGCTAAAACCTCAAACATAACGATGTTTGAGCCTCCGACACTCAGTCTTAGCCACTTGGCCAAGTCCACCTTATCCCTTATGGAGTTCCCTACCGAAGCTCTCTTCCCTCGGCCTACGTCCCTCGGATGCGCCAAGCGCACGGCTTCGCAACGCCATCCTTCGCGTCTCATGCCCTAGAAGTATGCTTCCCTTTGGGCTCACTCCATTCGCTCCCCGTCCGGCGGTCCCTCGGATGCACCAAGCGCACGGCTTCACAATGCCATCCTTCACCGACTCAAGGACCCCGAGCCTAGTGAACTTACCAAGTCCTCAAGACTTCCCAAATGCACCAAGCGCACGGCTTCGCAATGCTTTGGATTTCCCATGCCAAGCACCAAGCGCACGGCTTCGCAATGCTTTGGACTTTCCCATGCCAACCCCATGTTGGACTTTCCCATGACAATCCCATGTCATGAGTTTTGTCTATCATCAAAATACTATCAGGGTACTGCTCGAGTCAAACTCGAGTCAACCTGGGACGATTGCACCAACAATCTCCCAACACTAGATTCTCCCTTTCAGAATGTTTGACATGTGTAAGTGCAAAAATAAAGCATAACTAGTGTAAGTCTAGAACATTCAATAGAGCGAATAAAATAAAATACCACAAAATAAATGAAGTTAAGCTACCTATGGGAACAACTCATGCAAGCAACTTTCAAAAATACTACTAAGGTAGCTTTACAGACAACAAAAATTAAGTACTGAAAGAAACTCAATAACTCATGCATGAATAAATGAAAATATCAGAAAAGAAACTACTGCTAGGAAACAAAATAAAATAAACCTTGGGGTCTCCCCCCAGACTTAAACGAAAATATACCTCTAATATGGTGGACAAGGTGGAAAGTCTGGGAGTCTGGGCATCTCTGGATCACAAGAGAACTTGCTGCTGAGCCGCTGATGCCACATGTACATGTGGTCGATCTGGGAGATGGTGGATGCAGTGTCTACTCGGCGCTCCTCCTCCCTAGCCCACTGCGCCTACTGGGCATGCATGTCCTACCGCATCTCCCTGTGGTAGGCGGCCTCATCCTGGCGACGAACAGCCTCCTCCTGGAAGTATATACGGGCCTCGTCGTAGAACTCCTCAGCTCGCTGGAAGTGCTCCCAGAATCCCTGAAACTCCGCCTGCTGGTAGGCGTTCTGCTCCTCCCATCATTGTCTTTGCGTTTGCTGCTCAGTGTAAATATCATCGAGGATCGATCGAAACTCCAAGAAATCATAGGTCGACATACCTGCATCCTGCTCAACAGTAGAAAAAGGTGGTGGTGAAGGTGCAGGCTCATGTCGACGTGGACTAGGTGGGCTCCTATGTATGTGTGGACTAGAGGGAGAGTGATACAAAGGTGGAGAGATGGGCGCCGATGTGGATGGTCCCTCATGTGGAGGGGACTCCACTATCAGGTCCAAGCGCTAGTTGGCGCGTATAGCGATGGTGGTACGATTCGGGTCGGGGAGCCTAAGGGCTGTTAGATTTTTCCTTACAAAGGATAAGGAGTCTCCTTCTCTCACAATCATTTTCATGGCTATGCATACTCCTAGGTCGATCTTAGGGCTCCCCTCTATACTCTCTAATACAGTGTAATCATACCCCATCCTATGGAAGATGTGGGTAAGTAGGCCCCCCATATTGATCTCTCCTTGTGCTGCTTTGCCCATCTTCACTAAGTGTCTGATGAAGTGGGACCCTACATCGATGCTACTCCTTTCTTGTAGCATATCCCATAGGAAAAGCAGCTTGCTAGCTCTAACTACACCATCACTCTTCCCACAATCAAATATAGTACTGGCCATGATACGGTGGAGGTATCGAAAGACGGGATTTTGGAGGCGCGACGCTTTGTCCCTAGATGGGTCATAAGCGTGCTCCCTTGTCAACTCAGTCCAAACTATTCGAGAGTTGTACCCATAGGGGTCCTTCTCTCACCCCCACTTGGCAAGCCAAAGCATGAGTTCTATTGGTGAAGGGTCCACTCATGTTCAATGTTAAAAAGCCTAAAAGTTATCCTACCCTTCTCGCATTCTCTACCCGTTAAAACTTCCGCCTCTAAGGAACTCAAAAATTCCAAAACTATCCTAGGGTAGGTTAGGTGCCTTATTCCCATAATCTCTTCCCACCCTATTTTTGCAAATAGGGTGCATCACCCAACAACCCTAAAGATTCTAGAAAATCTTCATCTAAGTACCTAGTAGCAGTGAGTTTACGAGTAGAGAGCATATTGTATCTATGTCTATGTTCATTATTGCGAAAAAGAAGAGTGGGTAGGGCGTTACCCTCCTCCGGAGCTTGAGGGGTGTCAGCTCTCCTTGTTCGTCGCTCCGACGTGCCGGATTGGGGTGCTACATGCTTGGTCCTTCTCATCCTTGCTTCTTTTGGCTTCTTTAGAGGTTAAAAATGCTTCTAGATAGTGGGGAAGACGAAATCACATAGCTAAGGCAAGAACTTTCAAAGTACACGACGCAAATGAGGTGAAAACACACGGCTCGACCCTTTTAACCTGGTGCGGCATGACCGTGTGAAAACACACGGCCAGGCTGTGTGCGCCTCGGGTTGGTCAGACATGACCGTGGGAAAACACAGGGCTAGACTGTGTGCCCCCATTTTTTGCCAATTTATGCACCACGATCTAAATTTTCTTATATTCTTCGCCGTGTAGGCTAATATGAATTTCATTTTTGCCTAGCAAAGTTCTTTTCTAGTCCTAACTCTAAATGAGATGGAATCAAAACTAAAATCAAACAAATGCATGCAATACAATCAAAAAGGGAAATCTAAAACTAAACTTGGGTTACTTCTCAAGAAGCGCTTTGTTTAAGGTCGTTTAGCTCGACGGCACTCCACTATCAATTCGGCTATGGAGGTTCAGTAAACCTCCATTCATCCGTCTCGGGATCTTCATCTGGAGGTTCCAGCTTCATTCTGCTAAATGTGAAGCCGTCGAGGTAGGGAGCTCTGTGCTCCGAAAGGCTGAAAAGGATGATCTCCCTATCTACCTCCAGAGAGATCTGGTGTGCCTTCACATCTATGCACGCCCCTGCAGTTGCTAGAAAAGGCCTTCCCAGAATGATGGGATTCTGGGGATTTGGTCCTGTGTCCAGTATGATGAAGTTCGTGGGTATCACGAAATCCTCAATCATCATAGACACGTGTGGTAGCAGGCCAACGGGCTCCTTGACTAAATCATCCCCCATACGAATACCAAGATTCACCGGTTGGAGCCCGCTCAGTCCCATCTTCAGATAGTATGCGTAGAATATCATATTGACTGATGACCCCAAGTCACATAGAGCTTAGTCGAAGCTCTCCCCATAAATCGAGCAGGGAAGAACAAATTCACCAGGGTCCCTAAGCTGTAATGGAATCTTCTCTTCAAACTCAGCTTGGTCAGGTAGGGTGGAAATCATGGTTGCACACCCCTTGGCGAATTGACTACTTTGCCCCACTCCTTCCTCTTTTCCTTGACTCATCGGAGAGCTCTTCACAGGTTGCGACACGGATTGGGCTATCTAGGTCACTTACATCTCCAACATCCTGGTATGACTTGCAAGGCCTTCAACGATGGCATTCAAGTCTCTGAGTGATTCTTCAGACTTCTGATGTTGGCGACAAAATTCCTCATTGTCCTTAGTTTGGGTAGCGATGAACTCCTCCATCATCAGTTCCAGTCTGGACTTTTGTGGTCGCTGCCCATTGCCCTGCTGCTGCCCGTACCTCCCTGATGGTTGTGCGTTTCCCAAGTTATTCTTATAAGAGAAATTTGGGTGATTTCTCCATTCGGGATTATAAGTATTGGAGTATGGGTTGTGGGGCCTTTGGTCATAGTCCCCAATCACGTCACAGTGCTCAATCTGCTCGTCTGAGGTCCCCTGCCCTCCATGGTGGTCCTCTTGATATGTTGCCGCTCCCTCTCCAAAATCAATGGTTGCGCATGCATATGAAGGATTCAAAGATTCAAACCGTCTGCTAAGCGCATCCATCCTTGCTGAAAGGTGGTCCATGGAGTTGACAGTGTATCGTCCCGTTGCAGGCATGGGTTGACCACATTCGGAAGCCCATTGATGGTGGTTCTGGGCCACCTCTTCGATAAGCTCCTCTGCCTCCTCTATGGTCTTGTTCATCAGTGGTCCACCGACAGCAGAATCTAGGGACATCTTCGTGGCGTAAGAAATCCCATTATAGAAAATGTGGATCACCAGCCACCTCTTCAGTCCGTGGTGGGGGCATTGGTAGAGTAGCCCCTTGTAGCGATCCCAAGCTTTGAACAAGGACTCCCCCTCCTTCTGGCGAAAGCTCATGATAAGATGTCACATGTGAGTAATCTTACTTGGTGGAAAGTATTTATTCAGAAACTGCTGCTCACATTGCTCCCATGTAGTGATGCTGCCAGAAGGTAGGGAGTGAATCCATGCCTTAGCCTTATCCCGCAGTGAAAACGGGAACATGCTCAGGCGGATCGCGTCAGTAGGGACTCCGTTCATTTTCATCGTTGAGCAGATTTCAAGAAATGCCTCAAAGTGCCGGTTCGGGCCTTCAGTCGCAGCTCCCCCGAATTGGCTCTGTTGGACCATATGTATAAGTGCCAACTTTAGCTCAAAGTTATTTGCTGAAATAGATGGTCCATCTATACTCGGCCTGAATCCTCAAGTGCTAAGAGCTGCGTAGTCACACAGAGGTCAGCTACCTATGTCCACCTCGAATGCAGCTTGATCCTCCATCTTTCGCTGCTATGCTCTCCGACAATGAAAGGTTCACTCAATTTCTAAGTCGATCGGAATCAGACCTTCCGACCCTAATCGTCTAAGCATACAACGAACCAAGCCACAAAGTTAGGAGTGCTAACCTAATTCTAAGAGCAGAAAATAAAACAATATAGAAAATAAAAATCTAAGATGCAATGAGTAGATAGGAAACTACTGCTAAAAGTAAAAACTAAATCTAAATATGTAAAATATAGAACTAAAGCAAATAAAGTAAACTAGAAAGAAAATAAAGCAAGTAAATAAATCTAATCCTAAGTTCGATCAAATTTACCACTGTTCGATTTGATATCGAATCGATCAGTCCCCGACAACGGCGCCAAAAACTTGATGCGCACGAATGCGACCTCAAATCTCGTGATGGAGACTGTCGAGGACTCAAAGCGCGCGCTCACGCTCAACGCTCATAAGTGCACGGATGTCATCAAGTAATAAAGATTATCGATCCCACAGGGACTGGGATTTGAATACCAATATACTCAGTGGTTGTAATTGTTCGGACGTGACTCTAAGAGGTTTCAGTTGGTGAGGGTTGTCAGTGGACTCTACGCTGTACGATGTCACATAGAGGAGGAAAGGAGTGTGCCGAGGTCTTCAAAGGAGATTCTAGGACTTCGGTTTTGTTTGTGTATCACAGAACAATATTGTCAATTGGCGTTGTCAGACGTTTAGCTATGGTTTTGTGGAAGAGACATCATACACTCTCCCGCAGAGACGCCGCATCTACCGGGAGCTATCTCTGCCTAAAAGGACGTGATAGATGGTACGAGGATGTCAAATCAATCCCTACGGTGAACTGTTTCCGATTCCACCGCACCCTTCTACTCGCAGTTACAGGAGATTAGGTTTACCCCTAGGTTCCTTATATAAAATCCCCTAAATTTTAGATTGCGAGGGCTGTCACCCCTCATATTACCTAAGCACAGCAGATAGAAATCCAAACACGCATAGAGATAGTAAAGAGAAACTACCAATTGTCAAATCAAATTTATAGGCCGAATTAAACATGAACCAACATTGTATGTGTACACAAGTTACTCTCTAATCCTAGAATCGAAAGTACTACTCCATGTATATGAAGAAAGAAGCACAAAGCATGTCTAAGTTCGAATACATAAGGAATAAAACGCAGGAACAAAGAATTACAATGCTTTCGTGGTCTTCTCTCCGACGTTGAAGTGCGAGGTGTGGATCTCCGGTGGCGTTCCTCCTCCCCATTGTGAGTTACGGAAGCTTTTTAGGGCTTCGGCGTGTCTTCCTAGCCATCGTGCCTCCCCCCTAGGGTTTGGGCGGAGCCATCCTTATATAGACATCGCCTCGGACCGCTACAAAATTCAAAAAAATCCCTAGTCGTGCAAATCTATTGGGCCACCATACGACCATGTGTTTCCACACGACCATGCCATGTGCGACCCTGGGGTGCTGATCTCGCCCATTGGACATGGTTATGTGAATCCACACGCCCTGACCGTGTATCACTCTACGTCTAGCTGCGAAATATCTTTCTTTTGCTCCAAAAATGTGTCTTTTTCACCCGAAAAGCTAACCTGCACATAAAAATACAACGAGCAGACCTCCGAACCAGAAAATAGGAAATGCGTGCAAAATAGAGTAATATATGCATGAAACTAACACAAAATGTAATGACATGTGAGCAAAAACTACTCCTAAAACCCTATATGTTTTGCTCACATCAGAGTGTTAGTCATAATGGTCATCCCACAACAAACAGTTAGGATAGGATACCACCTGATACAATGGCATCATCTATAATGAAGGGTGATAAATCAAAACGTCCCAAGAGGTGGTCATCCAACAAAATGTCAGAATTGTATTGGTGATCCTGGAGAACCCTCTTGACCTCGGCAATGGGACATTACAACTAACTCTCCTGGAATGGGGGAAGATCGGGAAGGTCTGTCTTCTAGAAATCAGAGTAGGGCAAGGGTGTAGGAAGCTGGGTGAAAAATAGTATTCTTTCCATCCTTTATGGGAAGATGGAAGGTTATATAGGAACTGACAATCTGGTCGTCTTGCGAAATAAAAGGCCCCTACATCAATTGACTTAAATTGGAAGTGACTGTGAAACATCAAAGGGGATAGAGGAAGACTTAGATGTTTAAAGAAGTTAATTGTAACTGATAGGATGCAAAAAACGTTAGGAGAAAATTGATTTGTCGCTATGGATAAAAGTCTAAGATGTCAAAATATATAGAGGGAATGGGATGGCGAAGATCGTCCTCTAGCTAATCCAAGAAGAATGTGTGGTATCCTGAGGGAGGAAGATGAGGTTTCTATTTGGGTAAGACGAATTTACATGTTATGTTATTATCTATATATGATTTCCTGACACTACGAAAGTAATGACTACCATCTATACAAGAGACAGTGGTCTCGTACTAGGGTGTTTTGCTAGGGTTTTAAAGAGGAGGAGTCATGATAGATAGAAAATGAGGAATGATGGGATTACTTACTTGAAATGGAAGGAGCACTTAAGGAAGAAGCAAAGAAAGGGCCTTGAGTAGCCGAAGGAAACCTGAGGAAGAGGGCACCGGTTGGCCGGAGTAATTGAATAAAGAGAAAAGCAGGGAGTCAAAAGAAGGCAAAAAGCAACGAAAGGGAAAATAAGGAAGTGGTATCCCTAAGGTTCTATTATTAAAATATTTCGCTCTAGAGGTAAGCGGGTCTTATTTGATAATAGCAGAATCCATTGCAATATATTACGGAAAGGGCTGATAGTATGTATAATCCAGAATAAAATCAAGGTCTTTAGGGGGAGGGGAAGAAGTCAATTAGGCGGTTGTGAGGAGAAAGGAGGTAGTTTAGATGCTTGAGTAATGTCAGATAAAGTCATTTATCTGACTATTTTGGAATGGTGACTAATGATACCACCATAATCTAGATAAATACTTGAGGAAAGGGGTTGATTTGTGTGGATTGAAAGGGAGTTCCGATTAAAGAACTAAACTGAGGGAAGTCAGCTTGGAGAATAAATAAAGAGTCGAATTAAGGTAGATTAGTTCAGAGGATAAGTAGAGAATCAAACTGAGGGAAGTCAACTCGGAGAATAAATAAAGAGCCGAACTGAGGTAAATCAATTCGGATGATAAGTAGAAAACCGAACTGAGGTAAGTCAACTAAGAGAATAAGTAAAGAGCCGAACTGAGGTATATCAGTTCAGAGGACAAGTAGAGAACCGAACTGAGGTGAGTCAGCTCGGAGAATAAATAAAAAACCGAACTGAAGTAGATCAGTTTAGAGGAAAAGTAGAGAATCGAGCTGAGGTAAATCAGCTCGGAGAATAAGTAAAGAGTCGGACTGAGGTAGATCAGTTCGGAGGAAGGTCAATTTGAAGAATACTAGCTCAAGAGGTAGATGGAGAATGAAACTTAGAGGGAACTGTTCAAAAAACTAGGTGAATGACATATTAGATAAAGGGTGATTCAGAGGATGGACTGGTTAATTCATTAAAAGGAAAATGGTAGATTACTGAGTGTTGTGGAGGAAATAATAAGGAAGGGGGTAATATATCAATGGCCATGAGGCCTCTTTGCGAAGGAGTATGCAGTTTGTTAGAAGGTGGAGACATCATGAAATATTCTTTATCAGTTTATTACCACGATGGTGCCCACGTCATCCTTTGGAATAACTGCTAGAGACTCTTGAGGAGACTCACAAAGGAATCATTCCCTAACAACCTAAAGAACCTTCTGTTAGTATCAACCCTTAGTGTCAATCATGAGATGAATGATTAGGGATCATATATATCATATTTCATTAATAACATACAAGGTTTGCTTATTATATTATTTCTTATATTTTCTACTACGAATAATGATAATATAATAGTGTCCTTGATTAGTAGGTTTATATTTACAACATATCAATTGGTTGAATTGATAGTGAGAGTCTCTGTATATATATATATATATATATAACACTACTCTTAACTATTCATAGTCGAGTATTAATATGTAAGGACAATATTAATGTGCAGAGACTAACATGTAGGTCAATTGATGACTTAATCTCACAAGTCATGGATATATGATACCAAGTTGACACATGGGTATATATTAGAGACTATGTACTGAATTGATCCGCCATGAGAATGTTTTATAGATCGTTATATGAGTGTTATAAACATTCTCATATGACTATTAGTATGAATAATCCTTAGACCTGAAGTCACTACGATTCCCTACATAATGAGTTGTATATTTTAGCTTCGTCAAACGTCACCCGTAATAGAGTGACTATAAAGGCGATCACTGGGTATGCAATAAGTTATGTGGAGGGATGTGAGTGATATAGATGAGATCTATCCCTTCCATATATCGGAAGTGATATCTATGATCCCTTTGATAGAGTAGAACTACTAAAATACATGGTCATGCTCGAATAACTCAATATGAGATATTGAGCTTATTTGGTTGAGTAGTCTACTTAGAGATCAAGAAACTCTTGATTGATAAGAGGATGACACAATCTATGTCTCATTGATCAAACAAGATATCAAGAATAAAAGAACTGAGTCATACACGATAGTAGTCACTGAAATATTATGTCGGATATCGACATTCTCATCACTTGGATAGCAATGATGTATTGCTAAATGTCATTCATTTCTTACGTCTCTAAAAGGGTTTTAAAAATATTACCAACGTTATGAGAACCTATTGGGTCACACACTTAGGACATGTGAGTTGGAGATGACTCATGTGATGAGCCATTAGGCCATCAGATTGAGTCTAATGTAGATTAGACTCAATGAGTGAGACCCAAGGTATACCCAATGAATCTGACTCGAGTTAGACTCAAGTCATATTCGGATTGAGTGAGGCTCACAATTAAGAGGGGTTGCATGATCATTAAGATGGAATTAATGAGTTATTAATTCCATGGAAACCAATAGTCACAAACCTTTCATATTCAATGGTTGAATATAAAAGGCAAAATTCGTGGTTTTTTATTGTGATATTCTTCTCCTTCTTCTTCTACCTTCTTGGCTGAACCAACCTTGTGGCTAGCACCACAACTTGGTTCCTCTTCATCTCACGGTTCATGTGGATACCGTGGAGGCGTGGACATCCTGATCGCACTGAGATCCGGACACCTTGAACACAAGTGTTGCTGACGAAACTACGAAGGACACGCATCGAAGGTAACTATGATTCTCATAGGATAGAATCGATCAAACGAGTATGATTTTCACATGGATCTCTGGAGGGATCTTATTTTTCCGTTGCTTAGTGCTTGTAAAATATTTCCGAGTGCCCTTAGATTCCCTACACCTTCTCGTCCAGGAAGTGTGGCTTGGCCACGAGGACGGTGATCATGACAAAGGTGAACAGGATAGTTTGCCTTAAGGGGTGGGGGAGGGGATAAAAGGGAGGGAGAGGGAAAGGAAAAATGGGGTCTCATAATTTTCTCTTTGTACATTTACTATTCTTGTGGGATTTGGTTTTCTTCTTCAAGGGACTATGACTGTTGCAACAGTTGGATCTTTACCACGGTGGGCGAAGAAGGAGCAACATTCTCGATGGCATAAAATTGAGGGAGGATCATTTGTTTGCTATTTCTTTTACTTTGTATAAACTCTTATTTGTAAGAGATTTCTCTATCTCCGAAGGTACTTCCGAGAAGAAGAGGTCATAGTGAAGGTGTCTAACACCGAAGCTCGATCTAGAGTTCATCCATGAAATAGGAATCTGAATTTCAAACTACGTTAAATTTCTGATTCTCTATTTATTTATTGTTATGGTTGAAGGAAATCTTAGTCCTCCTTGACACTTTACAAAATCCATGCCGTATCAGTGCGCTTTCGGCAATAAAGTCTGATGCGTTCTATGCGCTCATTGCGCAATCAGTGGGGCACATTTTTACGTTTCACTCCCCTTGAATTTTTTTTTTAAACCCTTCTTCTATCAGAGTTGAATCGACACAGCCATGCAAGAGTAAGATAGCATATCTAGAATTGTGGGGAGTTGAATCATATTCATTGCAAGCGACTGATTTGATTTCATCCTACTCTGGCCACTAAGGCTACGTTTGGTATGGGGTAATCAGGCTTGTAATGTAATCGGATTACATTACAAGATGATTTACTTTGTTTGTTAACATTTCAAAGATGTAATGTAATGTAATCGCATTACAAAATAATAGCCAAGATCCGTAATCTCGATTACGAAGGAAAAGCGATGTAATCCGATTACATTACGGACTCAATATTTGTCTTTACAAATATGTCCTTCTTTTATTTTTTCTAATTGCTTCTCGAGGCCGGCCGACGACCGGCGGCGACCGACGGCCGAACACCGCCCACCGGTGCCCTTCGGCGATCGGCGACAACTTTATAAGGCTATTTTTGTCATTTTATAATAATATGAATTACATTCCTTATAACAAATATGAATACCAAACAAACGAATGTAATCACTTTTGTAATCAAAGATTACACACCAATCGCTAACCAAACACAGTAATGTAATACACATTACATTACAAACTTGATTATATTACAAGGTTGATTACATTACCCCGTACCAAACGTAGTCTAATTGTTTGTAGAATGCACTTTTAACAGGCATTAAATAATTGATCGAAGACTAATAATAATTCATATTTAAAAGGGATTTTTACGTTGTCCTGTGAGTGAAGTTTCCTCCTTGAAATATGCGTACGAGGGGTTTTTAATAAGTTTATTTTAAGAAGAATGGAGTAGGAGTGATGTTGGTTGCTAATCTAATGTTGTAAAGGAAGCAAATCTAAGAATAGTTGCTAATGTAATGGATTAATGCTGAAAATTAATTATTTAGAATAATAATTTATCAAAGGACACACTTCAAATTTAGAATTGTCCAAATACAGTCCCATGATTTCATATTTACTAAAACACACACTTTATTTTCTTTTTATCCCTCCCACCAAATAAATATGCAATTAATATTGAGATTTTACATGCATCCGAGCTACAATCGAAAATCCCGGGTCATCCAAACATCACTTGATATTGTACGTAGTGCTAATTTAAATCTCAGCACCACTATGTTCTTGGTAATATAATTTTCAATACCATTTTTTTTCCGGCCAGTTTAATATTGTACGTGGTGCTGGAAATTTAAATCCCAGTAACACTATATTTCTGATAATATAATTTCCAATACTACCTTTTGTTTCAGTCAGTTTGAAATTGTACGTGATGCTGGAAATTTAAATCCCATGATCACTGTATTCTTGGGAATATAATTCCCATCACCATTTTTTTTCTCGGCCAGTTTGATATTATATGATGCTAAGATTTTAAATCTCAGGACCACTGTATTTCTGAGAATATAATTTCCAGTACCACCTTTTTTCTCAGCCAATTTGAAATTTGATGTGTTGCTGAAAATTTAAATTTCAGGACCATTGTATTCCTGGGATTTAAACCCGAGGACTACCGTGTTCTTGGGAATATAATTCCCAAAACCATCTTTTTTTTCTCGTCCAGCTTGAATTTATACGTGGCATGCGGTCAAAACTGAGAGGTAGGAGGATCATAACCAAGTTTCCTCAACAAATCAACAATTCATGTTGTAAGATTTTTCAGTCTATGTCAAGATTTCAGAATTTGGACTCCTCTAGGTCCATCAATGAGTTTCAGTCAAAACTCATTGATGACCCTATTCACCTCTTCTTCGATCCAATATAAGTCCATTGGGTTGGGAAGTATCCCTCTATATATACGTGCCCAAAATTTTTGATATTCAAAGTTTTATTAGGTATCCACAATCATATTTTAGAAATCAGGCCTCGTGCTACATGACATGCGGCCAAAACTAGGAGGTAGGAGGATCAAAACCAAGTTTCCTCGACACATCAACAATTCATGCGGTAAGATCTTTCAGTCCATATTAAGATTTTAGAAATTGGACCCCTCTAGGTCCATCAATGAGTTTCAGTCAAAACCCATTGATGACCCTACTCACCTCTTCTTCAATCAAATCTAAGTCAATTGGGTTTGGGAAGTGTCCTTTGTGTATTCGTGTCCAAAATTTTTGATAATCTAGATTTTATTAGGTGTCCACAGTCATATATCAAAAAATTAGGCCCCGTTCCATGTAGTGTTGATAATTTAAATCCCAGGATTATTGTGTTGCTGGGAATATAATTCCCAGTATCACCTTTTGTCTTAGCCAGCTTGAAATTGTACGTGGTGCTGAGAATTTAAATCCCAAGACCATTGTGTTCTTGGGAATATAATTTCTAATACCACCTTTTTTCTTGGCCAGCTTGATATCATATGATGCTGGGAATTTAAATCAAAGGACCACTGTGTTCCTGGGATGGTGCAATCAGCCCAGGTCACGATTGACCAGACTCAAGTTGTGTTTTGATGTTTGATGATGAGTTGATCATTGTTTGACAATGGGTTGACTATATGGTTGACATGAGATTGACTATATGATGGAGAAGTCCAAGTAGGACACTTGGCATGGAAAGTCCAAACATGTGTCTTGGAAATGGTAAAGTCCAAGCCTTGAGTACTTGACATGGAAAGTCCAAGCATGGGTCTTGGCAATGGTAAAGTCCAAGTCTTGAGTATTTGGCATGCAAAGTCCAAGCATGAATCATGGTAAGGGAAAGTCTAAACTTGAGTCTTGGCAATTAGAAAGTCCAACGTGAGTTGGCATAGAAAGTCCAAGGGTGTAATCTTGGCCACGTAAGTCTAAGTGTGTAGTCTTGACGGTGAAAGTCCAAGTCATGGGTACTTGACATTTGGAATGCCCAAGGTTTGATATTAGCGGCGTAAAGTTCAAGCGTGTGTCTTGGCAGCGTAAGCCCAGTGTACCTTGGCGGTGTAGACCAGCTTAGCATGACAATAGTCGATGGAAGCACCTGAAGGCTAGCGTATGGATGAACAAGTCATGGATGACTTGGAAGGATCCGATAGCTATGAGACTGATGGAGATAACTAGAAGGCTTAGGTCTAGGCTAAGGGTGGTATAACAAGTATGAGGGCATCATACTTGAGGTTAAACCTCATGGATGAGGTTTAGCAGTCGACTGAGCCTATGGACCAGTTGACTGGTCAAGTGTTTGACACTTGGCAACCGAGTCGACACTGAGTAGTCGACTGAGATTATGATCAGTCGACTGCCGAAAGTTGATTGGGATTATGACCAGTCGACTGCTGAGAGTCGACTGGGGTTCTACTGCGACAAAGATGCCTTGACAGTCGACTGCCAGAATTGGGCAATCGACTAGCCATGAGTAATCGACTGCCATGGAGGGCAGTCGACTGCTGCTGGTGTTGGTCGCGAAGGCAGAATGCTCGGTAGCCAACTGAACAATCGACTGGCAGTGTATCCGTTGGTCGGAATGCCGACGTGGATCAAGTCCGTTGTGAGACAATGACACTGTTGGAAGTTGACTGTCTGGCGGAAATCTAGGTCACACGGAGGTTTAAAAGGAGATCGACAGAGAGGATTTCGACATTGATTTCTTGGGCGATTTGCTGGTACAAATTAGGGTCTTCAAGTGCGGTCTAAAGCAATCAACAAGCAAACATTCAAGTTCACATTTGTAAAGTTTTCTTTACTTGTATTTGTGTAGTTTACTTGTATTTGCTTGTATTTCTTTCTTATTATTGTAAGATCTCTTGTACGAGGTTTCTTCACCTTCGACGTATTATCGAGAAGGAGTTTATTGAGTAGTGGTGTGTACATCACTAGAGCTCGTTGAGCTCACCCCGTGGAGTAGGAACCTTAAGATTCCGAACCACGAATATCGCTTGTGTATTGTTGTACTTGTATTTTGTTTATGCTTTTCTATTATTTCCACTGTGTACTAATCAAATTGTAGCAAGCACGCAATTGAATCAATCGACGAACGGAAACACTGTAATATACGGAATATATATATATATATATATATATATATATATATATATATATATATATATATATATATATATAATATTAGGCTTGGTCCAATGAGATAACAAATGAAGTTGGGGTTTGATTAATTCAATCAAACTAGAGATATAAATAAGCCTAGGTTTCATTCTTTTCTGCACCTGCATTCGTTTTTCTCCCATCCCCTCTTGCGCTGCCCCATTCGGCTGCTACACGCACGATGGAACGATGCGACCCCTCTTCCGCAGCGATCGCCCAGCTCCGACGCCGCTAGCCCTATGTCCGATCTCCGACACCTCTGCTACACCTACGCAGCCGACGCAATTAAAGGGATCAGTGCTTGTGCGCGCTGCCGACTCACACCACCACGTCATCACTGCCTCCAGGGTTTTGCCGCCGCCTCTGTGGCCTTCGTTGGTGTACTCTACTGGCACGAACGGACGCCCTACGTCGGTGTTGACCACGTCAAATTTTTCGACGTCAGTTACTGTAGGTACGCATAGAGGAATTTAGGATTGATTAATCTTTCAACTAAACTAGATTCAATTATATTGATTAATTAGTTTAAATTAGATTAAACTGATTAATGGACTTATGTGGTTTAGATTTCCATATTTAGTTGTTATGTGACTATTTAATGAATCAGAATAGCTAAGTTGATTGTTTAAGGGTAAATCACATGATCGATTAATTGGTATTGGTCTCAATGAGTAATTAATGGACTAATTGGATTATTAACTAAATCTGAGTTACGTATTGAATCTGTTTAACTTGTTAACTAGATTAATGCAAGTTAATATGATTAATCTAACTAAATTAAGGAATTTAATTACTTAGTTAGATTGGTATAAATGATTCTCTAAGTCAATGGAATTAAATTGTGATTTATCAGTTAATGGAATTAGTTGAATTGGGTTGATTAAAATAGGTCATGGAATTAAGTAGGTTATAATCGATCTATTTGATTATGTATGATGGCGGCGGTGAGGAAATTGAATTCATAAATTGGTTAGATAATCAATTGAGTTATTTAAATAGTCATGTATTAGTTAGTTAAAATACTAATGAGATAATCATAACAGGATTGGAAGCAGAAGCACATTCTCGGATTTAGAGATAGTTAGAACGCTCTACCGTTGGAGGTGGGTGGATTCTATGATCTCAGAATTTAATGCATGATTATATTGGTTATGTTGTTTACATAGGTTGTATTATGTTTTCACTTGGTGATCTATCTAGTATTGCTTTAACCATATACCTGTTGAACCTAGATTCTAGGTTGTTTGCTTATCGTTAGCATATAGTTATTGATTGCTATTATTGTTATACACGCATAGTTATCGTTGTGATATAAATTGTTAGATGTTTATCTATTATTGGTGGGATTAGTATTAGGATTGGACTAGTAGGATAGTATGACTAAGATGAGATAAATTCTTAGAAGGTATATATTGGTTCTTTGACTCTCTAGATTTTAGTGCATGGTGATATGATTACGTTGCTTACGTAGTTTATAGTGTATTTGCACTTAATGCTCTATTTAGTATTGTCTTGACTTCGTACTGACATGACCCCTTTAGTTATACCTTAATTAATTTCAGTCATTGATTTCTATTAGTATGTTTATGCAGTTTATTGGATAACACTATTAAGTATTTATTTGGTTATATATTGTTGCCTATTGATCTCCATTAGTATGTTTTTGCTGTTATTATTGGACATCATGGTTAAATGCTTATTTGGTTATGTATTGTCACGGTTGATACCATGATTGAGACTAGTAGATAGTATAACTTAGATGAGGTCATTTTGTAGGAGCGAATCTCAAGAATGAAACAACATTAGTGGAACCCTAGGTGTAATAACTCGGATGTGCTTATTGGTATATGTTCATCCATTTACTGTAGAGATAGTAGAGATAATATAATTTAGATGAGGTTATTCCTTAGGAGCGAATCTAAGGAATGAAATGACACTAATAGAACTCTAGGTGTTGGAACCCTAGGCATAATAACTCGGACGTGCTTTTTGATAGATACTATTGGTATATGTTTGATCTGCTTATTGGTTCAGTGGATATTGTGATTGGACAAGTAGAGATCGTATGATTAAGATGAGATTGATCCTTAGAGGGTATATATCATTTCTCACATCTCGGCTGCCAACTATGTCTCCCATTCGTGGTTGAGAAGGTTTCAGTAGAGTTTCTCTATGGTTGATTTGTATATCTGTGGTCGATCATGTCTCTCAATCATGGTTGAGATGACCTACCGTAAAGTTATACTCTTGCATTATCCGTTCGGAGTCGATGATAATTGGATTTGTGTGTCGTCTGTAGCTAGATAACTACTTTACATCTTAAGTACCCACGAGACCTATTCGTGGTAGCATGTTGTAGCATGCATGATTGAATTTGTAGAAATGATGTACTTTAGGCTTAATCGTCTCAACGTGTTTGAGTAGATTTATGATCTTTATCGACCTTGATAGACATTTCCTGTTAGCTGGGTTGGAACCCTATGATTAATCATCTCGATGTGTTTATTAGTAGACTTGTGGTCTTTATCGACTTTGGTAGGCATTTCGTATTAGAGGTGTTGAAACCCTCGCTTGATTGCCTCGATGGACTTATTTGTAGATCGATGATCTTTGTCGACTTTGATAGACGTTCTATGCTAGATGTGTTGGAAAACCCTAGGCTTAACAACCTAGGATAATCGACTGCCCATGAGACCCATTCGTGACAGTATGCTGTTGCATGCAATCGATAACTAGATACACTACAAGAAAAAAGGGTATTAGCGACGAAAATTTGTCGTCGCTAATAGAAAAACTTCGCCACTAAATAACGTTTACGACGAAAAACTTTCATCGCTAGACTCGTCGTAATAAGATTGTCGCTAAGACACATTAGAGACGAATTAGAATATATTCGTCGTTAATTTTACCGACGGAAATAAATACGTCGCTAAAAAAAATTATTTCGTCGCAAAACCTCGACACCAGAAAATAGGAAAATCATATATATTAGCGATGAAATATACAAAAATCGTTGCTAATTGGTTATTTTTGCCCAGGCGACTAGCGCCTCGATTGGAGACACGTTTGCGATGATATTAAAATTTTCGTCGCTAATGTCTAATCTTGGGCCAGGCACAGAAGTAGGAGCTCCTCGACTGGATGTACTTTTACAATGAAAATATATAATTTTCGTCGCTAAATCCTACTGCAATCGAACGCCTCGACTGGCGAGTCGACCGATACTCCAAATATTGACAGTTAGTGATGAATTTGTTAAGTTTCATCGCTAAACCTAAAAATCCTGAAGTCGTATATTGAAAGTTAGCGACGAATTTTTATAATTTTGTCGCTAAACATCAAAAAAAAAATTTAGAATTCTTTTTATTTGTATTCGAAATCCTGTAATACAATATCAACCACACAATATAACTTAACAACATACAACTAAAACAATAAAACCTACATATACATTTAAAGGCAACTAACATAACATCAAATTTAAAGTCCATAATACGAAATTTAATAAATTCATAGTATTAATTTGCAAACACACACTCAAATTCACAAGTTCACTAACTCTAAGATGGAGGAGGAGATGGAGCTGAAGATGACTCATGCATCAATGAATGTAATGCTCCAGGTGCAAGCTGATTCAGAATTGCTTCGAACATATCTTGTCTCGATCTCATTGATGACAACTCTTCTTCGTTGCTAGCTAATCGAGCTTTAGTGTTTGCTAGCTCCTCTTTGGTGGACTAAAGTTCTTCACGTAGTACTGCGTTAGTTGTTCTGGATGAGGAGCTGACATATGAAGAAGTGGATCTAATTGGTTTTGGCCCACTTCCAAGTCCTCTAATATATCCTAAGCGAACACCTAGGACTTGATCACACACCTGATTTTCAATCTGCACTGCATCGATATCATCTCCGGTTTCTTGAGACTGGATGTGTTCATCTCGCAGTCTCACCATATCACCCTAAGAATAACAAACACATTATCAATAATTTTACCAAGAATTACTAATATTTTAAAAAAACTTTACTAAATTTTATGGAGTATATCTTACGTATGCAGCCTTGGCTCTCTCCCCACTCAATCCTTTTGATGAGGTACAATGGGTTGTATTAAAGCCAATAATCCGATCTTTTCTCTGAGACTGATCGGGCTGAAAAATAATATAATGTGTTAATATTAAAAATACCAACCAATATACTATAACTATAAAATTTATACTTACACCGTCGTAACTATACTGAATGAATGATTTTGAGCCACCTCGATGGGTAAAGGATAGTTGTGCTCGATTTTGGGCATTTATTGCCGATCGTGTCTATAATATCAAAATTTGTTAAGATAAAACTTAAAACATGAGTTGAACATATTTTAATTTATATATAACTCAGATAATTGGTATAGATTAGTTACCTAAAATTTTTCTGATTCAAACAAATCGCACATATAGTCCCAATCTTCCTGCGTCTCACAAAACTCCCTCGGCATATGATGTCGCCGCTCGATGGGGGGAAGATGTAGTAGACTCTTATAATGAGTGTGCATCTTGTTTCGATTATCTCTGTACCGTGCACTCATTAATTTGTCAGTTTCCTTCCTCACCGACGTTGCCTCCTCGGTAAAACTGATATCAAAAGCAGCTTGAAAAAAATTCTAATATTGAAATTTAATAATGAATGATGGTTGATTCTTTAAATAGCAAATACTCGTACTTACTGATAATCGATCATATATCATCTATTTATTATCCCCAGGGATATGCTTCCAGCTCTTAGCTTGTAGGGGGCGAACTTCTTAATTGACAGACCTAACTCTGTCATAAAAGCAGCCGCATTCGTCCCTATAGGATGACCATCGCTTTTACAGAAGGTAATGAGTAATCTACCCCGTTCCTCTATTTGTCGTCGGAGCCAATCCGAGTGTGTGCCCCGTGTCTCTCTACGTCCGCTGTGTGTAAAGATCTTGCAGTGATCTTTTTGAAGAAATCACATAGCTCAATCAGTGGGCTACATATGCTTTTTGGGAAAAATTTATGTACAACAACTGGAAGTATTCTTTGCAATAATACATGACAATCATGTGATTTTAGTCCATATATATTTCCTTCATTTGCATTGACATGTCTAGATATATTAGCAGCATACCCATCTGGAAACTTAACTGATTTCAAAAATTGACAAAATTCACACCTTTCTTCCAATGTCAATGTGTAACTTGCATACGACTTCCTGAATTTGTCTCCTATCGCCTGTAAATGCAACTCACTCCTTATCCCCATATCTTGCAAGTCTAATCTGGCTTTGAGAGTGTCCTTTGACTTTCCGTCTATATTTAATAATGTTCCAATTAAAGCATCACAGACATTCTTTTCAATATGCATCACATCTAAATTGTGTCTCAACTTTAAACCTGACCAATATGGTAACTCAAAAAATATTGACTTCTTTACCCAATTTGTATCGTCCGAAGATCGCTGCCGTTTTTTATTGAATAATGGATGCTTACTGAATGTCACTTGGGGCAACGCTTCTAACTACGCTAAAATCTCATATCCATTCATTACGTGTGGTGGACCTTCTTTTTCAACCTTTCCATTGAAATCTTTATTTCTACGCCATGGGTGGTGCACATCCAAGAATTGACGGTGACATGTGTAGCATATTTTACTCCTTAATCTTTGAGATTTGGTTTCATTCAAATATACTGGACATGCCTTATAACCCTTTGTGCTCCATCCAGAAACTGTTTCGTATGTTGAAAAGTCGTGAATAGTCCACATCACAGTAGCATATAATTGAAATACTTGGTCAGTTGATGCATCATATGCTTCCACTCCATCATCCCAGAGCTCCTTCAATTCTTTAATCAGAGTTCGTAAGTATACATCTATCTATTTGCCAGGTGATTTATGCTCAGGAATTAAAAGAGACATAATCATATATGGTGGCTTCATCATTTTCCATGGTGACAAATTATAATTCACAAGTATAACAGGTCACATACTATAAACATTTGACATGTTTCCAAATGGATTAAACCCATCAGTAGCCAACCCTAAGTGAATATTTTGTGGATCACATGTAAATATTTCATTTGCATTGGCAAATTCTTTCCAAGCTTCACTTTCAGCTGGGTGTTTTAATACACCATCTGTTTCAACTCACTTTTCTTTATGCCATCTCATCTCTTTGGTCGTATGCTTCGAAACAAACAACCTCTTAAGTCTTGGTTTCAGAGGAAAATATCGAAGAATTTTGTGGGGATTCTTTTTCTTATTCATCCCTTCATACTTGTATCTAGGCTCCTTGCACAATGGACATGCATCCTTATTCTCATGCTCTTCCCAAAATAATATACAATCATTCTTACAAATATGTATCTTCTCATATGTCAATCCTAACTCCTTTAATAATTTTTTGGCTTCATAATAAGAGTTTAGAATCACATTCGGTTTAGGAAATGCATCTTGCAATAACTGAAGTAACATATCAAAAGATTTATTGCTCTAGCCATTTAACACCTTCACATGCATTAGCTTCACCACAAAATTGAAAACTGAAAAACTAGTACAATTGGGATAGAGTTCTTTTTGTGCTTCTTCCAACATTGAAATATAACTTCGTCTACCCTCATTTGCATTTGTGTTTACATTTATATCATCTGATCGAGGCTCATTGTTGGTTATATTTTTTACATTTGTAAATCAGTAAACATGTCTTCAAAATCATCTTCGAAATCATCTACTTCAACATCAAAATCATTCTCATCTTGATCAATAATATTTATGCTACCGGATGATGTAGAAGCTTCTCTATGAAAGTTTCAGACTTTATATAGTCTATTGAATCCCCACCTATACAGATGTCCTCGCACATAATCCAATTCAAACTGAAACAAATTGCCACACCGTCGACATGGATAACGAATTTTTGATAAATTCAGATTGATCATGTAATTTTCTGCCATACTCATAAATTTATTCAACCCATTTATATATTCAGGACTAATCCAATTTTGATTCGTTATCCAACTTTTATCCATATTTTTGAACCCTGGTTAAACATATATAAAATAATTTATAAACTTAAATGTAGTTATCAGATACAAAATAATTAAAAAACTTATAATTTAAACCTCACACAACATAACTTAATTTGCATTATAACTATTGTTTGTCATCGAACATTATAATCTAAGAATAAAAAACCCTAAACTTATCCTAACCTGAGACTGTGTGTCTTGCGAAAAACAACACACAATGAGCTCTTAACCAAGTTTGAGATACTATTGTTGAGCACAAGATGCATGAATTTAAAAGTTGACTAGCTTCGGAATGGCAAAGTAAGGTAGTGAACTAGTGTAGAAAGATGACTCCCATTCAATTGCACAAATTGAGCTTAATTTTACCATGAATAAGTCCAAATCTAAATGATAAAAAAACTCTAAATTCTTCATCTAACCCCATTCAAAATCCTAAACTCATCATCTACAATAACCTTATACCATAACAAGTGAAATGATAAAAAAATCCTAAATTCTTCATCTACAATAACCTTATACCATAACAAAATCCTAAATTCATCATCTAAACGCTAAATTTATCAAGAGAAATGATAGATGTAATTTCATGTGCGAAAAAAAGATATCAAAATAAAGTTGTTACTGATCAAGTTGGAGTGTTGAGCTGTCGCCGCCGCTGGAGAACGAGGTTGGAGGCTGGAGGCTGGAGGCTGGAGGGCCGAGCTATCGCCGACACTGGAGAAGGAGGGCGGAGGGTGGAGGGCGGAGGGTGGAGGGCGGAGGACGGAGGGTGGACCTGTCGCCAAAGCCGATTGCGGGAGATAAGCACCGAGAAGGGATCGATCGTGCATGAGAGGAAGCTAGGGGACAGGACCGGAGCTGGTCATCGGAGAGTCGCACGGAGAATCGTCGGAGAATCGCTGGAGAGTAGAATCGCCGGAAGAGATGAGAAGTCGCATGGAGAAAATGGGAGAATCGGCGCAGGGTAGGGTTTTTTTCGCGTATATTAGTGACGAAATAAGATTTATTCATCACTAATATTAATTAAATTAGCGACGAAAACTCAATAATTCGTCGCTAATATTGGGTTACGACTCGTCTGGCAGTAATTTGGCCCCAAATACAGAATCAAGTTAACTCGACTGGCGCCTCGACTGAATTGTTTGCGATGAAATATTTAAATTTCATCGCTAATCTTCAGTCGACTGGTGGGATTGACGACTCGACTACCTGACATTTGGCCGACCACACAGAATTCATTTTACTCGACTAGCGACTCAACTGAAATATTTGTGACAAAATAAGATTTATTTGTCGCTAATATTAATTATATTAGCGACGAAACCTCAATAATTCGTCGCTAATATTCATTTACAACTCGTCTGGCAGTAATTTGGCTGCAGGTACAGAATCGAGTTAACTCGACTGAATTGTTTGCGACGAAATTGAAATATTTCGTCGCTAATCTTCAGTCGACTGGTGAGATTGATGACTCGACTGTCTGACATTTGGCCAGCCACAGATTTCATTTTACTCGACCGGCGGCTCGACTGATCATTTTGCGATGAAATATTAAATTACGTTGCAAATAATTTATGACGAATATATATTTATTCGTCGCTAAAAGAATTTTACGATGAATATTTTTATATCGTCGTTAATATATACTATATTGGCGATAAAATTTTATTGTTTCGTCGCAAATATAAAATTTTTTACGACGATTGATAAATTCACCGTAAATATCTAGTTTTAGCGACGAATAACTAATTCGTCGCTAATGTTTCGTTGCTATTTTCCATTTTTCTTGTAGTGATAATTATACACTCTGACTGCCCACGAGACCCATTCGTGGTAACATGTTGTTACGTGCAATCAATAGCTAGATAGCTATATACTTTGTCTGGCCACTAGACCCATTCGTGGTAGCATGTCATTGCATACAAACATAGTGCCCTTTATATTGCTTGTCTACCCACGAGTCTCGTTCGTGGTAGCATGTAATTACGTGTCGACAGTGCTTTGTATTTTGCTTGTCGGCCCACAAGTCCCGTTCGTGGTAGCTCATAGATAATTTTATTTTTATTACCTCGAGAGCCACGAGGCTTTATCACAGTATCTTGATGTGTATTACTTGTAGATTGCAGTTTGTTGTATATGTGTAGGTGTATTTGTTATATTGTCGACCAGGTTAGTGGCGGACTGATATTGATACTCTGAGGTTTGGGTTACTCGCTCTAGTTTGTTTTCTTTGACTTCCATTATGTCCATTATGATTATGCACTATTTTCTATCCACCCACTGAGTGGTTGTACTCACCCCCTCTTCTCTTATCCTCTAGGTTAGCTGATAGAGGACGTGTCCTGTTGACTTACCTTCGCGTCGCTTAGAGAGTCCCTTGTCGTGCTGGGCCCACTACATCGTCAAGATGTCATTCTGATTTCCTTTATTGTTATCGTCGTTTGTTTATGCGCTTTGGTATTGTCGCAATTGGATTTAGTGTTATAAAACTATTTTACTTTTAATTGATTTATGTTTAGTCGTGCATGCATGCAGTTAATAAAGTAATTATTTTTGGTATTATTTCAAATTTTTTACCAGATCCGGTGCCAGTATTATTTTTCTGAATATTGTCACTAAGGGGCTCCTCCATCATTTAGATGGCGAATAGGCCCCCGGGGCTTGACAAACACGCCATTCACCCCCCTCTAATGCTCACCAAAGTTTTAACAAGTGGTATCAGAGCTAGGAGTTCTTCTATGGATTAACAACCAAGAGCAAAAGCGCTAGAGGAAGGAGTTGCCAAAAGATGGTTTTGGGTGAGACATCAACATGTCAATTCCATACACCTTTTATGGACGAGAAGATTTTGAGAAATGGAGGGCACGGATGGAGAACTTCTTCTTGATGGACTTTGAAGATTGGATGATCCTAGTGAAGGTATTTGAACTTCCAAGAGGTCCAAAAGGTGGATACCTCAAGAAGAAGAGATGGACCGAAGAGCAAGTCCAAGCCTTCGAAAGAAACGATAAGGTAACACAATTGATATTAAATTCATTACCTAATGATGTCATGTCTAGGTTAGGTGAATATAAGGATGACAAGGAGCTTTGGAGCGAGTTGGCAAAATATCATGAAGACCCATCATCGGGTCAATTGGAGAGAGAGACTGAAGAAGAAAGCTCATCCTCACAAGAAAGTGAGGATTCGAAAGTTGAGAAGGAATCAACATCCGAATCAAAAAAGGTCGAAGAAGTAGGAGAAGCCTTCACCTCTAAGATTGAGGGGGAGGATAGAACTTTTGTCCCAGAGCAAAATCAAGAGGAAGTCTCTACTTCCGGAAGAGAAGAAGCATCTACCTCCGGGAGCTATGAAGAATTGGACCAAATTCTTATTGTCATCACCCTAGGTAACTCAAGAATTTCAATCAAAAATAAAGTTCATATTATATGCTTTCAGTGTAGGAAAGCCGGACACTATAAGAGAAAGTATCCGAAAAGAGTCAAGAAGGCTCCACTGGCATCAAAAGTCAACAAAAATTCAAAGGATGTCGGAGTCCCCACTAGTAAGAACAAGGAGCACGTGATGTGCTTCAAATGCCAACAACGGAGACACTACCAAAGTCAATGCCCTAGGGGAAGAAAGCAAACCAAGGGGCAAGGAGGAGCTACACATGTAAGGGGAGCTTTAAAAGCAAACCCTAAGGTAAAATTTAGTTATGCACCTACTAGTTTTCATGATAAAAATAAACTTGCTAGGAGTAATCTTGCTATTGTTCATAAAGAGCATGCTAGAACTAGGTTTTATTGCTTAGGTGCAAAATCTTGCAATTTTAGGACTAAGGAAAAATCTAGATACAATAACCCTAAAACAATTCTCCCTAAGGAATCTATTAGGAAGGTAGAAGAGCATTTAAGCATTAACCCTAAGATGAGTAGGCATATGCCTAGGAAGAATCTTTCCCAAGAAAATTAATGAAAAATTAAAATTGGGAAGATTAGAGTTAGTAAATCAAGCCTTGAGGTCAAGGCTTAAGAAATTTGAAAAAACCCTTGCAAGAATGACAAATTCAATTGAAGGGTCTAGGAGTCAAAACCTAGGGTCTAGGAGGCAAGGCTCATCTATGGGCAAGAAAGACTTGAGTCACAAGCCTAAGTCCAAGGTAGATAAGCCTACCTATTACAATGTTTCATTCGATTATGGAACACAACCTAGGTCTAGAAAAACTAAGGTTACTAGGGAAGTCATCCCTAAGGCTAACCATGGTGTGTGCCTATTGGCTAAGGTTTCAAGAAAATCTAGGGAAACCACTAAGAAGGTTACAAGAGGAGTTACCCCTAGAGCTAACCTAGATAAGACCCAAATGACCCAGGCTTCTAAGCCTATGAGGGTCATTAGGAAGGTATCAAGGGAGTTCATCCCTAAAGAATACCTAGTAAACCCAAGGAGCTCTAATAGGTTTTGGGTTCCTAGGAGCGTAATCGATTAATGCTAAATGGGTTAGGTTGTGTCAACCTTGAATGGATAGGTAGTTAACCCAACCATAGTAAAGTTGACACTTTATGATATTTTCAAGGTTAGGTGATACCTTGGAAATGAAGTTTAATTTTATATCCTAAAGGATTTTAGGATATGCCAATATAATTCATGGAAGTTAAAAAATCAATCAAATTGGTACAATCTAGGTTTAGAGGTCATAGTGTGCCATTTTGGATTTTTGGCACACTTGGGATAAGTGGTAATATGACAAAAATTAATTTAATCCTAACAAATGACAATTAATACTAAAATTTAGGTATTTTTATACCTTTACCTTTTATTTGTCATACTTTGTTTGTCATATGTCATGTCATGACATCATATTTTCATTTTTATTACTTTATATGTCATGATAATGCTTAGGTTTACGGTTTTATATCATGTATACTTAAATTTTATTCATATGCCACGATAACATGATTATTGGCACATGCTTATTTATGCTATCACTTGTGTCATAATCATCATTCATGCATTTAGGATTAATGAAAATTGATTTAAGGCAAATTGGCATGATTTGAAGTCTCATGTATAAAGAAATCAAATAGTGTTGCCTTAGAAAAATACATGAAATCTTAGATTAAGAAGAACAAAACCCATAACTCATATCAAATTGACATGTGTTTGTTTTCATACACCCTAGATACATGTGAGATGCTAGGAAATGAGTTAAGTTTAAGGTGCATAGTTCTTGCATCTAGGTGAACTCAAACTCATCTTACACCATGGATGAATAATGAGGAAAACTTATGTACAAGTCATGTGCATTAAGCCCATAGACCATGGTTCAATATAAAGTTTTAAAAACATTTCAAAATCATTTTGAAAAACCTTAGTGTAGTCTATCTTTTGATAGAAGTCACCATTGAAGAAGTTGATACAAAATAGGTAAAAAAATATTGAAGTTATCAATAGTTTTGAATTTTATATCAATCTCACTATTTTATGAGTATTTTATTTTTCAAATATTTTTCACCCATAATGAATGTTATAAGTATATGCATATAGATTCATGATTTTTCGAGTTATGTATAATTACTTATGTTTTTCGTAATTTCGTTTCTGAAACCTAATTTCTGCACTTATAGAAATCAGTTGACTACCATGGATGACAGTCGACTGACATAAAGGGCAGTTGATTGCCAGTGTTGATTTCAGGTAAACAAGGATGTTTAACTCATGTTTCAACTATGTTAGGCTACCCTAACGACTCCTAACCCTAGGATATATTTTAGAAAACATTATAAAGAGTGAAAATCCATTGGATATGGATTAGGAGAGTTGTTTGGGTGATTTATCAAATTTTAAGGTGTATGAAAGTTCAAGTTTGAACATTTACCCTTAATTTTGATAGTTTAGTGTTTCTATAGGCTTAGGGACTCTCCAAGGACATTGTTGGTGCAATGGTCAAGGGGGAGCAAGCCTTTAGGGGGAGGTTATCCATTATAGGATGATGGATGTGTTCTTTCTCATAAGGGGGAGAATTTAGAGATTTGGGAGAGTTTGAAGGAGTGTCTCTCTTTAGTGATATGAGACTTATCACTAGGAAGAGTGAAAGCATCCTAGATGTTGTTGAACTAAGGGGGAGATTGTAAGATCTCATTGGGATATGCGACATTAATACCCTTGGAGAGAGCCTTTTTGATGTATGTCAAAAAGGGGGAGAAGTAATGTGTGAGAATTGATAGGAGAATTTGGAATTCTCAATTTGGACAATTGGGAGGATTGATTTGAGTTAGTGTTCTAACTTAAAGGTATTTAATTTTTGTCAAACATAAAAAAGGGAGAGATTGTTGGTGCAATCGACCCAAGTCACGATTGACCAGATTCGAGTTTGACTCGAGTTGTGTTTTGATGTTTGACGATGAGTTGACCATTGTTTGATAATAGATTGACTATATGGTTGACATGGGGTTGACCATATGATGGAGAAGTCTAAGTGGGACACTTGGCATGGAATGTCCAAGCATAGGTCTTGGCAATGGTAGAGTCCAAGTCATGAGTACTTGACATAGAAAGTCCAAGCATGGGTCTTAGCAAGGAAAAGTCCAAGCTTGAGTCTAGGCAATTGGAAAGCCCAACATGAGTTGACAAGGAAAGTCCAAGGGTGTAGTCTTGGTCATGTAAGTCCAAGTGTGTAGTCTTGGCGGTGAAAGTTCAAGTCATGGGTACTTAGCATTTGGGAAGTCCAAGGTTTGATATTGGCAGCGTAAAGTCCAAGCGTGTGTCTTGGCAGCGTAAGCCCAATATGCCTTAGTGGTGTAAACCAGCTTAGCATGACAATAGATGATGGAAGAACCTAAAGACTAGCGTATGAATGAACAAGTCATGGATGACTTGAAGAGATCCGATGGACGTGAGACTGATAGAGGTGGTTAGAAGGCTTAAGTCTATACTAAGGGTGATCTAGCAAGTATGAGAGCATCATACTTGAGGTTAAACCTCATGGATGAGGTTTAGCAGTCGACTGAGGTTAAACCAGTTGACTGGTCAAGTGTTTGACACTTGGCAACTGAGTCGACACTGAGTAGTCGACTAAGATTATGATCAGTCGACTACCGAGAGTCGACTGGGATTATGACCAGTCGACTGTAGAGAGTCGACTATGATAAGATGCCTTGGCGATCCAACCGCCGAATTGGGCAATCTACATGAGCCATAATCGCCATGGAGGGCTGATCGCCGTGTGTTGGTCGCGAAGGCAAAACCCTTGGTAGCCGACTGAGCAGTTGACTACAAGCTTGAGCAATCGACTGTCAGTGTATCCGTTGGCTAGAATGTCGACGTGGATCAAGTCCATTGTGAGACAATGACACTATTGGTAGTCGACTGCTAGGCGAAAATCCAAGTCGCACAGAGGCTTAAAAGAAGCTCAATGGAGAGGATTTCGGCATTGATTTCTTGGGCGATTTGCTGATGCAAATCAGGGTCTTCAAGTGCGGTCCAAAGCAATCAACAAGTAAGCATTCAAGTTCACATTTGTAAAGTTTTCTTTACTTGTATTTGTGTAGTTTCTTTCTTATTATTGTAAGATCGCTTGTACGAGGTTTCTCCACCTCCGACGTATTGTCGAGAAGGAGTTTATTGAGTAGTAGTGTGTACATCATTAGAGCTCGTTGAGCTTACCCTGTGAATTAGGAATCCTAAGGTTCCGAACCACATATATATCTTGTGTATTATTGTACTTGTATTTTGTTAATGTTTTCTATTATTTTCGCTGCGTACTAATCAAATTGTAGCAAGCACGCAATCGAATCATTCGACGAATGGAAACAGGCCATTCGCCCCCCTTTAGCGCTCACCGAAGTTCCAACATTCCTAGGAATATAATTCTCAGCATAACTTTTTGGATCAGAACTAGTTTGAAATTTGACGTATTGCTGAAAATTTAAATCTCAGAATCATTGTGTTCCTGGGATTTAAACCCCAGGATCAATGTGGTTACTTAAAACTGGTCAACCACTTCAACTTTTTTGATTTAGGAATATATATTCTCTTATGTTTATCATTTTGTATACTTTGTATGCTAAATGATTATAGTTGTCGATTTGATCTTGGTATTAGATTTTTCAGGACCATGATAATCCTGATATTAGATTTTCCAACACCATCTTTTATTTGCGACGGTTTGATTTACTCAGTTCTAGAAATTAATTTCCCAGCATCACTTTTTATGTCCGACAGATTGTTTTTATATGTCATTTAAATTCCCAGGAACACGGGGAATTTAAATGGCATATCTGAGCATAGTGGTCATGGGAATAAAATTTTCAGCACCACGTTATATGCCTGATTATTATTTTTACAGTGTTGGGAATTTAAATTCCCATGACGACGGTGTTCCTAAAATTAAGACACTCAATATTATTCATGTGTAGTTAAGGAATGAGAGTTGACGGGACATTTGGATAGTTCGGGATTTTCAGTTGTGGCTTGGATGCATACAATATCTGAGCATTAAATCCACATTTGACGGAAGTGATAAAAAGGAAATGAGGTGCACCCTTTGGTAAATATGAAACCATGGGACTGTGTTTGGACAATTCCAAACTTGAGGTGCATCCTTTGGTAAATCGTCGTATTTAGAATTTATTTAGACCTAATGTTGTTGAAGGGTTCTTATTGTTTATCGCCACTTAACACTTCTGTAAAAGTGGTCTCCATCGACCTGTCATACGGTCATTATGAAAGAGATAAATCACGGAGGGTCCTATGAATTTTGATGTAGTGGTCAAGACACGTAGAGATCATTTGAATCTTAAAAAAAAAAATCTTAGATCTCTTTTGAAATCGATTTATATCATTTTTATAAATACTATTATATTTTAGTCACCACAATCTCCGCACTTTGAATGAGGTTAGGTGGCTCAATTGTTTGCCCGTGCTAGACGTAGATGGGTAATCGTCAATTTGCTGTCTGTCTCTTTCAATGTCTGAATTATTTGTAAGCTTAGTAAACATTTTTTCTTTTAAATAAAAGCTTCGGGCGAAATGGAATTTGGAGAAAAATAAACAAGTCCCTTTTATTTTCTTTTTTTTTTCCATGAAATTTTCTACCGACTAAGCTATTAAATTGATGAACAAGTGTGACTTAGTGGATAGGGATCTCCTTCTGTCTGCCTGCTGGTGTTTCCTTAGAATTTGTTTGGGAGAAGATGAAAAATATATAAGCAATGGAAGGATAAAAATAAATAAGAGAGAAAAAAAAATTATCCTTATTTGGAAAGAAATAAGAGAAGGAAAAAAAAAGAAAAAAGAGAAGAATGGTGATGAACTTATACTCTTTCTCTTCACAACAAAATTTAACTTTTTTTACATCCTAAATTAAAATGTAAACCTCCCCTCCCCTCCCCTCCCCTCCCCTCCTCGCAAACAAAGTCTTACTCTTTCTTTGCAATCGTTGTTCTGTTTTTGATGGCTAAGGCTTCTCTCCTCGACGCCTTCCTCCATCCCCTCTCTCTTCTCCTGCTCCTCATCCCTAATCCAGTGGCAGCCCATTATTCTGCTCTGTTTGCCTTCGACAACTCCCTAACAGAAACTGGAAACTAATTAGCCTACCTCAGTGGCGATTTGGTACCAGCGAACCATCTTCCCTACGGCGAGACTTACTTCCGACATCCTGCTGGTCGCTTCTCCGATGGCCGACTTGTTGTCGACTTCATTGGTAAGGATGCATGATGCGGCGAGGAAAATTCGCTTCACCCCCTTTTCGGCACGACGAAGGCACGAAGGGAGCTGTTGGAGGGTTCTCACAGGCCGCAATAGTAAAAAGAAGAATGTCTTGAGAAGACGAAGCCAAGAAACGCAAAACCCCAAATAGACAGCGAAAACTAGAACACAAGATATAACGTGGTTCGGAATGAGTATTCCTACTCCACGGAGGTGAGTTCTCTCACCGGGGACAATGCCCAAGCACTTTCCACTAAGAACGTCCCCCTTTACGGAAAGAAAACTTCCCGAGGCGGAGGAGAAAATCTCTTACAGTTTGGTGACAAATACAAGAAAGAGTACGTGCGACGCAACGGTCAGGGTCACTGCTCTTCTTCTCCGGCGAAGTGACGACAACTCTCCTCCTCCTCTTGCATCTTCGTTTCGCGTCTGATGAGATGATTGCAGATCCCTTTCCTTCTCTCCTCGTCTTGCCTTTTATCCTCCTTCTCTGATCCATCACTATCTTGCGGGCGATCCTCATCGTACACGTGACCACTATGTCCACCTGGAGAATAATTCTATTACAGGTACGAGGGGCGAAGGCTTCTCGGAATATTATGTGGGGACCTCTCTTTTTGTTACATATCACCCCCTCATCCCTATTCCAGGAAACTAGGTTAGCCTGTCCCCCTCAACCATCTACTTCTGGTAAAACTAACTTAGGTCTCCAGCTCACGGATAGTATAGCCTTAAGGCTCATTTGGCCGGACCGATTCTTATCCGCCCCGTCTACCTTTAGGCTTATGTGGCCGGACCAATTCTTATTCGCCCCGTCTACCTTTAGGCTTATGTGGCCGGACCGATTCTTATCCGCCCGTCTACCTTTAGGCTTATCTGGCCGAACCGATTCTTGTCCGCCCCATCTACCTTTAGGCTTATCTGTCCGAACCGATTCTGGCCTATTTCCCAATGAAGTACTTCTTCGCTTTGCCGTACCGATTACCTTCACTTACTTTCCCGTACCAATTATTTCAGGCGCTTGCACCCGACCCGTTCCTTTCTTTTTTCTCCATTGAACCCTCTAATTGGTTCGGGTAATACCTTGCCTATGAGCTCTTCTATCTAGTTCATAGAGAAGAGGTAACGGATGTATCATTAGTCAACCCCAAAAAATAGTCAAGCGAAGTTATAAGCTTGACTTTCCTACTATATAAGGTTCCTACTCCATTCTTGGCCTTACTAATGCAAATTTACTCCTTTCTTAAAGATTTACCGGATATACTTGAGGCGGCCTAATGGGCCCATGGGCCCCGCTCCTCTTTTCTCTCCTGTAGTTGAACCGTCACGAAAAAACCCTATATAAACCTCCGCTTTTTTCTTTTAGGTATTACTTAGCGTGCTCAACAATCCCGTCCCTTCCACTTCTTTTCTCCTGTGATTTTCACCGGCGGCGTTCCAGCGACCCAACCCTCTTCTTCTCGTACGTTCTTCCTCTAACCCCCCAAGTAAGTATTCTGTCTTGCCTTGTACCCATGGCCCCTAAGACCATTCCTTCCCCTGCGTGGTATGAGCGTACCATAACCCAACTAGATCGCGACCACTATTTCTGTAATCTTAAGGACAGGTTTATAGACCCTTCCTTAAAATGCTGCTTCACGACCAAGATGCACCGACCAAATCGTCCTCCTTCGGGTCTGACTTGCTTCTTCTCTGAACAGTTTCTTAACGGCCTGTCCCTACTAGCACCGGCTATCTATTTAGACCTTTTAGACTTTTATGGGCTACCCCTGAACCAATTCACTCCCAATTCCTTTCGGATTCTGTCGGGAGCCCATATAGTGTTTCAACACCTAAACCTCTCCTTAACCCCTGAAATATTCCATTGCTTCTTTCAATTGAAATCTTCTAAGGCAGGTCTTTTTTTATCTATCTAGCCGCTCAGACTGCTAATTCTTAGTGAACCTGCCTACTTCCCATAAGGGATGGGAAGAATTATACTTTTTTGTACAGCTTCCAGTATCTTTACCTTATTCCGATACCTGAAAGGTAGACCTTCCTGAACTGCCTTCCTTTCGGGAAATGAGAACCAAATGTTCTTTCCCAGAAGTTTATAGAATATTAGGAGAGTCACACTACTGCTTGAATCACCTGATAAAGACTTCCCTTTTAAGCCACTTTGGACTGTCCCCCCTCCCTTCGACGACCTCGGTTGTTGTAGTAGGATGATACTTATCTTGCAATATAATTTTCTTCCTACATTATTCATCTTTCTCACCAATACATTTTGCAGATAATCTAATGCAGGACGCGTTGGTAAAAGGAGAGGAGATTGAGGCTGCCAAAAAGAAGAAGACCTCCACCAAGAGAGGTAAATCAGTAGCAGCTCCTTCATCCCCTCGGAAGAAACAGCGGCTCGCTAAGAAAGGAGCCTCGAGTTCATCTGCTCTTCCCCCTCCTTCTTCCGGCCAACCTAGTTCGCACTCTCTGACCATCTATGAACAGAGGAAAAGGGACACTGCCCTATCCGTCCCGTCTTCATCTCCTCAAGGAGGGGACTCTCCTTCTTATTCTCCCAATTCATCCCCCTCGGCACATAATTCTCCTATACCTTCCCGTACCGAGTCCCTCTCTGCTCCTATCCTCTCCGACACATTTTCTTCTCCTGCCCCTCTTCAACGAGTCGGACCTACACTTCCCTCCGAAGGAGAGGATCTTCCCCTTCCAACTCCCTCGAAGGCTACATTGGGGTCCTTGCTGAAGATTCGTCATCCTTCGGAGGTAAAATTCTTCAACCAATCAGGCGTGCAAGGCCCCTGTGAACAAGTGAGCAAATTGTTGGCCGAGGTATTTACTATCTCTTTCTCCTTTTTACTATACGTCTCTATGTGTCAGCATATACTAATGTTACTTTCTTTCTCCTAGGCCTCATCCCAGCACGACAAAATGGTAGTCCAATTGGCTCAGTTCCAATCCAGCGTAGAAACACGCCACTTCGCTTCTATAACGCAATAGAAAAAGCTCGTTCGGTAATTAAGCGAGAGAGAGGCGAAGGAAGCTGACCTGAGGGGCCAATGTGAAGATGCGATGACGCAATTGGCCCTGGTCCAGAGCGAAAAGGAGGAGCTGCAGCGAAAAAATGAAGAACTCGAACAGCGAATCTTCTTCCAATCCAGTGAATTGCAGCAAGTGGAGATCCTCACCCATGAACTAAAGGAATATAAGGGGCATCTTAGAGACGCTATGATCCAAGCCGCCGATTCTTCGAGTACTATCGAACAACTTCAGGAAGAACGCCGACTGCTTCGACTGGAGTGCCAAGCCTGGGAAGCCACCAGGAAATCTTGTATAGAGAAGTGCCAAAACTCTCCTCGACATGGTGGTGACCCTTCCTCAGACTTTATCGGCAATGGCTCGGCAACAGTCTACCCTTCAGGAAGAACACTCCGAGGCCCTTTCAGCTTTGGGACGACAAGCTATAAAAGCAGCCACTGAGAGGGATGCCCTGGCAGCCCAACTAACGGAGAGCCAAATCCAACTGGCTAAATGTCAGGACCAGCTGAAGGAGCAAGAAGCCGATCTCAAGGGACGATATGTCAAGAAGGGGGTAGACCTGTTTATATTAGGCTTTGAAGGGTCTTCGGCTCTAAACGCCGAACAAGGATACTCGCCCCCTGACACGGACACCAGCTACTTAAATCCTGTAGATGCACTAGCCAAGTGTCCTCCTGAACTATTTGAATTGTAGCTCCCAACATTCTCTTCCTTGCAATGACCTTTTCCTTAATGCTAAAAAGTAAATTTGGTTAACATAGCTTTTTGTTATTATCCTTGCATGTCTCTTTGCGGGTCGGAAATCCTGAACCAACTTTAAGCTTCTCTCTTTTTTATACTGTCATTTCTTTTCCCATGTTGTACGGCGCAATCATATAGTTGGTTCGGGAACTTATTTGGAAGGTCTCAAATGATATTATTCATATCCGACCCAATTTTGGTTCGGCCAACACTTTAAATGACCTTCGCCTGTTGATCTTCTCTATCCCCCTTACTGCTCCGGAAATGGTATCAGTCTCTTCATCTTCTTCCCTTTCCCAAGAACTACTGCCGTCGCTTTCCTTCCACTATAAATCATCACCCTCCATGTCTTCGCCCTTCTATCTCACTCTCATGGCTTCGGCGGGATATCCCATCGAGATTTCTTCGGATTCAGAATCTTTCGAGCTGCAGGACTGGTTTTCCGAAGACATTGAAGATTCGGAGACCCGCTTGACCGCCACCTCAGCTTTTCGTCCCCTTCCTTTTCCGCCTTACACCCCAGCTCCAACCCTTCCTACAGAGAGATCTTTTCGTGCGCCATTTCCCTCATTTTGCAATCGGGTGTGGAACCCTCCTTTAACATGGGAATACATAGTAGGAGATCCCCGGGCTGTCGTCGAACTTCCCCCACTTCCACCGGCTTTGGCCTTCATCCCAATCTCCCCAGCGAGGATTCGTCCTCCTCCTTTTGATGAAGGTCCATCAGCGGCAGTACCTCCTGCCCAGGGCGAATGCTTCAGGGTCATTTTGGCGCCTTCCCCCCCCAAGGAGACCTCTAACACTTCATCTGTTAAGAGTAATCAGAGAAAATCTTCATAGATTAACTGATGTAACTATTTCAAATATGTTAATAAAAATGAAGGAGGGACTTGATATTTGTTTTTGTCATTTTCCTGTATAAGTGAAATTTTTGTCCTCAGAAAGACTATGTCCACTGAACCATACTTTCTTTTACCATCTCCACAGGATTGGACCCCTTTACTTATATATGTACCGACTTTTCACTCGTCGCTTCTTCCCTTCTTTACTGGCATTCATTATCCCCACTTCCTCTGCCAATAAATGCGCTCTTCTCCTTCATCGCTATAAAGACTTCCAACCCTTACCGTATAGCTTCCATCTTTTCCCTTTCCTTTCCTTCGCCATGGACAGAATATCTGAACAGGGCAGCAGTTCCTCTTCTGCTGAAGAAACGATTGACGATCGCCGCTATATAGCTAATCTGGAGGAGCAAGTGAGGTACTTGCAGCAACGGCTGAGAGAAGCTTCCGCCAGTAACCACTCTCTGCGTCAACAACTGGTTGGGTCCCAAAAGGAGCTATCCAAGTAAATCTTCCTACAGTAGTCTTACCTTCGGCAATTACTGTGCCAACCCCGACCGCGCAAAGAGACTCCATCGGTTCTTCCCAACAAAGAACTGTAGTACCCTACATATATATAAGGGTTTTCTTTTGCTATTTCCTCTTTGTAAAGGAATTAGAATATGTAATTTTCCCGAATCAATGAACTTTTTCCACTTGTCTTCTTCTTCCTATATTTCTTAAATCATACCCCATAGTGCCTTCCTCCTATCAACATAAAATAATATACAGAGGAGGGTATACTTCATCTCTTCTGCCCCTTTACCCTACCGGGAATATAATAATATAGAGTCGCTAAATGAGCCAACTCTGCTGCTCTACCACTGCACGGGAATAAAATAATGCAAAGTTAAATAATGACTTCAACTTCTTCCGCTTTGCGGGGACAAACATGATAGATAACTGAGGAAATCTCAGTTCTTCCGTTCCACCACCACACGGGGATAAAATAATATAAAGTTGAATAATAAGTTCAACTTCTTCTGCTTCGCGGGGATAAAATTGATGTATAACCGAGAAAATCTTGGTTCTTCTGTTCCACCACCGCATGGGGATTTCTTCCGCTTCGCGAGGATAACAAATGATATATAACCGAGGAAATCTCGGTTCTTCCGTTCCACCACCGCACGGGGATTTCTTCTGCTTCGCGGGGATAAAAAATGATATATAACTGAGAAAATATTGGTTCTTTCATTCCACCACCACACGGGGATTTCTTCCGCTTCGCGGGGATAAAATTGATGTATAACCGAGGAAATCTCGGTTCTTCCGTTCCACCACCGTACGGGGATTTCTTTCGCTTCGTGGGGATAAAAAAATGATATATAATCGAGGAAATCTCGGTTCTTCCGTTCCACCACCACATGGAGATTTCTTCCGCTTTGCGGGGATACAATTGATGTATAATCGAGGAAATCTTGGTTCTTCTGTTCCACCACCGCATGGGGATTTCTTCCGCTTCGCAGGGATAAAAAATGATATACAACCGAGAAAATCTCGGTTCTTCCGTTCCACCACCACACGGGGATTTCTTCCGCTTCGCGGGGATAAAATTGATGTATAACCGAGGAGATCTCGGTTCTTCCGTTCCACCATCGCACGGGGATTTCTTCCGCTTCGCGGGGATAAAAAATGATATATAATCGAGGAAATCTCGGTTCTTCCGTTCCACCACCACACGGGAATTTCTTTCGCTTCGCGGGGATAAAAAATGATATACAACCGAGGAAATCTCGGTTCTTCCGTTCCACCACCACACGAGGATTTCTTCCGCTTCGCGGGGATAAAATTGATGTATAACCGAGGAGATCTAGGTTTTTCCGTTCCACCACCGCACGCGGATTTCTTCCGCTTCGCGGGGATAAAAAATGATATATAACCAAGGAAATCTCGGTTCTTCCGTTCCACCACCACACGGGAATTAAATAATATGTAGTGCTCAGAGACCTTCAACATAAAGAATGTGATGTTTTCACACCACTGTTCTTCCTATCTTCATCCTTCTTATGAAAGCGAGGGTTTCAACACGTAATGGGCCATCTGCAGAATAAATCCTTGTTTTACTTCCACTTAGGGCCTCCTTCTCTATAAACGAGGAGCCCAATAATTATTATAAGCCCATTCTTCCCCCTTTTTATAGGGGATTTTTCATCTTCCCTTTTATTACCTTCATTCCTTACGCCTTTTCGTCTTCTTCGTCTTCGTTTGTTCCTCTTTCCGCCGCCATCCTCCGTTGCTTCAATCCCCTATTCAAGCACCTCCCTTCTTCATTCCCAGACTAGCAAGATGCATTCCACTTTCCTCCAAGAAATATCAAGCCATTACTCACACCTCAAGCGAGGCGCGGGTCAGCCGCCAGCTTCATCCTCCTCACCTTCCGCTATTGCCATCATTCCCGCTCCATCTTGCCTTTCTTCTTCGCTTCCACCCGAAACCCTTATTACCTCAGTGCCAGAGGAAACCGGAATAACCAGCCCCTCCTCTCTTCCTCTGTTACTTACAAACCCTAACTCCCCTACTTTTTCTCCATCCGCCGTAAGTGTTCGGAGGACACCTTCTCCTTCATCACAATCTAAAGATGAATCCACGGGAGGCATGCTTCCATGTCAGCCAACAATAGATGCTAGCGCATCCTTACCTTCTTTTTCCCTTGAATGCAACTCCACTTTTGAACCTATGGTGATTGACAATTCTCTATTACCTATCTCCCCTTCTGCCTCTTGCCTGAAGAGCCCTTCACCTCCTATCGGCACTAGCCCGCATCCTTTTACTTCTTGCTTTCCCATCGAAGGTTCCTGCAGCCCTATGCTCATCATATCGTCCTCTCCGGATTCCTCGCCCAACCAATTTCCTTCTACCATTCTTGACGTGCCTACCTCACAACCGGACATGGCACATTTTACCCCCCGGCTTCTGCTTCTTTGCCCCCACCTATTACCTCTGTGAGCCTTCTGATGAATGCTTCTTCTTCGTCCCCTTCTCAACCTATGGATACCACCTCCCTTCTTCCCCTGATGAGTGAACCTCTACCTTCGGGGTCGTCTGTCCCTTCTTCTTCCCGCTATCCTCGGAGTCTTCGGATCTTGAATTTAGAGGAACTGATCCCCCGCATGGAAGGCCTGCACCACGCCCTCGACTTGGTATGTTTTTCTAATCATCTTTTCTAATTTTTCTTACTGAATAACTTCTTTTCAACAATCGGTGTACATGCCTTAACCAACTACCAAGAGTTGGACCGCTCTCTCCACCAACACCGAGCTCAGTTTCTGGAATCGGAACGGCGACAACGGGAGGATTTAGCAACTGCCCAACATCGGGAACAACTCCTGTCGCAACAACTGCGATTATGCTAGGAGCAATTGGCAGGAGCTCGCCACCAAATTCAAAAAGACGCCAATACCATCGCAACATTACAAGAACAACAGCGGGCGGATGTGGAATCACCTTTGCTACGGCAGGAGGTTCAATCGACCCATCTTGACAAGGAGTCTTCCTCTTCTCAAGAATTGACCCGCCGAGTTGTAACTCCTTCGGGAAGCAACAGACTCGGACACCATCGCTCGACTCGGGTTCAATACCAGAAAGCGGAGGATAAAATAGGGGACCTCCGCACTCGCTTGTGCAAGGAGGTACAAGAAAACTCCTCTCATAAATTCTAGGGCGCATGCTCACGCCCGTCTCTGTGAAGAAACCTCCCTCCGAGGAGCCGATCTTGCCCACGGATCCTACTCACGGCGGTAGAGGGGATTTTGGCCTCTATACGTCAGAATATGATGGAGATGACGCACCTTGTACAGCAGGATCAAACTTCCCGAGCCGATGATATTCCCATCCTAGCCGATGCTATTATGGAGGTGTCCCGACGCTATGTTGACGTACGCCGAAATCTTCAAGAGCAACAAGAGAAATGTCGTAGGCTTCATCTGGATCGGAGCCCTGCCCGTCCGAACCGCCAGGAGCGACTAATGATCCTGCTGCGCGCCACTTATCAAGACGGGTTTAATGAAGCGGTCCGGCAATACACTGATCAAGGATTTCCTCCCCCGACATATCCTACTTTCTCTTCAAATTGGGAAGCCGACTTTCGGCGCTATCCCCCTGATAGGTTTAAGTTATAGCTTGATGTATTGTCTCGGAACAGAACTCTCTTTCCATCCTCTTCTCTTTTTCAAAGTTTATTAGAAGGACTGTGTCGCGATTATGAATGGCTCATTAATCAAATTCGAGTTCTTTTTGCATCTGACTAATACAATCAAGTTAGGAAGTACACCCTTTCGGGAGTCCCTCAACTCCTCTTCTGCTATCCTCCCCTTCTCATACAGTGTGAAAAAGTTTTAAATGAATAGCGTTCCAAGGTCGTGGAAGCTCCTTGCCCTGGTCATCTTTCAAATAATATGCGGACCCTGCTACGTAGGGCGTTACTTCATAGGGTCCTTCCCAGTTTGGAGCTAACTTACCAGGGTCTCCAGCGGGATTAACTTTACGCAAAACCCAATCCCCCTCCTCAAATCTTCGAGGCATCACCTTCTTATTAAAGGCTTGTTGCACTCTCCACTTGTAAAACTCCGCTCACCTCCGTGCTATCTCTCGCCTTTCTTCCACCAAGTCTAACTCAGTGCTTCTGATAAGTTGGTTCTGCTCTGGTTCGTACACCTCTATCCGAGCGCTACTTAAAAGGGCCTCGACCGGAATAACAACTTCCGTCCCATATACTAAACTGAAAGGAGTCTCTCATGTTGCAGTTTTTGGTGTGGTTCTATAGACCCATAAGATTCCGGGCAATTCTTCCGCCCAATTCCCCCTTTGGTTGCCCAATTTAGTCTTCAACCCTTGAATGAGAATTCTATTAGTAACTTCCACTTGACCGTTAGCTTGAGGGTGGGCTACCGAAGTGAAAGCTTGCTGAATGTTGAGACTTTGACACCACTCTTTAATTTTTTTGCCTTGGAACTAACGTCCATTATCACTAACTATCCTCCGAGGAATACCATATCGACAGACAATATTCTTCCACAGGAATTGTATTACAACATTCTCGGTAATTTTGGCAAGGGGCTCTGCTTCCACCCACTTTGAGAAGTAATCTACAACCACCAATAAAAATTTTTTCTGTAGAGGCGCCACTGGCATCAGACCCACTATATCCATTCCCCATTGATCAAAAGGACATGAAGCGACCACAACTTTCATTAATTCAGTCGGCCGCTCGGACCGGTTGCTATGCTTTTGACAAGCTGGGCAAGTTTGCACTATACGAGCGGCATCTTGTTGGAGAGTAGGCCAAAAATATCCTGCTAACAGGGCCTTCCTTGCTAAAGCTCTCCCTCCTAGATGATTACTACAACAACCTTCATGAATTTCCCGGAGTACCCATTCAGCATCCTTACTTCCTAAGCATTTCAATAAGGATCGTCCGAAAGACGTCTTGTATAAGTCTCCATTTAGGAGGGTGAACCGTCTGACTCGGCACATTAAAGCAGATGCCGCTCCTTTTTCTTCAGGGACCGTCCCATGCCGTAAATAAGCTATGATGTCCATCCTCCAATCAGGAATTAGGTTTGGTTCGGGTGCGGCTTCCTCCACATTGCATATCGCTAAGGAAGTAGGGATTTCCACATGGACCGCTTCCAATGATTTTACTCTTTCCATAGCGCTAGCCACCCGAGCCAATTCATCTGTCTTCCCGTTATTCTCCCGTGGCATTTGCTTCAAGAGGACTTGCTGAAACTGAACTTTTTCTTTCTCAAAAGCTTTCAAGTACTTGTGCAGCCTTTCCTCCCGAACCGCGAAAGAACCTTGCAGTTGTGATATCACCAGTTGGGAATCCGAATGAATTACAATTGAAGAAGCCCCCACTGCCTTAGCAGCCTGCAATTCAACTAGAATGGCTTCATACTCTGCTTCGTTATTAGATGCCCGATATCCCAGGCGTACCACTATGCGGGTCTCCTCCTTATCAGGGGAAATTAATAAAACACCGACACTGCTGCCCGTAGATCCTGAAGAGCCGTCTACGAATATGTTCCATGCATCCGATCCTTCCTCTTTTGTTGATGAACCATCTTCCGGGCTGTAAGGTACCTCCGCTAGAAAATCAGCAAGCGTTTGGGCCTTGATAACCATTCGGGGTTGGTAGTGAATATCATATTCGCTTAATTCCACCACCCATTTGGCTAATCTTCCGGAGAAATTGGGCTTAGTGACGACCTTGCCCAATTCGCCGTGAGTTAGAACAGTAATGGGATGAGCCAGAAAGTACGACCTCAATTTGCGGGCGGTCAGCACCAGAATATATGCCAGCTTTTCTAGCTCTGTATAATGGAATTCAGCCCCTTCAGAATATGACTGGTATAATAAATAGGTTGTTAGTGAGAGCCTTCTTGTTTTAATAAAACCGAACTGATGACCCCCTCTGAGACGGCCAAATACATCCATAATGATTCTCCGACCACTGGTTTGGCTAACAGTGGGAGTCCAGCCAGATATTTCTTCAACTCCTGGAAAGCCTGTTCGCATTGATCGTCCCACTGAAATTTAGTAGCCTTACGCAGAATCTTGAAAAAAGGCAACCCTTTGTCCGTCGATCTGGCTATAAATCGGGATAAGAAGACAATCTTGCCCACCAACTTCTGGGTCTCTCACAGGTTAGTGGGTGATTTCATGTTGCACAACGCCTGCACCTTCTCAGGGTTAGCTTGCAACCCCTTCTCAGTTACTATATACCCCAAGAATTTGTCACTTTTTACCCCGAACAGGCATTTGCTAGGGTTTAGCTTCATATTAAATCGTCTCAATGTAGCGAAGGTTTCATTTAAATCCTTGACTAAATCCCGAGTGGTCTTTGATTTGACCAAGATGTCATCCACGTAGACTTCCACATTTTTCCCTTTCTGCTCCGCAAAAATCTTGTCCATGAGGCACTGATAGGTGGCCCCTGCGTTCTTTAATCCGAATGACATCACCACATAAGCGTACAACCCTCCGGCCGTCACAAAGCTAACCCTTTTTTGATCTTCTTTAGCCAAAGGTATTTGATGGTAGCCTTGATATGCATCCATTAAGGACACCACTTCATACCCCACAGTGGAATCTACCAACTGATCAATACGAGGCAAGGGGTAGCAGTCTTTAGGGCACGCTTTATTCAAATCACGAAAATCGATACACATCCTCCACTGCGCCGAAGGCTTGGGGACCAAGACTACATTGGAAACCCACTCGGGAAATTGGATTTCCTTTACATGACCCGCCTTTAATAATTTGTCCACTTCTTCAGCTATGACCTTGTCCTTCTCAGGCCCGAAGTGTCGCTGCTTATGTTGGACGGGTCGGACTCCTCTGGTTATGTTGAGGTGATGCTCAGCCACACGAGGATTAATCCCCATGAGATCATGCACATCTCCCGCAAAGATGTCTTCATTCTCCCTCAGGCATGTCACCAGCTCCTCCTTAGCCTCCAGCTGCTGTGACACCCGTGTGGCTTTTCCTGGAGCGATTTCCACCAGCTCTCCTTCCTCTATTTTGTCGGCTTGGGGGGGGGGATTCTTCCAAGACGCATACATCAGAAATGATGATAGCTTTGCCTTTGAGATCATCGGTTCGGGCCTTCTTCTGGTCGTCCCGAACCATTTGTACATAACAGCTACGGGCGACCTTCTGTTCCCCTCGTACTTCTCCCACCAGCGGTCCTACTGGGAATTTCAACTTCTGGTGGTATGGGGAAGCCACCGCCTGAAAGATAGTAAGGAAAGGACGACCAAGAATAGCATTATAAGTGGACGGAGCATCCACAATGAGGAAAGGTATAATACTGGTTTTCTGGTTGGGCTTCACGCCCAGAGTTAAGGGCAGCGAAATCTGCCCGATAGGGTGGACCATATGCCCGGCGAACCCAAAGAGGGGTGTAGCCACATCTTCTAGCTGGGCATTTCCCAGCTGTATCTGTCCGAAAGCCTCCTGAAAAAGGATATTAACAGAGCTTCCCGAGTCGACCAGCACCCTAGCTACTTAGTAATTGGCTAGGGATATTCGGATAACTAAGGCATCCGTGTGGGGCAGTAGGACACCTTGCAAGTCTTCTGGCCCGAATGAAACGGGCGGTGCAGTCTGTACAGTCTGGTCGGTGATGATGGCCAAACTCTCCATGAGACGGACGTATGACTTCCGCGCCCGGTTAGAGTCCCCGTTAGTAGGTCCTCCAGCTATAACATGGATAACCCCCCGTGTGGGAGCGTTATTTAGATTGGATGACGGGCCTTCTTGAGAAACAACCTCCTGGGACGGCGTTTGAGGGAAAGTGACCTGAGGTTGTTGGTTATACGACCCTGGGCGGGCTACATCGGGTCGGGGGCCTCGCCGTGCTGGTCCTCCCGTCTGGAACCGCAATTACAGATATGCGGTTCGAAGGTGATCCAGTTCCTCCTGTAACTTGAAGCATCGGCCACTAGCGTGACCATATTCCTTGTGATATTAGCAGAAGAATGGGGCGGGGTTATGGGATCCCCTATATCCTAAGGGTCGCTTGCATACCCGCTGATCATAGAATTCCATCTCCCGCTACTTCCAAGTCCTTGCCAGAGGAAGTGCTTCAGCAGCCATAATTTGTAATGGCGGTACAGGGCGAGCACCCTGTAACAATGGCCGAGGCCTTGGAACCTCTTGTCGAAAGGGTCGCACATAACCTCGACGAGGGGGTACTTGAGGGGCAACGGGACGAGTTCTTTCGACCGGGCGCACAAAGACGCTCAGCCTCCGACTTACACCCTTCCTCCTCGCGGATGAATTATTCTGCACGACTTAACAGGTCCTCATAACTGTTGGCAGGTTGCCTCAAGAGGGAGCTGAGGAAGGGACCTTCATTCAAGCCGTGTGGAATGACAACTCTGAAAGATTCTGTTCTGGCAGAAGGAATACCCCTAGCTGCAGAGGTAAACCGATGAAGATACCCTCTGAGCGATTCCGTGGGCCCTTGCATGATGTGCATCAAGATAGAGGCGTCAGGCTTATACACCTTGCAACTGGCAAACTCCTGGCTGAACATCCCCCGAAAATCAGCGAAACAAGTGATGGATCCCGGAGGCAAAGTATTAAACCATTTTTGTGCCGAGCCGGTTAAGGTGGTCCGGAAAACTCGGCATTTGAGGGCATCAATATAACAGTGGAGCGAAGCTACTCCGTCGAACTGCGATAGGTGCTCTTCAAGATCCGTCGGACCATCATACTTATCTACTTGAGGATTCCGGAAGTAAGATGGGGGGACTTCAGAGAGAATGTCCATGGTAAAGAGACTGGGCTCGTAAACTTCTGGAGGTCTGGTCTATTGACTTTCGCCCTGTTCTTCCCTTCGAGTTTGAGTTAAGGGCATAATGTTTTGAGGTGCTCTTCCCCCAAGTCCTTCTCCAGGCACTACTTCCACATTAACGGCGGTACGAGATGGAGGAGGCATTTCTGGGGGTGGGCCTCGAGAAGAAGGTTCACCGGAATGAGGATGTAGATATCCGATTCTTCTCCTTTCTCTAGCAAGGGCCTCTGTAATAGCGTCGTCCATCAGGGCCTTCAACTGCGATGGTAGGAGGATGATGGGGCGCTCCTCCGCTGCGGAGGCAATGGGCTGTTGTATCTCTTCTGGTTGCATCTCGACGTCCAGCTCAATGTTTTCACAGACGGCACCAACTGATGCGGCGAGGAAAATTCGCTTCACCCCCTTTTCGACGCGACGAAGGCACGAAGGGAGCTGTTGGATGGTTCTCACAGGCTGCAACAGTAAAAAGAAGAATGTCTTGAGAAGACAAAGCCAAGAAACTTAAAACCTCAAATAGACAGCGAAAACTAGAACACAAGATATAACGTGATTCGGAATGAGTATTCCTACTCCACGGAGGTGAGCTCTCTCACCGGGGACAATGCCCAAGCACTTTCCACTAAGAACGTCCTCCTTTACGGAAAGGAAACTTCCCGAGGCGGAGGAGAAAACCTCTTACAGTTTGGTGACAAATACAAGAAAGAGTACGTGCGACGCAATGGTCAGGGTCACTACTCTTCTTCTCCGGCGAAGTGACGATAGCTCTCCTCCTCCTCTTGTGTCTTTGTTTCGCGTCTGATGAGATGATTGCGGATCCTCTTCCTTCTCTCCTCGTCTTGCCTTTTATCCTCCTTCTCTGATTCATCACTATCTTGCGGGCTGTTCTCATCGTACACGTAGCCACCATGTTCACCTGAAGAATAATTCTGTTACAGGTACAAGGGGCGAAGGCTCCTTAGAATATTATGTGGGGACCTCTCTTTTTGTTACATATCACCCCCTCATCCTTATTACAGGAAACTAGTTAGCCTGTCCCCCTCAACCATCTACTTCTGGTAAAACTAACTTAGGTCTCCAGCTCATGGATAGTATAGCCTTAAGGCTCATTTGACCGGACCGATTCTTATCCGTCCCGTCTATCTTTAGGCTTATGTGGCTGGACCGATTCTTATCCGCCCCGTCTACCTTTAGGCTTATGTGGCAGAATCGATTCTTATCCGCCCCCTACCCTTAGGCTTATCTGGCCGAACCGATTCTTGTCCGCCCCATCTACCTTTAGGCTTATCTGTCCGAACCGATTCTGGCATATTTCCCAATGAAGTACTTCTTCGCTTTGCCGTGCCGATTACCTTCATTTACTTTCCCGTACCAATTATTTCAGGCGCTTGCATCCGATCCGTTCCTCTCTTTTTTCTCCATTGAACCCTCTAATTGGTTTGGATAATACCTTGCCTATGAGCTCTTCTATCTAGTTCATAGAGAAGAGGTAATGGATGTATCAATGCACATATATCGTGACTTCCATTTGTACAAGTTCACTCGCTGCATATTTCCACAGCACAAGCGTTGGGGTTGCCGCTAATACCGCCCTATCTCGCCGGGAACAACAGCAAGGAGCACTTCAAGCGAGGAGCCAACTTCGCCGTGGCCGGCGCCTGTGCACTTAACAATTCCTTCTTCCAAGCCCAAGGGATTAACGTTACACAGGGAGACTATTCCTTAAACACCCAACTTTCATGGTTTGACCAGTACCGAGGCTCTTCTCCTTCTCCTTCTCCTTCTCCAAAGAGCCCAACGCAACCACCCAATCTCGACCACTTCGTAAGAGAAGACGCTGAGCCGCTCTTCTTCCTGGGCGAGATGGGGATTAACGATTACACTCAATTGCTGTTCGAAAAGGGAGTGAGCGGCACTGATATCCAAACCTACGTCCCCATCGTCGTCCGAGCAATCGGCGCCATATATGATAGATGTGAGAAATCTCCAACTTGCTCATTTCAGATTGAACAGTAGCTCTGTCAATCAAATTAATTGCTACCGATCCACTGACAGAGCTTGATTCGAAGAAGAGCGGAGACGATGGTAGTAGCTGGAATTTATCCGATAGGATGCAGTGCGACTTACCTCACACTCTTCCAACAAGACCTTGATCCTAAAACTGGATGCCATGAGTGGGCGAACGATCTCGCAAGGCGCCACAACCTCCAGTTGCAGCTCGAGCTGAAGCGCCTCCGAAGGACTCACCGGCATTCGAAGATCTTGTATGCTGATTACTATGGCCCCATGATGCATCTCTATCTGCATCCGCGAACATTTGGTAAGATCGACTTTCTTCATCGCTCTCTAAACTTTGATTAATTAGCTCATCGTCTGAGAGTTTACTTGCAGGCATGAGGGAGACATTGATCGCATGCTGTGGCGGCGAGGGGCCGTACAACTTCTCATTGTCCATCCCCTGCGGGAGCCCAGGCTCGAGCTTGTGCAGTGATCCATCGAGCTATGCTTGCTGGGACGGGTTGCACCTCACTGAGGCAGCTTCCTCTGTAGTTGCTCGTCACATATTAAAATCAACTGGTGTTGGATCCTGAGTTTTCTTTTCTCTAGTTTGTTTTGCAGATCGAAGTTAACATAAAATATTCGATTAATAAAGATTCTGAAGCTTCAGGCAAGCTAGCAATGATGTAATAGAACATCTGATCGATTATGAAGTGCTTTAATTTGTCAGTTTCAGAAATACAAAAAATGCATGTATTTTGGTGGTGATGTTTGAATCGCATAAAACGATATTGAAGGTGTATGCTAATCAAATAATAAATTAAACAACCAACTTGATTCGACGTGTGTAATTAAAACGTTTATTTTACAAAGAAGAGGTACAAAGCCACTGACAATTTCGCTCCTGAAAGACATTGATTTGTTACCAATTAATCAAGAAAATATGAATTAGCAACTTAAATAAAATTTGGAGTGAATCTCATTAGGAAAGCCTTCTACTACCAATTAATAAAAAAACATGTGTCCAGACGTTTAACCCTCTGTTTGCTCGGAAAGGAAGGAAATTAAAATTTTAGAAATGAAAAAAAAACTTTATTTATTATATAAAAAAATAGTTTTCTTTCATTTTATTACTCTATGAACGGACGGATTTAAGAACATATCCATGGACAGAGGAAATGTTTTTTTTTTTTTTAATCCGTTCAAATAGTATGGAAAGTCATTCCTTCTTTTTCTTTAACGCATTGGAGCTACCGATCGAGCGAAATGAGCTCACGTCATCGAACGATGACCCTGCACAAGCAGGCGACACTTTGCAATCGAATACGATGACCTAACTTGCGTCGCCTCAGGGGTGGCGACCCGCAGGAGTCACCTGATGCCGCGGGCGGCAACCTCGGGCAATTGCCTCGCGGTGGACGACCCATGTGAGGTCGCCTCCCAGACAGCGACAGTTGCCTCGTAGCGGAAGGTCACCTCCCAAACAACAGCATTGCCTGAGTTGTCTCGCGGGTGACAATTTGTCCCGTTTCAAAAGTATATTTATCTATCAATCGAATAGTATTATGACAATATAAAAAATAATATCGATATAAAATCTAAATAACTGTTGATACACATAAATCATAAATCACAATCAAATAATACCGATAAATAATAGAAATACAAGGATACGAAAATATACTTCGGAGTGATTTTGACACAACAAGAAAACATAATCGAAATCAATATCCAAACAAAAACCATAATAAATATCAAATACATAACAACGCCACCATATACCAAAATGTGGAGCTAGGGGCGGATTCAAGATTTTATATTGAAGAGTCTATCATACTAAAATATAATAACGTTAATTAAAAAAATAAATAAATAAATTTTCGATAATAATCATTTAAAATTGGGGGATCCGCCCATGTGTGGAGCAAATACCAAATAAAATCCAAAACATATAATCATCAAGGATTCAAAACAAAAATGCACAATGTGAGATGAAATCGGTATATAGGACCTCCAAGTTCCTTATGACATCCTCTACTTGCTACTTGGGTGACAGAAAAATTAACCCAGGTTCCATAGTGGTGAGTATAAGACTCAGTTGTATATGAAAGATAGTGCATAAACTATATAAACATATGGAGATCAACAGGTATACCATCTTAAAGGTAATAACAAATAACCATCAGTATAAATCTAATCAATGCATATACCAACCTGGTCTACTAGATATAACGTAATGTACTGACATACATGAAGGTCTGCAATGATACAACTCATAATAACCTGAACAATTATACAACAACGTAACACATACAAATAACATATATAACAATATCACACCTGTGATCAACACATAATCATATAAATAACGTATAGTCAAACGTATAAACAAATCTGGTTCATCCTATGCATTAACATAATGTTGATCAAATGCATATAGCAGTCTGGTCCATCAGGTATATTGCACATGCCCAAACAATGATCCACACTGATTCTACTCATAGCCAAATACATTACATACAACAGTATATACTATGCAAATGACATGTATAATGATGTTCAAACACATGTAATCAATTATAGCTCAAACAAATCCAACATATCACAAACATATGTAATATGTATCACACACATATATATGACACCACACATAACAATGCATATGTAATATGTATCACACACATATATGAGCCACCACACATGACAATACGTATGCATGACCACTGCATGCACATCCCACTCGCTACCATGACCCTATGTGGCCTAGGTGGCACAACATAACAACTGTCCCAATTCCATCTTTCACTACTCTCGAGTGGCCAAATGAGCAATCTAAATAAGTAGCTATAAGCTACACAATAGGGGTCCCTATGCTAGCCACTCCAACTACCCCTACCCATGAGTGGTCGAGTGATGCACGATAGGTCAAGCTGCACGCAACTGCAACTACCACTATCCCATAGTGGACAAGTGTGACACAACAAATAAGATGTACTCAACTCTAGCTACCACTACCCTGAGTGGTCAAGGAGGCAGTAATGACTGACAACTCTCTCAACCATAAGGGAGATCAAATCGACAGCATATATGTAATGTGATAATACACAACTCCAAACACATAAACTCACAACACACTCTCTATCTCACAGAGAACCATATACAATAGACAGACAACTATGCTAGGACCTCCAGTCCATAAATATAACTCTACTGACAACCCACTCAACCATACATAGAAGACATGACCAATAGGACACACAATACAAGGTAATATGATAAGACAATCAAGCTTACATTTAGAACCATCACCTACCCCCAGTGATATAACATGATGACCTAATCCAAGACTACAACTGTATATATATATATATATATATATAAACCAAACATAATATATATAATCAACAACAGTGATAAAATGAGACTGTATAGAAAACGAATGGAGTATCTCAAAGTTCAAAGGCTAAGTATCAAACACATGAATAATAAGAGTGGAGTCAAAGTAATAATACTATCATCATAACAAAGCTCATGCACTAAGATCATCAATCTACTGAAACAAAGGAAGGAATTATCCACCTAATATGTAGGCTGTGTTGATTGTATTCATGCTCGGGGGGCATAATTGTCATCCAAATGATGTAGGAGTCCCTTAGTGAAAATATTCCAAAATACATTACCGAACTTAGATATGGTAAAAACCTTGAAATAATCAAAAGATAAAATATAATTATTTTATTAACTACATGCATGACTAAAACATAAGTAAGTGAAAGTAAAATAGGTTTATGACATTCGAATTAAATTGCGACAAAATTCAAAGTGCATAAACAAAATTTGATAACAATAAGGAAAAACAAATCGACATTACGACGATGCAATGAGACCAGCATGACAAGGGACTCTCTGAGCGATGCGAAGATAATCAACTAGACACGTCCTCTATCAGCTAATCTGGAGGAGAAGAAAATAGGGAGTGAGTACAAATCACTAAGTGGGTGTATAGACAGATAGTGCATGATGTAAAAATAAAATGGAGATCAAAGAAAATAAACCCGAGTAACCCAAACTTCAGAGTATCAATATCGGTCCGCAACAAACCTGGTCAGCAATATAATAAATGCACTTGTGGCATACACAACCAACTACAAATCTACTGACAATAACTATCAAGATATCACAATAAAGTCTCATGGCTCTTGAGGTAATACCAAAGGGCACTATCTGTTGGCAATAATATACTACCACGAATGAGACTTGTGGACAGATAAACAATCTACATAGCACTATTTCTGTGCAACCACATGCTAACACGAACGTGACTCGTGGGTAGACAGGCAGTATAAAGACTCAATATATGCGGGCAACGACATGCTACCACAAATGAGTCTCGTGAGCAGATAGAGTATATAACTATCTAGCTATTAACTGCACGCAACAACATGCTACCACGAATGAGTCTCATGGACAGACAGAGTATATATCTATCTAGCGATTGACTGCACGTAACAACATGCGTACTTGGCCATCGTAGATGGTGGTAGTTAGAGTTTTGCACTCGACCACTATAGATAGTGGTAGTTAGAGTTGTGTGCAGTTGTCCTGTGTGCGGTGCTCGACCACTCATGGATAGTGACAGTTGGAACGGTCAACAGTGGGAACCCTCATGGTGTAGCGTATAGCTCTTCGAAGGCTAGCTACTTATTCATACTATTCATTCGGCCACTCGAGAGCAGTGGTAGTTGGAGTTGGGATAGTTGTTATGTCGTGTCACCCAAGTCATACTGGGGTCGTGGTTGTGCGTAGGGTCCGCAGACATGACCATGCATATGCATTGTCAGGTGTGATGATATTTACATATATGTGTGTGTATTTTGATATATGTTTTACATATGCCTGTGAGATGTTGCATTTGGTTGTACTATGATTGTTGCATATGCTTGTACATCATGTTACATGTTGTTTGCATTTGCTATACCATGGTGTGTTGGGCATGATGTATGTGTTGGACCATACTGTGGTACGCATTTGACTAGTGTTATGTCATAGTATGGGATGGATCGGGATGTTATATCATTTGATTATACATTATTCATATGGATGGATGTTGATCATTGGCGTGGTGTTGATCTTGCATGTTATACGGATTATATACTACATATTGGTTCAGGATGATATATGTTGTGTCATTGCGGACCATCAGGTATGTCGATGCATCACTTTATATTCAATTGGTTAGTTGTTATATGTAGTGATTATGATCATATTGGTGATTAACTGTTGTATTATTGATCTGTATTCTGTTGATCTACGTAGACTACATGTTGTTCATGCACTAACTCTTATATTACCGCTGAGTTTCATACTCACCACCACATACCCTGGGTTTCTTGTTGCCCAGGTGACAGATAGAGGACTTCGTGATGGACTTAGATCATCGCCGGATTGATCCCATCCTGTTCCTTTTTCCGAGGGTCCTAATTTTTATTTATCATATGTATCTCAGTTTGGACTTGGACTTTTATGACGATTGTATTGTTGGGTGTTTGTGGAGATTTCTTTTCCTTTTCGGTTTCCTTGTGGGATTCCTTTCACTTTGTGGTCAGACATACCGGTATGCATTTTTATCGTTGAGTCAATAACTCTTATTGTGGTTGTCTTCCACTATTGAGTACATGTTTTCATATGTGATATGTTGGCTACGACTATTTGGCTATATCTGTTGTATTATCATAAGGGGGTACTGTCCGTTGGTCGGATGGAGTATATCCCGGGGCATGACAATTTTATTGGTATCGGAGCCAAGGTTGCGATATCGTACAATAATTTTTTTTCGTCAAATTTTGGACCCTCGGAAGTCATTTTGATTTGGATTGGTTTTGGTTTTGGTGAGATGGGATTGACAGCGGCATGAGCTCCAAGTTGTACGAAGTAAGAATTCTTGACACACTATATTTTTTGGTTAGATACTTATTTAAGTTGTTCAGCAGGTGTGGACAGACGGTATTATGACACTTGTTCGGACTCGTGCTAGGGGTCGTCCACCAAAGCGACCTGCTACCGGTGGACCTGTTGACCAGGAACAACCTCATCATTCCCCTACTAGAGGTTTGGAATCTCAGAATCAGGTTATACCATCGACTATACCGACACCGGAGGATTCTAGTTGGTTTAATGATAAGGCTCGAATATTGGTATTAGTGCGCTTGGCTAAGGATTGACTTACTCTGTTCCGGGGGGAGTCTGATCCGTGGACTGCTTGTGCTTGCTTGGATAACTTGGAAGACACTTTCGAGTACATAAGTTGTACAGACGAGGAGAAGGTGGGCTTAGCTACATATCACCTCCAGGACCAAGCGGTTACCTATTGGAAGATGCAGAAAACCCTACTCGAGGAGCGCGATATTACCTGGTCAGTTTTCCGTGATGCTTTTTGGAAGTAATGTTTTCCTTCTTCATCTTCCATGGCTTGTCGTCAGGAGTTCTTGAGCCTGAAGCAGGGTGATCGATGTGTTATGGAATACAACGTGAAATTCTCCAAACTTACGGAGTTTTGCCCTCATCTTGTGGCTCAGGATGGAGATCGGATGTTCCACTTTACGCAGGTCTTGGCTGCATATATTTGAGCTAGGATGTTTGGATCTTCTATTAACTCCTGCAGAGAGGCCTTGGATAGGGATATTTTTATTGAGATGACTTCTTAGTAGCTTGCAAAGGAGAAGGAAGTTGAGAAGTTGATGTCACAGGGTAAGCAGCGGAAGCAAGATTCAGCTAGTGAGACACAGAAGAAGCAGGATCAAAGTGGGGTTTCTTGAGGTGTTGCGGAAGGGTCGTCTAGGTCACGAAAAGGGAAGCGTCCAACTTCTGGATATTCTAGAGGTTCTCAGAAGAATCGTAAGAGCGGGCATGTGATCAGGTGTCATAGATGTGGATATGGAAGTCATAGAGTCTCAGAGTATCCCTTAGATCGGGATGTTTGCTATTAATACAAGCATCCAGGGCATACTAGTCGAGAGTGTACTCTGAAAGCACAGTTGGAATTTTCTGATAACTCCAACAAGGGAAAGAGGTATGACCAGTATCATCAACCGAGGACAGCACCGAGGACCCAGACGTATGGTCAAAGGCAACCACTACCTCCTCAGGAACAGATGTATCATATTCAGAGGAGTGACTCTTCAAGGATGCCAACAACTATTCACTATTCTACTTCTCCAGAGGTTTATTTTCAGGGGCACCTCCACAACAATATTTACCAACCAGCTCTTAGGAGTATATTATGCCATCACAGCAGATTCAGCCTCCAGGAGTAGTATTACAGAGCCAGATTCAATCTAAGTGGAGGCACTCTACTACTTCATCAAGAGTGCAACCGCCAAATGTAGAGGCTGGACAGGTTTATGCCATTACCAGAGAGGATGCAGAGCGGACCGAGGGATCGGTCATTCGGGGTATGGTTTCAGTTTATTCCATATATGCTGATACTTTGATTGATACTGGTAGTTCACATTCATTTGTATCTAGAATATTTCTGGGTAGAATTGGAAGGATTCCGATGGTTCGTTCTTGTGGGCTAGCGATATCATTGCCATCGAGTGAGGTGTTGACTAGCCATCAAGAAATCAAAGGTTGCCCGTTGGATTTCGATGGGCATATCCTTACGGTGGACCTTCAGGTGTTGGAGATGGTGGAATTTGACATCATTCTCGGTATGGATTGGTTGGCTACTTATTATGCTACAGTGGATTGTAGAGCAAGAGTAGTGACTTTCCAACCACTAGATCAACCTGCATGGGAATTCATTGGTACTAGAGATGATGGAGTATCCATTATATCTGCACTACAAGCTCAAAAACTATTGTTTCATGGTTGTCAAGGGTACTTACTGTTTCTAGTTAAGGTTGAGAGTGAGGGATTGCCACCCCTCTCAAGTGTGCGGGTAGTCCAAGAGTATCCGGATGTGTTTCCAGACAAACTTCCGGGCTTCCCACCTCCTAGGCAAGTGGAATTTACGATAGAGGTGATTCTAGGAACCGCATCGGTATCGAAGACTCCCTATCGGATGGCACCAAAAGAGCTAAATGAACTAGTTGAGGCAACATTCCACACTCGTTATGGACATTATGAGTTTCTGGTGATGCCGTTTGGTCTTACTAATGCCCCGGTTGCATTTATTGATTTGATGAACTGGGTATTCTTGAGGTATCTAGATCAGTTTGTTATTGTGTTCATAGATGATATTTCGATATATTCTCGATCTGAGGAGGAGCATGAGCACTATCTTTGAATAGTGTTAGAGACGTTCCGACGAGAGCATCTATATGTCAAGTTCAATAAATGTGCTTTCTGGCTATCCTCTGTGAGTTTTCTTGGACACGTGGTTTCTAGAAGAGGTATTTCTATATATCCCTAGAAAATTGAGGCGATTACCAGTTGGGAGCAGCCAAAGTCAGTCCAGGAAGTCCATAGTTTCCTTGGTCTGGCCGGGTATTATCGTAGATTCATGGAGGCATTTTCTTGTATTGTCACATCACTTACTTGCTTGACCGAAAAGGGATCAAGTTCACCTAGTCAGAGGCTTGTGAGACTAGCTTTCAAGAGCTTAAGCAACATCTAATTTCTGCACCAGTGTTAGTGGTTCCTTCTGGTGGTGATGGGATGGTACTATATACTGATGCTTCTTTCCAAGGGTTGGGAGCAGTTCTGATGCAGTTTGACCGTGTGGTATCTTATGCCTCCCGTCAACTAAAGGATCATGAAAAGAATTATCCAGTGCATGATCTGGAGTTAGCATCCATTATTTTTGCATTGAAGATCTGGAGACATTATCTGTATGGAATTACTTTCGAGATCTATACAGACCATAAGAGCTTGAAATATCTCTTCACTGAGAAAGAATTGAATCTTAGGCAGAGACGGTGGATGAATATCTGAAGGATTATAATTGTACCATTCATTATCATACGAGAAAAGCTAATGTGGTGCGGATGCACCTTTGGCGAGAAGTCCGTGGGATTACGGCGATCATTTGTGGCCGATTCTTGATATGGTTTAACAGTTCTCAGAGTTGGGATTGTCTGAACAGGGTCAAACATCCCGGGAGATATTATTCTCTATGGTTGCCCAGTCCGCAATTGTTGAGAAGATCAAGGAGGCACAAGTTTGTGATCAACATCTTCAGTTCTTGTGCAGCATAGTAGATTCGGGACAACAGACAGATTTCTCGTGTGACGAAAAAGGAGTACTTCGTTTCCATGGGAGATTATGTTTTCCGGACGCACATCCAATTAAAGAGGAATTACTATGGGAAGCACATCACTCAAGATTTGTTATACACCCTGGTGGTACCCGGATGTATCAGGATTTGAAGCATTCATACTGGTGGAACGGTATGAAGAGGGATATTGCATACTTTGTTGCTCATTGTCTAGTATGTCAGTAGGTTAAGGCTGAACACCAGAAACCCGTTGGGTTGTTGTAGGAAATCCCGATTCCGAAATAGAAGTGGGAGCATATCACGATGGATTTCATTACGGGATTACCCAGAACTCGTAAAGGACATAATGCGATTTGGGTGATTGTGGACCGATTAACCAAATCTACTCATTTCCTTTCGATTCGTGGGACATACTCCTTAGATCGTCTGGTAGAGTTATACTGTCGTGAGATTATCAGACTGCATGGAGTGCCTTTGAGTATTATATCTGATAGAGATCCATGATTTATCTCACGATTCTATCAGAGTCTTCAGCAAGCCATGGGCACAGAGCTGCGTCTCAGTATGACATTTTATTCACAGACAGATGGATAGTCCGAGCGTACCATTCAGACCTTGGAGGGTTTATTGAGATCTTGCATTATGGATTTCGAAGGCAGTTGGGAGGATCATATTCATTTGGTGGAATTTGCATATAACAACAGTTATCACTCTTCTATCCAGATGGCTCCTTTCGAGGCTTTATACGGTAGACCTTGTAGATCTCCAGTATTGTGGGAGGAAGTTGGGGAACGACAGTTGCTGGGGCCAAAGAGTATTCGGCATGATGCAGAGTTAGTATGGGTTATTAGCCGACGATTATCAGAGGCACAGGATCGACAGAAAAGTTATTCGGATCGGAGGTGAATGCCTCTGAAATTCTTGGTAGGAGATCATGTATCCTGCGTGTTTCGCCTACAAAAGGAGTTAAGAGATTTGGGCTGAAAGGGAAGTTAGCTCCTCGCTAAATTGGTCCATTTGAGATATTAGAGTGGATTGGGTTGTGTCTTACTAGTTAGCTTTACCACAGGCTCTTGCGGGTGTGCATAACGTATTTCATGTTTCTATGCTGAGGAAGTACGTGCCACATCCTTGTCATGTTCTGACAGAGGTGCAGATTCCACTCCAGCCTAATGCGCCTTATGAGGAGATTCCGGTGCGGATCCTTGGTCACAGGAAACGCCGGTTGCAGAACAAAACCATCCGACTTGTAAAAGTAGAATGACAGCATCATACTGATGAGGAGGCTACATGGGAGTTGGAAGATACCATTCGCGTACGTTACCCTCATCTGTTTACATTAGGTATGTGGTATTTCAGAAAATTGCTTAAATTGATTACCGCATTTAATTATGAAATTTGGAAACCAAATTTTATTAAGTGGGGGAGAATGTAATATATAGGGAAAAAATTTTATTAAATCAAATTAATTATACATATTAATTATTTAATTAGCTGTTTTGGGTTTAATTGGTTGTTGGGTTCAATAGGTGGTTGGGTCAATTTGAGCTAGTTTAGACTTGACTTGAGTTAGCCAAGCCACAAGAGCTGAACGACCTTTAAAGGGCCTAACCACCCGATCAACAACACTCACTTCTCCTCACTCGCAATCTCTTCTTCCTCTCCTCATCGCGATCGACGATTTCTCTGCTCCTCTTCTCCATGAGCCAGCTGCTGCCGACGCCTCCGGTGGGTGATCCGGTTGGTGGGAAGGAGGTTGACCAAGCTGTGTCGGGCTGGAGATGGGTGGAGGCTCTTCTTGGGGAGCTGGGAACGTTGGGAGTGAGTTTCCAAGTGAGGGATTTCTCTACTGGTCGTCGTCGAAGCTAGGTAAGAACCGAACTCCTTCCTACTTTGCGATGAGATCTGAGTTCTAGTTGTGAATTTCTCATTTTAGCTTGGATCTGTGGTTTGGGCAGTGTTCTGAAGCTTGGATTGCTCCGGTGAATAGAGGAGGTGGATGCCGGTGGATATTTGGGTCGGTAAGCTTTGTTTACCTCTTTTGTTTCATCTGTAATTACTATATTTTGGTAGTGTGTCAATGCCTTTGGGATCCGATGGGTTTTGTCAATGGATCGTTGTTTGGCAGTTGCGATTGGAGCGGTGTTGATTGTGAGTGAGTGAGGAAGAAGGTTGCAGCTGGGTTGAGCTGGGATTTTCAACCTATGGTTAGTTAGATCCTTGTGTGTGTGTAAATTGATTTGCTGTGGGATTGAACTGTGCTTGGCTGTGGATGAGTTGTGGTGTGTTTGTAAGATTAGGTCCATTGGTTGGCAATTGAAGGTTGAGGCAGAAGCTTGAGGGAAGAAGAAGAGTGGTAGTTTGTGTTGTTGTGGTGATAGGTTGAGAGGAAGTTGCAAGATCTACACAAGATGAATGTAGATCTGGGGTTGCGAAGGGTGTGTGCTCGAGGTTCTAACTCGTGTTCGATAAAAGGATGAGAATATAGAAATGATGTAGTAGTTGAGTTGTATATTTGTCGAATGCTTGAACTTACCCATGGTTGCTAATTTGTGTAGGTTTGGGATACGAGGCAGGTCCCCGGGCATGAGGATCATTGTTACGGGCTTCGTATCAGGTAGGTAATACCTATCTTGGTCAGGTAGTTTATTGATTCGAGTGCATGATTATTTACGATGTTGATGACGCTTTTACCTTGACTCCACTCTTATTTAATCATGTGCTTGATACTTAGCCTTTGTACTTTGAGATACGTTGTTATTATATTACGGTTCATTCATCATTGTTATAGATTACAGACTTTATCGTAAGTTGAACTATAGGGGTGGATTTTAGTGCATGTAGCTAGGGCATAGTCGTGGACTCAGAGTTAGTCATTGTGTTACATCTCTTGGGTTAGGTGATGATTTTGATGTGGAGTCGATTACGGTATCATACACATTTATGTTGTACATTTGTGGTGGATCTTTTCATCTGTGAATAGATAAGTGGGTTGTTGTCGATATGTGGTTGTGGACTAGTGGTCGTTGCATGGTTGACTTTTTGGTTGGCTATGACTCTCTGTGTGATAGAGAGTGTGTTGAAGAGAGATGTGTGTGGAGATGTGAATCATTACATTGCATGCATGATGTCGACTAGGTCTCCCTTATGGTTGAGATGGGTTGTCAGTCATTCTGCCTTCCCGTCCACTCGGGGTAGTGGTTGCAGTGTTGAGTGCAAATCATTTGTTGTGCCGCACTCGGCCACTATAGATGGTGGTAGATGGAGTTGCGTACTTGGCTATCGTGGATGGTGGTAGTTGGAGTTGCGCACTCGACCACTATAGATGGTGGTAGTTAGAGTTGTGTACAGTTGTCCTGTGTGCGGTGCTCGACCACTCATGGATAATGATAATCGGAGCGGTTAGCAGCAGAGACCCCCGTGGTGTAGCGTATAGCTCTTTGGCGGTTAGCTACTTATTCATACTACCCATTCGGCCACTCGAGAGTAGTGGTAGTTGGAGTTGGGATAGTTGTCATGTCGTACCACCCAAGCCATACTGGGATCATGGTTATGCGTAGGATCCGCAGACATGAACATGCATATGCATTGCCAGGTGTGATGATATTTACATATATGTGTGTGTATTTTGATATATGTTTTACATATGCTTGTGAGATGCTGCATTTGGTTGTACTATGATTGTTGCATATGCCTGTACATCATGTTACATGTTGTTTGCATTTGCTATACCGTGGTGTGTTGAGCATGATGGATGTGTTGGACCAAACTGTGGTATGCATTTGACTAGTGTTATGTCATAGTATGGGATGGACCGGGATGTTATATCATTTAATTTTACGTTATTCATATGGATGGATGTTGATCATTGGCGTGGTGTTGATCTTGCATGTTATACGGATTATATACTGCATATTGGTTCAGGATGATATATGTTGTGTTGTTGCGGACCATCAGGTATGTTGGTGCAACACTTTATATTCAGTTGGTTAGTTGGTATATATAGTGATTATGATCATATTGGTGATTAACTATTGTATTATTAGTTTGTATTCTGTTGATCTCCGTAGATTACATGTTGTTCATACACTAACTCTTAGATTACCGTTGAGTTTCATACTCACCACCACAGACCCTGGGTTTCTTATTGCCCAGGTGATAGATAGAGGACTTCGTGACGGACTTGGAGCATCACCGGATTGATCCCATCCCGTTCCTTTTTCTGAGGGTCCTGATTTTTGTTTATTGTATGTATCCCAATTTGGACTTGGACTTTTATGAAGATTGTATCGTTGGATGTTTGTGGAGATTTCTTTTCCTTTTCAGTTTCCTTATGGGATTCCTTTCACTTTGTGGTCAGACATACCGGTATGCATTTTTTATCATTGAATTTATAACTCTTATTGTGGTTGTCTTCCTCTATTGAGTACATGTTTTCATATGTGATGTGTTGGCTATGACTATTTGGCTATATCTGTTGTATTTTTCATAGGGGGGTACCGTCCGTTGGCCGAATAGAGTATATCCCGGGGCGTGACAAACTCCATGTTGGATTTTCATGCCAAGACCCATGCTTGGACTTTCCATGCCAAGAATCACGCTTGGACTTTCCATTGCCAAGACCATTTTTGAACTTTTCAATTGCTAAGTACCCATGACTTAGACTTTCACATGTCAAGTGCCCATGACTTGGACTTTACCATTGTCAACACCTATGCTTAGACTTTTCATGTCAAGTACCCAAAAATTGGACTTTCTATGTCAAGTATCCAAACTTGGACTTCTCTCGAGTCCTACTCGAGCTAGGTCAACCTTGACCTAAGGCCGATTGCTTCAACAATCTCCCCACAAAGCTATCTCCTCATATGGTCAAATTCATGTCAACCGTATGATCAATCCATTTTCAAACAATAGTCAAACTCATTGTCAAACATCAAAATACTACTCGAGTCCCACTTGAATTTGGTCAATCGTGACCTGGGCTGATTGCACCCAAAAAAATGGAGAATTAGTACACAAACAATCCTCAAAGATGAGCATGGTGGGATTATAGAACTGGATGTGATGTCCCTGACCAAGCCATCCAAGGACAAGGGATCAAAGGCTGAGTCTTCAGAAGATTCCTCATAAGGCAATATTATGGTAGAAGGGAGCCTCGAAGAGGTGGGGCTCAGAGGTTGCATTGATAGATGAGCTGACCGATGTCGAGAGGGAGTAGGGGATGGTTTGTTGGTGTAATCGACCCAGGTTGACTCGAGTTTGACTCGAGCAGTACCTTGATAGTATTTTGATGATGGACAAAACTCATGATATGGGATTATCATGGGAAAGTCCAACATGGGGTTGGCATGGAAAATCCAAGCATGAAGCTTGGTGTGGAAGTCCAAGGGGGAAGCCTTGGCATGGGAAAGTCCAAAGCATTGCGAAGCCGTGCGCTTGGTGTTTGGCATGGGAAAGTCCAAAGCATTGCGAAGCCGTGCGCTTGGTGCTTGGTGAGAAATGCATTGCGAAGCTGTGCGCTTGGTGCATTTGGGAAGTCTTGAGGACTTGGTAAGTTCACTAGGCTCGGGGTCCTTGAGTCGGTGAAGGATGGCATTGCGAAGCCGTGCGCTTGGTGCATCCGAGGGACCGCCGGACGGGGAGCGAATGGAGTGAGCCCAAGGGGAAGCATACTTCTAGGGTATGAGACGCGAAGGATGGCGTTGCGAAGCCGTGCGCTTGGCGCATCCGAGGGACGTAGGCCGAGGGAAGAGAGCTTCGGTGGGGAACTCCATGAGGAATAAGGTGGACTTGGCCAAGTGGCTAAGACTGAGTGTCGGAGGCTTAAACTTGATGTTTGAGGGTTTACCCGACGGTCAGATGCTCAAACAACTTGGTGTTTGAGGTTTTTCTTGACGTCGGTCGACTGGCATAGGTGTCAGTTCGACTAGTCCAAGTCGACTAGGGTTCGACTGGTGTAAGGCTAGGGTTCGATGCCGATCGCCGAGGGATGGCGATCGATGATGAGTGTCGCGAGCCGCAGGCGCTCCGTGAGCCGATCGGGCGATCGACTACTAGTCACCCGATCGATGATGGGCATCATCGGTCGGCCCGTAGGTGATCCGTTGGAACTTGTCCGGCGTGGATCCGCCGTTGTGAGACAACGCTACAGGGCGATCCGGGGCCTTTGGCGCGTGATTGCTAGGCGCGAAAACAGCTCGATGCAGGTTATAAAAGGAGCTCGAGATGGAGGTTTTTGTGGAGCTATTGAAGGGGAATTGCTTCTGCATTCCAGTCCTTCAAGGGCCAATCAAAGCAAGCAACAAGAAAGCGATCAAAGCAATTGTGTAAAAGTTCTCTTTTGTATTGTCTTTGTATTTCTTCTTGTATTTCATATTACTTGTTGTAATAGCTTGTGAGAGGTTTCTCCACCTCCGACGTGTAGTCGATAAGGAGTGTTGTTAGTGTCGTGCGCATAACACGAGCTCGTTGAGCTCACCCCATGGAGTAGGAACCATTCGGTTCCGAACCACGTATATGCTTGTGTATTGATTGTTCTTGTATTGGTGTTATTTATATTGTTATTCCGCTGCGTATATTAATGACAATTGTAGACAAGCACACGAGAATGAACGAATTACGACATCCAACGAACGAGGGCTATTCACCCCCCTCTAGCCGGCCGTCCCGATCCTCCCAACAAGTGGTATCAGAGCGGAGGTCACTCTTCAAGGACTAACCACCGCGAGAGCACTACAAGATGGCCGGCTACAACCTTCAACCACCCAAATTCGAAGGAGACTTTCTATGGTGGAGAAGAAAAATGGAGGTATACCTAGAAACTGATTTTGATTTTATGATTATTATAGAAAATGGTTTTGAAATGCCTAGGGACAAGTACAACAAGCCAATTGAGAAGTCAAAATGGACCCAAGACCAAATCAAAGACTTCATGACAAATCTCAAGGTAAGCAAGTTGATTAGTGATTTGTTACCTAACATTATTTGGTCTAGATTGGGTGATTATAGGGATGCAAGGGAATTATGGAATAAGGTAATGAAATTCCAAGAAAATTCCCAATCGGCACAAGTAGAGGAGAATGTCGAAGAAGAATCACCATCCACTTTTGAAGATGTGGATGACTTGGTGGAGACCTCCACCTCTAGCGTTGAGGGGGAGGAAAGGATTTCGATTCCAGAGCAAGATCAAAATGAAGCTTCTACTTCCGGAAGAAGTGAAGAGGCCTCCACCAACTCCCTAGGTAACTCAAGTGTTGTAATTTTAAATAAAAATCACATAATATGCTTTGAGTGTAGGGAGAAGGGGCATTACAAGAGCAAATGCCCTAAATTGGCTAAGGAAAAGACATCAACATCAAAAGTCAATCCAAAGTCAAAGGATGCCGGTGTTCCCAAAATCAAGAGCAAAGAGCACATTGTGTGCTTTAAATGCAACCAAAAGGGACACTATCGAAACCAACGCCCTAGGGGGAGGAAGAAAGGGCAAGAAGGTGCAACTCATGTAGGGGGAGCTCCTAAAGCTAACCCTAAGGTAAATTTACTCAATGCACCTTTAATTTCTAGAGTCAAAAAGCATGCTAAGAATTATTTTAGTTCTCTTGCAATTATAAATGAAAAGAATGCTAAGAGAAATAATAAGGTTTATTGCTTAGGTGCCAAGCATATTCATATAACTAAGGATAAACCTAGGAATCATAATTCTAGACCTATTTTACCTAGGGAGTCAATTAGGAGAGTTGAAGAAAACTTGGGTGTTAATCCCAAGAAATCTAGGCATATGCCTAAAAAGAAAAATATTTCCCAAAAGATAAATGAAAATTCAAAATTGGGAAAATTAGAGTTAGAAAACCAAGCCTTGAGGTCAAGGCTAGAGAAATTGGACAAGACCCTAGCAATAATATCAAATTCGGTTAAGGGGTCTAATGTACAAAAGTCAAGACCTAAAAAACAAGAAATGTCTAAGGGCAAGAAGGGTTTGGGTCATAAACCTATGTCCTACCATAATGTTCCATTTAATTATGGAACCACATCTAGGTCTAGGAAAACCAAGGCTAATAGGGAAGCCATCCCTAAGTCTAGTCATGGTATGTGTTTAGTGGCTAACACCTCAAAGAAATCAAATGTAGCCACTAAGAAGGTCAATGGAGGAGTCACCTCTAGAGTTGACCCAAGTAAGACCCATTTGACTATGGCTTCAAAGCCAAAAAGGGTTATTAGGAAGGTATTTAGGGAAGTTATCCCTAGGGAATACCTTGTTAACCCAAGGAGCTCCAATAGATATTGGGTTCCTAAGAGCGTGATTGATTCACGCTAAATGGGTTAGGGTGTGTCAACCCTAAGTGGATGGGTGGTTAACCTAGCCATTGTGAGTTGACACATTAGGGTGTGCCAATATGGTTTGAGAAGTTAAAAATGATTTAAATTGGCACAATTAGGTCATAGAAGTCATGGTGTGCCATTTTGGGTTTTTGGCACACTAGGGAGATGAATGACATTAAGGCAAAATTGGTTTAATCTCTAGAAATGACAAATTGATTTTAACACTTAGGTATTCTATACCTTAGTACATTTTAGTTGCCATGATTTATTTGCCTTGTTATGTCATGACATCATCTTCATTCTTATCTATAAAAATGTCATGATCATGTTTAGATTTATATTTAGATGTCATATATGCCTAGATCTCATTCACATGCCATGACATCATGATATTGGCATATGGTTTTACTTATATCATATCTATGCCATAATCATCATCATGCATAAATTAAAATGAAATTAAGGACTATGACATGATTTGATGGGAATCAAATAATATTACCTAGAAATATGCATGAGAACATTAACAAAATAAAACCCACATCTCACAAAAATTTGACTTGTATGTGTTTTACCCATCTAGATATTGGTGAGATGTTTAGGAAAAAGAAAATAAAGGTTTGAAAAATATTTTGAAAATATTTTGAAAAACCTTGGTGAAGCCTATCTTTTGATAGCTATCACCATTGAATGGGATGATACAAAGAGGGTTCTTTATTGAAGCTTTTCTTAAATTTTGGACTTTGTATCAATCTCCTAATTTAATGGGTAAAATAATTTTCCAATATTTTTCACCCATAGTGTTTATAATAAGTAATATACATACCAAATTTCAAGAATTTTAAACTTATGTATATTTACTTATGGATTTAAATCGATTATCGATTCAATACGCCATGGATGGCGATCGATGTGATGGCAATGGCGATTTCGATTTGATCATTGCCCATTTATTAGGGTAAATCTTGTTGGTTAGGCCCATGTTTAGCTAGGTTAAGGTCCCCTAACCACTCATAACCCTAGGATATGCTTGGGAGAGCATTAGAGAGGGTGGAAATCCATTGGATATGGATTAGGAGTTGAGTTGAGGGTGAGTATCAATTTTAAGGTGGATGAGAGTTCATTGTTGAACTTTACCTTAATTTTGTTTGGTTTAATGTTCCTATTGGCTTAGGGACTCTCCAAGGACATTGTTGGTGCATTGGTCAAGGGGGAGCAAGCCTCTAGGGGGAGGTATCCATCATGGGAAGATGGATATATATTTCCTCATGGGAGGAAAATTGGGTTGCCTCTCTTTAAGTGATATGGGATCACTAGAAAGATTGTAGGCATGTGTTCCTCCAAAGGAGAGATTGTAAGATCTCATTGGGATATGAGACATTCATACCCTTGGGGAGGACCTTTTTGATGTAGTGTCAAAAAGGGGGAGAAGTTCCCAAGTTACCAATTAGGGTTCGTTGGAATTCTCATTGGGATATGAGAATTGCCAATATGGGAGAATTGGTAGACTTGAGATGGTAGTTTTGTCAATCATAAAAAAGGGGGAGATTGTTGGTGCAATCGGCCCAGGTTGACTCGAGTTTGACTCGAGCAGTACCTTGATAATATTTTGATGATGGACAAAACTCATGACATGGGATTATCATGGGAAAGTCCAACATGGGGTTGGTATGGAAAATCCAAGCATGAAGCTTGGTGTAGAAGTCCAAGGGGGAAGCCTTGGCATGGGAAAGTCCAAAGCATTGCGAAGCCGCTGGTGTTTGGCATGGGAAAGTCAAAGCATTGCGTCGCACGGTGCTTGGAGTGAGAAATGCATTGCGGTGTCGGCAGTGCATTTGGGAAGTCTTGAGGACTTGGTAAGTTCACTAGGCTCGGGGTCCTTGAGTCGGTGAAGGATGGCATTGCGGTCGTGCGCTTGGTGCATCCGAGGGACCACCGGACGGGAGCGAATGGAGTGAGCCCAAGGAAGCATACTTCTAGGGTATGAGGCGAAGGATGGCATTGAGAAGCCATGCGGCAGCGCATCAGGACGAGGCCGAGGGAAGAGAGCTTGGTGGGGAACTCCATGAGGAATAAGGTGGACTTGGCCAAGTGGCTAGTGTCGAAGGCTCAAACTTGATGTTTGAGGTTTACCCGACGGATCGGATGCTCAAACAACTTGGTGTTTGAGGTTTGGTTCGGTAGTCCGTCGACTATGGTGTAAGGCTAGGGTTTTGTGCTTAGCGATCGATTGCCATGGTGTGATCGCCGATGTCAGCGATCGGCTAGGATGACGATCGTGATGGGTGTCGCGAGCACAGAACGCTCCGTAGCCGACTGGGCAGTCGACTACTGGGTCACCAGTCGACTGATGGGCATCATCAGTCGACTGGTAGGTGATCCGTTGGAACTTATCGGCGTGGATCGGCCGTTGTGAGACAACGCGCTCTGACGATCGGGGCCTTTTGGAAGTCATCGCTAGGCGCGAAAACAGCTCGATGCAGGTTATAAAAGGAGCTCGAGATGGAGGTTTTTGCCATGGTTTTTGTGGAGCTATTGGAGGGGAATTGCTGCTGCATTCCAGTCCTTCAAGAGCCAATCAAAGCAAGCAACAAGAAAGCGATCAAAGCAATTGTGTAAAAGTTCTCTTTTGTATTGTCTTTGTATTTCTTCTTGTATTTCATATTACTTGTTGTAATAGCTTGTGAGAGGTTTCTCCACCTCCGACGTGTAGTCGATAAGGAGTGTTGTTAGTGTCGTGCGCATAACACGAGCTCGTTGAGCTCACCCCGTGGAGTAGGAACCATTCAGTTCCGAACCACGTATATGATTGTGTATTGATTGTTCTTGTATTGGTGTTATTTCTATTGTTATTCCGCTGCGTATATTAACGACAATTGTAGACAAGCACACGAGAACGAACGAATTACGACATCCAACGAACGAGGGCTATTCACCCCCCTCTAGCCGGCCGTCCCGATCCTCCCAACATGGTTGAGTGGCCTTGCTGATGCAAGATTGAGCATTCCCAAGTAGGGTTAATGGACTTGCAGAAGGTAGAGAAGTGGGAGAAGCGAGGGTCACGCTGCTAGGGACAGAATGATAGGAGGGATGAAAGATGAGGGGGTCATCTTATCAAGCCCTCATCTCTTTTGGGATGCCACAGCGGAAGAGGAAGAGGAAGAGGAAGAGGAGTAAAGATGAAAGAAATACTCTGAGGCCTATAAGAGCTACCTTTGCCCTCTAATTTATTGCTTGAAGTGGGGAAATACCAAGGTGATTGGTGAATGCATTAAAAAGAAAGGATTGGACGGTTCCATTATAGCAGTGACACAAAAAGTCGGATACTTGTGGGGCTAGGTAGATAATGGCTAAAGCCTAGGCATAAATGAGCCCTAAACTTCCCCATGGGTTGGCAAAGGGATCGAGATGTTCTTACTTCGCTTAGGTTGGATGATGACCCCATCTAACAAGAGGCGTACCACATAGTTTATACTAACCCAAGAAAATACTTGGGTACGATCTCATAGGGGGATATAACACCACATTCGTTGTCAAGATTAATCGATGAGGGGTTAGTCTTACATGAGCAAGCATACTTAACACAAAGGAGATCTCCCTCAAAACTAAATGGATACAAGGATCAGAGCTGCAAGTCAAAAAATTACAAAGGATACTCGAATAAGTCTCCAAGTATGTCGATAAAACCAATGTCCGCCCCAGAAGGAGAGTATCCTTGGTGGGCAAATCGTTTAGCCACTCCTTCAAACCCCAGTCAGAAGAAGGTGGCACCTTTGGAGCCTAGCTGCTCCAAAAGTTCATGATCTCAAATTTTCCACCTATCTTCCTCAGATGCTTGATAGTTTTCCAAGGTGGATGTGGTCTGGGTGGACAGATCCTCCACAAGGATCTGAATACTCTATACAAAGACTAGCTAATGTATTTGGGTTTCGGAATGCCGAGTTATGACCACCTCTAATAGTTTAGAATGCAGTGAGTTCAGCTCGGCCACTTTAAGAAGAGTCTGCTCTGTGATTGTCTTTAAGTGGGTCCACCAATTAGGTTGTGTAGAGATTCGAGAGAATAGCTAAGCCTTCTCCTCGAAAAGTCAGAGATTGCATTCGGTTTCCTTGGCAAACTTCTCCTTCAACTGGACGACCTCTAACCAAGCTACCTCTTGCCCTCTAGTGTTTCTCGACACTGGGCTTGGGAGGTAACCATCTCTTTCGATAGGCAAGTGACTTGCTGATGAGCCTCATCCCTACCCTCTCGAAGGGTAGTATTATGCACTTCCAAGGAAGTTCATTTCTCCTAAAGAGATCACACCAAAGTTTCTAGTTCAATATCTTGAGATAAAAGTTGAGTAGACAACTAGGAGGACTATCACAGTTGGGCTTGCAAAATGACATGGTGGATAGTCATTCTATTGTGATAAAGAGATAATTGCTGGAACAGCTCATAATAGTTGAAGCTTGCTTGCAGCAACACCATAGATTAGTGTTCTTGGATAATAAGGTAGTTAAGAGTCTTACCAGGGTGAGACCTTGGCATATATGCTCCAATGGAGGAAGAAACTCTAATTGATGGACAAATCATAATTCTTCTACAAATGGGACTTTTAAAGTGGAGAGGAGAGATAATTGAGGGGCCAGTATAGGTCTCTGCCTCGAAAGTCCTTCTATCTCCTAAGGAGAGGTCTTTACTAGGGGAAAAGAAAGGGAGGAAGACATGGAGGAGGACACTCTCTAAGAGATAGAAATATTGGAAGGAGAGGGGGTGGACAGAGGTAAAGAAGGGTGGATAGGGGAGACAATAGTCAGGAGGGAGGAGAAGAGAAGGTAGGGGGAATAGTAGGAGTGACTAGGATGGAGAGTTTAGGACTCCCGATCTTATTAGGATGCGAGGCGAGGCTAGGAAGGGGAGCGAGTCATGATGCAGAGGGGAACCATGTGCGAAGAGTGGGGACTAGGGATTGAATCTTCTAGTAGAGGGGCGAGCAGTGTAGATGAATGCTTCGACCTCTTAATTGGGTCGGGACTAGCTATTCAGATCGCCGCTAGTTTACAAGTTATCTTTCCCTATGTAGAGGGTCTAGGAGAGGAAGATGAGGGAGTAGAATGAGTCGATGCTGAGGACTCTCCTAGAGACCCCTCCCCTTTGATAGACTTATGCAAAGCACTCAACATAGCTTTCTAATGATATCATCTTTAAAAAAAGGGTTAGTATTTCGGAAGTTTGAACGAATGAAAAAAAGAGGAATTACCTATTAAGGTGGGATTATCATGTATGAGAGGAGACAATTCAAAGTAGCCCAAGAGGCGGTCATCCAAAAGATCTCGGATGCTATAATGGTGGTCTCTGTTAGTGCAATCGATCCAGGTCACGATTGACTAGATTCGAGTTTGACTCGAGTAGTATTTTAATATTTGATAATGGTTTGGAGAGATTGTTGGTGCAATCGACCTAGGTCTCAATTGACCAGATTCGAATTTGACTCGAGTAGTATTTTGATATTTTGACTATTGTTTGACTATATAGTTGACATGAGGTCGACCATATGATGGAAAGTCCAAGTCTTGTGTACTTAGCATGGAAAGTCCAAGCATGGGTCTTGGCAATTTGAAAGTTCAATATGGAGTTGGCAAGGAAAGTCCAAGCATGGGTCTTGACATTTGGGAAGTTCAAGCATGAGTCTTGGCATTTTGGAAAGTTCAAGGGTGTGATATTGGCGGCGTAAAATTCAAACAGTAGTCTTGGCAGCATAAGTTCAATGGTTTATGGCATAAAGTTTAAGTGTGTGTCTTGACAGTGTAATCCCAAATGTGCCTTGACAATGTAGACTCGATTAGCATGATAATAGCCAATGGAAACATCTGAAGGCTAGCGTATGGATGAACAAGTCATGGATGACTTGGAGGGATCTGATGGGCATAAGCTTAATGGAGGCAGCTAGATGACTTAGGTCTAGACTAAGGGTGGTCTATCAAGTATGAGGGTATCATACTTGGATTAAACCTCATGTTTGAGGTTATCAGTCGACTGGGGTTATGGACCAGTCGATTAGTCAAGTATTTTGACACTTGGCAGCTGAATTGACTCTGATCAGTCAACTAGGATTATGATCAGTCGATTGGTCAGGAGTCGACTGACGCTCGACTGCGGTCGTGTGGCCTTGGCAGTCAACTACAAGTTGTGGTCACGGGCATAAAATCTTGATGAGCGACTAGTCAATCACTCTGCAAAGCGTGAATGACCATCGGTAAGGCGATTGAATGCTAGGCTATCAATTGGAGATTTTTCAGCATGGATTAAGTCGTTGTGAGACAATGACTACAAGGTAAATCGACTCGGGCCTTTGGGCAGTCGACTGTTGGGCGCGAAATCAACTCAATGCAGGTTATAAAAGTAGCTCGAGAAGGAGGATTTTGCAGCAATTTTTGGGGAGATTTTGAAGGGGAATTGCTGTTGCATTCTAGACCTTCAAGAGCAATTCAAAGCAAACAACAAAAAATCAATCAAGAGCCTTTATGTAAAGTTTTCTTTACTTGTATTTGTGTATTGCTTAGTGTACTTCTTGTATTATATTTATTACTCTTGTAATCCTTTGTACGAGGTTTCTCTGCCTCCGGATTGTTTCGAGAAGGAGTGTATTAGTGGTGGTTTGCATCACTAGAGCTCATTTGAGCTCGATCCATGGAGTAGGAACCCTAAGGTTTCGAACCATGTTATATTGCCTTGTCTTTGTGCTTGTGTATTCGTATTCGTATTTGTATTTGTATTTTGTATTTTCGCTGCATACTAACGAATTATAGAAATGAGCACAAATGAATTCCATCAACGAACGAACGCTATTCACCCCCCCCTTCTAGTGTCATCGATCTCCCTACAATTCGTATCAGTGTGACACCGCTCTTCAAGATTTAACAACTAAGGGAGCATGCTAGAGGAAAGAAAATGGTGGTTGAAAAAAGATTGGGTGGTGACATCAATGTGCCTCCTCCATATGAACTCTATGGAGCCAAGGAATTTGAGCAATGAGTGGTAAGAATGAAATATTTTCTTATATGTGATTATAATAATTAGATTAGTGTGATAGTAGGGTTCGACGCTCCAAAGGACGAAGAAGGAAAAATACTCAAGAAGAAAAAGTGGAGCAAAGAACAACTCCGATACTTCAACATAAACAATGAGGTAATGGATATATTACTTAGTGCAATTCCTAATGATGTATTGTGTAGATTAGGAGATTGTAAAAATGTTAAGGATCTTTTGAGTAAGTTGGCAAAATTCCATGAGAGGCCTCAACAGGTCCAAGAGGACAAGGAAGAATCCAAGGAGTGGGAAGAAGGCTCATCCTCACTAGAAAGTGAGGATTCGGAAGTTGAGAATGAATCAACATCCGGATCAGTAGAAGAAGTGGAAGAAGTCTCCACCTCTAGGATTGAGGGGGAGGAGAGGAAATCTTCTATGCCGGAGCAAGAAGAAGAACCATCAACATCCGGGAGAGAAAAAGAGAAAATTCAAAATTCAACTTCCGACCTAGGTAACTCAAGCATTTTGATTAAAAATAAAAATCATATTGTATGCTTTGAGTGTATTGAACAAGGACACTACAATAGCAAGTTTCCTAAGAGAGTCAAGAAGACTCAACCGATGTCAAAAGTTCAAGAAAAGTCAAAGGATGCTGGAGCCCCAACCATTAAGAGTAAGAAGCACATGGTGTGCTTCAAATGTCATCAAAAGGAGTATTATAGAAGCCAATGCCCTAGGGGAGAAAGCAAACCAAGGGATAAGAAGGAGCATCACATGTAGGGGGAGTTTCTAAAGCAAACTTTAAGATAAATTTAAATAATTCTCATTCTTTATATAAGGCTAGAAAGCATGCTAGAAGTAATGTTAATACTCTTGCTATTGTTCATGATCATGAATGCATGCTAGAAGTAACAATAAATATTTTTGCCTAGGTACCAAGAGTGATAACTTTAGGTCTAAGGATAACCCTAGAACAATTCTACCTAAGGAAGCGATTAGAAAGGTAGAAAATCATTTAAGCATTAACTCTAAGAAGGATAGACATATGTCTAGGAAGAATAAAAATACTCAAAGAAATAATGGGCCCACCAAAATTGAGATATTAGAGTTAGAGAACCAAACCTTGAGGTCAAGGCTTGAGAAACTTGAAAAGACCCTTAGAAACATACAAAATCAAATTCAAGGGTCTAGGAGTCTTATGTGAGCAAAAAAATATAGGATTTTAGGAGTAGTTTTCGCACACATCTCATTACATTTTATACTTGTTTCATGCATATTCTACTTTGTTTTGCATGCATTTTCTATTTTCTGGTTCGGAGATCTGCTCTTGTTGCTTTTGTATGCAGAATGATATTTTATAGGTAAAATAGTACATTTTTGGAGCAAAAGGAAGACATTCACCGAGTGGAATAGAGACAAACACGGTTGGTCGTGTGAATTCCACACGGTCGTGTCCAAACCACTAAGCCATCCATCCCAGCGCTCCACACGACTGAATGTGTGGATTCCACACATCCGTGTGGTGCTGGGCTATTTTGACGTGACTAGGGTTTTCGTGAGATTTATGAAGAGTTGTTTTCACATCTATAAAAAGGAAGACATGCCCAAACCCTATGGGGAGGCCCCCAACGACTAGAACGGTAAACAGTGCCCTAAAAAGCACTAGAGACTCTCAATAGGGAGGAAGGAAGCGGCTAAGAGATCCATCCCGATGCTCCAACACTCTGGAGAACAACCAGGACACACAATATTGGCTAGGACAGAAAGTATCTCTTTATCTTCTTGTTCCTCTTGCATTGTAATGATGTTTTCTAAGATGTCTTGCATTTGTTCTTCCTTGTCTATAGAGTAGATATTTCGATACTAGGATTAGGGAGTAACTTTTGTTTGTGGACATGTTAGTACAAATAGTCATTCATCTCCTTTGATTCTATTTGCAATTTTTTGTTGTTGAGATTGATGAAGATTTAGTCTTGATTTTAATTCTACTATGCGTAGCCGATACAAAGGGTGACAACCTTTGTATCAAAAGCCTAGGAGAATCAAGGATGAGCCTTGCGGTCATCCTACCTCCCGTAATCGTAGATGATAGAATAATATAGGACATGATATGATAAGATCCGCCTCTATATAGGGATTGTTAGGACATGATACCCCCAATAACCTATCTTAGTAGTGTTGGACTTTCCGAGCCGCAAAAACCGCTTTTTGCGTTGCGGAAACCTCGGAAGCCCGGCCACGGATCCGTGCGAAGATATATATAAAATAAAACATGTATGTGTTTAAAGATCCTAGATCTACCTTAGATCTACAAGATAGAGCGTTACCCTCGTAGCGACGCCCTTCGCTTATCCCGCTCGTCCAAAAGCTTGTCGGAACTCAAGAGTGTCAAGTGTACACTCCTCTATTGGTATCAACACGGACAAATGGTGGAGAAACTCAACCTAGAGTGTGCTAGCACTCATGGAAATTTCGGCCAAGAAGGATTGGGAGAGCAAGAGAGGAAGAACCAAGGAAGAAGATGAAGTTACACAACTTAACTTCACACTTTCATAACCCACTATAAGGGGGTTACATGCATGCATGTAACTCCAAGAACCAATGACTCTTGGTCTCCCTCATGAGGTGGCACCCCATGATGTGTCCATGATGATGTGGAGCATCATCATTGGCCGGCCCCATGCCAAGTCACCATGACATGGAAATTGGTCAAGTCAAAATTGACCATTCATCTTCCCTCTCAAGTCAAGTCAAACTTGACCTATTATCTCCCATGGTTGATCAAATCTAACCACTTGATTCAAGTCAATTTGATTTAATGAATCTATATTCATTAATTTAAATTGACTCAATGAATCAAATCTAAATTAGACTCATTCAACACTTGAATCAAATTGAGTCTAACTCAATTAGTCTAATTTGGATTACTCTTAATCCAATTTGGTTCATCCCATGAACCTAATCCTCATGGTTCATCATATGAACCTAATCTCCACCTAATTGTCCTTTGTGTGTGACCCTATAGGTTCCTGTAACGTTGGCAATGTCCCTAAATCGATTTAGGAACATAAGCAATGAGCGGTATCTAGCAACACATCATTGCTACCCAAGTTACAAGAATGTTGAGCTCCAACATCACCTTTGTGACTACTAATTGTGACTCTCACAATATGTGACAATGTCCCTCTATCCTTGACATCTAGATTGACTAATTGAGGCATAGACCGTGTCATCCTCGGTACAATCTATATCTTGAACTCCAAGTAGACTCACTCTAATCAAATGAGCTCAATATCTCATATTGACTCATTTGGGCATGACCATGCACTTCGTGGTCTCACTCTATCAAGAATATCGATGTCTCCCCCATCATATAGGAGGGATAGATCTCATCTACATCACTCACATCCCTCCGCATAATTTGTTACATACCCAGTAATCGCCTTTATAGTCCACCCATTTACGGGTGACGTTTGACGAAGCCAAAGTATGCAACTCCTTATGTAGGGAACCATGGTGACTTCAGGTCTAAGGACTAATAGTCATACTAATAGCCACATGAGAAAGTATATGACACTCATATAACGATCCATGATACTTTCTCATGGCGGGTTATTCAGTATACATTCTCCAATGCATACCCATGGTGTCAACTTGATATCTCATATCCATGACTTGTGAGATCAAGTCATCGTGTTGACCTACATGCTAGTCTCTACGCATTAACATTGTCCCTGAATGTTAATACTTGACTAGGAATGATTAAGAGTAGTGTTATCTATATCATCTCATTATCGATTCAACCAATCGATTGATATAGATAAGAACCTACTACTCAAGGACGTTATTATACTTAGTTATTTGGCACCAATAAAAGTAAATATAATAACCATGCCTTTATGAATAGAAATATGATACAATAAAGTCCATACAACAATCATCACATGATTGGCTCTAGGGCTTTCACTAACAAGTAGAAGGGCCAAAGTAGGAGAAATTAACTCTAGAAGGATTGAGGGACCTTAGTGAAAGAGGGCTCCCAATGGTATCAACCCCCTGAGCTTTGATGATTAGAAATGTAAACTTGGTTAGGAATAGGTAGCTCCCGGTAGAAGCAAAAGTTTATCGGGCAAATACATATTGATCCTTTCTCAAGATCGTAATTAGAGATCTCAATGCACCTAATTGATAGCATGTTTCATGATGTACAAGTGAAATCGAAGTCCTAGAATCCTTTTTGAGAACTTTGAACCAACCTTCTCTTCCTCCGAGTGACACCGTACTTGAGTTAGGACTACCGTCAACCTCGCAACCCATACTCTTAGAAGATTAATTCTGAACAACAACATCCACTAGACAGATGGTATTCGAATCTTAGTCTCTGTGGGATCGATAATCTTTTATTACTTGATGACATCTGTGCACTTGCGGACATTGAGCGCGAGCGCACACTTCGAGTCCCTGACGATTCCCGTCGGAGGTTTGAGAGTCGTGCTCGCGTGCATCAAATTTTTGGCGCCATTGCCAGAGACTGTTGATTCGATATCGAATTGAAAGTGGATAGTTTGGATCGGACTTAGGTCAGATTTTCTTTCTTGTTTTATTTCATTATAGTTTATTCAATTTTAGGTTTTTGCTATTAAATTCAGTTTAGCTTAATTTTAGTAGTCATATTGCATCCTGCTTTAGTTAAGTTCTTAGGTCCTTTTCATTTTATTCAGTGCAATAGAATTATTATTATTTCTATTTCATGTTAATAAGTAGTAGATATACTCCCAATTGTGCAGCTTGGTTTGTTGTATGCATTGACGATTAGGATCGAAAAATCTACTTCCGACAAACCCAGAAATAGAACGAACCTACCATCGCAGGAGAGCAGAGCAGAGTAGCATAGATGACAAGGACGCTCCTTTGGTGAACCTAGGTAGCTAGCCTTTGTGGGACTATGCAACCCCGAGTGCTAGAGGGTATAAATGGAGTATAGCTGGACCATCCATCATGGCTAACAACTTTGAATTAAAACCTGAACTCATACACATGGTCCAACAGAGTCAATTCGGAGGAGCTGCAACTGAAGACCCGAACTGGCACTTAGAGACATTTTTAGAGATATGCTCAACATTGAAGTTCAATGGAGTGCCTATTGATATGATTTGTCTGAGTCTATTCTCGTTCTCACTGCGGGACAAGGCGAAGACATGACTTCACTCCCTTCCCTCAGGAAGCATCGCCATATGGGAGCAATGTGAGCAGCAATTTATGAATAAATTCTTCCCACTAAGTAAGACTGCCCACATGCGCCACTTGATTACTAGCTTTCGTCAGAAGGAAGGGGAGTCCCTGTTTGAAGCTTGAGACTGCTACAAAGGGCGACTCTATCAATGCCCCCATCATGGTCTAGAGAGGTGGCTAGTGATCCACATATTCTATAATGGGATCACATATTCCACTAAAGTTTCACTCGATTTTGCTGCAAGAGGAGCGTTAATGAATAAGACCATCGAGGAAGCGGAAGAGCTGATCGAGGAGGTGGCCCATAACCACCACCAATGGGCTTCCGAGCATAGTCACCCAACACCTATAGTTGGTAGATATGCTGTCAACTCCATCAATCATTTAGCGGCAAGAATGGACACGCTAAGCAGACGGTTTGACTCTCTAACCCCTGCTTCTGTGTGTGCAGCCAATTCTTGGGGAGAGGGAGTAGCAGCATATTAGGAGGACTACTATGGAGGTTAGAGCAGCTCTGAGGAGCAGATTGAGTATGTCGATGCAGTCGGCGACCACAATCAGAGACCCAACGACCCATATTCTAGCACCCACAATCCCAGATGGAGGAACCACCTGAACTTTTCCTATAGGAATAATTCAGAAACTTTCCAACAATCGGGAGGATTTGGGCAACAATCGGGTAGTGGGCAGCAACAACTGCCTAAATCTAGACTGGAATCAATGATTGAAGGCTTCATTGCTACCCAAACAAAGGCCAATGTGGAATTCCAGCGGCAGCATCAAAGAGCCGAAGAGACACTTAGGGAGTTGAAGGCCTCTGTCGATGGGCTCACAAGTCATACTAAGATGCTGGAAATGCAAGTGACCCAAATAGCCAAGACCATATCACAAACCACGGATAGCTCTCCCCTACCATCCGAGCAAAACCAGGTTAAGGGAGAGGGAGCGTACAGTGAGGGAGTAGGTTAGAAAAACAAGGTCACTAGGGGGTGTGCAGCCATGATTTCAACTTTGCCAAACCAAGAAGAAATTGAAGATAAAATTCCACCCAAACTGGAGGACCCTGGTGAATTAGTTATACCCTGCATGATCTATGGTGAGAGCTTCGATGAAGCATTGTATGACCTAGGGTCATCCGTTAGCATGATTCCCTACGCATTCTACAGGGAGATGGGACTAAGGGGTATACGACCGACGGGCCTAGCTATTCGCATGGTGGATGATTCGATCAAGGAACTTGTTGGCATGCTGGAGAATGTACCAGTGGTAGTTGAAGGTTTTGTGATACCCACAGACTTTATTGTATTGGACACAGGACCGAACCCTCAGAATCCAATCATCTTAGGGAGACCCTTTCTGGCAACTACAGAAGCATGCATAGACGTGAAGGAGCACAAAGTCTCCTTGGAAGTGGATGGCAAGATTGTCATATTCAACTTGTCAAAGTGTAAGGCTCCATTCATCGATGGGTATACTTCGTGCAAGATAACAAGTTCCCCCTGGAAGGTGAAGATGCTAAGACGGATGAATGGAGGTTCATGAAGCCACCGGAGTCGAGCTGAAGCAATGGAGTATGGTCGAGCTAAAAGACCTTAAACAAAGCACTTCTTGGGAGGCAACCCAAGTTTACATTTATATGTTTTTAATTTTATTACATTCATGTGTATAATTTGGACTTTAATTCATGGTTATTAACGCCTTTGCAAATAGTCTAGGGTCAGAAAGAACTTTGCTAGGTAGAAACGAGATTCCTTTTTGAACCCTCAGTAAGAAGCACGGGTGGCCATGTGGATTCCACACAGTCGTGCACAATGATCATAAGCACAAATGGTGGGGCATGTAAAGGATTCAGACCATATTGCATTCTGGGAGAGAATCATGGGCTCACACGGTCGCCCGTGTAGATTCCACACGGCTGTGTCGCGTGGCTTTAAAAGGAAAAGCACCGTGTGTTTTACCCCAAATCCACCGTGTGCTTCAACTCCTCTTGCCTTAGCCGTGAGAAATCGCCTTCCCCACCCTCCAAAGACCCTACCTTCAAGAAGCCTCCAAGGAGTGGAAATGAGGAGGACCAAGCATGTGGCAACGAAGGCCACCCTTTCAAGGTCGAGATCAAGGGGAAGAGGCGCTCGTCAATCTCCGGAAAAAGGTAATGCTCTCCCAAGCATCTTATTTCGTGATAATGAGCATGGGGATAGATTTAACATGCTTTCCAACCGTAAAATCATGGCTACTAGGTATTTGGATGAAGCTCTCTTAGAAACCCTAGGTTTGCTTGGGAATGTACAAGGTCTTTTTGCAAAAATGGATTGGGGAGAAATTATGGGTGTGAGATGTCTAACCTACCCAAGGATAGTTTTGAAATTTTTAAGTTCATTGGAGGCGGAGATCTTGACGGGGAGAGATAGTGAAGAGGGTAAGATCACTTTTAGGCTTTTTAACATTGAACATAAGTGGACATTACACTAATGGAACTCGTGTTTTGGATTGTCTAGTGGACGAGAGAGGAAAACCCCCAACGAATTCCATGCAAGATTATTTTGGACGGAGCTAACCGGAGAGACCTCCTATGCCCCCTCCAGAGCTAAGGCATCCCGATTACAAAACTCTATCTTCTGGTACATTCATCTGATTATGGCGAGTACCATCTTTGGGAGAGGAGAGAGTGATGGAGTGGTAAAAATGAGTGAGCTTCTTTGCTTATGGGACATACTTCAAGAGAGGAATAACATTGATGTAAGATCCCACTTCATTATGAATCTAGTGAAGATGAGCAAGGCGGCTAGGGGGGAGATTATTTTGGGGGGATTGATTATCCACATTTGCTATAGGATGGGGTACTATTATAATGCATTGGATAGATTAGAAGGGAGCCCTAGTATCAACCTAGGGGCGTGCATGACTATGAAGATGATAGTGAGAGAGGGACATTATTTTTGCTTTGTAAGGAAGAACTTGCCACCCCTTAGGCTCCCCAACACTGATCATACCACCATCACCAACATCGCCAATTGGCGGTTGGACAGGTTAGTGGAGTCCCCACCACATGTGGGGCCTTCCATTGAGGCACACCTCTCACTCCCTACCCATCACTCTCCCTCAAGTTCACATATGTATAGGAGTCCTCCTAATCCACGCCGAGAGCCTACACCTGTACCTCCTTTTTTTCTACTTTTGAGCATGATACAAGCACGTATGCCTACGACTTTTCTGAGTTCCAATCATGCCTTAACGACATATATGCCGAGCAGCAGACACAGAGGCAGCGATGGGAGGAGCAGAGCACCAATACACAGGCAGAGTTTTAGGGCCTATGGGAGTACTTCCAGTGGGTCGAGGAGTTCTACGACGAGACTCATGTCTATTTTCAGGAGGAGACTGCCCATCGCCAGGAGGAGGCTACCTACCGCCAAAAGGTTCGGTAGCACATGCGTGTCATGTAGGCACAGTGGGTCAGGGAGGAGGTGTTGGTGCAATCTACCTAGGTCATGATTGACCAGACTCGAGTTGGACTCGAGTAGTATTTTGATGTTTGATAATGTTTTGGGGAGATTGTTGGTGCAATCAACCCGGGTTATGATTGACCAGACTCGAGTTTGAATCGAGTGGTATTTTGATGTTTGACAATGGTTTAACCATTGTTTAACTATATGGTTGACATAGGGTTGACCATATGATGGAAAACTCCCAAGTCATGGGTACTTGGCATCGAAAGTCCAAGTCTTGTGTACTTGGCATGGAAAGTCCAAGCTTAAGCCTTAGCAAATGGAAAGTCCAACATGGGTTGGCATGGAAAGTCCAAGCATGGGTTGGCATGGAAAGTCCAAGCATTGGTTTTAGTAAGGGAAAGTCCAAGTTTGAGTCTTGGCAAATGGAAAGTCCAACATGGGTTGGCAAGGGAAGTTCAAGGGGTGATATTGGCGGCGTAAAGTCCAAGTGGGAGTCTTGGCAGCATAAGTCCAATGGTTGGCGGCGTAAAGTCCAAGCGGTAGTCTTAGCAACATAAGTTCAATGTGCCTTGGTGGTGTAGACCATGTTAGCATGACAATAGCTGATGGAAGCATCTGAAGGCTAGCGTATGGATAAACAAGTCATGGATGACTTGGAAAAATCTGATAGGCGTGAGGCTGATGGAGGTGGCTAGAAGGCTTAGGTCTAGGCTGAGGGTGGTCTAGCAAGTATGGGGGCATCATACTTGGTGTTAAACCTCATGGTTGAAGTTATCAGTCGACTGGGGCTTTAGACTAGTCGATTGGTCAAGTGTTTTGACACTTGGCAGTCTAGTCGACTTGTAACAGTCGACTGAGATTATGGCCAGTCGAACTAATCAGAGTCGACTAGTGTTCGATTGCAGGAAATGGCCTAGCAGTCGACTGCCAACATTGGGCAATTGATTGATGGCTTGAGTAGTCGACTGCCATCCATGGCAGTCGATTGCTGGTCGAAGTTGCGAGCACAGAATGCTCGATGTTGGATCGCTAGAGGGGGGTGAATAGCGATAGAACCTTTTCATTCGAAATCGTTCGTTGAGGCACGAGTAAATGCAGTGGAAAAACATAATAAAAATAAAGACACAATAATATTTTTTACTTGGTTCGTAGCCTTCGGCTACTACTCCAAGGCCCTAGTGGTCCTTGACCACGCACGGAGGGCAAAACACTAAACGAACTCCTCCTCGTTGGAGGTAGGAGTTAAACGAATACAAAACTCGAGAAAGACTCAAGGTAGAGGGACACTCCCCCTCTCCTTGATACGATTTAAAGCTCGAAATAAAAAGAACAACTTATACAAATTAAAGCTTATACCGACGACTTTTGAAGACTTGAATCTTGGAACTTGAGTCGTCGTCTCGGTAGCGCTTCGTCGTAGGAATGTCGGAGACTCGTAGCATATCAGAAGAACTTGGGAGCTTTTGAATTGATAAAAAACCCTAGAACAAGCTCTCCTTTTATAGCCTTTGAGCCCCTCATCGAATGGGTCTTCAACCAATCGCAAATGGGCACAAAACCTCCTTGAAAAATGGTGATAGAACTTGACTCCTCGAGGATGATCCTTGACCATCACGATCGATGGCGACTTCGAATCGTCGACCGCAGATAGTCGATCGATGGGACGGCGAATCCTCAAGCTAGCTACGCTCACACACACGAGCTTACCTCGATACTTACTGTGTCGCTTTCGCTTTCGCTTTCGACCTTCCACTCGATTCTTTCGGCTCCCTCCAAAATCACTCGAGTGTCGCCCGACCACCATGGCTTCCTCCGGGTGTCGCTAGCCTTCAACTCCAGCTTTAGCACTTTTCTGCACACTCGATTCAGCTCATGAGATAATGATTTATCCTTGACTTTGTGTCTTTTGTCATAATCAAAATACAGGTTCGACTTAGGTGCCCCTGCACCAATAATCTCCCCCTTTTTGATCCTATGGCAAATTTACGCAAAGTTAAGGGAAAATATAAAGCAGAAAATGCGTAAAATAAATGTTACGCTCATTTGTAGTGAGCTCCCTCTTAACCTTCAGTGAGTTTTAAAATAAAAGTTTAATTTTCAAAAATTTAAAATTGTTCTCCCCCTTAACTTATGCTCTTCTCCCCCTTTTTCCATGAATCAAAAAAAGGTATGGGGTTTTATATAAAAAGTAGGGGATTTTTAATAGAAAAGGTAGCATGCATAAAAATTATCTAACATGAGTCTAAGCACGTGGCTTGATTTAATTTGGTTCGAGGTATAGCCCTCTGCACCAACAATGTAAGTTTTTGGAAACTTAGTTTGATTTTCAAAATACTTATAAAATTAGCTTTGAGTTCCACAATACTTATACGCTAATAACTTTTGAAAATATATAACCCTTAGGGTTAGTTTGCTCTCCCCCTTAATCAAATATATAAGGTATAGAAGAGTTAGGGGGCGCTAAACATTGACCTAGAAGGTTGTATATTTAGAGTTTTGTCCGAGTATAAATAAACGTTTAAGCTCAATAGATAGCATTTTTAAAAAGATTACGTAAATTGAAATTGTTCCTTATTCATCTCACCCATTCTAAGTGTCTTAGAATTGGTTCGCCTTATATGTTGTGTGAGATGATTCCAATTTTATCTTGATTAAGTTTTAATGATTTGAAACTGGTCAACCTTGCATTAGATTCAGATTTGATCTCAAGCTCATCAAGTCACCTTTTCAAGATCTTGGCTTCCAGGTCGTGGCGAGGCACAGGGGTCTTCTTTGATCGGAAAAATGATCACTTCCTTAGACAAAGCCAATTTCGAGAAAATAGTAACTTGACTCACCTAAGACCACTTCCTGGTCTAACTAGTCTAGGATATGGCGAGGTAGCTTCAGCTAGTTCCACTCAGTCAAGTGAACCGAACTAGATATGCCTTATCTAGCTCGAATACATGAGACTTCGTTTTCCTAGCGTAATATCATCTCGCCGCGTCCTGGTACTTTGTTATCAAGCATTGACGAGTTATAGTCCTATCTAACCATTCTAAAGAAAATAAGAGGTTTAGGTTACCGAATATACTATTTTGGTATTAGCTCCCCCTGAATCATTGAACCAATATGGTATGGTCAAGTAATGAACCTGATCCTGGGGAATCCAAAACCTATTGGTCCTTATATGTGAGTTTAATAAATTTTTTGGGATCCATTGTCATGCCCCGAGGGAGTCTCCGCCAGACGAAAATCCGGCAGCATCTCCCCCGTACGGGTGACAATACCAATTTTTAATACAAGGCCTACACAGCCACTATATATCGGTCAACACGACCGGAACATACCACAACACAATATACATAATATGAAGCCTCAGGCCATCAACCAAAATAAGTAAAAGATCTAAAACATCAAGACCTACCCCTTCTGCCATCTGAACAGGAACATACAACCAAAACGAACCGAATATAAGTCCACAAGGACATAACAAATATAACCAAAACATCCACCGGTATACAATCCACACATAAATCCTAAACATATCCTCTAATAAAATCCCAATCCATAAAACTAATAACCAAAACCATAAAACCAATAAAACCTATCCACTTGTGAGGAGGATTGGCAAGGACTCTCTGGCGAACCGTCACGAAATAAATATAAAACCACGAGGTAAGTTCAAAGAACTTAGCGGATAATAGTCGATATGAATAGCAAGATATAGTTAACAATACTAATCATGCAGATCATGCGGTCTCATATATATGGTAAGCGAAATAAATGCAAAAGTATGCTACTTTGAATCTCCTACTGATATAGGAGGCAGTGCCCTACTATAAGATAAATTCATCACCATATCACGAATCACGAATCCTGTATGCATGCCAAATCATATGCAACATCAAGGCATCAATAAATGCAAGCAAACACAATACAAATCGATCCATGCAAAAATGCATATCGTGCGTAGTCATAGTCACCCACAGCCTTGATCGTCGCCTCACATCTTGCGATGGTGGCCAGAGTGGGTAGAGCTATGACAGTATGCACTCTGCGATCAACTCTGCTCTGGTGGCCAGAGTGGGCCGGGATCTTTGTCAGTGCACCTATCCTCTGCCCCCAACATAGTGGGAAGCTAGGCTCTCATCTTAGGTGTATCATAGACCGGAGGAGGAGGGATCCACGCTGCCTGCGCCTCGTTCGCTACCGTAGGCGGACTAAGCGGAACTGGACGAAACAGCACACACCCTCTGATGTACCACTAACCGCGAGTGGCGGCGTATGCGAGCCATATGGTGGCTGCGGTCTCGGCAATAATGGAACCGTCCGGCCGACATGCAATCATGCAAGATGGTCGTGATACTAAAACATGTAAATCAACTAAATACACCTATCCGAATAATATATACAATCAATATGTACATCATCCAATCCAAGTAACTATGATCCAAATAAAGCGAGGAAGATATAATCATAACCTATCACATGCATGTATCAAGTAGGCACGAAAACATACTAGGCATATAAACATGAAAATTATTTGCAAGCTATCTAACTAACATATCAAGATAAGTCAAAATGCACTTTGATATCTAAAGATAAGTCAAAATAGTGTGATGATTGTGGACCTGCCTCGTGACCGAAACCTGCATATAACATAACTATTATTAAGCACAAAATGCAATCCTTTGCTAAATCGAATATAATCGATTTCTTACATAATCAACAATCAACTTCCAATTTCACTAATTTAATCAGCCCACACGATCGACCACCCAAATAGAACACCTCAGCCCACTCAGAGTAGATCATCCCAGTCAAATTTATCAACCAACCAACAATCTAATCTCGAGACAATTACAATTAGCAGAATAACACATTCAAATCATGTTATGAATGTTGCCTGCACATCTTAGCATTCCCAGGCAACCATATCCTCTACTCCTCATGTTGACGGCTATTTCTGATGAGATTCACAATCACATCAATCAAGGATCTCGTTGCAGAAAGAACTCACCAAAAATAAAATCGGACGCTCGCTCTTAGGCACCCGATCGACGAGGACCTAACTTCCTGCTTACATAAACCTCATTTCGATTCAATGTCTCCCCATAATCTAAACACTTCACATTGACCACAGGAACTATCCCTTCATCCACTCATCATATCACAACCTAAATTAACAATTCACGACCCTCAGGCTATTTCTGAAGGGAAAAATCCACCTCTCCACTCAGTCTCACCCGAACCTCCACAAAATCAACTGAACAAAAGGAAGAAAAGCTAGGTATTTCTGGAGCTTGACTTCACGGCGGTAACCCTTACCTAGTTCCGTGATCACGGCGGCGAAGGAAGCTCGGGTGGTGCATGGCTACTGAGCTGCGACGGCTAAGCGGCGTGGGTGACTGCTCTAATGGTAGGAGTAGATGGCGTCGCGAAGCGCGAAGCGAGGGGCCGGTAGCTCGTCGCGTCACATGAGCGTGGGCGCTTCGTCGTCGTAGGCGGGAGAAGCCGGTCCAGCGTCTGCAATGATGGCGGTGACCATTCCTGAATGAACAAAGGAAGAAGCGACTTCGCCCGCGGCAAAGGAATGGCCTGATGAAAGGAAGGTGATATTTATGGCGGGCCTTCAAAAGAAAGGTTCGTGAAAGCGAAGAAAGAAAGGTTAAGCGAAGAAGACATGAGGGAGAAAAGTCGAATCGGTCCCCATAATCCAGAATTACCCGTTTTCTAAAGTTAACCTGTTAGGTTTCTTGATGGTCCCTAAATCTCTTTTCGAGAAAAATTCTGGAAAAATTCCTAAAATTTCCTAAAAATCCCAAAAAATTTCCAAGATTATTTTCTTAATTCTTTGGCCATTTTAATTTAATATTTTAAATTTTAGTATTTAACATTCTCCCCCACTAATAAAAATTTGGTCCCCAAATTTCCTACTCAAATATATAATGAGTAAGAGGTACCACAAGTATTGAAAATATATTTCACACACCTTCAGTAAACTGATAGGGGTATTGAGCTCTGATCTTTTCCTCACTCCCAAGTAGCCTCCTCATCGGTGTGGTGGCTCCACCCGACCTTGACAAGTCGCACAATCTTGTTTTGCAACTGTCGTTCCTTGTGGTCCAAAATCTGTACCGGAACCTCTGCGTAAGTAGCATCAGGTTGAATGGAACCTGACACATCTGACAGAATATGTGTGGCACACATGGAACACATCATGAATACTCGTCAAAGATGGTGGTAGCGCTAGTCGGTAAGCGACTGCTCCCATCCTCTCCAAAATCTCGAAAGGCCCAATGTACCTTGGAGCTAACTTACCACGGAGGTCAAATCTCTTCACCCCTTTCGTGGGTGAGACTCGCAGGAATACCTAGTCACCAACAGAGAACTCTCGAGGTCTCCGTCTCCGATCTGCATAACTCTTCTGACGATCCTGCGTCTCGGCCATCCTTTGTCTAATAGTACGGACCAATCCTGCCTCATACTGAGCTCTATGTGTCCTAGTAACTGGTCCTCCCAGTTGCCCCCGAAATCCATAACACCGGACCTCAGCAAGTCCTCTAGTGTCTAAATGGCCCGCTCAGACTGTCCATCTATCTACGGATGGAATGCATTACTAAAACGAAACTGCATGCCTAAGGCCTGCTGTAGGCTTTGCCAGAACTGAGACGTGAATCGGGGATCTCTATTTGATATAATGCTCAAAGGAACATCATGTAATTTGATGATATCCCGACAATATATAACTCTGTCAAACGATCCAAAGAGTCGGTCTTCCAAATCGCTAAGAAATGCGCGGATTTGATTAGTCGGTCCATGACTACCCAAATCGCGTCATGGCCTTGATGTGTCCTAAGCAAATCCACCACCAAAATCCATAACAATACGCTTCCACTTCCATTCCAGAATCAGAATTTCCTGAAGCATCTGTTCCTTAAACTAATGCAACTCCGGAAACCATTATCCTCCTCGGAGTCAGAGATGGGGAATTTTCTTTTCACAAGAGAAGTCCATCTACCGTCCAAAATTCACTCCACCACACACTCTGTAAGGGCATGGGAGGCTATCGCGATTAAACTCTCTTGTTATAACCATTCGGGTCCCGGCTACTCTATAGTAGCTATCAAGTAACTAGCCAAAATTCCATGAGCATTTCTGCTCCTTCACCTCTACAATACAACCTAATCTCTTCTAAGTCCACGTCATATATATGACGACTTATCTCGCAGTTCTTTAACTGTCGTAAGGTTAGGAGACGTCTTACTCAACAGCATCGGAATCACTTCGATCCCCGAAATGATGCATCCATGTACACTACCTCTCCTTCCACACCAGAATGATTAATCAACACTGGCGTAAAAGTCAACCATCGTCTGAGCCCTGAAACTAGTTTCACAAGCTTCAGACCAAATAAATTCCATCATCTTCCTGATCCAACCAGTCAGCGATGTAGTACCGCTAGAGCATCCTATCCATATCTATGGTAATAATCATATCAATACCGGAAAAACCACCATCTACGACGGTCGAGTGCGCAACTCCAACTACCACCATCAACAGTGGCCAAGTTACGCAACTCCAATGACCACAAATGATCCTATTGTGTCCAGAATACATGACTTTCCAAATTCCCGGATGACTAAGTCATCAATAAGTCTAATAAGATAACCATAAGCTCACACAATTCATACCAAATATGAAATTATCTTCGCTGCACACCTGTATTCTCTTTACTCTAGACTGATGATATCACAATCATCACAACAACAATGATAATTGTATGATACTATGTCACTACAATATCAACAAGCCAGTCATAAATCAATCCTAGAGTATACACAGGTGTCCTATAGCTGATCTAATTAGATCCTCTATCCAAAATGAAGAATATACATTTCCTTCCACAACTACCGCATTCTATCATCGATAATCGATGCATAACCTCAAAGGTTTATCCCTCTTTTAACAAAGAGTTCCGGATCTTCTCTAGAAGAAATACTGGGACAGATAAATATCCCATCCAACACCTCCTATAATAAGGTAAAACGATCTTTCATCATCTTGACCAGTGTAGGTATACACGCCTTATCCATAACCAATTCACTAATAGTAGGGACTGATATTCTCTGAGGGTTTACTCCTTGTCCTTCAAACTGGTGGCTAGCAGGCCAGATCCCTAGCTTCCTAATTCGACATCAGTCGGCACCTCTAAAGAGTCCATACTTCTGCAATCATCGTTAGGTTCCTCAAGGTCAATAGGTCATCGACCTCATCCTCGACCATGAGTAGGGGCAATTTTACTAGGTCAATATTTTTCCTAACCACTAAAGTACAGTAACCACTAAAGGCAATACTTTTCCTATAGCTCAGAGATATCCTTCAGCTTGCCTAGTCCCAAAACCCGAGAACTCCCAAAAATCCAAGGAAAAAAAAATCCTCGATACACCAAAACCCACAAACCAAAACCGTAAACCAATAAAATTGTCACGTCCTGGGGGCATATTCGTCATCCAAATGACAGAGGAGACCCTTAGTGACAATATCTAGATATACCTGGACCAGATCTGGTAAAAACCTTGAAATAATAATAGAAATATAAGTATTTTATTAACTGCATGCATGCACAACTAAACATATATCCATTAAAGTAAAATAGTTTTCTGACAACAAATCAAATTGCGTCAAAATCCAAAGTGCATAACAAAATGCAATACCGATAAAATAAATAAAGCGACATCCCGACGATGCAGGGAGACAAGCACAGCAAGGAACTCTCTAAGCGACACAAAGGTAGGCCAACAGGACACGTCCTCCATCAGTTAACCTAGAGGATAAGTGAGGAGGGGTGAGTACAACCACTCTGTGGATGTATAGACAATAGTGCATAATCCTAATGCACATAATGGAAGTCACAGGGAACAAGCTAGAGTAACCCAACCCTCAGAGTACCAATATCAGTCTGCAACTAACCTGATCAGCAGTATAATAAATATACCTGCAACATACCCAACCACTGCAACAAGCAGTGCACATCCATATACCACGACAAAGCCTCGTGGCTCTCGCGGTAATACAAAGAGAACTATCTATGAGCTACCGCGAACGTAACTCATGGGTCGACAATCAAAAGCACTGTCTACGTGCAACTACATGCTACCACGAATGAGACTCGTGGATTGACAGGCAGTATATAGATATCTAGTTATTGACTGCACGCACTAGCGTACTACCACTAATAGATCGCGTGGGCAGTTGATTATCCTAGGTTGTTAAACCTAGGGTTATCCAATACATCCAGCTTAAAACGACCATCAACGTCGACAAAGATCATCAATCTACTATTAAACCCATTGAGGCAGTCAAGCGAGGGTTTCAACACCTCTAATACAAAATATTTACCAAAGCCGGTAAAGATCATCGAGTTATAGATAAATAAGTCGAGATGGTTAATTCTAGGGTTCCAACCCTTCTAACATGATCGGTTATCAAAGTCGATAAAAATCATAAGTTCAGTCCACTCATAAACACGTCGAGATGATTAATCATAGGGTTTCATCCCAGCTAACAGGAAGCGTCTATCAAGGCCAATAAGGACCAAAAATCTACTATCAAGCCCGTTAAGAGGGTTAAGCCTAAATTATATCATCCTACCAGTTCAAACATGCATGCTACAACATGCTACCACGAACAGATCTCGTGGGTACTTAAGATGTAAAGTAGCTATCTAACTACAGGCGTCATACGAATCCGATTATCACCAACTCCAAACGAATAACACAAGCATATAACCTTACAGTAGATTAACTCAAACATGCATGGGAGACATGATTGACCACATGTATACAAAGCACCTACCTATAGAGAGACTCTACTGCAGACTCTCTCTCTCAACCAAGAATGAGAGATATAGTAAGGATTAATTGCATCCTAACCATACAAACTCCGATCACCATATCACTGAAACAGTAAATGGATAAACATATTTCATTTAGCCCATCCGGGTTATTACGCCTAGGGTTCCCACACCTAGGGTTCTACTAAAATTTGTTTCATTCCTGAAATCCGCTCCTACAGAATCACCTCACCTAAGTTATACTATCTACTAATTACTGTATAACTAAGGAGGTCATGCCAGGACAAAGTCAAGGCAATACTAAATAAAGCAGCAGATGCCTATATGTATATATATCCTAAACTACGTAAGCCATGTAAGCATGTCATCATGCACTAGGATCTAGAGAATCAAAGAACCTATATGTGTACCTTCTACAAATTTATCTATTTTAGTCATATTATCCTACTAGTCTAATCCTAATACTAGTCCAACAATTAAGAGGTAAACATTTACCGATAATACCTAATCATTTCTATCTCAATGATAACTAACTACGTATAACAGTAATAGCAATTTATAATCATATGCTAACGGTAACCCAGCAACCTAAAAATTCCACAATCTATCAGATATAAGGTTAAAACAACGCTAGACAAATCACAAAGTGAAAATATGACACCAACCTAAGTAAACAGCATAACCAATATAACCAATAAAAATATGTATTACATCTAGAAAATTTTCTAGAATTTATTTACCTGTTAGCGTCTGGAGATGTCCTGTCATCGCCAAATCCCCCATATTGTCCTCGTCAATAATACCTCGAATTTCCAAAATATAACAAAAATATCGGAAATCCGTACAACTGCAAAAATACCCAGTTAACCTGCCAAACTTGGCGAACTCCAAAAACCCAAAGACCCTAAGGAACTCGGAAACCTGGCTCTGATACCAAATAAATTGTCATGCCCCGAGGGAGTCTCCGCCAGACGAAAATTCGGCAGCATCTCCCCCGTACGGGTGACAATACCAATTTTTAATACAAGGCCTACACGACCACTATACATCGGTCAACACGACCGGAACATACCATAACACAATATACATAATATGCGGCCTCAGGCCATCAACCAAAATAAGTAAAAGATCTAAAACATCAAGACCTACCCCTTCTGCCATCTGAGCAGGAACATACAACCAAAACGAACCGAATATAAGTCCATAAGGACATAACAAATATAACCAAAACATCCACCGGTATACAATCCACACATAAATCCTAAACATATCCTCTAATAAAATCCCAATCCATAAAACTAATAACCAAAACCATAAGACCAATAAAACCTATCCACTTCGACGAGGGGGATTGACAACTGGACTCTCCTGACAGCTTCATCCTGAAATAAATATAAAACCACGGGGTAAGTTCAAAGAACTTAGCGGATAATAGTCGATATGAATAGCAAGATATAGCTAACAATACTAATCATGCCAGTACAGTCTCATATATATGGTAAGCAAGAAATAAATGCAAAAGGACTGTACTCACCTGAATCTCCTACCCTGATATAGGAGCATGTGCCCTACTATAAGAGATAAAGTCATCACCATATACGAATATGAATCCTGTATGCATGGCAATCATATGCAACATCCAAGGCATCAATAAAATGCAACAAACACAATACAAATGCGATCCATGCAAAAATGCATGTCGTGCATATGACATGGTCACCCCTGACGCCAGTCAGCCGCCTCACACGCGATGGTGAAGCCGAGTGGGTAGGGCTATGACAACTGTGCACTCTGCCATCACTGCTCCTGAGTGACCGAGTGGACAGGATGCTGTCGGAGTACACCTATCCTCCTGCCCCAAACATAGTGGGGGAGCTAAGCTCTCATCTCCCGGTGTCATAGACCAGAGGAGGGATCCCTGCCCGCTACCACGCTGCCTCATCGCTACCCATGAGCAGACCAGCGTGTTGGTGCAATCGACCCAGGTCATGATTGACTAGACTCGAGTGGAACTCGAGTAGAGTTTTGATGTTTGACAATAGTTCACAATGTGGTTTGACCACATAACTAGTGGATGCTATGGGACATCCAAGGTCATATGAGGGAGACTATTGGAGAAGTCCAAGTTTGGTGACTTGGCAAGGAGAAGTCCAAGTATGGATACTTGGCAAGAGAAAATCCAAGTTGGTCAAGGGAGACCGGACACTTGGCGATGGGAAGACCAACGGGGAGTTGGCGAGGAACGTCCCAGCAGGTCTGGGAGACTGTGCTTGGCAAATGAAGTCCCAGACGGGGAGTCTTGGCAGTGAAGTGCCGGAGGTGTGGCCTTTTAGCAGTGAAGTCCCGGACGAGGAGTCTTAGCAAGGGAAGACCCAGCTGATCAGGGAGATCGAGCTTGGCAAAAAGGAAGTCCCGGAGGCGAGGTCTCTTGGAAAAAGTAGACCCGAAAGCATGACAATAGCCGATGGAAGCACTTGAAGGCAAGCGCAAGGATGAAGAGTCGCGGACTCGAGGGATCCGGGAGGCGTGAGGCTGATGGAAGTGGGTTGAAGGCTTAGGTCTAGGCTTAGGGTGAGTATCAAGTATGAAGGGATCATACTTGGTGTGTTAAACCTCAGTATAGAGGTATAACAGTCGAGTAGGCTTCGTTTGCAGGCAAACAGAAGCAAGCTGGGCTCGACCAGCGCCTCGACTGGAGTATCAGTCGAGGCGGCGCCTCGACTGGAGGACGCGACTGGCGCCTCGACTCATTTCAGGACAGGTATGAAGACGGAGGCACAGAGGCAAGGTGGCTCGACTGGCGCCTCGACTGGTTTCCGACCGTTGGAGCTCGGGAGGCCTCGACGCAGATCTATAAGAAGGAACTTTTAGGGTTTCTTCTATACCGATTCTTGAACAGGTTTTGAGCGATCATTCTGGAGATTTCAGGGGCGATTTGAAGCGAGGTGCTGCTGCACTTCAGGGCCTTCAAAGTCATCCCAACGTGATCCACGAGCAAGCATTCAAAAGCCCTAAAACTGTAACATCTATTCATTTGCTTTTGTATTTGGTGTATTTGCTCGTTTTATTCTGTTCTTATTGTTGTAAGATCCTTGTGAGAGGTTCCTCCACCTCCGGTGTGTTCATCGAAAAGGAGAAGTGATATAGTGGTGGTGTGCATCACTAGAGTCCACTAGCACATTTCTTTCGCACCCTTGTAAGAATTGTAGATCTCTCAGAGAGCTTCATTTTGGTAGGTAGCCCATTTCGTGGGTCAACTTGTACGAAAAGTTATGCCCATTTAACCATCGTCTACTCCAAAAGCGAATACTGTTGGTGCAACAATGCTCCAAGCACTTATATATGTTTTGATGTTTGGATAATCATCTAAGTTAGGCAATATCTTGTGATCTAATTGCGATAGTGATTAAGTGACAGGGAAGTCCAAGTATGATCTTGGCAAAGGAAGTCCAAGTATGATCTTGGCAAAGGAAGTCCAAGTATGTTCTTGGCAAAGGAAGTACAAGGGATGGACTTGGCAGCGTAAGACCAAGCTTGTAGTCTTGGCGGCGTAAAGTCCAAGTGAACCTTGGCAAAGGAAGTCCAAAGTAAAGTCTTGGCAGCATAAGTCCAAGCTTGTAGTCTTGGCGGCATAAAGTCCAAGCATTTGGCAACCCAAGACATGACGAAACCGAAGGAAGCTCTTGGAAGCAAAGCGCAAAGGATGAACAAGTCGCGGACTCGGAAGGATCCTGAAGGCGCAAGGCTTATTGAGGGGCTAGAAGGTTGAGTCTAGGTCTAGGGTATAAAATCAAGTATGAATTACTCATACTTGATGTATCGATCGGTCGGCGTTCTGATCCGGTGAAACCCTAACTATCAGTCGACTGCCTTGGGCATATCAGTCGACTGATACTGTGATCAGTCGACTGCCAAGGGAATCAGTCGACTGATCAAGGGAAATATCGCCACAGAATGCAGTCTCACTCGACTGCTGCCTTGATCACTCGACTGATCACCTGGCCGTTGGAGATTGCGGCTACGAATCTCCGTGGAGATCGCGTTTCAGAAGCCGTTGGCTTCGGCGGCAGTCGACTGATGGCATGCATCAGTCGACTGATCGACGCCCAACGGGAAAAACAGCCCCTCTTCTATAAAAAGGGGCCATGGGAAGCTTGGTGAGGCTAGTGCTCTTAATCCTAACTACATCCTCGTGCTCACCAAGCTTCCTAAGTGTTTTTAGTGATTCAAAACCTCCTCTTCTCTTGTTCTTGATCATCCATCATTGTAAAGAAGAGGAGATCATTGTAAGAAAGGTTTCTCCACCTTGGTTCATCCAAAGGAGAAGATAGTGAAGCTTGGCTAGGACTAATCCACCTTACGGATTGCCGTGGAGTAGGAGCGTCATCTCCGAACCACGTAACATCGGGTGTTAGCATTGGTTTCATATTTCTTATTCGTATTCATTTTCGTATTTGTATTGCTTCCGCTAACTTGTTTGTAGAATCGAAGAAACGCTAATCACCCCCCCTCTAGCTATTCCAAAGGTCCTAACAAGTGGTATCAGAGCCCGGATAGCTTGGAAGATCTCACCATCAACCAAGGCATCATGGCTCTTCAAGAGGGATATAGCATCGCCAAGCCACCACTACTCTTGATGGGAGTCATGCATATTGGAAAGGTAGGATGAAGTACTATCTAATGCGTAATATTGAAAGTTGGCATAGTGGTGTAGAGGGCTTCAAGGAACCGGTGGATGAACGTGGAAACCCTATTCCAAGCAAGGATTGGACAAGAGAAATGAATAGGAGTTTGAGTCAAATGCAAAGTGGTACTCACCATCCAATGTGGGATTACCATGGAGCAACTCAACAAGGTGGGACCTTTTGAATCCGCCAAAGAGCTTTGGGAAAAGCTCATTGAGCTAAATGAAGGTTCCAAGGAGTCAAAGAGGGCAAAGAAGGACCTTCTAATTGGACAACTTCAAGCCTTCCAAATGAAGATGCATGAAACCGTAAGTCAAATGCATGGAAGGTTCAAAAGAAATTGTGAATGGACTCCATATCATAGGTGAGCGAGTTGACAAGCAGATTTAGTAAGGTATATTTTACAAGATTTTCCTAGAAATTCTTTATGGACCTCTATAGTTGATGCCATTAAGGTAACTAGGGATCTCTCGCAAATTAAAATTGATGAACTATTTTGTGAGTTTGAATTGCATGAACAAACTAACATGTCTTCTAAGGAAAAGGGTTTGGCCCTATTTGTTGAAAAGAAGGAAAAGAAGAAGAAAGAAAGGAAAGAGGTGTCATCTTCATCCAGTCGGAGACAAGAGTCAAGTAGTGATGGAGACTCGGCTAGTGAGGTGGCCCATTTTGTCAAGAAGTTCCTTAGAAAATCAAAGGAATTCAAGAATAGAGAAGCAAGGAAGGGGTCCCATTCATCAAGAGGTAAAAGTAGTGGTAATTCAAATTTTAACAATAATGTAATTTGTCATGCTTGCAATAAGAAGGGGCACATAAAGCCAAATTGCCCGGAGCTAAAGAAGAAGGAGGAAAAGGAAAAGAAGAAGAAGGACAAAAAGGAGAAGAAGAAGGAGGCTATGGTGGCTCAAACCACATGGGACACACCAAGCGTTGAAGACTCCTCTTCCGATGATGAGCTTTGCCACATCACTCGCCATGTGGCACTCATGGCACTAGGAAATGATTCCGGAACATCAAGCCAAGAAGAAAGCTCCTCAAGTGATGAATCGTCATCTAGTGACGAGGAGGTAATGACTTCTCCTAAAGTGAAACTTCTTTATAAATCAATTGCATATCTTCAAGAAGCTCTAGATAAATCTAAATCTAAGGTTAAGAGCATGAAGATAGAATTAAAAGCCATTAGGGATGAAAAACTTTTACATGTTGATTCTTGCATGCTTAGGGAAGAAAATGAAAAACTTAAGGATGAGGTTAGTGAATTGAAAACATGTTTAGAAAAATTTTCAAATGGCTCAAAAGGTCTTGACATGATTCTTAGTAGGCAAAGAGCGGTTTATAACAAGGCCGGTTTAGGATATAAGCCAAAAGAAAGAGGTTGCTTATATTTCATTAATTAATAGGAAAGCAACCATTAAGGGTAAGGTTAAGAAAGCTTGGGTACCTAAGAAGTTTTAATTAATGTTACGGTCCAAATGTTTGGGTACCAAAAGCTTGTGTTTTTCATGTGATTTAGGTAGGAGGCGAGGTATGTGGATTGTGGATAGCGGTTGCTCAACACATATGACCGGGGATGTGAGCAAGTTCTCCACAATTAAATATGTGAAGAAGGGAGCGGTATCTTTTGGGAATAGTGGAAAACTCAAGATACTAGGTAGAGGTACAATTGAGGTATCCCCTAAAATTGTTATTCACAAAGTCTTGCTAGTTGAAAATATGAAATTTAATTTATTAAGTGTTAGTCAACTTTGTGATGCAAACTATCATGTCTCCTTTGAATCCTCTAAATGCATGATTAAACACAAGGAATTAAATGATTGCATGTTAGTTGGATATAGGAAATCAAACATCTATTATGTTGATCTTTCATATGCTTTTAACATTTCTACTAAGTGTCTTGTGGCAAAAGAAGAAGAATGTTGGCTATGGCATAGAAGATTGGGGCACGTCAACATGAAAAACATAGCCAAGGTAGCCAAGATGGAGTTGGTCAAAGGGCTACCAAAGATCAAGTATGTCAAGAACAAAATGTGTGATGCATGCCAAGAAGGAAAACAAACAAAAGCATCACACAAAGGTAAAACCTTAACTAATACTTCTTTGCCATTAGAATTATTGCATCTTGATTTATTTGATTGCCATAGCACTCCATCTTTAAATGGTAACAAATATTGTTTAGTCATTGTAGATGACTTTTCTAGGTATACTTGGGTTTACTTTATAAAACATAAGGATGATACCTTAGAAATAATCATAGGATTTAGTAAAAGGGTTGAAAATGAAAAGAGTCTCAAAATCAACCGGATCCGTAGTGATCATGGTGGTGAATTTGAGAACTCAAAATTTTCACAATTTTGTTTAGAGCAAGGGTACAAGCATGAGTTCTCTTGTCCAAGAACACCCCAACAAAATGGGGTGGTGGAAAGGAGAAATCGTGCCCTACAAGAGGCCGCTAGGACCATGCTTAATGCATATTCACTTCCTAGCTACTTGTGGGCGGAAGCGGTTAATACCGCTTGCTATATCCAAAATAGGGTTCAAATCCATAGGTTTTAGGAAGAACACCTTTTGAACTATGGAATGGAACTATTCCCACAATTCACTATTTCAAAGTCTTTGGATGTAAAGTTTATATCTTAAATACCAAAGATAACTTAGGAAATTTGAATCTAAAGCGGATGAGGAATCCTAGTTGGATACTCATCCACAAGTAGAGGGTATAGAGTCTATAATAAGAGAACCCAAGGGATTGAGGAGTCCTCAAATGTTAAATTTGATGAAACCACTAGTACCTACCTAGAAAGTCCTCCATTGATAAGGATATTAATGACAATAATCAAGACATTACCCAAAAACTTCAAAATTTGACCATTAGGGGTAATGATCAAGGGGAGGAAGAGGAGATTCGATGATGAAAGAAGGGTGGAAGATAACAATGATCAAATTGAAACCCCTTCTAGAAACCTAAGAATTCATCAAGATCATCCACTTGACCAAGTAGTAGGAGATCTATCTCAAGGAGTAAGAACTAGGTCATTTCATAGACCTCCTACTAGTCAAGTTGCTCTTATCTCACAAATTGAGCCCAAATCGATCAATGATGCATTACATGATCCGGATTGGATTTTGGCAATGCAAGATGAATTGGCTCAATTTGAGAGAAGTCAAGTGTGGGAATTAGTACCTAGACCCAATGATAGCACCATAATTACTACAAGATGGGTCTTTAGGAATAAATTAGATGATCAAGGAAATATCACTAGGAATAAGGCTAGGTTGGTTGCTAGGGGATTTAATCAAGTTGAGGGGCTTGACTATGATGAGACTTATGCCCCGGTTGCTAGATTAGAATCTATTAGAATTCTTTTAGGATATGCTTCCTATATGGGATTTAAACTTTACCAAATGGATGTTAAATCGGCATTCTTAAATGGTTTTATTAAGGAGGAAGTATATGTGGAGCAACCACCCGGGTTTGAGAACATAGATTATCCAAATCATGTATGCAAGCTTAGGAAAGCATTATATGGGTTAAAACAAGCTCCTAGGGCATGGTATGAAAGATTGTCATCATTCTTAATTTCTAAGGATTTTAGAAGAGGACAAGTAGATCAAACCTTGTTTATAAAGTCAACATTGAAAGATATATTCATAGCCCAAGTATATGTTGATGATATCATCTTTGGGTCAACAAATAATGATCTTCTTCAAGACTTTATAAAAAATATGGAAAATGAATTTGAAATGAGTTTGGTTGGAGAGCTTACTTTTTTCCTAGGCTTACAAGTCAAACAAACCAATGAGGGTATTCATATTTATCAAACCAAATATGCAAATGAAATGATCAAGAAATTTGGTTTGGAAAATGCCAAAATTGTAACCACTCCTATGGCCACTAGCACTAGAATAGATAGTGATCATGAAGGTAAATCAATTGATCTTAAACTTTATAGGAGTATGATTGGTAGCCTACTATACCTAACCGCTAGTCGACCCGATATTTTATTTGCGGTAGGTATGTGTGCAAGATACCAATCTTATGCCAAAGAATCACATTTGGTAGCCGTCAAAAGAATATTAAGATATGTTAAAGGCACCCTAAATGTAGGACTTTGGTATCCTAGGACTAGATCATTTGAATTGCTTGGTTATACCGATTCCGATTATGCCGGGTGCAAATTGGATAGGAAGAGTACTAGTGGTGGATGCCAATTTCTTGGGTCCTCCCTAGTTAGTTGGAGTAGTAGGAAGCAACATTGTGTTGCTTTATCAACCACCGAAGCCGAATATGTGGCTATGGGTGGTTGTGTGGCTCAATTACTTTGGATGAGACATACTCTTGTGGATTATGAGCTACACTACTCTAACATTAAAGTTTATTGTGATAATGTGAGTACCATCAACTTGACCAAAAATCCGATACATCACTCTAGGACAAAGCACATTGAAGTGAAACATCACTTCATAAGAGATCATGTGGCAAGAGGGGACATTGAACTTAATTATGTAGAATCTAAGTCCAACCTTGCCGATATCTTCACCAAAGCTCTTCCCGAAGCGGAATTTTCATCATTAAGGAGAGAGCTTGGTATGTGCTTTGTAGAGTAAAATTCTAGATTTGCATGATCCTATACTCTTATAGCTTCTTTATACCTTGATGCATCTCACAAAAAGCCTTAAGAAACCTTGATTTGTGTATTGAGACACTTAGAACCATGTGAGATGATAGGGAAGGTGTACTTGACTCATCATGCTTGTTATGATGCATTACTGTGAGCCAATAACACACCTAGAGACATAAATACCTTCTGGACCAATCATTGGGAAGGCTTGTATTCAAGTAATGGATACATAACTCGAAGAACATGGTTGGAAATTCCAAATAATATATAGTTTAGACTATGTTCATCATATTTTGAAAAACAGTTTTCAAATGAAACCCAAAAGTGATACAAAGTTTGCAAAATCTTTAGAACTTTTTGATAGGTTCCAAGTTTGTATCAATCTTGTAATCTGGAAAACATATATTTTTCAAATTATTTTTCCTTGATAACATATGGTTTCAGAAATATGTACGCAAAATTTCGTGTTTTTTTTGAGATTTTTGGAATTTCTACCGCATTTCTGAAATTGGGTTGAAAAGGTTTGAAATTTGATTTGTTTAGTGATCGTTCGTTGAAACCAGTCAGTGATACATTTTCGGATAATAAACTCCACTTTCTGATATTTGGTGTATCTTTGATGTCCTAACACTATAGTATGATAATATTACATATACACAAAGTTTAGGACTGATAATGCAATGTTTTTAAGGGGAGTTTCATAAATTATATTTTGTTTCATTCCTAAAAACTATTGTTGGTGCAATGCTAGGACTTAACTTTTGAAGTTTTGTTAGTCTTTGCTTCAACTATTGTTTACACATTATAAACTATATCTTGGATTAAGGGGGAGCTTAATTTCAATATTTTACCTTCATCCAAGATCTAAACACATTGTTTCCTTCATGTTTAAATCCTTCTCTTTTTGATGTATGTCAAAGGGGGAGAAGGAGTATTTAAGTTATAATTCATATTGAAAATGATTATGTGTGTATTTAAAGACCTAACCTAAATGATTGTCAAACATCAAAAAGGGGGAGATTGTTGGTGCAACAATGCTCCAAGCACTTATATATGTTTTGATGTTTGGATAATCATCTAAGTTAGGCAATATCTTATGATCTAATTGTGATAGTAATTAAGTGACAGGGAAGTCCAAGTATGATCTTGGCAAAGGAAGTCCAAGTATGATCTTGGCAAAGGAAGTCCAAGTATGTTCTTGGCAAAGGAAGTACAAGGGATGGACTTGGCAGCGTAAGACCAAGCTTGTAGTCTTGGCGGCGTAAAGTCCAAGTGAACCTTGGCAAAGGAAGTCCAAAGTAAAGTCTTGGCAGCATAAGTCCAAGCTTGTAGTCTTGGCGGCATAAAGTCCAAGCATTTGGCAACCCAAGACATGACGAAACCGAAGGAAGCTCTTGGAAGCAAAGCGCAAAGGATGAACAAGTCGCGGACTCGGAAGGATCCTGAAGGCGCAAGGCTTATTGAGGGGCTAGAAGGTTGAGTCTAGGTCTAGGGTATAAAATCAAGTATGAATTACTCATACTTGATGAGTATCAGTCGACTGATACGATGTATCAGTCGACTGGTCAGGCGTTCGACTGAGTCTGGGTGAAACCCTAACTATCAGTCGACTGCCTTGGGCATATCAGTCGACTGATACTATGATCAAGGGAAATATCGCCACAGAATGCAGTCTCACTCGACTGCTGCCTTGATCACTCGACTGATCACCCCATCAGTCGACTGATGGAGGGATCAGTCGACTGATCACCTGGCCGTTGGAGATTGCGGCTACGAATCTCCGCGGAGATCGCGTTTCAGAAGCCGTTGGCTTCGGCGGCAGTCGACTGATGGCATGCATCAGTCGACTGATCGACGCCCAACGGGAAAAACATCCCCTCTTCTATAAAAAGGGGCCATGGGAAGCTTGGTGAGGCTAGTGCTCTTAATCCTAACTACATCCTCGTGCTCACCAAGCTTCCTAAGTGTTTTTAGTGATTCAAAACCTCCTCTTCTCTTGTTCTTGATCATCCATCATTGTAAAGAAGAGGAGATCATTGTAAGAAAGGTTTCTCCACCTTGGTTCATCCAAAGGAGAAGATAGTGAAGCTTGGCTAGGACTAATCCACCTTACGGATTGCCGTGGAGTAGGAGCGTCATCTCCGAACCACGTAACATCGGGTGTTAGCATTGGTTTCATATTTCTTATTCGTATTCATTTTCGTATTTGTATTGCTTCCGCTAACTTGTTTGTAGAATCGAAGAAACGCTAATCACTCTCCCTCTAGCTATTCCAAAGGTCCTAACAAATACTTGCAAAACAAAACCAAAAGAAGAGTACCAAGACTTCGTCTTGGATTAGTAGTGCGAGAGAAAATTTAAACCAACGAAAAAAGATTCGTAAAATTCAAAAACAAATCTGTAAAAAGGCTAGATTGGTGGTTTCACCAAATCTTAGCACCCCCGGCTATGATACCAATTGTTGGATCGAAGCGGATCGCTAGAGGGGGGTGAATAGCGATAGAACCTTTTCGTTCGAAATCGTTCGTTGAGGCACGAGTAAATGCAGTGGAAAAACACAATAAAAATAAAGACACAATAATATTTTTTACTTGGTTCGTAGCCTTCGGCTACTACTCCAAGGCCCTAGTGGTCCTTGACCACGCACGGAGGGCAAAACACAAAATGAACTCCTCCTCGTTGGAGGTAGGAATTAAACGAATACAAAACTCGAGAAAGACTCAAGGTAGATGGACACTCCCCCTCTCCTTGATACGATTTAAATCTCGAAATAAAAAGAATAACTTATACAAATTAAAGCTTATACCGACTACTTTTGAAGACTTGAATCTTGGAGCTTGAGTCGTCGTCTCGGTAGCGCTTCGTCGTAGGAATGTCGGAGACTTGTAGCATATCAGAAGCACTTGGGAGCTTTTGAATTGATGAAAAACCCTAGAACAAGCTCTCCTTTTATAGCCTTTAAGGCCCTCATCGAATGGGTCTTCAACCAATCGCAAATGGGCACAAAACCTCCTTGAAAAATGGTGATAGAGCTTGACTCCTCGAGGCTGATCCTTGACCATCAGTCACCTGATGGCCATCATCAGTCGACTGATGGCAGCTTCAGTCGAATGTTGACCGCAGATAGTCGACTGATGGACGGCAGTCGAGTCCTCCAAGATAGCAGTCGACTGATGCTAGCTGCAAGGCAAAGTTAGCTTAACGAAAACATTATTTCGATGGCCTCCGACCGTCCGATCTCGACCTAGACCATCAATGGGATGCCTTTGGTCGGATCTACGCATAAGACCATCCCCGTAAGGAGGATACGACCTCACTTATGCTCACACACACGAGCTTACCTCGATACTTACTGTGTCGCTTTCGCTTTCGGCCTTCCACTCGATTCCTTCGGCTCCCTCCGAAATCACTCGAGTGTCGCCCGACCACCATGGCTTCCTCCGGGTGTCGCTAACCTTCAGCTCTAGCTTTAGCACTTTTCTGCACACTCGATTCAGCTCATGAGATAATGATATATCCTTGACTTTGCGTCTTTTGCCATAATCAAAATACAAGTTCGACTTAGGTGCCCTTGCACCAACACTCGATAGCCGACTGATCAGTCGGCTACGAGATTGGCAGTCGACTGCTAGTGTAACCATTGGCTTGAATGTCGACGTGGATTAAGTCCATTGTGAGACAACGACACTATTGTCAGTCGACTGGGGTCTTATGGCAGTCGACTGTCAGGCACGAATCTAGCCCGAATGTAGGTTATACAAGTAACTCATGGAGGAGGATTTGGCAATGATTTCTTGGGCGATATTGAGGCGATTTGCTGGTGCAAATCAAGGTCTTCAAGCTCAGTTCAAGCGATCAACAAGCAAGCATTCAAAAGAGCATTTGTAAAGTTTTCTTTACATAGATTGTTGTATTCATTTTGTATTTGCTTGTTTTACCTTGTATTACTTTTGTAATCACTTGTAAGAGGTTTCTCCGCCTCCGACTTGTTGTCGAGAAGAAGTATTTGATTAGTAGTGTTGGTTGCATCGCTAGAGCTCATTTGAGCTCACCCCGTGGAGTAGGACCTTGAGGTTCCGAACCACATTATTTCTCATGTACTTGTGCTTGTGTTGTATATTTTTTTATATCATTATTATTTCCGCTGTGTATACTAATATTTTGTAGCAAGCACGATTGAATTCCATCAACGTATACGAAACGCTATTCACCCCCACCCCCTCTAGCGGTCATCACGGTCTCTATAGAAGGAGCACAGAGCAGCTGTTGTATCCACCAGTTCCCAGATCGACCACATGTACATGTGGCATCAGCTGCTGAGCACCAGATTTTCTTAGGAGCCTGACATGTTGAGATTACCAGACTTCCCACCTCGCCCACCATATTAGAAGTAATGTTTCACTTAAGTCTAGGGGCCACCAAATTGTGATATATCTTTCTTCTAGCAGTAGTTCCTTTCTTGACATTTAGTGCTAGTTGTAGTTTGCATTCATTTGTCCATGCATAGAGTGTTTAGTTTCCTTTCAACATTTAGTTTTTTCCATTTTTAAGCTGCCTCAATAATGTTTTTAAAAAGGTTCTTCATGAGTTGCTTCCATGCTATAGATATCTTAACTTCATTTATCTTTTGGTATTCTATTTTAGTTGCTTTAATGAATGTTCTAGACTTGCACTTGCTAGCTTTTATCTTTCACTTACACTTGATGAAAATTCTGAAAGGAAAAAATCTATTACATATATAGTTATGATTCATCCCAGTAGTCTAGTACTTTAGAATCCATAGGTGACTCTAGATTTAGCATTTTAGTTACTGGAGATGCTCGTATTGTAAGCCCATTTGGAAAAATCAAAATACCAGTAAGCTATTAAGGAACAAAGTTCCTTGGAAGAAAAGGAAAATAAAAAGAGAGAGAAAAGAAAAAAAAAAGAGAGTTAAAAATAGTTGTCATTGGTGGAAATGGCTAGGTGCCCCTTTGAGACCGAGTTAGGCTATTGGGGAAACACCTACTAATTTTTTTCAATACCGAGCATGCCTTTGAGGCTTTGTGTTAGATCTAGAGAACGACCCTCGCTTAGGGCAAGTAAGTGCCTAAAAGTCGGAGACCTTAGGAAAGCTATAGGATGATGACTTAACTCACTGTGGAAATAATATCCCTTAGAAAAATTTGCTTAGCACATGCACGAAAAGCTAACTTAGTGAACTTTTAGAACATATCTATGTTGGTGCAATCGGCCAAGGTCACGATTGACCAAACTCGAGTTTGACTAGAGTAGTGTTTTGATGTTTGACATTGATGTTTGATAAAAGGAGTTGACCATTGTTTAACAATGGATTGACTATGTGGTTGACTTGGGGTTGATCATATGATGGAGAAGTTCAAGTGGGACACTTGACATTGGGAAAGTCCAAGTCTTGTGTAGTTGGCATTTGAAAGTCCAAGCATGGGTCTTGGTATGGAAAGTCCAACATGGGTTGGCATGGAAAATCCAAGCGTGTAGTCTTGGCGGTGAAAGTCCAAGTCATGGGTACTTGGCAATTGGGAAGTCCAAGGGTTGATATTGGCAATGTAAAGTCCAAGGGTGGAGTCTTGGCAGCATAAGTCCAATAGTTTGGCGGCGTAATTCAAGTGTGAGTCTTGCCAACATAAGCCCAAATGTGTCTTGGCAGTGTAGACCATATTAGCATGACAATAGATGATGGAAGCACCTGAAGGCTAGCGTATGGATAAACAAGTCATGGATGACTTGGAGGGATGTGATAGGCGTGAGGCTGACGGAGGTGGCTAGAAGGCTTGGGTTTAGGCTAAGGGTGGTCTAACAAGTATGAGGGCATCATACTTGCGATTAAATCTCATGTTTGAAGTGTGTCAGTCAACTGGGATTATGTACCAGTCGACTGGTCAAGTATTTTGACACTTGACAACCGAGTTGACACTGATCAGTCGACTGGGATTATGACCAGTCGACTATCTGAGAGTCGACTGGCATTCGACTGAGGTTACGTGGCCTTGGCGGTCGACTGATGTCATGATCAGTCGACTGAAAGGCATGATCAGTCGACTGATGGTCGAGGACACGGGCACAAAATGCTTCCGAGTCAACTACTAGGGTTTGCAGGTCGAGTGGAGGCATGATTAGTCAATTGATGTGTCTAATCAGTTGACTGATGGGTGATCCGTTGGAGGTTTTTCAGCATGGATCAAGTTGTTGTGAGACAACGGCTACAGGAGCAGTCGACTGATGGGATGATCAGTCGACTTTCAGGCGTAAAATCAGCCCGATGTAGGTTATAAAAGAAGCTCAAGAGGGAGGATTTTGTAGCAATTTTCTTGGGTGATTTGGAGGGGATTCGCTGCTGCAATCCAGACCTTCAAGGCTAGTCCAAGGCGATCAACAAGTAACTATTCAAGGCAACCATTTGTAAAGTGTTCTTTACTTTGTTTGTTGTATTTACTTTGTATTTGTTTGTTTCATTATATTACTTTTATAATCATTGTATGAGGTTTCTCCGCCTCCGAATTGTTTCAAGGAGTATTTTGATTAGTAGTGGTGTTCGCATCGCTATAGCTTGTTTGAGCTCAATCCATGGAGTAGGAACCTTAAGGTTCCGAACCATGTTATATGGCATGTGTTTGCATTGTTGTATTTGTGTTTATATTTGTTTTGTATTTTTTATTCCACTGTGTACTAATCGAATTGTAGACAACCAACGCGATCGTATTCCATCGACCGACAAAGACGCGCCATTCACCCCCCCCTCTAGCGCTCATTCAAAGTTCCAACAATTGGTATCAGAGCTTGAAGCCCTTCTACGGATTAACACCCGGGAGCAAAAGCGCTAGAGGAGATGAAGCTACCTAAGGACGGATTGGGGTACGCCATCGACATTCCTCCACCATACGATCAAGAAGATTTTCCGACATGGAGGGCGAGAATGGAGACATTCTTGATAATGGACATAGAAAATTGGTTCATCATCATGGAAGGTTTCAAACCCCCTAGGGATAAGAAGGGAGATGTCCTCAAATTGAAGAAGTGGACCCAAGAGCAATGCCAAAAATTCAAGACTGAAATTAAGGTAACAAAATTGTTAGAAAAATTGATATCTACTGATATTTTGTGCAAGCTAGGGGATTACATGGATGCCAAGGAATTGTGGAGCAAGTTGGCAAGATTCCATGAGGAGCCTCACTCAATCCAAGGAGATAAGGAAGAAGAAAAGCGCTCATCCTCCCAATCTCAAGAAGAGATCGCATCATCGTCATCTCAAGAGCTTGAGGATTCAGAGGTTTAGAGGGAATCAACATCCGGATCAGTAGAGGAGGAAGAATTGGAGGAAGCCTCCACCTCAAGAATTGAGGGGGAAGAAATTAGGCCATCTTCAATAATGGAACAACAAGAAGAAGCATCCACTTCTGGGAATCATGAAGAATCAGACCAAATTCTGGCCACCATTGACCTAGGTAACTCAAGCACCTTAATAAATAATAAAAATCATATTATGTGTTTTGAGTGTAGGGAATATGGGCATTACAAGAGTAAATATCCTAAGAAAGTCAAGAAAAATCAACCGAACCAAAGGTCAAGGATGTCGGTGTCCCCACTAAGAAGAGCAAAGAGCACATGGTGTGCTTCAAGTGCAATCAAAAGAGGTAGTATAGGAGTCAATGCCCTAAGGGGAGGAAGAAGAATCAAGAAGAAGCATCATATGTAGGGGGAGCTTCTAAAGCAAATCCCAAGGTATATTTTAATAAGGCACCTTCTAATTTTAATGTTAAAAAACATACTAGAGATAATTTTAATACTCTTGCAATTGTGCATAATCACAAAGAGCATGCTAGAAATAGGCTTTATTGTTTAGGTGCAAAATCTTGTAATATTAGGGCTAAGGACAAATTTAGAACCTATACCCCTAACACAATTCTACCTAGGGAGTCCATTAGGAAGGTAGAAGATCACCTAGGTATTAATCCTAAAAGTGATAGACATATTCATAGGAGAAATTCTTCCTAAAGGATTAATGAAAAATCAAAATTGGGAAGATTAGAGTTAGAAAACCAAGCCTTGAGGTCAAGGCTTGAGAAATTGGAAAAGACCCTTGCAAGAATGACCAATTCAATTAAAGGGTCAAATTATCAAAATCTAAGATCTAGGAGTCAAAGTAAAGGGCATAAGAGGCAAGAACCATCTAGGAGGCAAGGTTTGGGTCACAAGCCTATGTCTAAGAAGGTGCCTACTTATCATAATGTTTCATTTGATGATGGAACTAAACCTAGGTATAGGAAAGCCAAGGTTAATAGGGAAGTCATCCCTAAGATTAACCAAGGTTGGTGCCTAGTGGTTAGGGTTTCAAGGAAATCTAATAAAACCACTAAGAAGGTCAAAGGGGGAGTTACCCCTAGAGTTGACTTAGGCAAGACCCATTTGACTAAGGCTACTAAGCCAAAAAGGGTCATTAGGAAGGTACTAAGGGAGGATATCCCTAGTGAGTACCTAGTAAACCCAAGGAGATCTAATAGATATTGGGTTCCTAAGAGTGTGATTCCATCACGCTAAATGGGTTGAAGGGTGTTAACTTGGATTGGTGGGTAGTTAACCTAACCATAGCAAAGTTGGCACTTTAGGCCATTTTCAAGGTTGAGTTATACCTTGGAAATAAGTTTGAATTTATATCCTAATGGATTTTAGGATGTGCCAATAGAATTTGAAAAGTTTGAAAAATTAATCAAATTGACATAATTTAGGTTTAGAGGTCTTGGTGTGTCATTTTGGATTTTGGCACACTTGGGAGATTAAAATTAGAAATGACATTTGAACTTAACTTTTAGGTACTATATACCTTGATATATCATACTCTTGTCATGCTTCATATGTCTTATAATATGATTGCATTGAAGGTATGTTTATCATGTATCGCATCTCACAAAATATAGGATTCACCTTGATTGTGTATTTCAAACACTTAGAAAGGGTGAGATGCTAGGAATAAAAGGCTTGGATGTTAATATTTGTGAAAATGAAATAAAAATACCAAAACACATTAATAAATACACAAACACAAGCATGATACTAATATATTCGACATACATGTATAAACACATTAAAATGAAACAAAATTGAGTCAAAAAATCAATTTCACATAATCTCCAAATAGAAAAATCAAATATTAGTCGACTGACTCAGTCGCTCGGTCATTGCTGTATGTACGACACGGTGAGCTCAGCGATCAGTGTCGAAGCCGATCGAGTCTTTGGTCGATTAGTCGACTGATGGTCTACATCAGTCGACTGATGCTACTATAGCTCGGCACATAAGACTCAGCAGTCGAGTGCTGGTCAAGCAGTCGACTGATGCTACTGTAGCTTGGCACAGAAGGTTCAACAGCCGATTGTCGAACCCAGCAATCGACTGCTAGCATCGTGAACCGGCTGCAGAACCACTATCAGTCGACTAATTCGGTTCATCAATCGACTGATCACCGTAATTTTATACGTTCGAACCCCTAGGGTTCGGCTTCTTCACGCGATCTCCTCTTCTCTGAGTGCTTCCGACCTCCGTCTTCATGTGAACGTCGGCGACTATAGCCCTAGGTAAGCATTATCTTTAGAATATAACCTAGTTTTCCCCCTATTCTTCCCTTTCTATCATGCTAATGGGTTCTCTCTCGCTTCCTATCCTCTCCTTCAGCGAGCTAGGGTTCCGACCAACCTTCACCGGTGCTCCTCCGGCGGCTTTTCTCTAGCATTTGAGTGCTTAGATCATCTTCTTCAACACCTGACCAAATGGCACCTAAGTAATCCCTTAAACTCAAACCCTAAGTTTCTGTTTTATGTAGTGCTTTGATTAACCACATTTTTCTTTGTGCCATTGCATTACATTCATCATATGCATATAGAAAACAACATAGGACAGAGCCTACTGAAGAATGATCACGGCCATACCAACCTATGGTCGTTCGATACTTAGATGAACCATTTTTCAAATCTTATTGTGGGGATGCCATTCAAATCATATGGCATTATCAATTAATGAAAGTAGTTTACTGCATGCATCCCATTAACATTGACCTGCTCAAGGAGTTCTACTCTAACCTAAGGCGACTTGGCGATGGTCCAACATACTCTACTCGCATTGCAAAATGCGATCTAGAGTTTACTCTTGCGATCCTATAGGAGTTTTTGGAGTGTAGGTCATCTGATGACTCTTTTGTCTTTTATCCCACTCCTGATGAGCCATTTCCAGCTCCGTTTGATCAAATTTCTCTAGGCTCCATGCATGAGTATTTCTTTCATCGCCCTCGTCCATTAGGTCAAAATATTTTTTCGATCAATGTCTTATCTACCCCTGACAATGTACTTTATAAAGTCATTGTTGGGTGTATTTTGCCTATTGTGAACCAGGGTCAAGTCAAGATCTAATCTCCCCATCTCTTTCTCATGTATGCGATGCGCCACTTATTGGACATCAACATCACATTAAACATTTTTCATTGCATAGTCCACTTCGTGACCCCTGTACAAGGGAAGGTTCATATGCCTTTTGGACATATCATTATTGCATGGTTATCATCCATAAGCATAAACATTTCCAGGGGGTCACTGAGGCCACTGTCGATGCATAGGACCGCATCACTGTGCGAAAATTTACATTAGTCGACATGCGGACGGGGCTTGGGAGGATGGAGTAACCTGCTCAGCCTCAGCCAGTTGAGGAGCCTGGAGAGCCTATTGCAGAGTACAAGGGGCTAGCTGTTGAGGAGGATGATCCCATCATACCAGATGCACCAGTAGAGGGTCTCTCGGAACGCTTTGCACACTTGGAGGCCAGATTTGAGGCCTACCATGAGGAGGATGACACACGACTGGAGGAGCTCATCTTAGGACAGTGGGGGAGCTCACCTTAGGGCAGTGCTCCATTGACTACTGGCTGGGTCAGTTAGAGCGGCATCAGCTCGAGATGTACGAGATGATGCGGAGCTAGATGCTAAGTCAGTAACCTCCACCTCCTCCACCACCTCCAAGAGATGACACTAGTGGTTGGTAGCTAGGCGCACATTATGTATCTGTTTTTATTTTCGTAGTGAGGAGGTTGTTGGATGTAAAACTACTTTTGAGATTAATGAAATGTTTATTTTTGCAAAATGTGTGTCATTTGTTTTCTACTATGTGTTTGATGTGTATGTTGATGTGTATTGTCTTGTATTACTATTATGTCATGTCATGACATCATATTTCACTTTACTCGCATAAAATGTCATGATAATGCTTAGGGTTATCCTTTTATGTCATGTATATTTAGGCTTATATTTTATGTCATGACATCATGATTATTGGCACATGCTTATTTAGGTTATCATTTATGTCATAATCATCATTCATGCATTAATAAAATTGATTTTAGGACAATGACATGATTTGAAGTCTCATGTATAAGGGAATCAAATAGTGTTGCCTAGAAGATGCATGAAACCCTAATATCCCTAAACCAACATCTCATAATAACTTTGACTTGTGTGTGTTTTTATACATCTTAGATCCATGTGAGATGTTAGGAAAATGAGTTAAGTTCAAGATGTATAAATATTGCATTTAGATGAGCTCAAACTCATTCCAATCATAAATATGGATCATGAGGAAAGCTAATACACAAATCATGTACATCTATCCCATAGTCCATGGTTCAAAATAGATTTTTAAAAATATTTTAAAATCCTTTTAGAAAACCTTGGTGAAGTCTATCTTTTGATAGCAATCACCATTGAAGAAGTTGATACAAAGTAGGTCAAAAACATTGAAAGTTTCAATAACTTTGAACTTTGTATCAATCTCTTATTTTAATGGGTATTTTATTTTCAAACTATTTTTCACTCATTATATTTCATGTAAGTAATGTGTGTATGCAGTTTCAAGATTTTTTAAAATACGTATATTTACTTACACTTTTTCAAAAATCGCTTTTTGAAAAACTGATTTTTGAAAGTTAGGAATCAGTCGACTAATGATGTTGTCAGTCGACTGATCGCTGGTAAAGTTGACTGTCAAGCCTGATTTCGGGTAAACAAGGTTTGTTTAACCTGATTTCAGCTATGTTAGGTTACCCTAATTGCTCATAACCCTAGAATATGCTTTGGAAAGTATTAGAAAGGGTGAAAATTTATTGGATATGAACTAGGAGAATTGTTTAGGGTGTGTATCAACTTTTAAGGTATGTGAAAGTTCAAGTTTGAACTTTTAACCTTAATTTTGATGGTTTAGTGTTTCTATCGGCTTAGGTATTTCCTAAGGACATTTTTGGTGCAATGGTCAAGGGGGAGCAAGCCTTTAGGGGAAAGTTATCCATCATGGGATGATGGATGTATTTCTTCCTCATAAGGGGGAGAATTTGGAGAATTGGGAGAAGTAAGGATTACCTCTCTTAAGTGATATGAGACTTATCACTAAGAAGAGTGAAGGCATCCTAGATGTTTTTGGACCAAGGGGGAGATTGTAAGATCTCATTGAGATATGAGACATTGACCTCCTTGGAAAAACCTTTTTGATGTATGTTAAAAAGGGGGAGAATGTTATCAATTGGGAGAATTGATGGGAAAATTGTTCTGAGTTAGGTGGTCTAACTCAAAGGTTTGTTTAAGGTGTTTGTGGTTTTTGTCAAACATCAAAAAGGGAGAGATTGTTGGTGCAATTGACCCAGGTCACGATTGACCAAACTCGAGTTTGACTCGAGTAGTGTTTTGATGTTTGACATTGATGTTTGACAAAAGGAGTTGACTATTGTTTGATAATGGATTGACTATATGGTTAACTTGGGGTTGACCATATGATGGAGAAGTCCAAGTGGAACACTTGGCATTAGGAAAGTCCAAGTCTTGTGTACTTGGCATTTGAAAGTCCAAGCATGGGTCTTGGTATGGAAAGTCCAAACGTGTAGTCTTGGCGGTGAAAGTCTAAGTCATGGGTACTTGGCAATTGGGAAGTCCAAGGGTTGATATTGGCAGCGTAAAGTCTAATAGTTTGGCGGCGTAAAGTCCAAGCGTGAGTCTTGGCAGCGTAAGCCCAAATGTACCTTGACGGTGTAGACTACATTAGTATGACAATAGCTAATGGAAGCACTTGAAGGCTAGCGTATGGATGAACAAGTCATGGATGACTTGGAGGGATCCGATAGGCGTGAGGCTGACGGAGGTGGCTAGAAGGTTTAGGTCTAGACTAAGGGTGGTCTAGCTAGTATGAGGGCATCATACTTAGGGTTAAACCTCATGTTTGAGGTGTGTCAGTTGACTGAGATTATGTACCAGTCGACTGGTTAAGTGTTTTGACACTTGCCAGCCAAGTTGACATTGATTAGTCGACTGAGATTATGACCCGATCGATTATGCGAAGTCGTGACATTCTATGATCGCATGGTCTTAGCGATTGGGACATTGGGCGATCATGATCGATCGGTGATGGTCGGCGACGACGACGCCTGAGAATGTTTACGAGTGGGTCGCTAGGGTTTGGCAGTTGAGTGGAGGCATATTCAATCAACTGATGTGTCTGATCAGTCGACTGATGGGTGATCCGTTGGAGTTTTTCCAGCGTGGATCAAGTCGTTGTGAGACAATGGCTACATGAGCAGTCGACTGATGGGATGATCAATCGACTGTTAGGTGCAAAATCAGCCCAATGTAGGTTATAAAAGCAGCTTAAGAGGGAGGATTTTACAACAATTTTCTTGGGCGATTTTGAGGGGATTTGCTGATGTAATCTAGACCTTCAAGGCTAGTCCAAGGCAATCAATAAGCAAGCATTCAAGGCAACCATTTGTAAAGTGTTATTTACTTTGTTTGTTATACTTAATTTGTATTTTCTTGTTGTTTCATTGTATTACTTTTATAATCATTGTACGAGGTTTCTCCACCTCCGGATTGTTCCGAGAAGGAGTATTTTGATTAGTGGTGGTGTTTGCATCGCTAAAACTCGTTTGAGCTCAATCCATGGAGTAGAAACCTAAGGTTCCGAACCACATTATATCGCGTGTGTTTGCATTGTTGTATTCATGTTTGTATTTGTTTTGTATTTTCTATTCCGCTGTGTACTAACCGAATTGTAGACAAGCAACGCAATCGTATTCCATTGAGTGGCCAAGACGCGCCATTAACCCCCCCCCCTATCGCTCATTCAAAGTTCCAACAATCTATTTTACTTCGATTAAAAATACCACTTGATAAATCCAGTTAGCATGCTAAGTATGGAACAATATTCTTTTAAAATTTCATGGCACTGAGGTTTGCTTGAAGACAAACAAAGATCTAAGTCTGAGGGAATTGATGTGAGCAAAACATATAGGATTTTAGGAGTAGTTTTCGCACACATCTCATTATATTTTATACTTGTTTCATGTATATTCTACTTTATTTTGCATGCATTTCCTATTTTCTGGTTCGGAGATCTGCTCTTGTTGTTTTTGTGTGAAGGACGGTATTTTATAAGTAAAAAGATACATTTTTGGAGCAAAAGGAAGGCATTCACCGGGTGGAACAGAGGCAGACACGGTCGACCGTTTGAATTCCACATGCCTATGTCCAAACCATGAAGCTAGCCATCTCAGCGCTCCACACAGCCGACCGTGTGGATTCCACACGATCGTGTGGCGCTGGGCTATTTTAATGTGACTAAGATTTTCATGGGATTTATGAAGAGTCGGCTTCACGTCTATAAAAAGGAAGGCATGCCCAAACACTAGGGGGAGGCCCTCGATGGCTAGAACGGTAAACGATGCCTTAAAAAGCACCGGAAACTCTCAACGGAGAGGAAGGATGCGGCTAGGAGATTCATCCCGACGCTCCAGCACTGTGGAGAACAACTAGGACAGACAATATTGGCTAGGACAGAAAGTATCTCTTTATCTTCTTATTCTTCTTGCATTGTAATGATGTTTTCTAAGATGTCTTGCATTTGTTCTTCCTTGTCTATGGAGTAGATATTTCGATTCTAGGATTAGGGAGTAATTTGTGTTTGTGGACATGTTAGTTCAAATAGTCATTCATCTCCTTTAATTCTATTTGTAATTTTGTGTTGTCGAGATTGATAAAGATTTAGTCTTGATTTTAATTCGACTATGCGTAGCCGATACAAAAGGTGACAACCTTTGTATCAAAAACCTAGGAGAATCAAGGATGAGTCTTGCAGTCATCCTACCTCCCGTAATCGTAGTTAATAGAATATGATAGAACAGGATATGAAATAAGATCCGCCTCTAGATAGGGATTATTAGGACGTGGTACCCCAATAACCTATCTTAGCAGAAGGGCCAAAGTATGAGAAATTAACTCTAGAAGGGTTGAGGGACCTTAGTGACAAAGGGATCCCAACGGTATCAACCCCCTGAGATCTGATGATCAGAAAGGTAAACTTGGTTAGGAATAGACAGCTCCCGGTAGAAGCAAAAGTCCATCGGGCAAATACATATTGATCCTCCCTCAAGATCGTAATTAGAGATCTCAACGCACCTAATTGATATCATGTTCCACGACGCACAAGTGAAACCAAATTCCTATAATCCTTTTTGAGAACTTCGAACCAACCTTCTCTTCCTCCGAGTAACACCGTACTTAAGTTAGGACTACCATCAACCTCACAACCCATACTCTTAGGAGATTAATTCCGAACAACAACATCCATAGGATAGATGGTATTCGAATCTTAGTCTCTGTGGGATCGATAATCTTTTATTACTTGATGGCATCCGTGCACTTGCGAGCATTGAGCGCGAGTGCACGCTTCGAGTCCCTAACAATTCCCGTCGGAGATTTGAGAGTCGTGCTCGCGTGTATCAGAGTCAAAGCCTAGGGTCTAGGAGGTAAGGTCCACCTATGGGCAAGAAAGGCTTGAGTCACAAGCCTAAGTCCAAGGTAGATAAGCTTACTTGTTCCAATGTTCCATTCGATTATGGAACCATCTCTAGGTCTAGGAAAACCAAGGTTAATAGGGAGATTATCGCTAAAGATAATCATGGTAGGTGTCTAGTGGCCAAGGTTTCCATGAAACCTAGGAGGACAACTAAGAAGGTTACTAGGGAGGCAATCCCTAAGGTTAACCATGACAAGACCCAATTGACTAAGGTTTTCAAGCCTATAAGGGTCATTAGGAGGGTATCTAGGGAAGTTATCCCTAGTGAATACCTAATTAACCCAAGGAGCTCCAATAGATATTGGGTCCTAGGAGCGTGATTCCATTACGCCAAATGGGTTAGGTTGTGTCAACTTGAATGGATGGGTAGTTAACCTAACCATGGTAGAGTTAACACTTTAGGTCATTTCCAAGGTAATGGAATACTTTGGAAATAGGTTTGAATTGATGTCCTAAAATATTTTAGGATGTGCCAATGATTTTTGTGGAAGTTGATAATTTGATCAAATTGGCACAAATTAGGTTTAGAGGTCTTGGTGTGTCATTTTGAATTTTTGGCACACTTGGTAGATTTGGCTATTATGGAAAAATGGGCTTAATCTTAACAAATGACAATTTATACTAAAACTTAGGTATTATTATACCTATATATTTTATTTGCCATGATTTGTTTGGTATATGTCATGTCATGACATCATATTTCTTTTTATTATTTATATGTCATGATAATGCTTAGGGTTAATTTTTGTGTCATATTTAGTTTTTATTCATATGTCATAACATCATGATTATTAACACATGTTTTTACTTATGCTATCATTATATGCCATAAACATCATTCATGCATTTAGGATAAATTAAAATTGATGTAAGGACCATAACATGATTTGAAGTCTCATGTATAAGGGAATCAAATAGAGTTGCCTAGAAAATGCATGAAATCCTAAATAACCAAAACCCACATCTCATAAAAATATTAGGTTGACTTGAGTGTGTATTGATACACCTTAAATACAAGTGAGATGTTAGGAAAATGAGTTAAGTTCAAGGTGCATAGATGTTGCATCTAGATGAACCCAAACTCATCTCAATCATAGATATAAATCATGAGGAAAGCTAATATACAAGTCATGTATACTTAGCCCATATACCATGATTGAAATTAAGGTTTTAAAATCATTTCAAAATCATTTTGAAAAATCTTGGTGAAGTCTATCTTTTGATAGCAATCACCATTGATAGAGTCGATACAAAATAAGGTTAAAACATTGAAATTTTTAATGGTTTTGAACTTTGTATCAATCTTACTATTTAATGGGTATTTTATTTTTCAAATATTTTTCACCCATAATGATTGTTATAAGTATTATACATATGAAGTTTAACTATTTTTCAAATTATGTATAATTACTTATGATTTTTCAAATCTTAGTTTTTGATTTTGATTTCTGTGTTTTTGCAAAAAATCAATCGACTGTCATGGATGGCAGTCGACTGTTAGCTGACTGAGTCGACTACTAAGTGTTGATTTTGGGTAAACAAGATTGTTTAGTTCATGTTCAGCTATTTCTAGGTTCCCTAACTGCTCCTGACCCTAAGATATGCTTTGGAAAGCATTGGAAGGGTGAAAATCCATTGGATATGGATTAGGAGAATTGTTTAGAGTATGTATTGAATTGAAGGGAGGCGAAAGTTCAATGTTGAATCTTTTCTCTTAATTTCGATTGTTTAGTGTTCCTATAGGTTTAGGGACTCTCTAAGGACATTGTTGGTGCAATGGTCAAGGGGGAGCAAGCCTTTAGGGGGAGGTTATCAATCATGGGATGATGGATGCATTCTTCCTCATAAGGGGGAGAATTTTAGAAAATTGGATGATTGCCTCTCTTTAGTGATATGGAACTTATCACTAGGAAGAGTAAAGACATTATAAATATTTTTGGACCAAGGGGGAGATGGTAAGATCTCATTAGGTTATGAGACATTGATACCCTTGGGGGGAGCCTTTTTTATGTATGTCAAAAAGGGGGAGAATTTGGGAATTCCCAATTGGGAGATTTGGATTGAGTTAGGTGCTCTAACTCAAAGGTTTTGTGGTTTAAGGTTTTTGTGGTTTTTGTCAAATATCAAAAGGGAGAGATTGTTAGTGCAATCGGCCCAAGTCACGATTGACCAGACTCAAGTTTGATTTGAGTAGTATTTTGATGTTTAACAATGGTTTGGTGAGATTGTTGGTGCAATCAACCCAGGTCTCAATTGACCAGACTTGAGTTTGATTCGAGTAGTATTTTGATGTTTAACAATGATTTGACCATTGTTTGACTATATGGTTGACATGGGATTGACCATATGATGGAAAGTCCAAGTCTTGTGTACTTATCATGCAAAGTCCAAGCATGGGTCTTGGCAATTGGAAAGTCCAACATGGAGTTGGCAAGAAAAGTCCAAGCATGAGTCTTGGCATTTGGGAAAGTCCAAGGGGTGATATTGGCGACGTAAAGTCCAAGCGGTAGTCTTGGCAGCATAAGTTCAATGGTTGCCGGCGTAAAGTCCAAGCGTGTGTCTTGGCAGCGTAAGCCCAAATATACCTTAGCGGTGTAGACCCAGTTAGCACGACAATAGCCAATGGAAGCATCTGAAGGCTAGCATATAGATAAATAAGTCATGGATGACTTAGAGAGATTCGATAGGCGTGAGACTAATGGAGGTGGATAGAAGGCTTAGGTCTAGACTAAGGGTGGTCTAGCAAGTATGAGGGCATCATACTTGGGTTAAACCTCATGTTTGAGGTTATTAGTCGACTAAGGTTATGGACCAGTCGATTGGTCAAGTGTTTTGACACTTGGCAGTCAAGTCGACTCTAATCAGTCGACTGGGATTATAACCAGTCGACTAGTCGGGAGTCAACTGGTGCTCGACTGTAGTCACGTGGCTTTGGCAGTCGACTGCCAACTTTGGGCAATCGACTGGCCTTGAGTAGTCGACTGCCATAGAGGGAAATCGACTACAGGTTGTGATCATGGGCATAGAACCTTCGGTAGATGACTGGTCAATCGACTACTGAAGTAGCAGTCGACTGCTAAGCTATCTGTTGGAGCTTTTTAAGCGTGGATTAAGTCGTTGTGAGATAATGGCTATAGGGACAGTCGACTGGGGCCTTTAGGCAGTCGACTGCTGGGCGCAAAATCAACTCGATGCAGGTTATAAAAGTAGCTCAAGAAGGAGGATTTTACAGTGATTTTTAGGGAGATTTTGAAGGGGAATTGCTGATGCATTTCATACCTTCAAGAGAAATCCAAAGCAAGCAATAAGAGCCTTTGTGTAAATTTTTCTTTACTTGTATTTGTGTATTGCTTAATGTACTTATTGTATTGTATTTATTACTCTTGTAATGTTGTATTGTATTTATTACTCTTGTAATCCTTTGTACGAGGTTTCTCCACCTCCGGATTGTTCTGAGAAGGAATGTATTAGTGGTGGTTTGCATCACTAGAGCTCATTCGAGCTTGACCTGTGGAGTAGGAACCCTAAGGTTCCAAACCATATTATATCTGTTGGGGAATTGATCGTCGCTAGAGGGGGGTGAATAGCGTTTCATCGTGCTTGATGGATTTCGATCATTCGTCTCTACAATTCAGTTAGCGTAGTGGAAATACAAAATACAATATGAATATAGAGACAAATACACAATCACAACACAAAGATGTAACGTGGTTCGGAACCTCAAGGTTCCTACTCCACGAGTTAGGCTCGAATGAGCCCTAGCGATGCCAAACACCACTAAACAATAAACACTCCTTCTCGGAACAATTTTGAGGTGGAGGAAACCTCTTACAATAGTTCTTACAACAATAAGAAATGAATACAAGCTACTACAAGTAAACTACACAAATACAAGTAAAGAAAACTTTACACAATGTGAACTTGAGTGCTTGCTTTTGGTTGCTTGAGAGTAGCTTTGAAGGTCTGGATTGCAGCAGCAAATCCCCTCCAAATTGCCTCAAGAAACCCTTGCCAAATCCCTCTCCATGAGATACTTTTATAACCTGCATTCGGACTGGATTTCACATAGTAGTCGACTGATCGAGACCATCAGTCGACTGCTCCTGTAGCCGTTGTCTCACAATGACCCGATCCACATTGGATAAGTTCCAATGGATAGACCATCAATCGACTGATCATACCCATTAGTCGAATGATCGAGTCATCACTCGATTGTCAAACCCTAATAGTCAACTCGGAAACTTTTTGTTCCCGAAAACTCGACCATCAGTCGACTGATCTCCATATCAATCAACTGCTTAGGCCATCAGTCGACTGCCCAATGCTGGCAGTCGACTGCTAGGCTATTTCCTACAATCGACTCACATCAGTCGACTGATAGCCTCATCCATGAAATTTTAACACCAAGTATGATGCTCTCATACTAGCTAGACCACCCTTAGCCTAGACCTAAGCCTTCTAGCCACCTTCGTCAGCCTCACACCTATCGGATCCCTCTAAGTCATCCATGACTTGTTCATCCATGCGCTAGTCTTCAGATGCTTCTATCAGTTATTGTCATGCTAACGTGGTCTACACCGCCAAGGCACATTGGGCTTACGCTGCCAAGACTTTTGTTTGGACTTTACGCTGTCAACCATTGGACTTATGCTGCCAAGACTCCAGCTTGGACTTTATGCCGCCAATATCACCCCTTGGACTTCCCTTGCCAACCTATGTTGGACTTTCCAATTGCCAAGACTCAAGCTTAGACTTTTCTTTGCCAAGACTCATGCTTGGACTTTCCATGTCAACCCATGTTGGACTTTCCATTTGCCAAGACTCAAGCTTGGACTTTCCATGCCAAGTGTCCCACTTGGACTTCTCCATCATATGGTCAACCCCATGTCAACCATATAGTCAAACAATGGTCAAACCATCGTCAAATATCAAGAGATACCACTCGAGTCAAACTCGAGTCCGATCAATCATGACCCGGGTCGATTGCACCAACAATCTCCCCAAAACATTGTCAAATATCAAAACACTACTCAGGTCTGACTCGAGTCTGGTCAATCATAACCTGGCCGATTGTACCAATAATCTCTCCCTTTTTGATGTTTGACAAAAAGCCACAAACAAAATATTAAGTTAGGCCACCTAACTCAAATCTCCTTACTAATTCTCCCAAATTGGTAATGTCGTTAATTCTCCCGTGTTAATTCTCCCCCTTTTTAACATACATCAAAAAGGTTCTCTCCCCAAGGGTGTCAATGTCTCATATTCCAATGAGATCTTTTAATCTTCCCCTTGGTCCAAAAACATCTAGAATGTCTTCACTCTTTTTAGTGATAAGTCTCATATCACTAAAGAGAGGCTTCCTATAAACTCTCCCAATTTCCAAATTGGGCATCTCACATTCTCATTTCTCCCCCTCATGAGGAAGAACACATCCTTCATCCCATGATGGATACCTCCCCCTAAAGGCTTGCTCCCTCTTGACCATTGCACTTACAATGTCCTTAGAGAATCCCTAAGCCTATAGGAACACTAAACCATCAAAATTAAGGGTAAAAGTTCAATTTGGAACTTTCACACACATTAAAATTGATACACACCCTAACAACTCTCCTAATCCATATCCAATGGATTTTCACCCTTTTCAATGCTTTCCAAAACATATCTTAAGGTTAAGAGTAGTTAGGGTAGCTTAACATAGCTAAAACATGGGCTAAACATCCTTATTTACCCGAAATCAATGTTGACAGTCAACTCTCTCAGACAACAGTCGACTGCCCTATGCATCAGTCGACTGCCATCAAGCATCAGTCGACTGATATCTGTAAAATACAGAAATCAGAAATTAGAATCGAAATGACGAAAATCATAAGTAATTATACATAATTTAAAAAATCTTGAAACTTCATACGTATAATACTTAAGTCAATCATTATGGGTAAAAAATATTTGAAAAATAAAATACCTATAAAATAATGAGATTGACACAAAGTTCAAAACCATTGAAAATTTCAATGTTTTAGCCCTACTTTGTATCAACTCCATCAATGGTGATTGCTATCAAAAGATAGACTTCATCAAGGTTTTTCAAAGTGATTTTAAAATAGTTTTAAAACCTTATATTGAACCATAGTCTATGGGCTTTATGCACATGACTTGTACATAAGCTTTCCTCATGATTCATCCATGGTATAAGATGAGTTCGAGTTCATCTAAATGCAAAAATTATACACCTTGAACTTAACTCATTTCCTAACATCTCATATGTGTCTATGGTGTTGAAAACACACACATATCAATTTGATGTGAGATATGAGTTTTGGTTATCATAAACTAAGGCCTCATGCATTTTTTATGCAACACTACTTGATTCCCTTAAATCAATTTTATTAATACATGAAATGATTATGGCATAAATGATAACATAAATAAGCATGGCCAATGATCATGATGTCATGACATATAAATAAAAACTAAACATACATGACCCAAAACTAAACCCTAGAGACTAATAATGACATTTTATATGATTTAAATGAATATGATGTCATGACATGTTATATGACAATCAAGGCATGACAATTACAAAGTAAAGGTATAGGAATACCTAGATTTTAATATTAGTTGTCATTTGATAGAATTAAGTTCATTTTATCATATAATTCACTTACCCCTCCCCCCCAAGTGTGCCAAAAATCCAAAATGACACACCATGACTCTAAAACCTAACTTGTGTCAATTTGATTAATTTTTTAAACTTCTTAAATAATATTGGTACATCCTAAAATCCTTTAGGATTATGATCAAAACTTATTTCCAAGATACCCATAACCTTGGAAATGACCTAAAGTGTCACTTTTACCATAGTTAGGTTAACTACTCATCCATCTAAAGTTAGCACAACCTAATCCATTTAGTGTGAAGCGATCACGCTCCTAGGAACCCAATACCTATTGAAGCTCCTTGGGTTTACTAGGTATTCCTTAGGGATGGCCTCCCTAGATACCCTCCTAGGCTTAGAAGCCTTAGTCATTTGGGTCTTACCTAGGTTAACTCTAGGAGTGACTCCCCTTGTAACCTTCTTAGTGGCCTCCCTATGTTTCTTCGAAACCCTAGCCACTAGGCACTTACCAAGGTCAACTCTAGGGATGACTTCCCTTGTGACCTTGGTTCTCCTAGACCTAGGTTGTGTTTCATAGTCAAATGAAACACTATGATAGGTCTCTTTGGGCTTAGGTTTGTGACTCAAATCTTCTTTTCCCTTGGATGAACCTTGTCTCCTAGGATCTAAATTTTGACCATTTGACCCTTGCATTTGATTTTGCATATTTCTAAGGGTCTTCTCCAACTTCTCAAGTTTTAACCTCAAAACTTGATATTCCAATTCTAATTTTTCTATTTTGGTGGGCCCATTATCTCCTTGAGTATTTTTGCCCTTCCTAGGCATATGTCTAGAATTCTTTGAATCAAAGCCTAGATGGTCTTCTATTTTTCTAACGCTTTTCTTAGGTAAAATTGTTTTAGGGACATTAGTCCCAAATTTCTCCTTATTTCTAAAGTGACAAGACTTTGCACCTAAGCAATAAAGTTATATTTCTAGCATGCTTTTGTTCATGAGTAATAGAAAGAGTGCTAAAAACATACTTTTAAAACCTAGAACTAGAAGATGCATTAAAATATACCTTAGGGTTTGCTTTGGAAGCTCCCCCTATTTGTAGAACTCATTCTTTCCCCTAGGGCATTGACTCCTATAATGCTCCGGTTGTTGGCATTTGAGGCACACCATGTGCTCCTTGCTCTTATATGTTGGGGCACCGATATCCTTGACCTTTGGCACCGGTTGAGGCTTCTTGATCTTCTTAGGGCACTTGCTCTTATAGTGCCCATTTTCTCTACACTCAAAGCAAATTATATGATTTTTATTTTTGCCTAAATTGCTTGATTTACCTAGGGGGGTGGTGAGGGTGTCTTGAGCTTGTTCATCACTTCTTCCGAAAGTAGATGACTCTTCTTTCTCTTGCCCTTGCTTCGGAGTAGATGGTCTCTCCTCCCCTTCAATCCTAGAGGTGGAGGCTTCTTCCACTTCTTTCACCTCTTCCGATCCGGATGTTGATTCTCTATCAACCTCCGAATCCTCAAGCTCTTGGGATGAAGATGTGCTTGCTTCTTCTTGAGCTTGAGAGGATGAGCACTCCTCCTTGGACTCCTCTTCTACTTCATGTGGCGATGATGAATTTTCATGATATCTTGCCAACTTGCTCCAAAGCTCCTTGGCATCTTTACAATCTCCTATATTACACAATATATCATTAGGAATTATGCTAAGTAGTATGCCCATTACCTTATTATTTATGTTGAAGTATCGGAGTTGCTCTTTGCTCCAATTCTTCTTATTGAGTTTTCTTCCTTCTTCGTCCTTTGGAGTGTCGAAAACTACTATGACACTAATCTAATTATCAAAATCGCATATAAGAAAGTGCATCATTCTACCTTTCCAATATGCAAAATTTTAGCGGTCGAAGGACGGTGGAATGTTGATATCATCACCCAATTTCTCTTGATGATCCATCTTTCCCTCTAGCGTGCTCCCTTGGTTGTTAAACCTTGAAGAGTGGCCTCGCTCTGATACCACTTGTTGGGGAATTGATCATCGCTAGAGGGGGGGTGAATAGTGTTTCATCGTACTTGATGGATTTCGATCGTTCGTCTCTACAATTCAGTTAGCGCAGCGGAAATACAAAATACAGTACGAATATAGAGACAAATACACAATCACAACATAAATATGTAACATGGTTCGGAACCTCAAGGTTTCTACTCCATGGTTGGGCTCGAATGAGCCCTAGCGATGCCAAACACCACTAAACAATAAACACTCTTTCTTGGAACAATCTGGAGGTGGAGGAAACCTCTTACAATAGTTCTTACAATAATAAGAAATGAATACAAGCTACTACAAGTAAACTACACAAATACAAGTAAAGAAAACTTTACATAATGTGAACTTGAGTGCTTGCTTTTGGTTGCTTGAGAGTAGCTTTGAAGGTCTGGATTGCAGCAGCAAATCCCCTCCAAACCGTCTCAAGAAACCCTTGCTAAATCCCTCTCCACGAGCTGCTTTTATAACCTGCATTCGGGCTGGATTTTGCCTAGCAGTCGACTGATTGAGACCATCAGTCGACTGCTCCTGTAGTCGTTGTCTCACAACGGCCCGAGCTACATTGGATAAGTTCCAACAGATATACCATCAGTCGACTGATCATACCCATCAGTCGACTGATCGAGTCATCACTCGACTGTCAAATCCTAACAGTCGACTCGGAAATTTTCTGTTCCCGAAAACTCGACCATTAGTCGAATGATCTCCATATCAGTCGACTACTCAGGTCATCAGTCAACTGCCCAATGCTGACAATCGACTGCTAGGCCATTTCCTGTAGTCGAACACCAGTCGACTCACATCAGTCGACTATTCATAATATCAGTCGACTGATAACCTCATCCATGAGATTTTAACACCAAGTATGATGCCCTCATATTTTCTAGACTATCCTTAGCCTAGACCTAAGTCTTCTAACCACCTCCATCAGCCTCACGCCTATCGGATCCCTCCAAGTCATCCATGAATTGTTCATCCATACGCTAGCCTTCAGGTGCTTCTATCAGCTATTGTCATGCTAACGTGGTCTACACTGTCAAGGCACATTGGGATTACACTGCCAAGACTCCCGCTTGGACTTTATGCCGCTAACCATTGGACGCCACCAATATCACCCCTTGGACTTCCCTTACCAACCCATGTTGGACTTTCTAATTGCCAAGACTCAAACTTGGACTTTCCCTTGCCAAGACTCATGCTTGGACTTTCCATGCCAACCAATGTTGGACTTTCCATTTGCCAAGACTCAAGCTTGGACTTTCCATGCCAAGTGTCCCACTTGGACTTCTCCATTATATGGTCAACCCCATGTCAACCATATAGTCAAACAATGGTAAAACCATTGTCAAACATCAAGATATCACTCGAGTCAAACTTGAGTCCGGTTAATCATGACCCGGGCAGATTGTGTTGGGTTTCCGGCACCGCGGCGTGTGTGTGTTCGATCATGTTTCGTAAACATGAGCACAGCGGAAGCAATAAAAATAATAAATATTCCTATTTATTACAACACACACAACACACGCATGCTATTACAACAAGTGTAGACATAACCGTAAATTAAAATTGCAATAAAAGAAATTAAACTACGTTATACCTTCCGTATGACGTGTAGCGGGAACGGCATCAACCGGAACGATTCTCGTAAGAATCGTCTCTATCCGTATCCACGCCGAGCTCCTCGGGATGACTTCGCCAAGCCACGAGCTTCGTCTTCGTACGGGTTACTAGCCTCGTGTTGAAGACGATGTGATCGAGAGATGATCACGGTCCGAATCCAAATTCGGACCTAAAACAAGTCCTCAAGACTTGCTTATCCGGAGAGGTATTCGTCAACCGATTGACGAATCCTTCGTCCTCCACCTCAGAGGATTACCGGAGATCAAATCCCCGGTATGTTAGCCGCTGTCGGAGCACTAACCGTCGTCCAAACGACGCTCCGACGAGAGGAGAAGAAGCTGTCCAGAAAACTGGACAGCTTGGTGGAGGAGTAGGCGCCGGCCAAAACCAAGGAAGCAAAGTGCTCACCTTGATGCCAAACCTAAGGAGGATGACCGAACTCTTCCGCAGCAGCTCGGCAGCGAGGAGGAAGGAAGCAACCTTCTGACGCGGTTGGAGGACCTTAGGGCTGGGCGGCAACAGCCTGGAGTTGGGCGCCAATAGGAGAGGGAGGGTTGGCGCAACTCAATGATTAGGTTTAGGGTTAGGTTTAATCCTATTTTATAGAGAACTAATTCTCTTAATGGTTAATGGATCATATCCATAAAGCCCGTTAACCCGCTCCATTAAGATAAGTTAAAATAAACCAAACCATGATGGTTTATTTTAAGTTAAAACGAACCTAACCAACTTTTGGTTCATTCGTTTAAAATAAACCAAACCCTTTGGTTTATTCTTATCCATTGGATTAGAACCAAACCATTTTGGTCCATCCATTATGTCTTCATAAGACACTGCCCATCCACGCTTCCATTGCGACTGAAACAATTTCAAGCTCGCTTTATGTTTGGTCCAACCAAACATAGTTTCTCTCGGTCTGAGAATCCCATTCTCAAGCTCGTTTTAAATCCTTTGGATTACACTCGTTGTGCGTGTGACCAAATAGGTTCTCGGTTTATGTTGGCCGTCTATAATTAACCATTAATTATAGAACGATCATGAGTGGCACCTAGTAGTACATCATGATCCCCAATTAACCAAAAAGATCAACGGTTGATCCAGAACTATTTCAGAAACCCTTCAGCAGCTCGAATGAATCGTGCCCCATTCCCTTCACTCATCTTATACCCACTTGGTTCAGGACATGGTCTATTGTGTCAGTCCCCACTAGGCTGACTACGTCACACCTAGCCCAAGTATCATTTCCTCGTCCTACGGATTCTAGTTACTCCACATGTATCGAAGAGTACCTTACTCTATACATGTATTGCTTTGGCCAAAGACTTTAGTAACAATCCGACGAGAGGCCATGGGTATACATCTCCTCGCAAGGAGTGGTGAATCCTTTATAGGCTATTCAAACACCTTCGATCACTTCGACTTATACCCAATCATCCCGGGTCCACATCTCCTTAGAGATGTTTGCTTAAGATGTCAAAGCATAAGTCTCCATGATCAAGATGACTTGAATACCGCAAGTCAAAGGAACATCGCACTTAAGCCACAGTAAGAACTTCATTGACATAACTATATATGCAGAGAACCATATGAAGTCTTACGGCTGGTCACTCCAATGAACTAGTTACCATGACTAGCATCCACGATTAACTCCGGACATCACTATGTCTCCAGCCAGTGAGAATCAGCTGCTTGGATACACCAAGGAGTATACCTCGTGCTAGTCTCGACAGAATTGATGGTGTCCAAATCCATCAATTCATTGACTAGGGATAATTCCGATACATCACAATTACACATGTAGAGATACTCACTAGTTGTGATCCAATCACAAATTCTCTCATGCTGTGAATCGTATCGTGGACATTCAGTAAATGAGTTTAAGATCCAATCAAATACATAAAATATGTATACTCAAATAGTGAATCTTCATTTATCATATAAATGGTTCATACATAAGGCGATTGCCTTAGGACATCTCTCATATATTACTAACAGACTCCCACTTGGCCTAATGCCAATCGCTACGGTATCCAATACCATAGTCTCTAACATGACCCTCAAACTTGCTTTGAGGTAATGCTTTAGTCAAGGGATCCGCTAAGTTCCTTTCAGTGGGAATTTTCTCGATTTGTATTTCGTTCCTACTGATGATCTCTCTGATAAGATGATAGCGGCGAAGCACATGTTTGGATCGTTGATGAGACCTTGGCTCTTTCGCCTGTGCAATTGCTCCATTGTTGTCGTAGTAGACCGGTATTGCTTCAACAATGGCCGGAATCACACCAAGTTCATGAACGAACTTCTTGATCCAAACCGCTTCCTTTCTTTGCCTGCCGCAATATATTCTCGCCTCGGTGGTAGAATCCGCCATGATCTCTTGTTTGGAACTTTTCCAACTCATCGCGCCTATTCAAGGTGAACACGATCCGCATCGAGACCGGAATCATCCTTGTCCGTCCGAAGCCGCATCCGATACCCGCGTATCACCATGTCCCCTTCTCCATATATTAGGAACACATCCTTAGTTCTTCTCAAGTACTTAAGGATCGCCTTAACAACCCAATGATCCATTCTCGATCGATCGGTAGTATCCGCCGTGACACTCGTGAGCATACGATACATCGGGCCTCGCATAACATAGCATACATGATAGATCCTATTGCGGATGCATAGGGAATCTTACTCATGCAAATCCTCTCGCCTTCTGCGGACACATAGACTTCAAAGGTGTACCCCATGCCTGATGGGTAGGAAACCTTTCTTGGATTCCGACATGCTAAACCTCTTTAGCACTCGGTCTATATATGTAGATGCGAAAGACCAAGCAACCGTTTCGATCTATCTCTATAGATCTTAATCCCGAGGATGTAGGTTGCTTCTCCCGTGTCTTTCATGGAGAATGTCTTGGATAACCAAACCTTAATCGATCAGAAGATTGAAACATCGCTTCCTATAAGTAATATGTCATCGACATACAATACTAGGAACACGATTGCACTCCACTAACCTTCTTGTACACACAAGGTTCGTCGATTTTGTGAGAAATCAAACCTTTTGATCGTCTCATCAAACGGATATTCCAGCCTCGGATGCTTGCTTCAATCCATAAATGGATCGTCCGAACTTGCATACCTTGGTTTTATCAACCGATGTGAAACCTCAGTGTATCATATACACGCCCCGAGCAAGTTTCCATTAAGGAAAGCTGTTACATCCATCTGCCATATCTCATAATCATAATGAGCCGCTATGGCCAGGAGCATCCGAATGGATTTAAGCATAGCTACAAGCGAATAGGTTTCGTCATAATCAACACCTTGCTTTTGACGATATCCTTTTGCCACCAATCTAGCCTTATAGGTAATCACATTACCATCCATGTCGGTTTTCCTCTTGAAAACCCACTTGCACCCTATAGGCTTTATGCCTTCAGGTGGGTCAACCAAGTTCCAAACTTGGTTTTCGTACATGGAATCCATTTCCGACTTCATGGCACCAAGCCACTTATCCCTTTCTGAACTTGTCAGCACTTCTTCATAACTGGTAGGCTCCTCATCATCAATGAGTAACACGTCGTTCGATTCACTTACGAGAAATCCATATCTCTCAGGAATGTTGCGTGTTCTACGCGGATCTACGAAGATGTGGTGTTACGATGAGTCCAGATTGCTCATCACTATGAGTTATCTACATTGTTTCACTGTATCTCATCAATGTCTATTTGAGTATCTCGAGTTTCCTCAAGCTCGACGACACTCCCACTGTTTTCTTGCAAGAGAAACTCTTTCTCTAGAAACACAGCATGCCTTGAAACAAACACCTTTTGTTCCACAGGATGATAGAATTGGTAACCCCTTGTTTCCTTAGGGTATCCAATAAATAGACATTTATCAGACTTAGCATCCAGTTTGTCTGATACAGTCCGCTTCACATAAGCAGGACAACCCCATATCTTCAAGTAAGATACATGAGGTTTCTTACCATTCCATATCTCATATGGAGTAGTTGAGACTACCTTGGTAGGCATTCTGTTTAACAAGTAAACAGCTGTCTGAAGTGCATAGCCCCAAAAGGACTTGGGAAGAGTTGCATGATTCATCATTGACCTGACCATGTCCAACAAGGTCCTAAGTACGCCTCTCGGATACACCATTATGCTTTGTGGTGTATAGGGCGGAGTCCATTGAGACAATATGCCATTGTCTCTTAGATAATCAAGAAACTCTTGACTTAAGTATTCACCACCTCGATCCGATCGAAGTATTTTAATACTCTTGTCATGTTGTTTCTCTACTTCATTTCTGAATTCTTTGAACCTTTCAAAGGCTTCAGACTTGTGTTTCATCAAGAACACATACCCAAACCGTGAGTGATCATCGGTGAAGGTAATGAAGTAGCTATAGCCTCCTAAAGCTTGAGTTGACATAGGTCCACATACATCGGTATGTATTAGACCTAGTAACTCTCCCACTCGTTCACCTTTTCCCATAAAAGGTAACTTAGTCATCTTGCCTTTTAGGCATGATTCGCATGTATCGCATGAATCCAATTCAAACGATTCCAGAATTCCACATCAGTGTAATTCGGACATGCGTTTCTTGCTTATATGGCCAAGACGACAATGCCACATATAGGAGTCTATTTGATTATCCTTTCGAGCACTAGTGTTGCTCGCTTCGATATTGAAATCGTCACTGGATACGTCCAACATATAAACACCATTGCTTAAAGTTCCAATCCCATAAAGAACTCCATTCAAAGTTATGTAACAACAATTGTTACTAAAAGTCAAATGGAACCCATTTCTATTTAGACAAGAAATAGAAATGATGTTCTTTATCAACGAAGGAACATACAAGCAATTGTCCAGTTCTAAGACAAGTCCTACAGGGAGTTCCAACAAATACGTTCCGATGGCGAGTGCAGCAACCGTTGCTCCATTCCCAACACGTAAATTTGACTCTTCCTTGACGAGTCTTCTTCTATTCCTTAGCCCATGTATGTCATTACATATATGTGAGCCACACCCAGTATCAAATACCCAAGTGTCTGAGGAAATAGAATGACAATCAATAAAGAAGATTTCTGAAGAAGATGGGGCATCCGATGCCTTATCCTTCTTCACGAACTCAAGATAAATCTTGCACTTTCTTCACAAATGGCTCTCCTTGCCATAATGATGGCAAGTTTCCTTTTGTGCTAGTTCTACCTTCTTAGCCTTTCTCTTCTTTCCCTTCTGCTGTTCCTTTGACTTCCTCTTAGAACCTTTCTTCGAGGAATCAACTAACAGCACCGTCCCCTGCTCATGCTTCTCAGAAGACTCCACAGTCTTCAGCATATTGAGCAGTACCACAGATGAACCTCCTAGCATCTCAGAGGTGAAGAGGAGCTTTGAGACTTCGAACCTTTCGAATCTCACTTGCTCATCAACCAACTCACAAAGATGAAGGACTACGATATGAGCATCCATATGCTCATGCTGCTTTCGTAGCTTGGGTTCTATCGTGGCTAGCATGATGCAACTCATTTGTTCAGAATCACTCACATGTTTCTGATAGGCCAACAATTGGTCCAGAGTTGCATCGTCACTAGGACGGGCGGGAAGAGGCGCTTCGAGGACATACACAAGCTTTTCCGCCTTGAGAACAATTCTCAGGTTTCTAAGCCAGTCCAGGAAGTTAGGCCCAGTCAGTTTGTTCGAATCCAAAATAGTGCGCAAATTCAAAGACGTCATGATCAATTTATTGACCTAGAAATACAAAACGAGCATATATGAGAAAACGATTTAAAATGCATCAATATACATTTATAAATCCCATTCATTTTTCGAATTTCAAAAACCTCAAAATCACTTCGGGAGATTGTAGGTTCATCTCCGAATGGGTTGATATCCATCATAGTTATGAATAACCTTGGAGAGAGTCCAACAAGCCATTCATAGCTACGACGGTAGGTATCATCTATACCGATTGCATATCACGTATATGCAACTATCACAATGTGCTATCAACTAATTGAATGTTCACACATACATTGGGTTGTTAACACATTAACAAGTATGCATCTTATGCATAGCACCCAACTTCACCTCCCTTAACATCGACCTTGGAGAGAGTCCAACAAGCCGATGCTCCAGGTTAAAGCCAACCCATTAATCAAGAATAGTTTTAATATGGTTAGAGCGCATTCAACCAATTAGCCCAGCTTGGAGAGAGTCCAACAACCAAAGCTAACGATTGACCTCTGACTCTTACCATATTAGTATTAAACTATTCCATGGTTTGAACATGTTCGGGTTCGAGCCGGGCTTGGAGAGAGTCCAACAACCCAAACAAGAAACGGAACTCTGGTTTAAACCATATCAATGGAAGGTGTAGGCTTTAATATTGTTTAAAGGTTTTTATGTCTCATCCTCTTTGCATGCAAATAACTATTATCTACATGGCATGGCATACATGGCATACATCTACATGTCACGACACGCATGGCATTATGTTATGCATCTAATGCAATTACATGTCATACAATTATGTCATGTTCAATATTTCCTTATATGTCATAACTATTTATGGAAATAAAATATGTTTAAGATTTGATTCTCCAAATCAAATCATAATTAAATTAGGAAACAAATTTCCAAATCTAATCACATATTTTCTTCATGGAATTATTTGATTAAGGAAAATCTATTTAGGAAACCAATTTCCTAAATCTTCAAAACTACTTATGGAAATAAAATATTTTAAAGATTTGATTTCCCAAATCAAATCAAGATTAAATTAGGAAACAAATTTCCAGAATCTAATCAAATATTTTATTTATGGAAAATATCAATTTCCATAAATACTTCCAACTTTCCAAAAGTGGAAGATTTCCATAAATACTTCTAGACTTTCCAAAATTGAAAAATTTCCATAAATACTTCTAAATTTCCAGAAATACATTATGACTATCGCAAAACTAATTTTACGATTATGTCGAAACACAACCTGGGCTCTGATACCACTGTTGGGTTTCCGGCACCGCGGCGTGTGTGTGTTCGATCATGTTTCGTAAACATGAGCACAGCGGAAGCAATAAAAATAATAAATATTCCTATTTATTACAACACACACAACACACGCATGCTATTACAACAAGTGTAGACATAACCGTAAATTAAAATTGCAATAAAAGAAATTAAACTACGTTATACCTTCCGTATGACGTGTAGCGGGAACGATTCTCGTAAGAATCGTCTCTATCCGTATCCACGCCGAGCTCCTCGGGATGACTTCGCCAAGCCACGAGCTTCGTCTTCGTACGGGTTACTAGCCTCGTGTTGAAGACGATGTGATCGAGAGATGATCACGGTCCGAATCCAAATTCGGACCTAAAACAAGTCCTCAAGACTTGCTTCTCCGGAGAGGTATTCGTCAACCGATTGACGAATCCTTCGTCCTCCACCTCAGAGGATTACCGGAGATCAAATCCCCGGTATGTTATCCGCTGTCGGAGCACTAACCGTCGTCCAAACGACGCTCCGACGAGAGGAGAAGAAGCTGTCCAGAAAACTGGACAGCTTGGTGGAGGAGTAGGCGCCGGCCAAAACCAAGGAAGCAAAGTGCTCACCTTGATGCCAAACCTAAGGAGGATGACCGAACTCTTCCGCAGCAGCTCGACGCGAGGAGGAAGGAAGCAACCTTCCGACGCGGTTGGAGGACCTTAGGGCTGGGCGCAAGAGCAGCTGGAGTTGGGCGCCAATAGGAGAGGGAGGGGTTGGGCGGCAACTCAATGATTAGGTTTAGGGTTAGGTTTAATCCCTATTTTATAGAGAACTAATTCTCTTAATGGTTAATGGATCATATCCATAAAGCCCGTTAACCCGCTCCATTAAGATAAGTTAAAATAAACCAAACCATGATGGTTTATTTTAAGTTAAAACGAACCGAACCAACCTTTGGTTCATTCGTTTAATATAAACCAAACCCTTTGGTTTATTCTCATCCATTGAATTAGAACCAAACCATTTTGGTCCATCCATTATGTCTTCATAAGACACGCCCATCCACGCTATCGCGATCAAACAATTTCAAGCTCGCTTTATGTTTGGTCCAACCAAACATAGTTTCTCTCGGTCTGAGAATCCCATTCTCAAGCTCGTTTTAAATCCTTTGGATTACACTCGTTGTGCGTGTGACCAAATAGGTTCTCGGTTTATGTTGGCCATCTATAATTAACCATTAATTATAGAACGATCATGAGTGGCACCTAGTAGTACATCATGATCCCCAATTAACCGAAAAGATCAACTTGATCCGTAACTATTTCAAACCCTTCAGAGCTCGAATGGAATCGCGGCCTCATTCCTCACCTATCTTATACCCACTTGGTTCAGACATGGTCTATTGTGTCACCCTCACTAGGTCGACTACGCCACACCTAGCCCAAGTATCATTTCCTCGCCCCACGGATTCTAGTTACTCCACATGTATCAAGAGTACCTTACTCTAAACATGTAATGCTTTGGCCAAAGACTTTAGTAACAATCCGACGAGGCCATGGGTATACATCTCCTCGCAAGGAGTGGTGAACTTTATAGGCTATTCAAACACCTTCGATCACTGACTTATACCCAATCATCCCGGTCCACATCTCCTTAGAGATGTTTGCTTAAGATGTCAAAGCATAAGTCTCCATGATCAAGATGACTTGAATACCGCAAGTCAAAGGAACATCGCACTTAAGCCACAAGAAGAACTTCATTGACATATCTATATATGCAGAGAACCATATGAAGTCTTACTATTGGTCACTCCAATGAACTAGTTACCATAACTAGCATCCACGATTAACTCCGGACATCACTATGTCTCCAGCCAGTGAGAATCAGCTGCTTGGATACACCAAGGAGTATACCTCGTGCTAGTCTCGACAGAATTGATGGTGTCCAAATCCATCAATTCATTGACTAGGGATAATTCCGATACATCACAATTACACATGTAGAGATACTCACTAGTTGTGATCCAATCACAAATTCTCTCATGCTGTGAATCGTATCGTGGACATTCAGTAAATGAGTTTAAGATCCAATCAAATACATAAAATATGTATACTCAAATAGTGAATCTTCATTTATCATATAAATGGTTCATACATAAGGCGATTGCCTTAGGACATCTCTCATATATTACTAACAGATTGCGCCAATAATCTTCTCAAAACATTGTCAAACATCAAAATACTACTCGAGTCTTGTCAATCATGACCAAGGCCGATTGCACCAATAATATCGCCTTGTCTATGTGCTTGTGTATTCGTATTTGTATTTGTATTTTGTATTTCTGCTGCGTACTAATGAATTGTAGAAACGAGCACGAACGAATTCCATCAACGAGCGAACGCTATTCACCCCTCCCCCCTTCCCCCTCTAGCACATCATCGATCCCCCTGCAGTCTCAAAGGATGGCAAGAGTGGAATCGAAGGGGCAAGTGAAGTGACTTTGTTTAAGGTTGAGTAGCTCCGAAAGCTCAATATGCCATGTAGAGGAAAAGGGAAGAAGAGTAGGGAGTCAGGCATAGAAATAAAGGCTTTTCCAATCCTTGTGGAAGGAAGGCATACCTTTCAGAACCTAATAGTTGGGGTAGCCAATGAAATAAAATACTCTAGGTTCTACCATTTTCAATTAAAAGAAGCAATGGAATATGATAGCGAAGAGGAGAAGTTACAAGTGGCAAAAAATGATGGTCATCCCTGCCAAGATACGGAAGGAGTAGAGAGCAAGTTGTATTGCAAAGATCTTATAAAATTCAAGGAGATGAAGATATATGGACGGGACAAGTAATCTCAAACCACCCTCTAATTGGCCTAAGAAGAACTAGGTATAACCTGGAGGGGACGATGAGGATGACTGAAAGGGCCATGAAACACAAGGTTGACGGTTTAACTAACATAGCCCTTACATAGATCAGTGAAGGAGGACAAAAGAGACTTTAGACTAAATGACTTCAAACCAAGGAAGACTATAAAGAGCGAAAAGGGCTTTAGAAGAGGATGTCATGGTACTTAGTTGCGAAGAGAAGTCGCTGAGGAAGAAGAAGCGTACATGAAGCAAGAGCATGGAGCGATCACAGAGTCTCTTTAGTAAAGTGCCAATGACATTAGCCAATGGGGTTCGAGGGAGCCGAAGTAGGAGGAGAAGGATATGTAGCCTTGAGGCAGCAGGGCAGAAGGCCACTCATAAGCATCTCAGCATGGAACCCTGAACCGATAGGAGTGTGGGGCAATGATAGGAAATAGCCCATTCGAATGACAAATTGAAACACACAGGATATATGGCCTTTATAAGAACAGATCCGCTGATGTCAACCCTAGAAAAATTCCCTGACCCTCTCGAAATCGAACAAGAGTTGGGCATCCAATTGAGTACCTAGAGGACAAACCCACAAGGAGAGCCTAAAGTTGGTGGAATTCAACCTAGAAGCATAAAAAGAATTGTGAGCCATAGAAGTCGGGGGTTCTACTATTGGTGAATGTGACCCAAAGGTTGCATAGGGCTCGTTGCTTGTAGCTCCTCTAGAATAATAGGAGGTCTTATCTTTGAGAATATCCCAGACTTGTCCCCTTTTCTAAAAGTGAAGTGCTCAGAACTGTTGAACCCTATCTGAGGAAGATATACTTATCAGACTTTATTCGACTTTGCTCTTCAGTCTGATTTGAAGCAGGGAATTGTGATGATAGTTGATATCTCTCTGGGCCTTATCGGGCGCTACTGTTCAGGCCGAGCTCTACCAGCTCCTCCAAGTACTATTAGTCTTTCCGTGCTTACTAGCTCCCTCGAGTACTATCAATCTTCCCAAGCCCTACTAGTTTCCTTGAGTACTATTAGTCTTCCGGAGATTTATCAGTTCTCTCAAGTGCTATCAGTTTTCCCGAGCTCTACCAACTCTCTTAAGTACTCTTAGTCTTTCTGAGTTATACCAACTCTCCCGAGTACCATCAGCTCTCCCGTGTTGATGCAGTAAGCATCACTCCTTAGTTTTGATGTATGAACTACAATTAATAGTTAGGACTCATGTGTGATCTAATATAAGTGTTAAGTGTGCAGGCTTAATAGGAAGTCCTAGTAGGTCATGTTGACCGAATACTAGGCATGAATCTTGATAGATCAGGAGGACCGGACACCAGGCATGAAGTCCAGATGGGTCGTGTGGACTGGACATTTAGCATAAAGACCAGTTGGGTCAAGAGACCGGACAATCGGCAAAAAGTCCAGTTGGGTCAGGCAGATCGGACAGCTGGTGGAAGCCCTGGTGGGTCAGATCGGATGCCAAGAATGGTAAGTCCGACAGGTAGCCTACAAGTAAGCCTCGAGTGAAGAGGTGAGGTCGAGTCCTCTGTAGGGAGACAAAGCTAGGTGTCGATCCGACGAAAAGTCTGCGTGGGACTTAGTAGTCGAGATCGAGCAGTATTACTACTACTATCGCATTTCATATTATTTATTTTGTGTTAATCTTGTTTTGCATGGATCATTCGACTGAATGGATTCAAGTCGATTGAAGTCCAGTCGACTAGATACCTATTTGGCAGGATCAGCTGGTGATCGATTAAAGATCGTGTAATGCAGATGGAAAGGTCTTGAGTCGACTGAAGAGAGAAATTTTCCGATGCGGAGCCGAGTGACGTGGAGTCGACTGAAGAGGATTCAGTCGACTGGAAGACCACAAATTCCATATCTACGGACTAATTTGGAGTTGACTGGAATGCATTCCAGTTGATTGGAAAGAGTTTATAAAAGTCATGCTCGACCAGAACTCAGGATCAACATTCATATACGTCAAAGTGCTGCCAAAATTTCCTCACGATCACAAGAGCTTCAACCATTCAGAAGGACTCTTTTCCGACACCTCAAGCTGCATCCACTACTACATCTTGTGTCGGTATAAAGTAGTCGTTAGCTTTTTTATTTTCGCTTTTAAATTCAATTTAAAGAGAGAGTAGATTGTTACTCTTTTCTTACATTTGTAAAAAGCGAACTCCCTCCGAAGTCGAGAGTTCTCGAATCGGAGGGCATTATAGATATTGCCCATCGAGGTAGTTCATGGTAGAGCTACGGGCCTTGGAGTAGCAACTCAATCCAGGTTGTAAACCAAGTAAATTATTGTGTCTCTTATTGCATTTCATTTCCACTGCGTACTCATATTAAAAGTAACCAAAAAAATTTATTAAACACCGAGATTCACCCCCTCTCTCGGGTTACTCGATCCTACAATTGGTATTAGAGTAGGGGCGCTCCGAGTTGGTGAAACCACCATCGTGAGCTTTAAGTTGCTTTAGAATAATTTTTATTGCTTTAGAATAATTTTTATTGCTTTAGAATAATTTTTATTGCATTAGAATAATTTTTATAGAATAATTTTTATTTCTTTAGAATAATTTATATTGCATTAGAATAATTTTTATTGCTTTAAAATAATTTTCTACATATTAAATTAATTTTTGAATTTTAAAATTCATTAAAATAATTTTCTGCGTATTAAATTAATTTTCTGCATTTTAAAATTCGTCAAAATAATTTTCTGGATATTAAATTAATTTTCTGTATTTTAAAATTCATTAAAATAATTTTTTACATATTAAATTAATTTTCTGCATTTTAAAATTCATTAAAATAATTTTCTCTATATTAAATTAATTTTCTGCATTTTAAAATTCATTAAAATAATTTTTTACATATTAAATTAAATTTTTTTTCTTTTTAAAATTCATTAAAATAATTTTATGCATATTAAATTAATTTTTTGTATTTTAAAATTTGTTAAAATAATTTTTTGCATATTAAATTAATTTTCTGCATTTTAAAATTCCTTAAAATAATTTTTTGCATATTAAATTAATTTTTTGTATTTTAAAATTCATTAAAATAATTTTCTACATATTAAATTAATTTTTTGTATTTTAAAATTCATTAAAATAATTTTCTGTATATTAAATTAATTTTTTGCATTTTAAAATTCGTTAAAAATTTTCTGTATTTTAAATTCATTTTCAGTATATTTAAATTAAGTAAAATAGTTTTTTACATATTAGGATTTTTTTAATTCAATTTTTGTCCTTAGAAAATATTTCATTGATAATGTCACACTTAGAGGGATACAATACTGTTCGCCCTCCTCTCTTTAACAGAGAGGACTTTTCCTACTGGAAAAGGCGAATGGAATGTTATCTGAAAACCGACCTAGATGTCTGGTTTTCAATTAGGAAAGAGTTTATAGCTCGTGTAGACGACTCGGGGGAGTTGTTAGAACCGGAGAAATGGACCTCGGATATTAGGAAGAGAGTTCAAGTCGATTACAAGGCACTTAATACCTTGCAATGCGGACTTACTAAAGAAGAGCTAAATAGGGTAGGAACATTTGAAAATTCTAAAGAATTATGGGAGAAGTTAATTGAATTGCATGAGGGTACAAATGACACTAGGATAGCCAAAAGGGACATACTTTTAAATAAATTATTTAATTATAAAATGAACGAAAACGAAAATGTTAGTCAACTTCATACTAGAATTAAAGATATATTAAATGGATTACATTTAATAGGACACCAAATAGAGAATAGGGATTTAATTAGGTATACCTTTAAGGTATTCTCAAGAAATGCCTTATGGACATCAATTGTCGATGCCTATAAAGTATCTAGGGATCTCTCCACAATTAGGTTAGATGAACTATTTTGTGAACTTGAATTACACGAACAAGCTAACTCGGGTCAAACTGAGAATGGTATAGCTTTGATGGCAGGTTCAACTAAAAAGGAAAGAAAAGTGAAGGTTGAGTCCGAAGACGAGTCAGAGTCGGAAACAAATGGAGAAGAGGAGATTGTAAACATGGTAAGAAAAATGTTCAACCGAAAGAAAAGATTTACAAAGAAAGTTGCCAAAAAGGTGGCCGACAACAAGCCGAGACCTCAATCGGAAGTAACCTGCTACGAATGCAACGGAAAAGGACATTACAAGTCGAAGTGCGCAAATTTAAAAAAGGAAGAAAAACCAAAAAAGGAAAAGAAGAAGAAGGCTCTTAAGGCAACATGGGATGAGTCGTCATCTAAGGAGTCAGATGCGGAAGAGACGAAGAGAAGCTTCATTGTGTTTATGGCCGAATCAAGATCCGGAGCCGAGCTGAGTTCCGAATATGAGTCCGATTCCGAATCCAAGAGAAGTGACGGATCCGTATCCATTTCCGAAGGTTCAAATGAGGTAACTTCTCCATTAGAAGATAAATTATATAATATCATTGCATGCTTAGGTAGGAAGTTAGCTAAGTCCGAAAATCGAGTCAACTCGCTACTTAAGGAAGTCCAAGTACTTAAAGAGCAAGTCAACTCGAAGACTTCGACTTGTTAATTTAAGGATAGAGACTCAACTCAAGTTGGAAAGCTTGAGGAAGAGAACTCAGTCCTAAAAAGGCAAGTAGAAGATCTAACTGGATCTTTGGAAAAGTTCACTTCGGATTCCAAGTATCTCAATATGATGCTTGGATCTCAACGAGTTGTGTACAACAGATCCGGACTCGGGTATAAGGCTAAGCCCACCTATAAATCTTACATGTCATTACTTAGCCGAAATACTAAGAATCGAGTCCAAGCATGGGTTCCTAAGTCTAGCTTAGTCAACCAAGTTGAACCAAATCAATTTTGGGTTTCCAAGAGTCAAGTTCACTTAGTGAACAAAACTCAAACTAGCTACCATTTAGGGGGAGCTAACACCTTACTTGTTTCCTTATTTAGTTAAACACTTGCATGTTTTAGTTAACTTTTCTTGTTTTAGTTTAACACTTGGTTGCTTTAGTGTACCTTCCTTGTTTTAGTTAAACACTTGAATGTCTTAGTTTAATTTACTTGCTTAATGTAGAATGGACTAGATAGGAAACAAAATAGCTTAAACTTTAACAACCTAGTACTAAGACAAGTGAACTGATAGTAAGTTGAGGAAGCTCTTCGAAGTGCATGTCTAGGAAGTGGTCGTTGCTCCAATAATCAAGAAGGTCATGTGCCTCGCCACAACCTAGTGCACTAAGTCGAGTGGAACTGACCGAAGCTAACTCACTAAGTCTTTAACTAGTTAGACCAAGGCTTAATCTAAAGTGAATCAAGTACTTGATTCCTTTATTGACTTTGTCTAGGAAGTGGTCGTTGCTCCGATAATCAAGAAGGTCATGTGCCTCGCCACGACCTGGAAATCAATACTGAAAAATCCTACTTGACTAGCTCAAACCAAGCCTTAATCTAATACAAGTTTAAACACTTTGAAATTGCTCATTTAATTCAATAAAGATAAAATAAATCCTCATCTCACAAAACTCATAAGGATAAGTGTATTTAAAACCTAGCTTGGGTGAGATGATTTAGGATTAAAACACACTTTAACAAAAAAAATTTAACAACATACTTTAGTTAACCTACCTTAATTAACTCAAACTAAACAAATATACCTAACTATAACAAATTATCTTGACTTAATTTAATTCAACACAACCTAATTTACTGTACTTAAGCTTAACTAAATCTAACTTATTAAATTTATATTAACAAAACTTAACCCAACCTAATATACTCAACTATAATTTACTTGCTTAACAAATTTACAACTTAAAAAAAATGTTTGAAATTTTTGAAATTTTCATGGGGACCTGTGAATATTTTGAAATATTTTTTAAATATTAAATTTTTCAGGGGGAGTTTCTGAAAATGTTTGAAAATTTTTGAATGGGGAGTTTTTCAAAAAAAATGTTTGAAAATTTTGAATTTTTCATGGGGACTTGTGAATATTTTGAAATATTTTTTAAATATTAAATTTTTCAAGGGGAGTTTCTGAAAATGTTTGAAAATTTTGAATAAAAAAGTGTACAATTTTAATTATTCAAGGAAAAGTTGTTAATTCTTGAATTTTTTTTGAAAAAGTTAAATTGTTCAAGGGTAGTTTTTGAAAATGTGTCTTGATAAATATAATATACTAAGTTCATATCTTTAATTTCACCCTTATTTTGATGTATACCAAAGGAGGAGAGAAGAGATATAAAATTATAAGATATAAATTTAAGAAGAAGAGAGATAAAATTAGAGAAGATGCAAAAATTTGATAAGGATTAATGCATGTCATACATGGTTAAATTTATGCATCTATATTCATTACAAAAATTGTAAGTTCATTTCTTATACATGTTAAATATGGATATTGGTATTTGATTCTCCTAACTTTAATTGATGTATTATCATACATCAAAAATGGAGAGATTGTTGATGCAGTAAGCATCACTCCTTAGTTTTGATGTATGAACTACAGTTAATAGTTAGGACTCACATGTGATCTAATATAAGTGTTAAGTGTGCAGGCTTAACAGGAAGTCCTAGTAGGTCATGTTGACCGGATACTAGGCATGAATCTTGACAGATCAGGAGGACCGGACACCAAGTATAAAGTCTAGATGGGTCACGTGGACCGGACATTTGGCATGAAGACCGGTTGGGTCAGGAGACCGGACAATCAGTAAAAAGTCCAGCTGGGTCAGGCAAACCGGACAGTTGGTGGAAGCCCTGGTGGGTCAGATCGGATGTCAAGAATGGTAAGTCCGACAGGTAAGCCTCGAGTGAAGAGGTGAGGTCAAGTCCTCTATAGGGAGACAAAGCTAGGCGTCGATCCGAGGAAAAGTTCGCATGGGACTTAGTAGTCGAGATCGAGCAGTATTACTACTGCTATCGCATTTCATATTATTTATTTTGTGCTAATCTTGTTTTGCATGGATCAGTTGACTGAATGGATTCAAGTCGATTGAAGTCCAGTCGACTGGAGATGTATCAATCGACTGGATACTATTAGGGCACTCAATTTGTGATATGATTTTGATATGTATGGCAAAGGGTTTAAGTTAGGATGATTGGATTTGATATGTGCGTTGGAGTCTTGCAGGACTTAGTAATTCGTACATGGAGCTTAGGCAAGTGTCACCACTCACAACCTCGTGCTTGAGTCGGAGAAGGAGCATTGCAGAGTCATGTGCTTGATGCTGGCGAGGGACCGCCGGACGAGATGACTTGAAGCGAAGCCAAGGAAGCAGACTTCGAGGGCAAGAGACACGAAGGAGTATTGCAAAGTCGTGTGCTTGATGCTGCCGAGGGACATGGCCGCGAACGAAGAGAGCTTTGGTGAGGGACTTCAAGTGAGATGAGAGAATGAGTGAATTGTAAGTAGCTCATTAGGTGAACTTGGCCGAATGGCTGAGTGTCGGAGGCTCGACCGCAAGGGTTGAGGTTTACCCGACCATCGAAAGCTCAAACGGATGTTAAGTTTGAGTTTCACTCGGCACCAGTCGACTGCCATGTCATGGCAGTCGATTGCTCCAAGTCGATCGGCAATCGACTGGTGTTAGCTGCTGGATCAAGTCGACATCAGTCGACTGATAGCACTGTGCACAGGCACAGAAGCTAGTCGAGCTCGTGGGTCACTCGACTAGAAGTCAACATCAGTCAACTGATGATATCATCAGTCGACTGATCATGTGACTGTTGAAAAATCGACCACGGATCCTGCGAATCCGACCTGGTCAGGAGCCGTTGGAGTCAACATCAGTCGACTGATGAAGGCATCAGTCGACTGATAGTGCTCAACGGGAAGAATTGCTTCCTCTCTATAAAAAGAGAGGGTGGGGGCTTGTAGATGGTTAATCTTCATGCTCAAAACATTCTACTAAGTGCCCCACAAAGCTCAAACTCCTTCTAGTTTTCTTTTATATTTATTGTAAAAGAAGGAGTGATCTCTTGTTGTAAAGGTTTACCTCCACCTTGCTTGGGCTAAAGGGAGAGACCAATAGTGGATTGGTTGCGGAGTGATTCATCGAAGACGAATCGGACCGTGGATTAGCGGCGAGGCCGTGAACCACGTTACATTGTGGTGTTAGCGTTTGTGCCTTCTATTCTTTACTTTGTTTTGTCTTAATTGTTTTATATTAGTATATTCCGCTTGCGCTAATTAAGTTTGTAGAAGAGCAATCAACAAATGACTATCATCGTCTACGATAAAGGCTATTCACCCCCCTCTAGCCGACCATTGATCCCCTACAAGTGGTATCAGAGCCAAGTCGCTTGTCGAGGATTAACCGCCGCAACAAGCACTTCATCAAGAGATGGTCGGCTCCAACATTCACCCACCGAAGTTCGAAGGGGAATTCGCTTGGTGGAAGAAGCGAATGGAGGTATTTTTCGAAACCAAATTCTATTAATAATGGAAAACGGTTTCGAGATACCTAGGGATGAAGAAGGGGAGCCATTGGAGAAGTCAAGGTAGAGCAAGAGGCAAAGGGAAGAGTACTTGGCAAACTCAAAGTCAAAGCATCACCTCTATAACGTACTCCCCCAACAAGAAGTAAATCGGATAGGGGAATGTGCAAGTGCTAAGGAAATGTGGGAGAAACTCAGAGATTCATGAAGGCACATCCGAGGTCACACTAGCAAGGAGAGATGTCCTACGCTCCTAATTAAGCAACATTAAACTTGAAAAGGGAGAGAAGGTAAAGTCTCTACATTCTAGGTTTAAAGAAATTTTAACCGGTTTGACAAGTGTATGAGAGAAGCTTTCCAACCGGGATATGGTAATGAAGGCTATAGATGTCTTTCCCCAGTCCTCAAGATGGAACTCAATGGTGGACTCCTTCTATATTTCGAAGAATTTAGAAGTGAGCACACTTGAGGAATTCTTCTCAACCATGGAGATCCATGAATCGAGGCTTGAAGGAATAAGTGAAGAATCAAGTATCAAGCCATCAAGAGGAGTAGCCTTAGTAGCCAACAAGGGGAAGAAAAAGAAGATAGAGACTTCCTCCTCCTCCGATGAATCATCCTCCTCCACCTCCATGGATAGCACGGAAGAAGCATACATGGTAAGGAAGGTAAGACGTGCTTTGAAGAATTTTAAATTTAATAAATCTAATGATAGGAGAAGAAGACCAAGGGGAAAGATAATTTGCTATAATTGCCAAGGAGAGGGACACATAAGGGATAATTGTCCCCTCTTGAACAAGAGCAAAGAAGAGAGGAAGAAGAAAGAGGAAAAGAAGAAGGGGAGCAAGAAGAAGGAAGAGGAGGAGAAGGCCAAGGAAAAGGGTAAGGCCAAAGCGCTAAAAGCAAGGACATGGGATGATCCCTCTTCATCATCATCATCGGAAGAGGAAAACGCTTTTGTCACCAACCTTGCTTTGATGGCGTTTGATGATCTAGACACCTCCTCCTCTGAACAAGAAAGATCAAGCACAAGTGAGGAGAGCTCTAGTAAAGGGGGAGCTTCATCATCATCCTCCTCATCCGAAGAAGAAGACATGGAGACTATGGTAACGAATCTCTCACCAAATAAAATAGTTTCTATGATTTCTAGCCTTACTAAGGATTTATTTAGGGCTAAGAAAAAGAACAAATGCATACTAGATCAAATTAAGGACTTAAAAGAAAAACTAGAAAAAACATGCTTAAATATTAATGATAATATTTCCTCTAGTCTCAATGATGCATGCTCACATGATAACTATATGTCTTTTAATGTTAGTGATGCTTGTATGGATGAAAGTAGGGTTTTAAGGGAAAAGATAGACCATTTAACCAAAGCCCTAGAAAAATTCACCATTGGCTCCAACACCCTTAATATGATTATAGGGAGCCAAAGAGCAAACTTTAATAAAAAAGGCTTAGGATATAAGGAAAATAAAAATGAAAAAGCCTATAAATGTTTGATTGCTAGGGGTCAAGATAAAAAGAAAACAATAGCTAGAAAATGGATCCCTAAGGAATTTTTAGTGAACCCCATAGGAAAGAACTTGTATTGGGTTCCTAAATCCATCCTTAAGGGTTAGGAAAATCCTAGGATAGTCAACCATGTGGACTTTAACTATATCATATTATTTGGTTGACTTAGGATGACGGAACTTAATTTTTGAAATAGTATTGGGTGACGATAATGCACCCATAAATAGTTTAAATCATGCTCAACACTTAGTGTTATATATGTTGACATTCATGACCTATAAATTTTTAGCATAATGTTGGGTGATGATAATGTGCCCATAAATTGATAATAATGCTTAAATAATGATAGTTAATGTAATTATTATATATGCTTGCAATCATGATTTATGATCCTAACATTTAATATATAATCATGGGCAATAGGGTTTAAATCATGCTTTAGGTGATATTTGACTTATTATCATGATTTTATACCTAATGCACGACTACAAATTGATGAATACATTATTTTCATGATCACAATATGAAATCAATACATATATGTCTTTATGATCATGTGGGTTTTTAGGATGATACTTAACCATGGGTAGAAATGCATGAAAATTATGGTTAAGTATATACAAATATCTTTAGGAATATCTCACACTCACTATAGGCTACCTTAATTGAAAACATAGAATGGGTGAGATGATAGGATGATACTAATGGTCCACTAATGCCTATGACATTTAGATGGTCATTTAACGTATCAAAATAGCAATAATAGACCAATCATGGGGAAGACTTATGTTTAATTCATAGACATATTACCCAAAGATCATGGTTGGATATTTCAAATGTTTTGAAAAACATTTCTTGTTTCATAAACTGAATGTTCATGTTTTGAAAAGCTTCAAGGCAAAACTAGGCTTTAAAATTGATACAAACTTTAGATATTTTCCAACTTTTGAGTTTTGCCTAATTTTCAAAAATATAATGATTTTTCATGGAAAACTATTTTTCATTGATAAAGGCACTTACAAGAAATGTGTTCCCCAAATTTCATGATTTTTTGAATTTTATAGAATTTTTTATGCATTTCTGAAATTCAGCCCGAAAATCAGAAAATCCTGAAATCAGACTGGTAGTCTGAACCAGTCGACTGATCAACTGAAAACATGCCCAGTAACCTTCTTTTATCAGATTTTAAGGCATCTTTTGGTGATTTTTGTTTCCTAGACTTGATGTCATGTTTGAATAACTTAGTTTAATCTTTTTGATGGTGTCAAAGGGGGAGAAATATGTAATGTTTAAGTAAGTTATATTAAGGAGGAGAATTGCATTTAGGGGGAGTTTCATGTATTAAGGGGGAGAGTTGATAATCTTTTTTATTTATATGCTTTCTTACCTTAATATTTTTATCAAATATTTACCTAACTTAAATGGATTGTCACACATCAAAAAGGGGGAGATTGTTAGGGCAATCAACCCGTGATATGGTTTTGATGTGTGTGACAAAGGGTTCAAGTTAAGATGATTGGATTTGATATGTGCGTTGGAGTCTTGCAGGACTTAGTAATTCGCACATGGAGCTTAGGCAAGTGTCACCACTCACAATCTCGTGCTTGAGTCAGAGAAGGAGCATTGCAGAGTCGTGCACTTGATGCTGCCGAGGGACCGCCGGACGAGATGACTTGAAGCGAAGCCAAGGAAGCAGACTTCGAGGGCAAGAGACGCGAAGGAGCATTGCAGAGTCGTGCGCTTGATGCTGCCGAGGGACGTGGCCACGAACGAAGAGAGCTTCGATGAGGGACTTCAAGTGAGATGAGAGAATGAGTGAATTGTAAGTAGCTCATTAGGTGAACTTGGTCGAATGACTGAGTGTCGGAGGCTCGACTGCAAGGGTTGAGGTTTACCCGACCGTCGAAAGCTCAAACGGATGTTAAGTTTGAGTTTCATCCTGCACCAGTCGACTGCCATGTCATGGCAGTCGACTGCTCCAAGTCGATCGACAATCGACTGGTGGTAGTTGCTGGATCAAGTCGACATCAGTCGACTGCTGAATGGGAGCAGTCAACTGATAGCACTGTGCACAGGCACAGAAGCTAGTCGAGCTCGTGGGTCACTCGGCTGGAAGTCGACATCAGTTAACTGATGATATCATCAGTCGACTGATCATGTGACTGTTGAAAAATTGGCCACGGATCCTGCGAATCCGGCCTGGTCAGGAACCGTTGGAGTCAACATCAATCGACTGATGAAGGCATCAGTTGACTGATAGTGCTCAACGGGAAGAATTGCTTCCTCTCTATAAAAAGAGAGGGTGGGGGCTTGTAGATGGTTAATCTTCATGCTCAAAACATTCTACTAAGTGCCCCACAAAGCTCAAACTCCTTCTTCTAGTTTTCTTTCATATTTATTGTAAAAGAAGGAGTGATCTCTTGTTGTAAAGGTTTACCTCCACCTTGCTTGGGCTATAGGGAGAGACCAATAGTGGATTGGTTGCGGAGTGATCCACCGGAGACGAATCAGACCGTGGATTAGCGGCGAGACTGTGAACCACGTTACATTATGGTGTTAGTGTTTGTGCCTTCTATTCTTTACTTTGTTTTGTCTTAATTATTTTATATTAGTATATTCCGCTTGCGCTAATTAAGTTTGTAGAAGAGCAATCAACGAACGACTATCATCGTCTACGATAAAGGCTATTCACCCCCCTCTAGCCGGCCACCGATCCCCTACAGATACCTATTTGGTAGGATCAGCTGGAGATCGATCAAAGATCGTGCGACGTAGATGGAAATGGCTTGAGTCGACTGAAGAGAGAAATTTCCCGATGCGGAGCCGAGTGACGTGGAGTCGACTAAAGAGGATTCAGTCGACTGGAAGACCACAAATTCCATATCGACGTGCTAATGTGGAGTCGACTGGAATGCATTCCAGTCGACTAGAAAGAGTTTATAAAAGTCGTGCTCGACTAGAACTCAGGATCAATATTCATATACGTCAAAGTGCTGCCAAAATTTCCTCATGATCACAAGAGCTTCAACCATTCAGAAGGACTCTTTTCCGACACCTCAAGCTGCATCCACTACTACATCTTGTGTCGGTATAAAGTAGTCATTAACTTTTTTATTTTCGCTTTTAAATTCAATTTAAAGAGAGAGTAGATTGTTACTCTTTTCTTACATTTGTAAAAAGTGAACTCCCTCCGAAGTCGAGAGTTCTCGAATCGGAGGGCATTATAGATATTGCCCATCGAGGTAGTTTGTGGTAGAGCTACGAGCCTTGGAGTAACAATTCAGTCCGGATTGTAAACCAAATAAATTACTATGTCTCTTATTGCATTCCATTTCCGCTGCGTACTCATATTAAAAGTAACCAAAAAAAATTATTAAACACCGAGATTCACCCCCTCTCTTGGGTTACTCGATCCTACATCCCGAGCATCACCCGTTCTCCAAGTAATGTTGGTTTTCTAGGATATCATGTTGTCCCGAGCATCATCTTTTCCTTCTAAGATCCAACTCCTAAATGCTTGACTTGTGAGATTCATGTGACACATCACCTAGAATATTTTGTTCTCCTGGACATATAGCAAGGAGAGAACATATCAGAACGGAAGAAGGTTTCATGTCACACTTGTCCCCTAACAATCCGCTAAGGGATATTATAGGTGGATGGAGCTAGCCATTAAGTCTAGGTTTGAGTACTATATAAAGCCCCCAAAGTGAAGGCGAAAAGAAGATGATTTTTCTCTATTTTGATACATGGAGATCATTTTTCTTTTTTTAAAGCTTTCTCTACTTCCCTATTGTTCTCCTCTATCCTCGGAGGATATTGACTTGAGTGTCGGAAAGATTGCATTGATAAAGTCGGCTTACCTCTAATGTTCTTTGTAAGTGCAGATCAGATTCCACAACAAGTTCCTCAAGAAGCGCGACCACTCACCTCTAATGTTCTTTGTAAGCGCAGATCGGATTCCACAGCAAGTTCCTGAAGAAGCGCAACCACTCAGTCAACTCGAAGCTAGGAAAGGGGAGGAGTCCGAGTGTGCCGGAGGAGAAGGCCCTGTCAATATACTTAAAATTATTTCATACCTGTTTAAAAATTAACTAAAGCCATTTCAATTTAATTAAAATTAACCTATTTTGATCCAAAGTATTACTATAATGTAAAATAATATCAATAAAAATTATTAAAATTTAAACAATTACGATCGAATAACTTCAATACGAAGTAATCGAGTAAAATTATTTTAAACAATTTTAATCAAAATCACCACTTGGCCAAAGAGAGTCAAATGCAAATCAAAGTTGTTTGCTTACACATTTATCCCTCTTTTCTTGTAAATGTGTGGTTAGCATAGATTGCTTTCCTAAATATTTTCTGATATAAAAATAATACAAGTTTAATTAGAACATGATTTACTTGCGCAAGAAGATACAAATGACAAACAATAAGGCCGTCAATATATAGACATTAACCCCCTCTTCTAGTTTCCTTAATTATTCCACTCTATCATTGAGATAGAATTAATGCGCTTAGTAACACAAAAATACGAGAATAGCCTTTGGTCACGAAAAGCCGTTCATCGTTTTGAATGCTTTCAACGCATGTATGTTAGAGTGTGAGTAATCGAATCAATCGAAGTGATTAAATTGAATTTTTTTTAATAAATTAAATTGATCAAATTTTTTAATAAAAATAGAATAAACTGAATTAATAAAAAATCAATTAATTAAATTAAAAATCGAATCGACCGAATTTTTTTGTCATCAGTAGATTAATATTGACTGATGATGGTGTAGAAGATATCAATTGACATATCAGTCAATTGATTTATATTAATCAGTTGATTGATGGATTTCAAAATCGAAATCCAATCTAATAAATAAAAAATGATATTTAAAAAAATTGAACTTTTCTATCTATTTATTCGATTTAATCGAATTTTATTCATTCTATAATGATTTCTTTCTCTAATAAATAACACAATGTGATGATTCTTTCGAAGCACAGTGTATGAAATTGTTACTCGCGACACTTGGGCGTGGGCGGCAAGCAATGCCAACACAAGGCGACAATGACCTACTCAGCCGGTTTCAGAGGTTGGATATGGTGCTCTCATCCCTTCACCCTTGTAGTTGAAGTGTCGATATTGTTGTTGCGCCCTCCTGCCTCTATCGCTGAAGTTCGGTTATTTGGTTTTGATAAGCAGTCAGTTCTTGTTGTAGGGAATTTTCCCTATTCGGGGATGCAGCGATATTAGTTTCTTCTTGCCTGGCACTTTGGAAGGCAGATATTGTTTCAACGTCCCTTCGTTGTTGGTTTTGAAGGGCAACTATGGTTATAGCATCCTCTCTTTGTCGACGATGGGCTTCGAGTAGCTGGTCTTGACAGTAAGCTAATTCTTGCAGCAAGGCATTCTCTCGTTCCTTAAAGGCAACTTGTTCTTCTGTTCTTTGTTGGTTATGCTGTTGTAGTTGTTCTTGGTAGGCGGAAAAGGAGCGGTGAAGCTCTTGATAATTCACCATCGCCTGAAAGTAATCCGAAGAGGAAGAGGTCATTGTTGCAAAAAAAAGGTCAGTATATTCCAATGAGAAATCTTACCAATTCTAAAACGTGGTGCATACTTTCCATCCTCGAAATAAATTCCTCCAAATTGAGGACCCGAGCATTTCTATCTGAAGAGGAAGAAGGAGTCGTAGCTACTAGAGGCGTGGATTCGCTCGGTATGGGTTGAAAAAGGGGCGGACTCAAAGGTTGTATAGTTAACTCTGAGGGCGGAGGAATAATGTTTTGAGAAAGAGGTGGAAGCATTGAGGATTGAGATACCGAAGTAATAGGGAAAAGGGCCACCGCTAAAAGGCTCGTCGAAGCAGAAAAGGAGTGGGGTGAGCCTGTGGATGGTTGAAGAATCTCGGAGACAACCTTGCTTATTATAGAGGAAGGGGAACTTACAGGGGAGAGGGAAGGAGAAGTAATAAGAAGGGGAGCTGATTCTGACAATGATGGTAAAGGAATAAAAGAAGATGCTGAAAAAAAATACTTACATTGAAGGGAGGCATTAGGGTTTTTATCTCTTCATTGGAAGAGGAAGCACCGACATCATCTCCCGAAGCAAGTTGGGGAGAAGAGCTTGCTGAGGCATGATTTGGAGGAGAAGATGATGAGGATATTGCCAAAGCAAGTAGTGGTAAAGAAGGGGATGGTTTAAGGGAAGCTGATTCCACTGCTGAAGGAAGTATGGAGAAAGAGGAAGAAGCCATTGAAACTGTTTCCACTTCTTGGAGTCGTCTACGTGCTGCTCCCCTCGATTCAGATTGTGCTTCTAAAAACTGAGGAGGGGACCTATGACCTCCCAAAATCGAAGGAGGAGAAGTGGACTAGCTAGGGTTTATAGGCAAAACTAGAAGGGGAGATGAAGAAGGTGGCAGTGATGGGGATTGCACTCTTGATGGTGATGAAACTATAGGTGATGGAGACGTAGGAGAAGGCGAAGAGGAAGTGGACATTGGGGTAGGAATGGGGAGTGCTGGAGAAGGTGAAATCAAAAGAGGGAATGTCGTGGTAGAGGAGGGATGGTTGGCATTTTGCCTTTCCTCTTAAAGAATTTCTGTCAAAAATTGCTAGAGGATGGATTTCATTTTGACTTGGGAGGAAGTGCAAAGGCGAAGGAGCTGTTTGCGTAAAACAAGCAAATTTTTTGGCAAGTAGAAAAGGAGAAGAAGAGCTGGAGTTTCTGGAAGCCGAAGATGAAGAGGGAGAGGAGGTGAAGAGTCTCATATAAACAAGTGAGAGAATTCTTATGGGCCTTCTAAGCCAAGATGTGGGCCCCACGGAAAGTCAAAGGTATGATCTCTTTTCTTTGGCCTGGTATTAGCCCGAGTCGTCATCCTCATGCGGTGGTGGAATGGAGGAGTTGGATTTAAGGTAAAAATACCAGTGAAGAATATCATTCGACGGAGTAAAACATTTATTCCAACCCGACGGGGCGAAGCTCTGGATTGGGTCATCACATTCTTTGGCCTGGTATTAGCCAGGGTCGTCATCCCCGTGCGGTGGTGGAACGTAGGAGCTGAGTTTAAGGTAAAAACACCATTGAAGAATATCATTCGGCGGAGTAAAATATATATTCCGACCCGACGGGGCGAAGCTCTAGATTGGGTCGTCACATTCTTTGGCCTGGTATTAGCCAGAGTCGTCATCCCCGTGCGATGGTGGAACGGAGGAGTTGGGTTTAAGGTAAAAACACCAATGAAGAATATCATTCGGCGGAGTAAAACATTTATTCCAACCCGACGGGGCGAAGCTCTGGATTGGGTCGTCATATTTTTTGGCCTGTTATTAGCCAGAGCCGTCATCCCCATGCGGTGGTGGAACAGAGGAGTTGGGTTTAAGGTAAAAACACCAGTGAAGAATATCATTTGGCAGAGTAAAAAATTATTCCGACCCGACATGGCAAAGCTCTGGATTGGGTCGTCACATTCTTTGGTCTGGTATTAGCCAGAGCTGTCATCCTCGTGCGATGGTGGAACGGAAGAGTTGGATTTAAGGTAAAAATACCAGTGAAGAATATCATTTGACGGAGTAAAACATTTATTCCAACCCGACGGGGCGAAGCTCTGGATTGGGTCGTCACATTCTTTGGCCTGGTATTAGCCAGAGCTGTCATCCCCATGCGATGGTAGAACAGAAGAGTTGGGTTTAAATACACTAGAGAATACAATGGCGGAGTAAAAAATTATTCCGACCCAAGAGGGCAAGGGCCTCAATTGGGTCGTCGCACTTTTTTATGGCACGGCGTTGGCCGAAGCCATCGTCCCCATGCGGTGGTGGAACGGAGAAGTCGGGTTTAAGGTAGATTACACTTTGTGAAAACTGGCGGAGTAAAAAAATTATTATTCCGACCTGATAGAGCAAAGTTCTCAATTGGGTCGTCACACTTTTTGTGGCACAGCGTTAGCTGAAGCCGTCATCCTCATATGGTGGTGGAACGGAGGAGTTGGGTTCAAAGTAAATGCACTGAAGATATACATACGGCGGAATAAAAAATTATTCTGACCTGATGGGGCAAAGCCCTCAATCGGGTCGTCACACTTTTTATGGCACGACATTAGCCGAAGTCGTCATCCCCATATGGTGATGGAACGGAGGAGTTGGGTTCAAGGTAGATGCACTGAAGATATACATACGACGGAGTAAAAAATTATTCCGACATGATGGGGCAAAGCCCTCAATCGGGTCGTCACACCTTTTGTGGCACGATGTTAGCCGAAGTCGTCATCCCCATATGGCGGTGGAACGGAGGAGTTGGGTTCAAGGTAGATGCACTGAAGATATACATACGACGGAGTAAAAAATTATTCTGACCTGATGGGGCAAAGCGCTCAATCGAGTCGTCACACTTTTTGTGGCACAGAGTTAGCCGAAGTCGTCATCCCCGTGTGGTGGTGGAACGAAGGAATGGAGTGTAAGGTAGATGCATCGAAGATATATATGTGGCAGAGTAAGAAATCATTCCTACCTGAGGGGGCAAGGCCCTTGATCAGTTCGTCACACTTTTTTATGGCACGACGTTCGTCGAAGCCGTCATCCCCGTATGGTGGTGGAACGGAGGAGTTGGATTTAAGGTAGATATTCTGATGAAGAGTTGTTATTCTGTTTCTTCTTTTTAAATGGCTCTTAAGCCAATTTATCATCCATGTGGGGAGGTGAACAGGGGAATGATTTCAGAAATAAAATTTTTACGACACTTGGTTGCCTCTTCTTGAACGACCTTTGAGCCAGGTTGATACTCCCATATGGGAACGATGGAGTAAAAATGCTTTTATGAAGTGCCTATAATTACCTTTGCTACTACAGCTTGTTGGTAGCGGGCCTTGCTCTGTTATGAAGAGAAGGATGGGGAATGCTGGTAGAAGATGGTGAAGGGATTTAGCTCCATTTTAACATACCTAAAAGTAGGTATGTGCATTGCAGTTTCTTTCCTTTTCTTTATTGTAAAAGGATTTCTTTTCAGATGGGACTTTATCTGAAATAGAAGAGAGTCAAGTAGATGAATCATTAGTATTGTCTTGAGGAGTATGATATCATGAATATGTCGTGGCTCACATCCTTGTTAAATTACAGAGGATCTATTTCTTTCAGAAATCCTATGTGATACAGAGAAGAAGAATACACAGTATATAACAGTTTATTAAGAGAGATAGATCCTCGACAAGCGGGATTTTTTATTAATCCAAGAAGGGAAGACACATTACATGCCTTATAGGCCAGAACAAAAATCAAAAGCTTCTCTCATGATCAATTAGGGAGTTTCGTAAATGATCTTCTCGGGAGAAAGAGGAGGATGGAAGTCCTCACGCTTGACACAGACTCTACTGAATCGAAAAGAAGGAGATTGTCGGTATTTTGATAAAGCCCGCTGGGCCACTGCTAGCTCTTGGCGCAATGTGTAGTTGCGGGTAGAAGCGATCTACAGGCGTTGCTTCAGTTCTTCCACCTGCATTTCTAATTCCTCAATACGGCATTGTTCCGCCGTAGGCTCGTCGGAAGGAGGGAGACTTTGCTCTGCCATGAAAGTGAAGAAGCGCACTGATGAAGGTTGGAGGGTTAGAGGGTATAGTGAAGAAAGGTGATACGGGATATCCCTCTTTTATAGAAAGAAAAGGGAATTTTTAATAAATTTTCCTAGGAGTTGAGGATCATAAAGGCAGGTGGGGAAGACTTGGAGATGCCGGTGAGAGCAGACGAGTATATTAATTGCAAATAACTGTGGGGTTAATCTATCACCCCAAGAAGATAATGGGGCAAAAGAGCTTGGCCTAAAATAAAGACACAGAGGGAAGAACCGATATCTCTTTTTGTTTGCCAAACCAATTTCTTGCACCCCAGAGAAAATAGGAAGAAAGAATCATGTTAGAAGAGTAAGGGGAGAGGGTGTACAACGCCCTTAAAAGAAAGTTTCTACTTATAAACAGAAAGGAGTACATTGTACATTGCCTTAGATAAAATAACAACGGAAGACCACCCTGAGAGGGTGGGGGGAGTTATTTTTTCTAGGACTTAGAAGGAGCTTGTTTCCTTATCCCTTGGATGTCGCACAGCTGACTAAGGTAAGACTGCTCTAAGAAGAAGTCTTTGGATAGAGTTTCCTTGGCTATCTTCAATTCCTGGTTCAAAAAATAGTTGTGGTTAGAGGTTATCTGCAAGCTTCGGCGGAGGTCTCGAATCTATTCCTTTAGCTCTTCTATGTAGAGTTGTTCTTCGGTCGGTCTCTCAGAAGAAGGGGAATTGCTACTCTGGGTTGAAATGTCCCCCATGGAGAAATAAGGGGAAGAAGAGTGTGTTTGCAAAGATAAGGAAACGCAGAAGTGTGCGGGTCGGAGAGGGTTATAAAGTGTTTTTATAAAGAAAAGGATGATATTAATGAGCCCTCTTCTGGGGGAAGTGAGAATCATAAATGTTGGGTGGATAAGAAGATCGATAGACGTATTAAATGTCAAAAGGACTCTTCGTATATGAAGAAAATAGCTGAGTGGATGATTCATTAGTCATAATTTATTAGATAGGAGATTCGTCAGACATCATGAAAAATGTGTGAGGGCCGCTGGTGCAGCCAAGAGTAATTTATAGACCAGAAGAAGATTTGCATTTCTCCTTGGAAAAAGGAGGGGTAGCCGAAGAGACAAGGGGAGTAATAGCCAAGATAGCATGGGAAATGGTAATATTCATGATCTCAAAGCAAGGGATAAGACTTTCATCTCTTAAGGAAGGAGGGGTAGCCGAAGAGACAAGGGGAGTAATAGCCAAGATGGCGTGGGAAATGGCAATATTCATAATCTCGAAGCGAAGGGATAAGACTTTCATCTCTTAAGGAAGGAGGGGTTAGACTTAGTGTAACATATCTCTATTACATGCAAAACAACTCTGGGGGGTGGCCACGACAGCCCGAGTGAATTCCCGAGCGAAAGTTTGTATCAGTTGACTGGTGATGTAAGGAATGAATGATTCTGAACCATAGAAAGAATAGACTTGAAAATCAACTTGGCCTCAAAACCAGTTATATTAATAATCAGTATTTTACATACAATCTCAAAGAGGGTTACAACTTAAAACTCAAAAATTTCTGGGGGATAATTAGCCAAGGCTGCTGTAGGATCTAAGTGACAGGTATTAGCGCCTGGCAGAGGATAACCCTTAGCTGCATTTTGCTTGGAGGATCCTTTAAATCCTAGCATAAACAACTGTATTCCCTGCCTACCGAACTGCATTTTCAAATCTTTTTCTCTGGCATCCCACTGGGCTTGGTGTTCCACCAGTTGAGCAGCCGCAGTATCCCTACCTTCAGCAGCAGCTGTAGCTTGTTGGCCCAATATAGTTATAGCTTCAGAATGAGCTTTTTGGAGTTCTTGCTTCTGCTGAGCGAGTGCGGATAACTCTTTATCTCTTTAGGATATGCAGATAATTCGGTAGACAGGTCTTCCAATTGTGCCCTATGAGCAGTTAGGATAACCTCCAAAGATTGATTCTTTTCCTGCTTTTGAAGGAGAACCGTGGAGGATTGGGCAACTTCAATTTTTCCCTCTTGAAGATGATCGGATTGCATGGATAATTGGCATTTCAAATTTGTAACCTATTGAAGAGCTTCTTCTTTTTCACTCTGAGCCATAGCCAGCCATGTCATATAGTCTTCGCATTGGCTGGTCAAAGTGGCTTCCCTTTGTTTGCTCTCAACTAATTGTTGAGCTAGAGTTTTTTGTTTGGCTTGGGAAGCACTGTACCGGGCAGTCATAGCAGCTTGGTATTCCACTATTCCTTGGGTGGTTTTGTCGAAATGGATGGCCGCCTGAGAAAGGATATGATAAAAATCAACTTTAGGGATTTTTGTTAAATTAAGGGTAACAAGGAGGTACCTCTGCTAGACATTTTCGAAGTAGCTCGTGGGGACCATGTAGATTGGACTGATTAAAGATCCTTAATTCCTCGGTACTGTAGATCCTCATGCAAGATCCTAGGGAAGTAGAAGGAGGATTTATAGGGAGAACATCTCCCCTTGTTAAAACTAGCTCCTCAGCAAGCTTTTCAGGAGCTAAAGGATCAATTGTAGGGATATGAGAAGAAGGAGATGGTAATTCTACATGAGTGAAAGGGGAAAGTGAGGAATGAGGAGGATCCATGTCCTTGTCAGGTGTCGGGGAGGATAGGGAATGAGAAGGATTTATAGTAGGAATAGAGGAGGAAGGAGGAGGTAGCTATGTGAGAGGGAAAGGGAAAAAGATAGGATCAGGAAATTGGGTTTCCCTGGGGAATTGTGGGGAAGGTGAAGAAGGAGAAGGAGAAGGAGTAATTTCCTCTGAAGGGAAAGGGAGGAGAATAAGTGGGGAAGTCTCCCCTTCGGCAGACTCAGGAATTCTAAGCCTACGGCTTCGGTTCAACTTGAGAGGGGGAGGAGAGGGTGAAGTATGGTAGGAAGGAGAGGAAGCTGGTTGGGTTGCGGAGTTGGGCCTACATCTCCTTGAGAAGAATGTCTTCTACGGGGGAAAAAGAGAGAACAGGGGATTTACCCCTAATTCGCTTTTTAGAAGGTTTTTTCTTCTAGGTAGCAGCAATAGTTTCCCCATTGACCCTGGCTGTTTGCATTAAGTCATCTGCTAGGAAAATTAGTGGAGTTAAAATCAAATAGTAACATAAAAAGTTAAGCCAATTCAGAGAATGAAAGCATACCTATAACATTTGGGTCTTTCAGAGGAAATGGAGATAACCCGTAACGACTCAAGAGAGGAGGTTTTAAGAGATATTCAGAGTCGTAGTGGTACTCTTTTAGTACTGGATAGATCTCCTGAAAAGGGCATTGGGCCCTGCTATCTTTGAAAGGGGGTAGGTCTGGAAGAGAAGCTTTCCACTCCCCTGAATGAGGTAAAGGAGTGGGAAGCTGAGCAAAAAAGAACAAGTCTTCCCAACCCTTGTGAGAAGAGGGCATGTTGAAGAGGAATTGGCAGTCAGACCGGCTAGCAAAATAAAAGATACCAGGTTTGGAGGATTTTAATTGAAAAAGGCAATGAAATAGCATGAGGGATAGGGTAAGACCTAGATGTTTAAAGATTATCATTGTTCCTGATAAAATACGAAATGCATTAGGGGCTAATTGGCTGATAGGAAGCTGGTAGAAGTCTAATATGTTTGTGTATGCTGAGGGGATGGGTAGTCGCAGGCCATTAAGCATCTGCTCGGAGAAGAAGTAATAGAAACCCTCAGGAGGGTGACTAGGGTTGTGAGAGATGGCACGAAAACGGCATGGTATGGAAGGGTCAATGTATCGATCTTTAATGTTAAAAAAGAAATGTTGGGGTCCAGTTGGGTGACCGCCGTATCATACCAAGGAGCATAACTAGGGTTCTTCGGGACCATAGTTGAAGTTGGAAGAATGCTTACTTAAGATGTGAGAGAAATGCTTGCCGAAAGAAACTGGTGTTTGGAGGCTGAAATCTATGGTTGTAGAGCATTCATCGGTGAGCGTCAACGAAGAAGAAGGAGCGTCAGACCTAGGAAGCAGAATCATTGCAGGAGCCGTGGTTTAGTTGAGGTTTAAGTTTTAAGCTTTCCTTCAATAAAGAAAGAAGCGGGGCCCAAGGTCCCAATGAACCGGTTTAGGCCCTTAAGAATGAGATGGAAAAAGGAGAAATCGCTTAGGTCTTCTGAAATTAGTGAAGAAATGAAAGAAAATATAGTGTTTCACTTGAAAAGTCAAACTCGATGCCTCGTTTAACTATTTTAAGGGGGTGACTAATGATACTGCTATGAACCTGATTTATGCAAAAGGGGTTAAATGTGAAACACCGGTCAAACCGGGCCCGATATGGTTCAGGAAAAATGTCCGAACTGTTAAAGAGGGAAGGTAAAACGGGTCGGATGAGGTCTTGACCCTAAAGAAGATCATATAAGTGGTTCAGATATTGACTCGAGAAGTGGCTCGGGAAGTGATTCAGGTACCGGTTCGGACAATTGCCGAAGGCATGCAAAAGGGGGTCTGCTCTTCAAAGAAGGCTCCCCAGACACTTAAAAAGGTAGAATAGGCATTGTGACTCTGGTAAGCTAAAAGAGTCGTATTAAAGGGAAAAAGAATGAAGTAAGGATGAGACGTTTTCTCAACGTTGAAGGCTAGGGGAGTTCGTTATAACAAACTAGGACCCCACGTAAGAGGAAAAGACATTTCTATATATAATCTTGCTAACAGAATGATTCTCCAGGAAAGAGAGCCCTACATGTGGATGGCGATGGAGGCAGTTTGTTAGCACACGACGAGAGAAGGAGCAGGAAATATAATAACTGCTCACGAAAACGGAGGGAAGGGGGAAAAAACCAAGGCAAGAGGCGGAAGAGAGAGGCTCTCATCATCGGAGAAGGAAGAAGGAGAGTGATCGGCGAGGATGCTATCTTCTCCATTCGCTGTGTAATTTAACCTACTGTAAGGGGTTTTCCTCCACCTCTGGATATACTTCCAAAAAGGAGAGCTTATATAGAGAACGTGCTTTGGCACTCCGGCTCCTCAGAGAGCTAACCCCGTGGAGTAGGAATTGAAATTTCGAACCACGTTAAATCTTGTGTCTCTATTTGACTGTGTTGGTGATTGTTCGTAGTTCTCTTATTTTTTATCTTTCTTACTGTTGCGGCTGGAAAGAACTCCGGAGACCTCTTGGACGCTTATTTGCCTTGAAGGGAGTTAACGAAAAATCTCAGTCACATCACAGTCGATTAAAATTCATCAATTGATTGATGGATTTCAAAATCGAAATCTAATCTAATAAATAAAAAATGATATTTAAAAAAATTGAACTTTTCTATCTATTTATTCGATTCAATCGAAATTTTATTCATTCTATAATAATTTCTTTCTCTAATAAATAACACAATGTGATGATTCTTTGGAAGCACAGTGTATGAAATTGTTACTCGCGACACTTGAGCGTGGGCGGCAAGCAATGCCAACACAAGACGACAATGACCTTTTTTGATATTTTGGCAAAGCTAAAGGAGTTGTACTAGAAAATCATTTGTTATGAACGGTACGAAATATATATATTTTAGCAAAAGTCTTAAGAGCCGTTGCCCTACGATTTGGTAATAATACTACTCCACTCATAAACAAGCAAGTAACATAAGATTAACATTAAGAGGTACTATTTTGCTCAATATACTATTACGGTTGCACCAACGGATTTCATTGAAAATTTTCAATTAATTTAACAACGACAAAAAAAGTGGATTCTTAAATTCATAAGAGAGAAAACAGCGTAGATAGTAGGTCTCTGACAATCTATCGTATTCTATTTGTTTTCTCATCTACACCTGTCTAATACTATAAATTTGATAACGGTGGAGGGCTTTTTTATAAAAAAGCATCCCGCATCAGATCATGTGCAGCGTGCATGTGCCTCACAGCCTCTTGCCCCTCTTATTGTGTCTATTTGCTGGGACCCATGGCTCCTCGTCTAGTGGCCCTTGGCCCTTCTCTGCTGCATCTTCAATGCGAGGCACTGGATGCCACTGAGTTCTCCATGTAAAGGCTGGAGGAGCTTCTTCTGTAGTTGCGCTGAGATCAAATGTAACGAAGAAGAGAAGCGATCGAGATTGCCATAACAAAGCTTCGAGAGGCTGGATGATGATTTGGAATACCAATCCGTCTCGACTCGAGCTTGTAAGCAATTCCATCTGCCACCGATTGCAGTAAGTTCAGAACTTGTCTGAGCATTATGTTGCAATTAAAATCTTATGGGGAGAATGCACCACAGGAAGAAGTTACTGTAAAAAGAATTAAAAATATTTTTTATTGATGTGTTTTTGTATATAAACAGAGTATTTATAGATATATTATAAGATCAAATTAATTGAAGTATTGAAATAAATATTTCAGATAAAAAAAATTTATCCTATCTAATTTGACAAAGTCTATTTAATTAATTTTCTTTTATCCCTCTACAAATTCAATAGGAGATCTTTCACGTTGAATTTGATTATCAATTTATTGAAACGATGTTTAGATAATGACTTAGTAAAGGTATCAGCGATTTGATCTTCTGCAGAAATATACGAGACAGATAATTATTTAGTTGCAACTCGCTCTCCAACAAAATGAAAATCAATTTCTACGTGTTTTATACGAGCATGAAAGATCGAATTTGCTGTAAGATATATTGCTCCAATATTGTCACACTAAGTTTTCAGTGTGGTATTTGACACAATATGTAATTCAGAAAGAAATAATTGAAGCCAAATAATTTTAGATGTTATTTGGCTATAGCTTTATATTCAGCCTCATTACTTAAGCGAGAAATTGTAGGTTGCTTTTTCGAATTCCATGAGATAAGATTTCATCCAAGAAATATTGCATATTCATTGGTAGAGTGCCTATCTTCATGAGAAAATGCCCAATCCGCATCACTATAGGCGTGTAAATCTCGCGATGAATGACGATATAGTAAAAGATCGTGCAATATAGTGTCATTGAGATAGCGCAGAATTCTTTTCACACATTCCAAATTTTGTTCAGTGGAGCATACATAAACTAACAAGCACGATTTACAACAAACGTAATTAATATCAGGCCGTGTGATAGTAACATACTGTAAGACTCCAATAATACTTTGATAAATCTGAGGATTAGACATAGCAGGAGAGAATGAGGGTGCAATATTGTTATTTATAGCAATTGGTGTGAAAATCGGACGTGCTCCATCCATCTTAGCTCTTTGAAAAAGTCCAGCAATGTATTTGCTTTGAGAGATAAGACAACCTTCATCATATGGGATAAGTTCAATATCAAGAAAAAATCGAGCATTGCCTAAATCTCGAATAGATAATTCTTAATTGAGAAGACTTAATAAATTTGTGATACCCTTTTGATTATTCCCGGTTATTAAGATGTCATCTACGTAAATAAGGAAAAATATCATAAATCCATCTTTATATTTATAAAATAGAAAAGAGTCGACTTTTTATCTAGAAAATCCTTGTACTTGTAACGAATTAGATAAGCGATGAAACCATGCACGAAGTGTAGGGGATCGGACATCGCGCTAAACGGGGATGAATAGTGTCTTGCGTCGTCGATGGAATTCGATCATGCTTGTCTATAAAACTTTAGTACGCAACGGAAATGATAATAAAGCAATAACAAAATAAAGACAAACACACAACACACACTCACAAGACAAGATATAACGTGGTTCGGAACGACGATTTACCAAACAGCGTACGTGAAGTTTAGAATTGTCCAAACAACGCCCTATACTTTCATATTTACCAAATAGGACACTTAATTCCCTTTTTATCCCTCCCGCTAAACAAATCTACACCACTGTGGTACTGGGAATTCAAATTCCAACACCACAGTGGTGGTGCAATCTCAGCACCACCACAGTGGTGGTGCAATCCCAACACCACCACTGTGGTGTTGGGAATTCAAATCCCAGTACCACTGTGGTGCTGGAATTGCAATACAACTGTGGTGCTGGGATTTGAATTCCCAGCACCACGTTCGAGATTTTCATTGTGGTACAGGTCTGTTTGGTGAGAGGGGTAAAAAGGAAATTAAGTGCGCTATTTGGTAAATATGAAAGTATGGGATCGAACGTTGTTTGGGCAATCTAAACTTCATGTGCGTTGTTTGGTAAATTGCCGGATTCGGAATCTTAGGGTTCCTACTCTACGGGTTGAGCTCAAATGAGCTCTAGCGATGCAAACCACCACTAATCAACCTCTCCTCCTCGGAAAACACTCTGGAGGTGGAAAAAAATCTCTTACAATAATAAGAAAGAAATACAAGTAAATACAAATGAAATACAACAAACTATGTAAATATCACTTTACAAATATGAGCTTTGATTGCTTTGCTTGTTGGTTGCTTGGATGAGCTTGAAGGACCCTGAAATGCACCAGCATTTCGCCTCAAATCTCCCCTAGAACCGTTGCAAAAATCCTCCCCTTTGTGCTCCTTTTAAAGCTGCAATTCGGGTTGATTTTCGCCTAGCAATCGACTACTCATACCCATCAGTCGACTGCTCTTGTAGTCGTTGTCTTACAACGACTTGCTCCACACTGAAAATAAACTCCAATAGATAACTGACTAATCGACTACCAAACCCTAGTAGTCGACTGATGTCCCATCAATCGACTGCCCAGTCAACTATAAAACTTTATGTGCTAGTGGCCACAAACAGCAGTCAATTGCCCTCCATGGCAGTCGACTACTCAACATCAATCGACTGCCCAATGCTAACAGTCGGCTGCCAAGGCCACTCGGCTAAAGTTGAGCTCCAGTCGACTGCTCAGAGTCAACTAGGCTGCCATGTTTTAAAACACTTGACCAGTCGACTGATAAACCTCAACCATAAGATTTAACCCAAGTATGATGCCCTCATACTTGCTAGACCACTCTTAGCCTAGACTTAAGCCTTCTAGTCACCTCCATCAACCTCATGTCTATCGGATCCCTCCAAGTCATTCATGACTTGTTCATCCATACATTAGCCTTCAGGTGCTTCAATCGATTATTGTCATGCTAACCGGGTCTATATCTCCAAGGCACATTTGGGCTTACACTGCCAAGACATACGCTTGGACTTTACGTCGCCAAACATTGAACTTATGCTAACAAGACACAAACTTAGCCTTTACGCCACCAATATCGCACCCTTAGACTTCCCTTGCCAACTTCATATTGGACTTTCCAATTACCAAGACCCTGCTTGGACTTTACCATTGTCAAGATCCATGCTTGAACTTTCCATGTCAAGTATCCAAGACTTGGACTTTACTATTGCCAAGACTCATGCTTGGACTTTCCATGCCAAGTATCCATGACTTGGACTTTCCATACCAAGTATCCATGACTTGAACTTTTCATGCCAAATACCCAAGACTTGATCTTTACCATTGCCAAGTGTTTTACTTAGACTTCCCATTGCCAAAACTCATACTTGGACTTTCCATGTCAAGTGTCTTACTTGGATTTCTCCATCATATAGTTAAACTCATGTCAACCATATAGTCAATCCATTGTCAAACAATCAAAATACTATTTGAATCAAACTCGAGTCTGGTCAATTGTGACCTAGATCGATTGTACCAATAATCTCTCCCTTTTTGATTTTTGACAAAAACCACAACACCTTTGAGTTAGGCCATCTAACTCAATCCAATTCTCTCAATTGAGAATTCTTCCAATTCTCCCCATTGGTAATTCTCAAATTCTTCCCCTTTTTGACATACATCAAAAAGGCTCTCTCCAAAGGTATCAATGTCTCATATCCCAATGAGATTTTACAATCTCTCCTTTGGTCAAAAAAATATATAGGATGCTTTCACTCTTCCTAATGATAAGTCACATATCACTGAATGAGAAGCAATCCTCATTCTCCAATTCTCCTCCCATGAGAAAAAAAACTCATCCATCATCCCTTGATGAATAACCTCCCCTTAATGGCTTGCTCCCCTTTGACCATTACACCAATAATGTTCTTGGAGAGTCCCTAAGCCTATAGAAATGCTAAATAATCGAAATTAAGGGAAAAGATTCAACATTGAACTTCCACCTCCCTTAAAATTTGATTTTCACCCTAAACAATTCTCCTAATTCATTTTTAATGGATTTTCACTCTTCCAATATTTTCTAAAGCATATCCTAGGGTTAGGAGTAGTTAAGGAACCTAGGAATGGTTGAACATGGGCTAAACAAATCTTATTTATCCGAAATCAGCCTTGGCAATGACTGACAAGAACCGATTGACTACCCTTAAGGCGATTGACGCCCTCTATCGTTCAACTAATTTCTAATGTGCGTAAATCAAAGTTCATAAGTAAATATACATAATTTAAAAAATAATGAAACTTCATATGTATAATATAATACTTATGTCAATCATTATGGGTGAAAAATATTTGAAAAATAAAATACTCATTAAAATGAGAGATTGACACAAAGTTCAAAACCATTGAAAGTATCAATGTTTTGATCATACTTTGTATCAACTCTATCAATGGTGATTATTATCAAATGATAGACTTTACCAAAATTTTTCAAAATATTTTTGAAATGATTTTAAAACCTTAATTTCAATCATGGTCTTTGTATACTAACTTTCCTCATGATTTATACCTATGATTGAGATGAGTTTGAGTTCATCAAAGATAGCATGTCTGGATATATATATACGTCCTGTCGGTATATGTAGACAACGATACCCATGATGCAAATTGCTATAACCAAGGAAAATATATTGTTGAAAATGAGGATTAAGCTTTTGTTCAAAGTAGGATCGTAACCATGGATAATATGCGCAACCAAATATTCGTAAGAACATGAAGTTGGGAGGTTGATTAAGGAGTTTTTCCATAGGATATTTATGTTGAAGCAATGGTGCGGGTAGACAATTGATAAGATAAACAACAGTGTAAACAACATCATTCCAAAATTTAAGTGGAATTGAAGCATGATTGAGAAGGGCTAAGGCAGTTTCGATTATATGACAATATTTCCTCTCTACAGAACCATTTTGTTGAGGAGTATGAGGACATGAGACTCGATGAAGAATGTCTGAGGTGTTGAGATAACGATGAAGTGTTTGATATTCTCCACCCCAATCAGAGTGGAGAGAGAGTATTTTGCGAGCAAGCTAAGTTAATGCTTGACGTGCCTTTGAAATCGATAAAAAATATCAAAAAGATCAGATTTTTTTTCATGTGAAAGTCTCAAGTAAATTTACTAAAGTCATCAATAAAAATCACATAATAAAGAAAAATCTTGATTTGATAGAATAGGAGCAGGTCCCCACACATCATCGTGAATTATTTCTAAAGGAAAACTAGAGACATGAGACGAAGTAGTAAAAGGTAATTTATGACTAATATTTGCTTTCATACACGCTTCACAAGAATGAGAAGGAAATGCCAAAGAAGTGTTGGATCGAGAAGCGTCGCTAAAGGGGGGGGGTGAATAGCGAGCGTAGAATTTCTTTTCGTTCGTTAAAACACGAGTAGACACAGCGGAAAAATAAGAAGACAAGTTTATTTTTACTTGGTTCACAATCCAACAGTTGCTACTCCAAGGCCCTAACGGTCCTAGACTGCGTACGGAGGGCAAAACACTATAACGTCTCCTCCTCGTTAGAGGTAGGAGACAACGATCACAAAATCGAAAGTACGAGGATGAGGCAACAAGCCTACCTCACCTCGTTATGAATAAAAACAAAGAATACAATAATAAAAGCAATTACTTGCTACTGTTGCCGACGAAGAGGATTAGAACTTGTTGTCGCTTCGGCGTTATGACGGTGTTTGAGCTTTGTCGTTGTAGGAGCACTTGAGAATAGTCTTGATGATATTTGGAGTTGGAATCCTCCCCTCCTTTTATAGATTTTGGCCTCTGAATATGTCTCCTAATGTTTTGGAACAGATCCCGAAGTTGTACAAAATTTTATCGCGAAGTGGTCGCGTCAAACGTTATCCGTTTTGACCAAGCGCAAAGGTTGATTCATCGCCATCAGTCGACTGATGCCTCCCATCACCGATCGATGAGCATCGCTGATCGCCCCATGTCCAGATGACTACCTGACCACTTCCCTGCAGTAAGAGGTTAGCATGGAAAATGGTAAATACGATGATTTCTAACCATCCGATCTCGACCTAGACCTTCCACAGGAAGTCTTAGTCGGATCGCCGCCTACGGTCGTCCCCGTAAAGAGGACATGACCTTACCATCTCTCACTCACACGAGCTTACCTCGATACTTACTTTGTAGCTCTCGCTTCCGGCCTTCCACTCGATTCCTTCGGCTCCCTCCGAAGTCACTCGAGTGTCGCTCGACCACCGCGACTTTCTTGTAGGATCGAAATGAGCACTAGAGGGGGGGGTGAATAGCGCAAAATGGTTTTTCTTTTGTTTTGTTGTAAAAACGATAAGTGAGAGATAAACGCAGCGAAAAAGAGATGGACACAAGGAGTTTTACTTGGTTCACAGCCAAACGGCTGCTAATCCAAGGCCCTAATGGTCCTAGACCATGCACGGAGGGCAATCACTAAAACACTCCTCCTCGTTGGAGGTAGGAGTTACGATTACAAAACTTTCGACAAAAACACAAGGATGAGAGACAAGCCCCTCTCTCCTTTTTGATATAAAAGCTCGAAAAACACAACTTAAATTAATCGACTAAAACGATTACCAACACTTTAACGGTGAAGCTTCGTGTTGGCAGCACTTCGTTGTAGTAGCGTCGTCGTAGAAGAGCGGCGTTGTGGAGGCGTTTGAGAGCTTTTTAATAATTGTTATCTAAGATGTGAAGCACCCCTCTCTATTTGAAGCCTTGTCCGCCCACTTGAGATCCGGCCACCTCACCACCAATTGAGGGATAAGTTTCCACCTTGCTTTTGACCGACCACCTCACCAAGATTTGGGGGATAAGTTGCCACCTTGCTTTTAGTTCCTTTTGCCCATTTTTAGGATACTTTAGTTATTTAATTTTATTTCAATTCGAGTTCTAATTTTAATTCGAATTAGAGTAACTTCGAATTCAAACAAGGGTTAGCTCAAAGCAATGTGTAGAAATATTAAATGTGATGGATTTAGATGGTTTCTAACCATCCGATCTCGACTTAGACTTTCATGGAAAGTTTTGGGTCGGATTGTCGCCTAAGATCAACTCCTAAACGGAGGATCCGACCTCACTTACGCTCGTCGGACACGAGTCTTACCTTGCACTTACTGTGTCGCAGATCTCTAACTCAAGCTTTAACCTGTTTCTGCACACTCAAGTAGACTCATGAGATAACAAAATAGACTTAACCTTGTGTCTTTGCTATAATCAAAACACAGGTTCGATTTCGGTGCCTCACTGCACCAACAATCTCCCCCTTTTTGATCTATAGCAAAAACACACAAAGTTAAGGAAATTAAGTGCATGAAACAGTAAAGACATGAAGCAAAAGTAGGAGTAGTAAAAATATTTCTCAAGTTCTCCCCTTAGAGGAACCCTCCTGGTGAGTACTTGAAAAAGACTTTTAGTTCTCCAAACACAAAAGATAACGAGTTAAGTAAATGGCATTACTTAACTTAGGCTCCTTAGAGTCAAAAATAAGTGCAAGTTAAGTAATCAAAAGTTAAGTCAAAAGGTTAATTATTCGAAAGGTTTAACTTTTGATTTCTTAACTTGGGTCTTTAAAGTTTTCAATTCCGAAGAGTTGAAACCTAAACCTTACTCCCCCTTAACTTAGGCCAGAATCAAAGTTTTAAGTTAAGTTATCAAATTCAAAAATTTGAATTTATTGAACCTTAACTTTGGCCTTTTCTCCCCCTTTTGACATAAATCAAGAAAAAAAGTGTGTGTGTGTGTGTGCGCAGTCCTGATTAGAGTTGGTTAATATTAGTTGTATATTTATACTCCGAGGTTCATATTGACGCACTTGATCTACATCTTGGAACCTGGAGTAGGGTCCTAACATCTCACGCCGTTCTAGGTGGCTTAATACACAAACACATTAACCCTATGTGTTGTGAGATGTGTTGGCTCCTTAAATCTATAGGATCATGATATCTAGGGGAAGTCCTAAACTAGTTCCATTTGCATAAAGAAAAAAATGAGAAAAATAAATTTTTTGAAAATAGCATTTGAAAACTTTTGCTAACCTATTCTATTACGCACAAGCCCAATTTTCGTCTCAAGAGACTAAATTCGGCTTCGGGTAGTGGTTTAGTAAATAGGTCTGCTAGGTTAGACTTCGAGTCAACATATTTGAGTTGTATGGAGTCGTTGGCTACATGTTCTCGAATGAAATGGTGTTTTACCTCTATATGCTTTGTCCTTGAATGGCATATAGGGTTCTTAGTTAGATTTATCGAACTTATGTTGTGTACAAAAATTTTAGTTTTGGTAAAGTCCAACCTAAGGTCTCGGAGAGTGTGCTTCATCCAAAGAAGCTGAGTTACACACTCACCCATCGCAACGTATTCGGCTTCGGTGGTAGATAAGGCAACACAATGTTGCTTCCTACTGCACCAACTCACTAGACTCGAGCCGAGTAGTTGACAACAATCGCTCGTGCTCTTTCTATCGAGTTTACTATCGGCATAATCCGAATCGGAGTAGCCGATTAGTTCGAACTCCGTAGATCTAGGGTACCAAATACCAATGTTAAGTGTACCCTTAAGATATCTAAGGATACGCTTAACTAGGGTTAGGTGAGACTCCTTAGCACAGGTTTGAAACCTGGCGCACATACTTACTGCGAATAGGATGTCGGGTCGACTCGCAGTTAAGTATAGGAGATTTCCTATCACGCTCCTATAGTACTTTAAGTCAATGGACTTACTTTCTAGGTCTTCTCCTATTTTGGACATAGCAAGCCGTGCTAACGGCTTCTGCCCAAAACCTATCGGGTAGGTCGTATTCGTTCAACATGGTCCTAGCGGCTTCTTGTAGAGTTAGATTTTTCCGCTCCACTAGGCCATTTTGTTGAGGGGTCCTAGGGCAAGAGAATTCATGGTGGTATCCGTTTAGGTTACAGAAGTCGGTGAACCTTTGATTTTCGAATTCACCACCATGATCGCTTCTAAGTCTTTTAACCTTAAGGTTTTTTTGATTCTCGATTAATTTGAATAGATTGATTAATTGATCTAGGGTATCATTTTTATGTTTGATGAACCTAACCCAGGTAAACCTGGAGTAGTCGTCAATTATGACTAAGCAATATTGACTTCTATTGAGTGACTTGGCTTCATGTGAATCGAATAGATCCATATGCAGGAGCTCAAGTACACTTGAGGTTCGTTCTTGGTTAGTTAACTTGTGTTGTGTCCTAGGTTGTTTTCCTTGTTGACAAGCATTACAGATTTTATTAACCAAATTGTTGAGGTTGGGTAAGCCTCTGACTAAGCCACTCTGACTCATCTTGTGGACGAGTCTTGGGTGCGAGTGACCGAGTCGTCGGTGCCACAACCATGATTCCTCTTCCTGTGTCATAAGACATTTGGCTGAGGATTTGATTAAGTTAATTGTATAAATGTTATTTGTCCTAGTTCCTTTGAGTATTGTTTTAGCTGTTTTATTTGTTTTAATTACACATTCATTTTCTAAAAATACGACCTTATAGTTATTGTCACATAATTGGCTTACGCTAAGCAGGTTATATTCAAAATTCTCTACAAGTAATACATTTTTAATAACAAAATTTGAGTTAAGCTCGATATCACCTGATCCGATGATTTTGAGTTTGTCGTTATTCCCAAAGGCTACCGATCCTTGTCGTTTGAATCGAAACTTCGTGAATTTGAGTTGATCCCCGGTCATGTGTCGGGAGCAACCGCTGTCCAACATCCATTGATCCTACACACAAGGTGGTTGGATTGGATGTTAGATTTTTTTTTTTTTAAATATTGGTTGTAAGTTGTTAAACCTAGGTCATCTCACCTGTGTCTATATGATCAAGCATGTTATACTTATGTGTTTTTTGTGAGATGACTTCCAATTAAGTTGATTAAGTGCATTTAGGTTCAAGTAATTTTATGTTAGATTTGGATTTGACCCTAGGCTTATCAAGTTTACCTTTTCAAGATCATGGCTTCCAGGTCGTGGCGAAGCACAGGGGCCTTCTTTTATCGGATCATCGACCACTTCCTTAGACAAAGTCATTTTCAAGAAAATGATGACTTGACTCACCTAAGACTATTTCCTAGTCTAACTGGTTATTTTTGAAAAGAGGCTCCCCGAGGCTCAATCTTTTCGAAGGATTTTAGTTGGTTATGTACGTGTTCTAAGTGAGTTCACAAGTTTTAAAAAAAAAATTCTAAGCATGCAATTTCTAAGTTAAAGCACAAACATGTTTTGTATTGGCTCCCCCTAGACCGTTGAATTGGTTCGGTCTATCCACATAGTGGATTTGGTCCTTGGGAACCCAGTATGGGTTGGATCCTAGAGTTGAAATCAAAAAGTTCTTTGGGACCCATGCTTGGACATGTTTCCTATGTCGACTTACAATCGACATATACGACCTATTAGTCATGTTTGAGTTAAACCCTAGTCCAGCCTTGTTGTACACGACCCTTTGAGATCCAAGTAGGAGGTCAAGTCCTTTGGATCCCGAAGTGAACCTTTCCAACGTGTTCCTAAGATCTTCAACTTGACTTTTCAAGAGAGAGTTCTTAACTTCGATCTTTTCAGCTCGAGTTGGGTCCTCTTCTCGAACTTGACTAGTCGAAGAGGTTAGGGAGACCTTGTGTTTGAGGAGTTTGACCTCCTCAACCAGGGTCTCGACCTTGGACTTGGACTTAACTAATTTCCTAGACAAAAACCTAACCGTATTATGTAAAGTATTAAATACAGTTCGACTCACTTTAAGGGTATCTTTTGAACCGGATGCGTATCCGTGGCTTGACTTGAAGGTAGCTTCGTAGTCCGAGTCATCCTCAGGTTCTGACTCAAGTTCAGGTTCGGTCTCCGTGTCTGACTCAATCGATTTCGCCATGAAGACGTGGTCTTCATCTTCTTCGGATGACGCTTCTTCCCATGTCGCGTTGAGGGCCTTCTTGTGCTTAGGTGCTTGGTGGTTGAGCTTGGGGCACTCGGACTTGATATGTCCAAACATGTTACACTCATAACACCTAATATTAGAACTTTTAGGCTTACCTTGGTTGGGTCGAGTCATGGTTCGCTTTCGTCCCTTGGCTATCCTTCGAGCTAGGTTCATTAGTTCGGCAGTCAACTCCGGGTCAACTTCTTCTTCGGACTCGTCTTCCTCATCGGTTGGTGGTGGCTTGCTTGCGATTTTCTTCTTCTTTGAACTTGCAAACAAGGCTATACCCCTCTCGGGTTCCGAGTTGGACTGCTCATGTAATTCGAAATCTGAGAATAATTCATCTATTCTAACTTTAGCTAGGTCCTTAGATACCTTGTAGGCATCGGCCATGGATGCCCACAAGGTGGTCCTAGGGAAAGAATTTAGAACATACCTGATTAGATCTCGATTTTCGACTTTCTGTCCTATTGAATGCAATGGTTGACTATGTCCCGACGCGTGCAATTGTGTTGCCGATCGTGTTCTGCATTTTTAGTGTGTACAATTTATTGAACAACAAATCACGCTTGCAAACCTTAGCTTGATCCGATCCTTCGTAACTCGATCGGCCTCGTCCAGATCTCTTACGATGAAGGGTCCGACTCGGTTCAACTCCTCCTTGGATAGCCCGTGACCGCAGATTTGAGTCGCTTTGCATCCGCCTCGACTTGTCGCTTAGTGGTAATGGACCACCTGTAATCCAAGGATTCACCTTCTTCATTAGTAGGAAGGGTGAACCCGGTTTGGATCACAATCCACATCTCTATTTGGGTTTTTAGGAAGCACTCCATCCGACCTTTCCAGTAACGGAAATCGTCACCGTTGTAAAACGGTGGTCGGACGGTGCTAAAACCCTCGAGATGGGCCATTAACACGAAATGGTAAGAAGAGAAAAAAAAAAACACACAGACAACAAAGGTCCCAAGACTGCCTTGGATTAGTAGTGCGGGAAGAAGAAAAGATAAATAAATCAATCAATAGATTAACTAATTAGAAAATTAATTTTAATTCTGTAAAAAAAATTAATTAATTAATTAATTTCGAAAATTAATTAAAAACTATTTTGTAGAAAAAAAATCTAATGTTGAAATTAAGTAAAAAATATTGAAAAACCAAACTTATATTCTAGACAAGATTTAAAAATTAAAATAAGTTTTTAATTGATTTTTAATTGATTAAATTTGAAAATTGATTGAAAATCTATTTTAGTGGAAATAAGATTTAATTCAATGTTAAGATTAACGAGAAAACTTTATAAAACGAAATATAAAGATTTTAGGGTTTGAAAAATTCAAATGTTTTAAAAAAAATATGAAAGAATTTTTAATTCTGGGAAAAACTAATTTTAATCAGTAATAGAATTAAAAAATTGTAATTAAGAGTTTTTTTTTTTTAGGATGATCAATAGAAAGATTAAAAGCGATAAAATTAAATTAAAGAAAAGTCTGAAAAAAAATTTAGAAAAATTAAAAAAAACACAAAAATTAACGTAGACAGAAACAAAGGAAACAAAAGAAATAAAAATTACTCAAATTGGTGGTTTCACCAAATTTGAGTGCCCCCTGCTCTGATACCAATTGTAGAATCGAAATGAGCGCTAGAGGGGGGGGATGAATAGCGCAAAACGGTTTTTCTTTTGTTTTGTTGTAAAAACGATAAGTGAGAGATAAACGCAGCGAAAAAGAGATGGACACAAGGAGTTTTACTTGGTTCACAGTCAAACGGTTGCTAATTCAAGGCCCTAATGGTCCTAGACCACGCACAGAGGGCAATCACTAAAACACTCCTCCTCGTTGGAGGTAGGAGTTACGATTACAAAACTTTCGACAAAAACACAAGGATGAGAGACAAGCCCCTCTCTCCTTTTTGATATAAAAGCTCGAAAAAAACAGCTTAAATTAATCGACTAAAACGATTACCAACACTTTAACGGTGAAGCTTCGTGTTGGCAGCACTTCGTTGTAGTAGCGTCGTCGTAGAAGAGCGGCGTTGTGGAGGCGTTTGAGAGCTTTGTAATAATTGTTATCTAAGATGTGAAGCACCCCCCTCTATTTGAAGCCTTGTCCGCCCACTTGAGATCCGGCCACCTCACCACCAATTGAGGGATAAGTTTCCACCTTGCTTTTGACCGGCCACCTCACCAAGATTTGGGGGATAAGTTGCCACCTTGCTTTTAGTTCCTTTTTCCCATTTTCAGGATACTTTAGTTATTTAATTTTATTTCAATTCGAGTTCTAATTTTAATTCGAATTCGAATAAATTCGAATTCTAATTTTAATTCGAATTAGAGTAACTTCGAATTCAAACAAGGGTTAGCTCAAAGCAATATGTAGAAATATTAAATGTGATGGATTTAGATGGTTTCTAACCATCCGATCTCGACTTAGACTTTCATGGAAAGTTTTGGGTCGGATTGTCGCCTAAGATCAACTCCTAAACGGAGGATCCGACCTCACTTACGCTCGTCGGACACGAGTCTTACCTTGCACTTACTGTGTCGCAGATCTCTAACTCAAGCTTTAACCTGTTTCTGCACACTCAAGTAGACTCATGAGATAACAAAATAGACTTAACCTTGTGTCTTTGCTATAATCAAAACACAGGTTCGATTTCGGTGCCTCACTGCACTAACATTTCTCCGGGCGTCGCTAGCCTTCAGCTCTAGCTTTAGTACTTTTCTGCACACTCGATTTAGCTCGTGAGATAACGATGTAAACTTAACTTTGTGTCTTTGTCATAATCAAAACACAAGTTCGATTATCTAGTGCCCCTACACCAACAATAAGTTGGCAGGTTAAACCTATTGATGATTTCTTGAACTAGACGAAAAGATGGATGACCAAGTTGTGCATGCCAGGAGGATTTATTTGTGCATTCTCCAATGAGAACTTTGGTGAATGTGAGTTGCAGTAGTAAAGATCATCTCTAATTTCTCCTTTGAGTAGAGTTGTTTCAGTTGCAGGATCCTTCACAAGACAATGATGAGGATGAAATTCAAAAATTACATTATTATCAATAGCAAATTAACAAACTGAAAGTAGATTGAAGGAACATGAAGTGTATTGCACATGTGAAAAAATTGATCGAATGAATGAAAAATTATATTTCCAAGGTTAGCAATTTCAAACCTGAGTCGTTGCCTACTTGTATCATGTCAGGACCATGATAGGAGGAGGCTTCTATAAGAATATCATAATCCGGTGTAACATAAGGAGTCGCTCCAGAGTCTGGATGTCATCCTGAGATTGAAGAATTTATCGCAGTTATATAAAAATTGCTTGTAAGAGAGAATGCTTCTGGATGCGATAATGAAGGTGAGGATGAAGATTGATTTGAAGATGCAAATCCTCCAGGAAATTTTTTATCAAATCTCTTATAGCATTTATGTGCAAAGTGATCATTGCGAAAATAAATTTGACAGTATCCTCGGCCTTGTCCTTATCCTCGTCCTATGTTTCTTCCACCTTGATTTCTTTGGTTGTGCTGTTGATGGATAGATATATGTGATTTGCTAATTGTATGTGCTGAGAGAATAGTAGAATCTGACATCCTTTGAGATTGTAGTTGCAGAAGTATTTCATGAGAGGATAATATGTCATGAAGATTATCAAGCGACACTTGCTCCATGCGAGTTGTTATACTAAGAATAAAATTATCATATTGAGGTCCTAAATCTATAAGAACATGAATTAACAAATCTGGTTTTGAAACTAGATGCCCAATTACTTTTAAATTATTAGCAATTATTTTGATTGATTGAATATATTCATTGATAGATTTGTCTCCTCGTTGCATTGATTGTAGTTGCATGCGAAGTTGAAGCACCTGTGTTTGAGAGTGTGATGCAAAGGTTCGAGCAAGAGCTTCCTATATTTGTTGAGAGTTGTCCAACCCTACAATAATAGGAAGTATAGGCTCACTAAGTGACGAAATCATCCACATCATAATTAGTTAATCCTTCTTGCTCCAAACTGTATAATTAGGATCGTCTTCTTGGAGTTTAGGAGAGGTACCATATACAATTCCAAATAGATCATGAGCAAGTAATGATTGAAATTGCATCTTCCAAAGTAAATAATTATCATTATTAAGTTTAATAAGAAGATAGGATATGACATTTATAGATAAAGAGGAGAGTTGCGCCGCTTGATTTGTTTTCGTGGATGATGGTGAAGAAGATTCTGACATTGTATATGTAAAGAATAATAAAATTAGAGTTTTCTTTCTTTTTTCGTGCCAAGATTTGTTGATTCACAGCAAAACTGCAATTGATGAGACACTTGCGCAGGATGATATCTTGATTAGCTTCTCTTCACGTCTGGAAGGTGAGCTTGAGCTTGGCAAGCCTTGGAAATAGAAGGAAGAAATATTCGGAGGAAGAGAAGAAGCAGTGCCTAGTAGGAAGAGAAAAGGAAAAAGAAGATCGACATGAGGAGGAGCACTGTGACTTTTGTCGTGGAAGAGATTCATGACTCTGATACCATGTTAGAGTAATATGAATCGTAGAAAGAATTAAAAGTATTTTTCATTGATGTGTTTTGTACATAAACGGAATATTTATAGATATATTACAAGACCAAATCAATTGAAGTATTCAAATAAATATTCTAGATAAGAAAATGTTATCCTATCTAATTTGACAAAATCTATTTGATTAATTCTCTTTTAATTACCTTGTCGATCAACCTCTATGAATCGATACGTACGATTCTGTGATCCTCTTTTCCAAATTACATGGGCATGATGGGGTAGTAAGAGTCGAGCTCTCTAATCATAAGAATTAAGAAGAGATGTTATTGTCCCCACGGGAGGGCCTTGTGGCTAGCACAGTAGCAGAGTTATATCAATGAGTAAGGGTCAATTTCTGAGGGTTACAAGTCTCTCAGGGTGTCTGCCCTCCTGCTGCGTTAGCCTCTGGGAGGGACAAAATGCTCTCCATAATTTATCTCCTTCGTATTGGCTGTAAAGTCGATTGACAGAGACGCTGAAGACGAACGAATCATTTTTATTGCACCAAAGAAGAGCTGCTGCGTGGGCAGTAAGAGCAGGAGCAACATAGTCACGACGATTATTTATATATCATTTACAAGCATAAAAGGCAATACATGAAAAATAAAATGACTCTTGTTTGTGCAAAGGTTGGAACCGTCAATCTAGCGGCCCCTACCAGTCCGCCCCCGGGCCATCGTAAGGGAGGTAAATCACGGTGAACCTTTGACCCTTGAGATTCTTGTTGTTTGATTCTAGTGGTGCTCAAATTCGGCTTGGTTGTATACGTTTGAAGGTTAATTTGTTGAATTTTCCAACACTTGTATTCCAGATGATTTACCAATTTGTTCATTCGAGACATACTTTGAGTAAGATCCAACATCCGTGGTGGTTCGGTGATCGGAGAAAATGGGAACCTTGTTCTTCTAATTTCTTCTTCTTGTCATTTTAAACCAAGAATCCATTGTCTGGGACAGTTAATGGAACCAAAAGAGTGTAAAATACCCATAATAAGGCCAGTCTCCAAATCGAAATCACGTTGTGCCATACTCGGTAAAAAATCCTCTGGTATCCAATCAATGAATGCTATGGTTCAATTACTATACACTAATATGCACCACACTTTAATAAACTAATTGAATATGCTATATATGGCTGTCCCATTCACCACGTAGACACAAACATCCCTCAAGTTCACAAGGATTTTAATTTCCATGTAGATTTAAAGCAATTCTAGTCTAACTACCTTGCTATCTAACGTTCAAAAACAATATATAGTTCCCTCTTTACCGTTCACTGAATCATTGGCGAGGTCGACAGCCCTAGAACAGCAATCTCTGTGGCCTGCACCTATATATATGCTGACTGAGTTGCATCCCCTTTTATCGATAGAGAGAGATGGGGAGGAAGCCATGCTGTGCCAAGGAAGGAGTCAACAGAGGGGCATGGACGGGACTTGAAGACGAGATCCTCGTGTCCTACATCGAAACTCATGGAGAAGGCAAGTGGAGAAACCTCCCCAAGAAAGCAGGTGATCTATCTGTCATCCCAAGCAATAGCGGAGTCAAAAATTTCTATCCATCCGAGCTAATGACTAGATTAAAAATTGACCCGGGCTGATAACTAAGGTATAAATAAAATCAAAATTCTATATGGTCAAATAAAGTAAAATAAAAATTTTTACCCGGGCTGAAGTCCGGGTAAAACTATGCCTGGCTCTGCCCTTGTATGTACACATGATAAATTCTCCGTCTCGTATGCTATTCGCATTGACTCGTGCTGTCTCGAAGATTATTGAGTTTGGCGATGCAGGCCTGAACCGTTGCGGGAAGAGCTGCCGCCTGCGGTGGCTCAACTACCTGCGGCCCGGCATTAAGCGGGGTAACATCTCCGCCGACGAGGAGGAACTCATCATCAGACTCCACAAACTCCTCGGCAACAGGTGGCGTGTCCCTTTGAATATTGAAAAGGGAAGTTTTTAAGAGTAGATGTGACATGTTTCGCGCTGTGTGTGTATCCGCAGGTGGTCTCTGATTGCAGGGAGACTGCCAGGGCGAACAGATAATGAGATCAAGAATTACTGGAATACAACCTTGGGCAAGAGAGTCGTCGGAGTATCGTGCCAACCGAAAGGCAACACCGGCTTTATCCCCGACTCGGATCCATCTCCGGAGGCAGCAGCAGCTGCTGCTGCTGCTGGTCCAGACAAGAACACAGCCATCATCCAGACCAAGGCCCAGAGGTGCACCCGGACATTCTTCCACCTCCAACAAGCACCTGAACTCCAACCTTCATCTCCGGCGTCGCCGGCCCTGCTTGCTTATTCGCAGCAGCTCCACCAGCTGCTGACATCTAATTATGCTTCCTCACAAACAGCGCAAGAGGAGGAGATAGTCCAAGAGAGCGCAGAAGGAAGAGGAGGAGGAGGAGGAGACTTGACGGAGGAGCCATGCTTCAGCATGTCCCTTGGTGATGACGTCGCCTTCGTCTCCCAAGGACTGAGCGAGAACTTCCTCGACGTCGACATATCTTCCACGGACTTTCTTCTCGACACGGAGGACGAGTGGACGAACTTGCTCGACATGTAGCCATTAACTGAATGGAATGCTCTGCTGTAAATCAAGACCATCTACGATGAATAAATCAAATTAAGGAAAATTTTCCCTGTTGCGAGGTGTTATTATCTCTAATAATGTCGCCATTAGTTGATAATCCAATTTATTTTCGGTACGTAACTGCATTTTCTTTGTGTTTCAAGCAACTGTTGATTGCTGCTTGTTTGTTAAGCACTAATTGACATTTCAAAGTACACATTGACATCGCAAAACTGTGTGAGAGGAGAGGGGATTAATTTCTGGCCCATATGTTTACACATTTATTCCACTGATTAGTTTCTAATTTGTTGGATCGTATATGAAATTAATTCTCCCAATAAATATATTAATTTTTTGATTAACTAATTTTTCTCATATATTATTAATGTTTTGGCTCTTCGAGCAACGACATTATCGATGATGCAAAAGATTGAAATTAATCAGCGGTTTATTAGTCAGTTTTGAATTATAAATGAAAATAAATCGTGATAGATCTTTGTGGCCAGAGTTAATGTAACGTATGGAATAATGACACCTTCGGAGTAACGACATTATAGAGTACCATGAAAATGGGGTGTTTGCTACATAGCCGACCGAAAGTCTAATCGATTGGGAATTTATCACTTTTTTTATAAATAAATAAATTTAACTCGGGGATTAAATGTCTAGAATATTATAATATTCGCCTGTACTTAGTCGGGAAATGATGCATTATTCCTTGTACAAACAAAAGCAAGCTTTTTTAATTCTTCGAGTCCTATAATAAACGTATTCGTAGAACAATCATTGTGGTGTGCAGTGTAGTCGGCCTTGCACCGTACAATAATCGTGGAAGAAAGAGGACAAATTAATTCTACATAAAAGAATATTTTTATTATCTATAATAATAATTCCTTTCCCCTGTTTTTCTCTCTCACACTTTCCGTACCTAGTAATGGGAACATTTTTATTTTCACGAGGATAGTACAGTAATTAAGACAAACAAAATTTATAATAAAAATTTCGGAAAAGATCTAAAATTATTTTATATATTCAGATAATTTTTACGTTTTTTGGTCGTTACGTCAAAATTTATAAAATCCATTGTGATTTATCTCCCTCACAATAATCATAAGACAGACCGATAGGAATCGTTAGATTGACGATTTTAATTTTTTACATAATATGAATATTTTTTTTTGACATTTACATCGTTAAGAGTAAAAATAATTTTTATGCATGTCCATGAAGAAAATTCTTAATTATATTTGAATGGTCACGACTATAAATTATTTTTCTGATTTATCTCATTTCGTAGAGTCGATATTTAATAGATGTTGACTTAAAAAGACCAATAGAAACTTTATTTTGCCTTACATTTAGCTTAAACATTATCAATGATGAATTTGAGCGTCAAAAGTGACTATATATATATAAAAGTTACCTCTGAGTATTGGTGGCATTTCTATTATTTATCATCTGACCACTTATGCATTATAATTCAATCCTTGAATTATAGGAGATCGGACGATGAATAATAAAGATGCACACGAATACTCATGGATAAATTATATAAAACATATATATATACAGAGACATACTTGATGTGAGGCCAAATTAAAGAGGCGATCGACTAAGTCCATTTTTTAAATAGTTCAAATTTCTCTTCAAAAGGACCCAAAAAACAATGTGAAAGGCTCAAAAACTAATTCATCAATATTTTTTTTTAAATTTGATTCAGGTCCTTCAAATTTTAAGCACGACAAAATTTGAAAACATTAGATGTTCAAAACAAAGCAACAAATATAGATAATAAATAAAATTGTCATAAACTCTTTATACTAAAGTATAAACTAAGTTACAAAAACATGGACATATATAAATTAATCCATGCATATATAGCTACCACTTTGTATACAACTAATCTTCCCGCAAATTAAAAACAGGCGATTTGTTTTTCTTCAATTAATTACGTCCTTTTCGTTGATTTTTCAATTATTTTTGTCCTTTTCTCGGTTCTTTTGTTTTTCCCCCTCTTCACAAATAGAAGAAGAAGAAAAAAAAAACACTACAAATTATGAATTAACATCAATCAAACAAAGTCCTCCCGCCACCGTTTCATCCACCTATACAATACAATTTGGTGACTCCAGAAAATGACTATCAGCGCGACCACGTTCCACCTTCAAGTCAATCTCGTGCAACTAATAAAAATAATCGCCGCCCCTCCCTCGAGGCATGATGTGATTGTAAGAAATGAAATGGCTTTTTATATCATTAGAGTTCGAGATTCGCGATCGGATATATTATAAGTTCGAGAAATTTTATGATTCATTTATATTTTTTAAATTTATTTTATTAATAGATAAAAAAAATTTCGAAATTAATCGGATCATAAAATTTAAATATTTACAATATTAAAAAAATAAAAACAATCTCCTTTCGCCCCTTATTTTTCCATAGATTTTACTTTTAAAAAAAAATAATGTAAAATGTATTTTTATTACTGCAATAAAAGACTATTCATTCGCTTAAATATTTCCATCCATCGATTTCACAATTAGCAGAAAAAAAAATTACGAGAATATTATATTTCTTAAATTGTTGGTCAAGAACAGTAAAAAAGTTTTTTTTTTAATTCGAATAAAAATTTTAAATGTTATATTGAAAATTCATTATATCAGTTCGTGAGCAATCATCATGCCGTGGGGACATATTTTTGATTAGGACTATGATTGTAGCACGCGTTTCTACGAATTAAACTCGTGCGATGGAACGATTGAGTGAATGCAATTTGAATAGAGAGGTTAGAGTCGAAGTTCTGCACCACGGCACATAAAGTTCGGACAGGAAAAGCAGCAACAGTTAACGAATCACTAAGAAAAGAGCTGCGTAGGACAGGACCCACTCGGGAGACACGAAAGCCACATCTTAACGTCGCTAGTAGATGCCGCATAAATCGTCCCTCTTCCAACCGCTACAGTGTGAATGTGAGATCTGACAAGTATTATTAAGAACATCAAGGGTTGACCCGGGCATAGTTTTACCCATCCGGGTAAAAAAAAATCATTTATCTTATTTGATCATATAAAAATTTTGACTTTATTTATTTATGTTGTTAGCCCGAGGTTAATTTTTAATTTAGCTATTAACCCGGATGGATAGAAATTTTTGACTCCGGTATTAAGAACATGTGCAGCCTAGTACTTATTATAACAACGAATTTTAGCTCTTTGCATCTATAAATTTAAAATTCATTACAGATATATAGTTTAATATGTTTTTTTTTGTGAACTACTATTACTATATATTATTATTTTTTCAATATGCGCAATAAGAAATAATAAATAATTATTTAGAAATAATATTGTTCCGAAGAAAATGCATTGAAAACATTTATACGGTGCTAATTTTGCGTATAGAAGTAGATGGAAAAGCGAGTATTTTAAAGTTCTATGGCCTTCGACTTTAATATTTAAAAATTTCAATGACAATGAATTTGAGAGAAAATTTCACTATCACTACTATATATTTATTAATTGCTCAAGATCCTCTTCGTAATCTACATATTAATTTCAATCGTTATTATTTCTAAACATATCTACTTCGAACAAAATTGGACCATGCCAACTGATAGTTTATTATTTCTAAACATATCTCATGACTATTCGTCTATCTGATTAATGTGAAGTATATGTCACTAATTAAGATGGGAAATGCAACTAATGCAATTCTAATTTATGAAAACTTTGAAAGGGAAAATTCCTCGACAATTTACCAAACACAGCTGCTGAAGTTCGGAATTGCCCAAAACACGCACTATAATTTCAGAATTACCAAATCGCGTGTGTAATTTTCAAAATACCCCTCCTGCCAAACAGGTTGCAATTTAATACAGAGAAAGATTTGCATCCATCCGAGACACAACTGGAAATCCCGAGCCATCAAAATGTCACTTCCAGCCGCGTGGGAGCGCCAACCCCATGCTGTTGATGAGCACCACACACAGCTTCCCTCCGCAAACCAACTGAGCAACACCATTTTTGATGAAACCTTAGTAATTATCAACGACATCACTGCTCCCACAAATATATCAGCACTTAATCCAGAAGTTGGCGCAGCTCACTCACCAGCCGCTTCACATAGTATTATCATGTATGTATGTGTTTTTATTCTTGAGACTGCTATGAGGTTAATAAATGCATTCTAGGTGGTTGTATAGCCAAGTTTGCCACACACTCATAAATACGAGGTAGGCATATCATACCAAAGTAGATCAATGCACCCATAATTGCGATGCAGGAGATTCATAACCAAGTTTTGTCGCCACCTAAACAAATTCCACCTAACTTAAAAGGTGATGCTTTCAATTAAATTCCACGATTACTGAAGTACCCTGATTGATATTCCCGACACTAGGAGATTCAATCTGTCCGAGATAGTCGGTGGTGCTGGCAATGAAATTCCCAACACCACCGTCTACCTAAAATTTAAAATCCCAGCACCATCGAAGATTGAAGCTGGCTGGTCTGGATAAAAAGTGATGTTGGGAATTTAAATCCCAGTAACATCGTGGTCCCGAGCTTCAAATTCTCAGCACCATTAAGGTTCAACAAATTTGAGATAAAATCTGGTGCTGAGAATTGAAATCTCGTCACCACCGTGGTGCTGGGATTAAAACTCCCAACACCATGGAGGTTCAACAGTTCGGGATAAAAGGTGATGCTGACAATTGAAATATCGTCACCATTGTGGTCCTGCGATTAAAACTCTCAGCACCATGGGGAATGAACTTGTCGAGATAAATGGTGGTGCTGGTAATTTATATATCAGCACCACCGTGGTAATGAGATTCAAACTCCCAGCAACACCATGGTGCTGGGAATCTAATTCACTAGACCAGGGAGATATAAGTTGTCGACATTAAGGGTGATGCTGGGATTTGAAACCTCAGCAACACTATGGTCCTGTGATTAAGACTCCCAGCACCATTGGCATTGGACTGGTCGAGATAAATGGTGGTGCTGAGAATTTATATCCCAGCACCACCGTGGTAATGAGATTAAAACTCCCAGCAATATCATGGTGTTGGGAATGTAATTTTCAGCACCATGTACATATAAATTGCCGCAATTTTTGGTGGTGCTGGGAATTGAAACCCCAGCAACACAGTGATTCTGCGTTTAAAAATCTTAGCACCAGGGAGATGGAACTAGTCGAGATAAATGGTGGTGCTGGGAATTTATATCCCACCAGCTGGCCTCGATATAAATTTCACCATGGAGAGGGAACACAGTGAGAAAATAGTTGTCTTTGTCAATTTATATTGGAGATAAATAAAGTCCTTTAGGCGGGTCGAGTGCAAGCGTGACCTATACTATCATTCTCCACCTTTCCTTAGGCTCCTAAACAGTAGTTATGAAAATTAATGCTCTGTGCCAACATTCAGACGAGTGTGCCAATTGTCACGCACCCATAACTGCCGGTAGGAGTGTGAGAACTAAGTATCCCTCTGCGCGTAAACCCTATAAATGTCTTCATCTTCCATTCCATATAAACTGTTCATAATTTCAACATTGAAAGGTCCATCAATGGGTTTCGGTAAAAACCCATTGATGGCCCTATCCACATCAAATGTTCTAATTAGTTAAGTACATAATTGGGAAACCTAACCATAAACTCTCATCCTCCACTTGTCTTCAGGCTTCTAAAGCCTAGTTAAAAAAATTCAGCCTACTTGTCTAGCACACTACATATAATAGTGTTGATTTTAAAAACATTTTCAGGGACGACCCCCTTCCTGATGAAGTGTTAATATTTTTGGAAACAATTGAATCAAATTGGAGGGATAGAGAGGTAGATGATCAAGATTCCATAAATCTGTCCCCAAGTAATATTCCATCTTCATCTCAGTTTACTGATGTGGGGAATAGAATTACCAGTGATCAACACCTTGATATAAATAGAGAAGCTTCTTCCATACTCGAAGAAGAGTTTGTCACTGCTACCACAGTAGATCATAAATATTTTGAATAAACTTGGAGTGAAGAGGAGGTAAGTGATATACATGCGATAGAAGAGTTAGAATATACAAATCCTTCGGAAGAATTCTTAGCTGATGATATCCAACATGAAGAAGGTGAGTTAAACCCAGATCAGTACAGTGACTTAGAGGAAGTGTTCCCAATTGCTGATGATCCCTATGTTTTAAATCCACAAATAAGACTATTGGCATATGTTAGTTCATCAGATCCAAATGAATTTTTCACTGGACAAGTTTTTTCATCTCGACAAGAGTTTAAAGATGCACTAGTAAGGCATGTGATGCTAAAAACCGGATACAAGTTGATTGACACGGACTTAATAGAATTAAAGTTATTTGCTTTAGTGACCTTGTTCATGGAGTCTAGTTGCAAGTGGAGACGTGGAGTTCAACTGTTACAAAATATGTAGCGCATGAATGCGGTGTTAGGAAACAATGAGATCACCATGCTTGCACATCCACATTTGTAGCAAACCAGATTGTAGGACGGTTAGCTACTTCTGATGATTACAAACCAAGTTCAATTCGAAGAGAAATTCAAGCTAGGTTTGGTGTTAACATTTCATACAAGAAAGCATACACAGTCAGACATAAAGCATTAAAAAGAGTGGTAGGTGATTTTGATCAGGCGTATATTGATCTTCCAATGTACTTGCGTGAGTTAAGAGTTAGAGATCCTGATACATATGTTGCAGTACTAAGAAATGGTGAAAATCAATTCTAGCGATGTTTTTGGGCATTTGGTGCTTGTGGAAGAGTATTCAGGTCTTATTTGCGAAAACTAATTGGAATTAATGATACACATATCACTGGCAAGTACCCTGGTGTTTTGCTAATGGCTACTGTCGTTGACGGTAATGCAAAAATTATGCCAGTTGCATTTGGAATTGTCGAAGTTGAATGTGGATCTGCCTGGGAGTGGTTTTTGGATCACGTAAAGACATTCCTTGTTGTCATGCCAGAGTCGTTGAGCATTGTATCGGATAGACATCGGGGGATTATATCAGCAGTTAACAAAGTGTATCCATCTGCCCATCATGCTTTTTGTTGCTATCACTTGTCTTGTAACATGGTAACTGATACCCGGGATAGATCCTCATTAGGTTTATTTTGGCGTGAAGCAATACAAGAGTTGAGTTTGATCAATTAATGCAGAACATGCATGACAAACACAAAGATGCATATGCGTGGCTACAAAAGATCGATCCAAAAAGATGGGTCAATGCACACTTTACTGGGAGGAGGTACACAATGTTAACCACTAATTGTTCTGAGAGTTTAAATGCATTATTCAAGGAAACACGTGAACTCCCCATCACCAGTTTAATAGACAATACTAGAAGAAAGGTTGCTCAATGGTTCTTTAACCGTAGGGAAGAATCTTCAAAAAGGTCAGGTTTTCTAACACCTTATGCCATTAAAGAGATTGATGAAAGGAGAGAAAGAACTCGATTATATTCAGTATTCCCATACTCACAATCGGAAATGGAAGTACAGACAATAGCTTCTTCGTATATTGTTGATTTGGATAGGCGAAGTTGCATCTGCGGTGAGTTTCAAATTTCAGGAATTCCTTGCTCGCATGCTATTGCAGTCATCATATATCGGAACATGGATCCATATCGTTATTGCGAGCATTATTTTCTGAGGGAAATCTGAGAGGCCACTTACATGGATCGTATTTACCCATGTCGAAGTAAGAAATTTTGGCCTAATGGTGACAAAATTTTTGGAGTTCTACCTCCTCGTAACCTTGTGCAGCCCGGGCGAAGAAAAAAGGCATGCATTGAGTCTAAACATACTGGGAGGGTGAAAAATAAATACAGCAGATGCAAACAGCTTGGGCATAATAGGAGGTCTTGTAGAATGCCACCGCCTACTAATTCCTAAGTGTAAATAGTGGTTCTGTAAATATTTGTAAAGGAAACAATGTTAATGTTAATGTTAAGCTATTTTACAGAATTGTAATGTAAATATTTGTTACGCTACTTTGCAAAATTGTAATCTAAATCCGTCCGACCGCACCCGATCCGTCAATATAAAACTCCCCGGTGCCAGTTCAAACATCTCAACACCATATTTCATTCGGCAATTTACCAAACATCTCAACACCATTTTTCATTTCTCTCTCGCTCCTTGCGTTCTGTCTCTCGTGAAATTGCGCTTCCATTCCCCGGTGCCGGTTCAAACTCCCCGGTTCCAGTTCAAACTCTCCAGTGCCAGTTCAAATCCCCCGGCGCCAGTTAATTCAGAGTTTATCCACTACAACTCCTTGTCCGTCAGGAAGGCTTACACTACTCAATTTGAAGAAATGGTAAGCTTTAGATTTTAATTCAGTTAAATAAACCATTTGTGTATGGAGGATTCATAGCATTTTTTTGGGTCCCAGGTTGAATTCTTTAAAAAGATCCACCCTTCATATTATGATAACTGGCATCCTGGCCTGGCTGATAAATTTTCTAATGCAAATTTTTCCGTGCGTCGAGTCCAGGGTCCCAGACAAAGCTCTTCGTAAGAAATTTAATAATCTTTGTAAATATCATATTTTATAAGCTAGCAATGGACTAATAATTTATATTTTTTTACAGCTATGATTGTGCATTTTTTATAATATGATACATTGAGAGCCTACTATTTGGGTACCCTAAAAGATTCAGACAGCAAGATATGAGGAGCTATAGATTCGTGGTGGGGAATAGAATAATGCGCAGCTCACAATTTTGTTTGCAATTATGACTGTGCTGTATTGTGGGATATGTTATAAGAGTATACAAAGTTTTATATTTGTAACTACACCAAGGTGCCTGCCTGTATAAGTCATTAGTCAGTTGCAAAGTGTAAATCCAATTTGTGTAGTATCTGTACAATTATGGAATATATATACTTTGTTAAATGTGTGAACCACTTCGACTTTATGATTTTGTGATGGGATTTGTACGTGGTGTTGGGAATTAAATTTTCAGGACCACTGTATTCCTGGGATTAAAATTGTCAGCACCACCTTATTTCTCGTCAGTTCGAAACTGTACGTGGTGCTGGGAATTCGCTTTCCAGGACCACTGTGTTTCTGGGATTAGAAATCCCAGCACCACCTTATTTCTCGGTCAGTTCGAAAAAGTAAGTGGTGCTGGGAATTCACTTTCCAGGACCACTGTGTTCCTGGGATTAAATTTCCCAGCACCACCCTATTTCTCGGTCAGTTCGGAACTGTACGTGGTGCTGGAAATTCAATTTCCAGTACCAATGTGTTCCTGGGATTAAAAATCCCAGCACCACACTATTTCTCGGTCAATCTGAAAAAGTAAGTGGTGCTGGGAATTCACTTTCCAGGACCACTGTGTTCCTGGGATTAAAATTCCCAGCACCACCTTATTTGTCGGTCAGTTCGGAACTGTACGTGGTGCTGGGAATTAAATTTACAGTACCACTGTGTTCCTGGGATTAAAAATCCCAGCACCACCTTATTTCTCGGTCAGTCCGAAAATGTACGTGGTGCTGGCCATTCAGTTTCCAGGACCACTGTGTTCCTGGGAGTAAAATTCCCAGCACCACCTTATTTCTGGCGATCAGAAATTATGCGTGGTCTTTGGGAATTCAATTCGAGACCACGTATTCACAGGATTAAAAATGCCAGCACCACTTTATTTCTCGGCCAGTTCTAAAATGTACGTGGTGCTGGGAATTAAATTACCAGGACCACTGTGTTCCTGGGATTAAAAATCCCAGCACCACAGTTTTTCTCGGCCAGTTCGAAACTGTACGTGGTGCTGGGAATTCACTTTCCAGCACCACTGTGTTCCTGGGATTAAGATTCCCAGCACCACATTTTCAGAAATCAGGCCCCGTGCCACGTGGCACGCGGCCGAAACTGGGAGGTAGGAGGATCAGAAGAAAGTTTCCTCGACGCAACAACATTTGAAGCCGTTAGGTCTTTCAGTCCATCTCAAGATTTCGGAATTTGGACTCCTCTAGGTCCATCAATGAGTTTTGATCAAAACCCATTGATGGCCCTAGTCACTTCATCTTCGGTCCAATCCAACTCCAGTGCCTTTGGGACTTGGCCCTTTGTGTATCGTGTCCAAAATTTCTGATTTTCAAGGTAGGATTAGGTTTACACAGCCAATTTTTAGAAATCCGGCCCTGTACCACGTGGCACGCGCCCGAAACTGGGAGGTAGGTGGATCAGAACAAAGTTTCGTTGACACAACAACATTTGAAGCTGTTAGGTCTTTCAGTCCATGTGAAGATTTCGGAATTTGGACTCCTCTAGGTCCATCAATGAGTTTTGGTCAAAACCCATTGATGGCCCTACTCACTCATCTTCGATCCAATCAATCCAAGTCCATCGGGTTCGGGAAGTGCCCTCGCGGTATCGTGGTCCAAAATTTCGATATTCAAGTCTGATTAGGTTTACATATACCATATTTTATAATCACCTTCGTACACGTGGCACGCGATCGAAACTGGGAGGTAGGTGGATCAGAACAAAGTTTCATCGACACAACAACATTCAAGCTAGGTCTTTCACCATGTCAAGATTTCAATTGATTTTAAGGTCCATCAATGGATTTCGCCAAAACCTATCGATGGCCCTACTCAGACCATCGTTCTCGGGATTATAATCGCCAAAGACCACTTTATTTCCGTGCACTGAAGTGTACGCAATCGAATTGAAATCCTGTGACCACCGCGTGTTCTCGCCATTTAACAGACGTGGTCCCGAGAATCAAATCTCAGACCACCTTATTCCTCCAATTCGAATCAGACGTGGTCCTGGGAAATAAATTCCCAGGACCACTTTATTTCTGGGATTATAATTACAAGCACCACCATATTCTTCGGCCAGTTCAAAATTGTACGTCATCCTGGGAATTAAAATCCCAGGACCATAGTGTTCCTGGGATTTTAATTCCCAACACCACCTTATTTCTCGCCTACTAAAATCAGACGTGGTGGGACTTTAATTCCCAAAGACCAAAGGTGTTCTCGGATTTAAATTCTAACCACCGTGATTTCTGGCCAATAAATCAGGTGGTGCCGAGAATTAAAATACCAAGACCACTATGTCGGGACTTTATTTCCAGACCACCTTATTTCTACTACCAAATTGTAAATTGTCGCCGAACTTTAATTCTCAAAGACTCAGTGTCTCTGGGATTTTAATTCCCAGCACCACCCTATTTCTCGGTCAGTTCAAAATTGTAGGTGGTGCTGGGAATTAAAATACCAGGACCACTGTGTTGCTGGGACTTTATTTCCCATGACCACCTTATTTCTACTCGAATTGTACATGGTGTCGAACTTTAATTCTGCACGGTGTTCTCGGATTTTAATTCTCAAGACCACCATATTTCTTGGCTGGGCCAAAATCAGACGCGGTGCCGAACTCAAATCCTGTAATCCATCGTATTCCTGGGAATATAATTCCCAGGACCACTTTTTTAGATCTGAACCAGTTTGAATTTGGATGTGTTGTTGGAAAATTAAATACCAGGACCACTGTGTTCCTGAGATTTCATTGCCAGCACCATCAAAGTATTCAACAATATATTATATAACATTTATTAAAGCTCAAACAAAAGTAATAAACAAATTTACAGTCACTGTTGATCTATGGAAAGCAATACCATTTACAAATTAACAAAATTCATGAATTACAACAATGCATTGTCACACTGCCACCTGAACTTTTCTAAAATTACATCAGGAAGAACTCATCCCTTAAAATTGAGACTGAGACATCTATTCTGAATTTGGTCATGTCTGCTTGTTTGAAGTCCATCTTCTCACCATAAAGCAGACATCTCATGTATTGCATCACAAAGAAGACACAATCATTGCTGTAAAAATGCAAAGAAAAATTTTATATTTCAATTCAAAAGTATACTTTTCACGTTCAGTATTTTTCTTTTAGTACCTTGCTACTTGTCGGGGGACAATCAAAAATGTAAACTAAGCTGTCGATGGGGTAATAAGCTTGTAAACATGGATGAATTGTTGCAAGCTCCTTAGGTGAATATCCTTTAAATTGGGATACCTATTATTACACGATGACTAAGTTAAGATAACTATTCATTTACAGATAACTAAGTTAAATTGATGGAATATCCATATTTAAAAAAATTAACTACTCACCACTGCTTCAAAATCAGCTTTTGATCTTCCTCCGTATGAAATGGAGTTGTAATGATTGAAAGTCATTGCTTTTGTGTCGATACACAACAGGTGAAAGTGAGTTTGGTCAGTATTTAGAGGTATAAAAATATATCTAACCTCTCCATCATTCATATCCGTGTTTATGATTTGTGTTGTGGCAGTCTTCCACGATAATCTTAATGCTGACTGTAATTGTGTGTAGAGGAAAATATTTAAACAATTAGTATAACATCTCATGTCGTGAAAATAGCAGATAATTTAACTTCCTTACAATGAACACGGATGAGCAATACACAGACTTGTTATATGACCTACATGAAGAGGAGACCCCCCTAAAAAGAATTGAGCAAAATGTATCGATAACCTCCCAATCAGGAAAATGCAGATTCATTAACTCCAGAGTATAAAGAATTCAGAGTTAATGAAAAAGGAGCTTCCTCCCAAACATAACCTGTAATCGGTCTACAAAAAAATTTAATGGTAAATAAATATTTGCACTTTATAATATTGTAATAAAATTTTTGAATGTAATGGTGGATGTAACTACCATACTTTATTTTTTCTAAACTTTTTAGCAAGTAGGTCACATCGGCATCTTGTTTTTGGTTCTTTCATTGCCTTACATTTTTTCTTGACATACTATAATACAAAAATTATATTAGTTATTTAAATAAAATAACACAAACTAATTTTGGGAAGTATTCTGACTAACCGCAATGGCTTCCATTCTCATTTGGTTGAGTTTATCAATTATTGCTTCATCCCTCTCAAGATCTTTTTCATCTTCTTCCACAATACAGATAGTATCCCCCGCTTGCAATTCATCCATACCAATTTTTTGTTTGCCTTTCTTCGCAAATACTTCTACTTCATTTACAGCTTTATCAGGTTGTCATTCTAATAACTCAACATCATAAATTTCTGTCTTTTTTCTTTTGCTTTGAGGTACCAATTTTGCCCACAGTGGACAATCAACGGGAGTATCCCTGTAATCATAGCGGGTTCTATCTCGCCGTCTTGTTCTGCTGGCAATTGGTTCCGATTGAGGTTGAGGGTCAACTTCGGGCTTGTTTGATTCAGCCTCCATACCTTCTCTTCCTATAATTTCTATTAGTTCTTTTACCCTTTCGGTTAGTGCCATGTTTTCCATTCTTAACTCTTTGAGTTGTCTCTGATAAACTAAACACTCATGACATTCACTAGTAGGGTATTTTTCTTGTATAGTTTGTGATGATGATGTCTCTATTGGATGAGGAGTATTTTCAATATAATAGTCAACCTTATCAAGCAATATATTTTCACTACGAGTACAGACTAGATCAACAATGACCTATCAAAAAATCAACAATTATTTAGATAATGAAAATGAAAAAAAGCTAAGTTGTGGTCTTCTATTTACCTGTTCAGGTGAGACTTGCTCCAATAAATTCCTCACCTTGCTAATATGTGAAGGAGTTGCCCTCCACTTATTTATTCGTGGCCCTTGGGTATTGTATGGTCTCTGGATTGGGACATGTTCCAGAAACCAAGCCTGCTCATATCCAAAGTGTTACATACTTATGTAAATATAAAAGAAAAATTAATTTAGTAAGAAAGAACTTACAGCCAAAAGCCCGGCAAATCCCTTTAGGTAAGGAATTCGACTCTTCTGCGCAACTGTATTAGTAGATGAACATAGATCTCCAATAGTAGGCAATTGTGGAGCCATAAATTGATGGATGACTTCGACTCAATTGAAACTACCTATGTTGTCAAAAATCATCTACAATATCTACAAGACCTATGAGGACCTTATATGTAGTAGTACAGAACAACACACAAGCAAATATATACAAAACATACAACTTACAAAATACCAAAATATCTTCATCTACTTCTACTCTAGTAGAAAAGGTTTTAAGCAAAAACTCTAACCTCGATCTACTTGGTTCTTTTTTGGAGAATTGAGAATTGAAAAGAGCATCTGACGCAATAGTTGAATTCATAGGAACATAAGCCCTTCTATCTGCAATACCGAGCAAAAGGGACATCTCTTCTGGTGAAAGCAACTGGCACAGTTGAAAACTTAAAGCTTTGACTTGTCGAATCCCAACTTTGAAATATATTGACCAATATGTCACGGATTTGTGGAATGTCTTGTATATTCAAAAAAATGGCAAATGAGGTTTATTTAATGATCTCTCTGTGCCTTTCATGTAAACAAATAGACGGACGTTGCTTTGCTTTGGCACATGGACCTCCAAAAAATTCAATAAAGTGGCCTAAAACGCTGGTCCATTGGAGTTTCTTCGCACACTCATCATTTCCCTAACAATTTGAAAATACAAAATTTTAAAAACCTTATTTATTCCTTCATTCATTTTGTAACTGTAAAAAAAAAATTAGAGAATTCGCAATGCTTAGCAATAATCCTGTTAAAAAAACTTTAGGGCCCTATTTATCTAATTCAGATACAGATTAAAAAGATCGTCCATTTGTATTTGAATATTTGAAACCATTCCAAAATCGTAACCGAAAAATCATTTTAAACATATGACATACTTCATATTCGACTAAAGCAAGGAATGCGACACATACCTTGGCCGGTGAAGAAGAGGTTGAACCAGATGCTTGACTCATTCTGCAATAATGAATGGTAGACAAAAATCTTATGAGATGTACGCCTTTCAACGGAAACCCTACAATCGAGTAAGAAATGGGTAAAACTCTAGTTAAATGAGAGGACGACACCATATTACCTCGAAGTGTCTCGTCGAAATCCAAAAACTCGGAAGCTAACGGAATGACGCAGGAGGAAAATTGGAGTCTAAGAATTTTCAAATTTTTGTTCGCTCGAAGATTTCCCGGAAGCTGAAGACACGAAAACACTAATGTGGTGACTCGTTTGGATGGGACGTTTGGATGGCTCGGGATTTGGAAATGTGGCTCGGATGCATGCGGAATCTCTGCATTAAAAACGTTGTTTGACAGGAGGGGTATTTTAGGAATTACGCACGCGATTTGGTAATTCTGAAACTATAGTGCGCGTTTTGGGCAATTTCGAACTTCAGCAACACGTTTTGGTAAATTGCCGAAAATTCCTTCAGGTGGTGATATGATTATTTTTGAATCAGTAAAAAATTATGGTTATGCAACTATGATTATGTAATACGTCGATGAGTCACGATTGAACCATGATCACGACAAATTGGATTGAGGTTGGGTTGATAATTCTCTCGGCCATAGCCGATCCTATTTGTTCAGATGCCCTAAGTGAAACAACTACATTTGAGCCCTTCTATAAAAAAAAAAAAAATTGGATAAAAAATAAGTCTCTTTGTATATAAAATTTTGAAAAATAACTTTGGGCCTTGAGCGAGAGCCTCAGTTGCTCTGGCCCAAGGCCGACTCTGCTCTCGGCCAAATTCTAGCCTCGTCGTGTCACAAATATCGCGAGTCATAGGAAACCTATATCTAAGATAGAGTTAGCATGATAAAAAAAAAAATCTATGTTGGATTGGATTGCAGTGAAATGGATGTTTGAGTATCTATATTCAAAGTAAGGTTGGCTTTAATTATTTTGTTAGGGAATAATAGCTTGATGGTTAAATTGTAGAAAAGTGTTGGTTTGTGTGATACTAATTGGTTTTTAATTTCAAAATTTGTACAATATCTTCGCATAAAAGGTATGCATTTCTCAGTCGACTTATCATTTTATAAATAAAAACATATATTAGAGCCTCATGACCATTAGATGAGAAACAAATATATAATGCTAGCTTGGATTTTTATTTTAGGATTTTGTTTAACTATCTTTTTTTTTTGGATAATTTTTTTTTAAACTCTAAATGTATGCTTTGATAAAACATCATTTTAATATGCAGGTAAAATTATGTTATTCTGTGCTAAAAAAATTTGGATTTGAATTGAATAAATATAGAAAGAATATATTGAGACATTCTAAAGCGTGGTACGAAAAGTAAATATTTAAAATGAAAAACATTCACTTGGAAAAAGAAAGTTTTTTTTTTTTTTGCGAAATGATCACTATTTCTAATTTATTTATATGTATAAAAAGGGAGTATGAATTTTTTTTTTAAAAAATGGAAAATTGAGTGTATGATTAAAATTCTTTGACTGTGTAAAAAGGAATATAATTAACAATGGAAATCTCTGTTCATTATTTTCTGTCCAAATTGAACTGGAGTCTATTCCATTGAAGGATTTCATCGCTTCAGAAAAAAAAAATAAAATAAAATCGTCACATTAGCGACTTCATCGCTTTAGAAAAGTTCCGCCGTATGCTTGCCATATGTGCTCCTATATTTATCTCCTTCTAAAAGTACGAAATAGTCATAGAAGAATTGCTAATGTGACGATATTATTATTACTATTATTATTTTAACAAAAAAGAATATTATTATTATTATTTTCACTCCCATTGCCATGTGTTTTTTGCTTTTGATTCAGGACATCAAGAACCATGTATCTTCCATTTCATTAGATCTTTTTAATTCGTAGGTTCAAATAATTGCCTGCGACAACAATCAGGCTCAAATAATTGCCTACAATAACAAGCGATGTCTCCTCCATGGCCTGCCTTCGAACACTGCAAAGCGAGCACATCGTCACATGCATTTTGTTTGATAAGGAGATAACATTAATTACCGGTGATCATAATGATCTTGGTAGGCCATTTCATATCTTCGTCAAATAATATTTCCATGAGTGATGAGATAGTAATACAGTTTGTCTTTACAACTAAGATCATGGTATATCCATGAGGGTTGTCATTTGGTGGTAGTGTCGATGAGTTAAGAAAAAGGAAAACAGTTAATAGACGGATAACTGTAATATGTCACATAGGAATGTTACAGTTGCATTCCTTTGGTCTGTCTTCTTTTGGGGAGCAGCATCAGTCCAGATTTTAGATAAAAGTTTTTTTATAAATAAGGAAGGAGTGCTGCATGGAGTGTTACAGTGAACTGCTACAGATCGATGCTATAGTATTTTGTTATAATTTTTTTTTGTTTGAATAAGGACGGAGTGCTATAGTTCACAATAAAAATATTTCATTTTAGAGATCGAAAATCGATCTCTAAATGCATTAGAAATCGTTTTAGAAACTGAAATTTTCAATTCCTAAATTCATGGTCTCTAATCTTAGAGACCGATTTTTTCATTCGGTCTCTAATTTTAAAATCGATTTTTTCGATCGGTCTCTAATTTTAGAGATCGATTTTTTAATCGGTCTTTAATTTTAGAGATCGAATGGAAAAAATTGGTCTCTAGCTTAGAGACCGATCGAAAAAATCGATCCCTAACTTAGAGACCAATTTTCCTATCGGTCTCTAATTTAGACATCGATTTTTTTATTCGGTCTCTAAATATAGAGAATGAATTGATCTCTAAGTTAGATACCGATTTTTTCATTCGGTCTCTAAATATAGAGAATGAATTGAATTTAGAGACCGAATTGAATTCGGTCTCTAATCTTATATGACATCGATATGTACGATTCTGTGATCCTCTTTCCCACATTGCATGGGCATGATGGGGGCAGTAAGAGCCGAACTCTCTAATCATAAGAATTAAGAAGAGATGGCAAGAGTTGCGTTGCATCATGAGACGAATTTTCAAGGGTTACAAATCTTTCAGAGTGTCTGTCCTCCTGCTGCGTTAGTCCCTGAGTGAGATAAAATGCTCTCTGTAATTTATCTCTTTCGTATTGACTGTAAAATTAATTGACAGAGATGCTGAGAACGAATGAATCACTTTTATTGCACCACTTTTATTGCACCGAAGAAGAGCTGCTACGTAGACAGTAAAAGCAAGAGCAACACAGTCACGATGATTATTTATACGTCATTTACGAGCATAAAAGGCAACACAGGAAAAATAAAATGACTCTTGTTGTTTGATTCTAGTGGTGCTCAAATTCGGCTTGGTTGTATACGTTTGAAGGTTAATTTGTTGAATTTCCCAACACATTTTTTCCAGATGATTTACCAATTTGTTCATTTGAGACATACTTTGAGTAAGATCCAACATCCGTAGTGGCTCGGTGATCGAAGAAAATGGGAACTTTGCTCTTTTAATTTTTTCTTCTTGTCATTTTAAACCAAGAATCCATTGTCTCGATGTTAACCCTGTAGGACAGTTAATGGAACCAAAAGAGTGTAAAATACCCATAATAAGGCCAGTCTCCAAATCGAAATCACGTTGTGCCGTACTCTGTAAAACATCCTCTGGAATCCAATCAATGAATGCTATGGTTCAATTACTATACACTAATATGCACCACACTTTAATAAACTAATTGAATATGCTATATATGGCTATCCCATTCACCACGTACACACACACACACACGCCTCAAGTCCGCAAGGCTTTTAATTTCTATGTAGATTTAAAGCAATTCTAGTCTAACTACCTTGCTATCTAACGTTCAAAAACAATATATAGTTCCCTCTTTACCGTTCACTGAATCATTGGCCAGGTCGACAGCCCTAGAACAGCAATCTCTGAGGCCTGCACCTATATATATGCTGACTGAGTTGCATCCCCTTTTATCGATCGAGAGAGATGGGGAGGAAGCCATGCTGTGCCAAGGAAGGAGTCAACAGAGGGGCATGGACGGGACTTGAAGACCAGATCCTCGTTTCCTACATCGAAACTCATGGAGAAGGCAAGTGGAGAAACCTCCCCAAGAAAGCAGGTGATCTATCTGTCATCCCAAGCAATAGCGGAGTCAAAAATTTCTATCCATCCGAGCTAATGACTAGATTAAAAATTGACCCGGGCTGATAACTAAGGTATAAATAAAGCCAAAATTTTATATGGTCAAATAAAGTAAAAAAAAAAAAATTTACCCGGGCTGAAGTCCGGGTAAAACTATGCCTGGCTCTGCCCTTGCATGTACACATGATAAATTCTCCGTCTCGTATGCTATTCGCATTGACTCGTGCTGTCTCGAAGATTATTGAGTTTGGCGATGCAGGCCTGAACCGTTGCGGGAAGAGCTGCCGCCTGCGGTGGCTCAACTACCTGCGGCCCGGCATTAAGCGGGGTAACATCTCCGCCGACGAGGAGGAACTCATCATCAGACTTCACAAACTCCTCGGCAACAGGTGGCGTGTCCCCTTGAATATTGAAAAGGGAAGTTTTTAAGAGTAGATGTGACATGTTTCGCGCTGTGTGTGTATCTGCAGGTGGTCTCTGATTGCAGGGAGACTGCCAGGGCGAACAGATAATGAGATCAAGAATTACTGGAATACAACCTTGGGCAAGAGAGTCGTCGGAGTATCGTGCCAACCGAAAGGCAACACCGGCTTTATCCCCGACTCGGATCCATCTCCGGAGGCAGCAGCAGCTGCTGCTGCTGGTCCAGACAAGAACACAGCCATCATCCAGACCAAGGCCCAGAGATGCACCCGGACATTCTTCCACCTCCAACAAGCACCTGAACTCCAACCTTCATCTCCGGCGTCGCCGGCCCTGCTTGCTTATTCGCAGCAGCTCCACCAGCTGCTGACATCTAATTATGCTTCCTCGCAAACAGCGCAAGAGGAGGAGATAGTCCAAGAGAGCGCGGAAGGAAGAGGAGGAGGAGATTTGACGGAGGAACCATGCTTCAGCATGTCCCTTGGTGATGACGTCGCCTTCGTCTCCCAAGGACTGAGCGAGAACTTCCTCGACGTCGACATATCTTCCACGGACTTTCTTCTCGACACGGAGGACGAGTGGACGAACTTGCTCGACATGTAGCCATTAACTGAATGGAATGCTCTGCTGTAAATCAAGACCATCTACGATGAATAAATCAAATTAAGGAAAATTTTCCCTGTTGCGAGGTGTTATTATCTCTAATAATGTCGCCATTAATTGATAATCCAATTTATTTTCGGTACGTAACTGCATTTTCTTTGTGTTTCAAGCAACTGTTGATTGCTGCTTGTTTGTTAAGCACTAATTGACATTTCAAAGTACACATTGACATCGCAAAACTGTGTGAGAGGAGAGGGGATTAATTTCTGGCCCATATGTTTACACATTTATTCCACTGATTAGTTTCTAATTTGTTGGATCGTATATGAAATTAATTCTCCCAATAAATATATTAATTTTTTGATTAACTAATTTCTCTCATATATTATTAATGTTTTATCGATGCTCGATGATGATCAAGATTGAAATTAATCTAACGCTTCTATCGATCGTTTTCGAATTATCGTAAGAAAATAAATCATGATAGATCTTTGACCCTTGAGATTAGTAACTAACGTATGGAATGATGACACCTTCGGAGTAGCGACGTTATGGAGTACCATGAAAATGGGGTGTTTGCTACATAGCCGACCGAAAGTCTAATCGATTGGGAATTTATCACTTTTTTTATAAATAAATAAATTTAACTCGGGGATTAAATGTCTAGAATATTATAATATTCGCCTGTACTTAGTCGGGAAATGATGCATTATTCCTTGTACAAACAAAAGCAAGCTTTTTTAATTCTTCGAGTCCTATAATAAACGTATTCGTAGAACAATCATTGTGGTGTGCAGTGTAGTCGGCCTTGCACCGTACAATAATCGTGGAAGAAAGAGGACAAATTAATTCTACATAAAAGAATATTTTTATTATCTATAATAATAATTCCTTTACCCTTTTTTTTTTCTCTCACACTTTTCGTACGTAATAACGAGAATACTTTTATTTCCACAAGGATAATGTAGTGATTAAGATAGACAAAATTTATAATAAAATTTTTGAAAGAAATTTAAAATTATTTTCTAGATTCAGATGGTTTTCACGTATTTTGATCACTACATCAAAATCTAAAAGACCCTTCGTAATTTATCTTCATCACAATAATTATAAGACAGATTGATAGGGATCGTTAGATTGACGATTTTAATCTTTTGCGTAATAGGAATATTTTTTTTTGACATTTACATCGTTAGAGTAAAAATAATTTTTATGCATGTCCATGAAGTAAATTCTTATATTTGAATGGTCACGACTATAAATTATTTTTCTGATTTATCTCATTTCGTAGAGTCGATATTTAATAGATGTTGACTTAAAAATATTAGGATGTATACTAAAATTCTAGCTTTTGTATGAACATTTTCATTTTGAAATAAGTATCACATGATCATTATTTACATTTTATATTTATGCATATTGTCTAATACTTTACATTGTAGATAACATGGTATGTGGTGTCGCACAGAAGATCATGTTATCAGTTTCTTGTAGAGTATAAGTAGAGGCTCACAACCAAGATGGTTTTAGATAAATCATTGGCATAGTTATAGTGTAATTTGACATTGGTTTATCTTGACCATAGAATTACACTAGTACACTTTGTGTGTATTGAGCATGATCGATTTAGAGACGATTCAATTTATATTGACTATATAATTAAATCAGACCTCAGATATTATGATGTACATGCTCTTAATCCCGATATAATAATGGACACATGTATTTAGTATTTATTTCTTTGATTTATCAATGTGCGAGATTTATGTGTTAAGTTGATAGACCTGGTAAGATGGAAAATAATATTATTTACATGGTGTGTCGTTGACTATAAGAGGAAACCATATCCTATACACTAGGATGATGATGTCCCCTTGAGGAGCTCATAAAGTTCATCATGTAAATCTTGCTGGTGGACTTGGTCCAACATGATGATAAAGATAAGTGATACTACTCGTGAAGTTAGATATTGATTAATTAAATTATCAGTAATTTAATTAATTAATGAATATTCGATATCTTAAACACGGAAAGATATTTTGTATAAATAATATGTGGAGCTCATATTTAATTATGGGGGTTGGTGAGGTAGATCAATGATGATCCTCTAGTGGAATGGATCATCATTAATGGATCGGGTTGTTGGGGATCCTTGGAAGGCTAGAGGGGAGGTGAATAGCCTCTTTTTCGATTTCTACAAAAAGGTTAGCGGAAGAAAAACAAGAAGCTAAATGGAATTAAGAGACAAACAAATACAATCGCTAACAAGGAAGCCTTTACGTGGTTCGGAGATAACGCTTCTACTCCACGATGATCCTTAAAGTGGATCAACCCAAATCGATCTTCACTAAGAAGCTTTTTCTTTTACAAAACCCTCCTCTTCTTACAAAAGATGAAGATGAAGATTAGAGAGGAGGAGGGGAATTAAAACACTTAGAAAGCTTAGGAAATTCGTGGGAGTTTGAGAGAATGATCAGAATATAAGCACTAGCCATCTCAAGCACCCCAAGCCCTCTTTTTATAGAGAGGGTCAGACATCGCCGTCGCGGCTAACGGGTTCTGAATAGTCGAATTCGTGAGATTCACAGGCGTCATCATCCAACGACAGACTCATCAGTCAACTGATCCCTCCATCAGTCGACTGATGGAGTGATCAGTCGAGTGATCACGACGTGCAGTCGAGTGAGATCCCATTCTGTGCCCGATATCAACTTGATCAGTCGATTGCTACATCATATCAGTCGACTGATACTCGTCAAGTATGAGTAATTCATACTTGAATTGACTCCCTAGACCTAGACTCAACCTTCTAGCTCTTCCTTAAGCCTTGCGCCTCCAGGATCCCTCCGAGTCTGCGACTTGTTCATCCTTTGCGCTTGCTTCCAAGAGCTTCCTTCGATTTTGTCATGTCTTGGGTTTCCCTTTGCTAAAGTGCGCCTGAACTTTACGTCGCCAAGACTACATGCTTGAACTTACGCTACCAAGACTTGCCTTTGAACTTCCTTTGCCAAGGTCTGCTTGGACTTTACACCGCCAAGACTATATGCTTGGTCTTACGCTGCCAAGCTCTTTTCTTGGACTTCTTTTGCCAAGATCACACTTGGACTTTGCCTTTACCAAGTCTTCATACTTGGATTTTCCTATCACTTGAACACATTTACAATTAGATCACAAAGCATTGCCTAACTTAGATGATTATCCAAACATCAAAACATATAAATGCTTGGGGCATTATTGCACCATCAATCTCTCTCTTTTTTATGTTTGACAATCATTTAAGTTAGGTCTTTAACACATGCACATAATGATATTTCCAATATGAATTCTAACTTAAACATTCCTTCTCCCCCTTTGACATACATCAGAAAGAGAAGGATTCATAAATTTCATGAAAGAATTAAATTTGTTGTATCTTGAACTAAGGTATAAGATTGAGATTAAGCTCCCCCTTAATCCAAGATATGGTTCATGATGTGTGAATAACATGTAGAGCAAAACATAACAAAAGATTGGAGGTTAAATCCTAACTTTGCACCAACAATATAAGTTTAGGGGATGAAAAGATTTATATTATAAAGCTCCCCCTAAAATATTGCATCAAACAATCCTAAAAACTTCTTTATACTGAAGATTTTCATACCATAGTTTTAGGACATTCAAAAATACACTTAAAATCAGAAAATAGGGCTATTTTTCAAAAAACACAGTGTATCAGTCGACTAAATTCTGATTCAGTCGACTGCTACGCCTGAAGTCCATTTTTCTGATTTTTCAACCTAACTTCAGAAAATGCGCCAAAAATTCTAGAAACATCGAAAAGTCATGAAATTTTGTGCACACATTTCTAAAAACATTTTCTATCAAGAAAAAATAATTTAAAAATATATGTTTTTCAAATTTCGAAAATGATACAATTTTGAAACCTAGCAAAAGCTTTAAGTATTTTATAAACTTTGTATCTCTTTTGTGTTCCACTCGAAAACTGTTTTTCAAAGTATGATAAATATAGTTTAAATTATGTTTCATTTGACATTTCCAATCATATTCTTGGAGCTATATGCACATCAATTGTGCATAAGCCTTCCCAATGATTGGTCCAATGAAAGATTAATGTCTCTAGATGACACTTTGGTTCATAGTAATGCATCATAACAAGCATGATGAACCAAGTGCATCTTCGTAACATCTCACATGTTGTCTAAGTGGCTTAATACAAAAATCATGGTTTCTTAGGTGTTTTGTGAGATGCTTAAAGGTATAAATCCTAGAATTTCTATAGGATCATGCAAACCTACACCTCTATTCAACTAAGCACATTCCAAGTTCTCTCCTAAGTGATGAAAATTCTACTTCGGGGAGAGGCTTGGTAAAGATGTCGGCTAGGTTGGACTTAGATTCAATGTAATTGAGCTCAATGTCCCCCTTAGCCACATGATCTCTAATGAAGTGATGTTTCACTTCAATGTGCTTTGTCCTAAAGTGATGCACTAGATTTTTGGTCAAATTAATGGTGCTCACATTATCATAAAATACTTTTATGTTGGAGTAAAGTAGCTCATAGTCCTCTAAAGTATGTCTCATCCATAGTAGTTGAGCTACACAACCACCCATAGCCACATACTCAGCCTCGGTGGTGGATAGGGCAATACAAGGTTGCTTCCTACTACTCCAACTAACTAGGGAGGACCCAAGGAATTGACATCCACCACTAGTACTCTTCCGATCCAATTTGCAACCGACATAATCGGAATCGGTGTACCCAACCAAATCAAAAGACCTAGTCCTAGGGTACCATAGTCCTACATTTAGTGTGTCTTTAATATATCTTAAGATTCTCTTAACGACAACTAAATGAGATTCTTTGGCACATGATTGGTACATAGCACACATACCAACTGCAAATAAAATATCGAGTCTACTAGCGGTTAGGTAGAGGAGGCTACCAATTATACTTCTATAAAGCTTTGAATCTATTGATTTTCCTTCATTATCATTATCTATTCTAGTGTTGGTTGTCATAGGGGTTGACACTACCTTAGCATTTTTCAAACCAAATTTCTTAATTATTTCTTTAGCATATTTGGTTTGGTAAATATAAATTCCTTCACTTGTTTGTTTGACTTGTAATCCTAGGAAGAAATTTAGTTCCTCAACTAGACTCATCTCAAACTCATTTTCCATATTCTTGATAAAGTCTTGAAGGAGTTCATCATTTGTTGACCCAAAGATAATGTCATCAACATATACTTGGGCTACAAAGATGTCATTTGATGTTGACTTTATGAATAGAGTTTGATCTGCATTACCCCTCCTAAAGTCTTTAGAGATTAAAAAAGATGATAATCTTTCATACCAAGCCCGGGGAGCTTGTTTCAAACCATACAAAGCTTTCCTAAGCTTGTATACATGGTTTGGATAGTCCATATTCTCAAACCCGGGAGGTTGTTCTACATATACCTCTTCCTTAATAAATCCATTTAAGAATGCTGATTTTACATCCATTTGATGGAGTTTAAAACCCATGTAAGAGGCATACCCTAATAGGATCCTAATAGACTCTAACCTAGCAATCAGGGCATATGTTTCATCATAGTCAAGTCCTTCAACTTGATTAAAGCCCCTTGCAACTAACCTAGCTTTGTTTCTTGTGATATTCCCTTGGTCATCTAGTTTGTTCCTAAAGACCCATCTTGTAGTAATGATGGTATTGACATTAGGTCTAGGAACTAACTCCCATACTTGACTCATTTCAAATTGAGCCAATTCATCTTGCATTGCTAAGATCTAATTCGAATCAAGTAATGCATCATTGATTGTTTTGGGCTCAATTTGGGAGATTAGTGCTATATGACTAGAGGGATCTCTATGAAATGACCTAATCCTAACACCTTGAGATAATTCACCTACAATTTGATCTAGAGGGTGATTTTGATGAACTCTTATTATTCTAGGAGGTGTATTAAATTGATTTTGATCATGATTATCCTCAACCCTTCTTTCATCATCGGAATCACCTCTTACTCCCCCTTGATCATTACCCCCTAAAGTTAAATCTTGAAAATTTTGGGTAATTTCTTGATTTTTATTGATATCATTATCAATGGGGGATTTCCTAGGGTAAGTATTAGATGTTTCATCAAATTGCACATTTGAGGATTCCTCAACCTTTTGAGTTCTCTTATTATAAACTCTATACCCTACACTAGTGGACGAGTATCCAACTAGGATTCCTTCATCCGCTTTGAATTCAAATTTACCGAGGTTGTCTTTGGTGTTTAAAATGTAAACTTTGCATCCAAAGACTTTGAAATAGTGAATTGTTGGAATTGTACCATTCCATAATTCAAATGGGGTTTTTCCTAAGAACCTATGAATTAAAACCCTATTTTGGATATAGCAAGCGGTATTAACCGCTTCCGCCCACAAGTAACTAGGTAAAGAATATGCATTAAACATAGTCCTAGCCGCTTCTTGTAGGGTATGATTTTCCCTTTCCACCATCCTATTTTGTTGGGGTGTTCTAGGACAAGAAAATTCGTGCTTGTACCCTTGTTCTAGGCAAAATTTTGAGAAGTTAGAATTCTCAAATTCTCCACCATGATTACTACGGATCCGGTTGATTTTGAGTTTTTTTTATTCTCTACTCTCTTGCTAAATTCTATGATTATTCCTAGGGTTTCATCCTTATATTTCATAAAAAATGCCCAAGTAAATCTAGAAAAATCATCTACTATCACTAAGCAATGTTTACTACCAATCATGGAAGGAGTATTATGACAATCAAATAAATCCATATGCAATAGTTCTAAAGGTAAAGCGGTACTAAGTAAAGTTTTACCTTTGTGTGTTGATTTTGATTGCTTCCCCTCTTAGCATGCATCACACATTTTGTCCTTGAGATACTTGACTTTTGGCAGCCCCTTGACTAACTTCATTTTGGCTATTTTGGCAATGTTCTTCATATTGATGTGCCCTAGCCTCCTATGCCAAAGCCAACTCTCTTCTTCTTTTGCAATAAGATACTTAGTAGAAATGTTAGAAGCATAGGCTAAATCAACATAATAAATATTTGATTTCCTAAATCCTACTAACATGCAATCATTTACTTCCTTATGTCTTATAAAGCATTTTGAAGAATCAAATTGAACATCAAAATTTACATCACATAATTGACTTACACTAAGCAAGTTAAATTTCATATTTTTAACTAATAACACTTTATGAATGACAAGATTTGGGAATACCTCAATTGTGCTTTTTCCTAGGATCTTAAGTTTACCACTATTTCCAAAAGACACCTTCCCCTTGCTAGTGTGGTTGTTGGTTGAAAATTTTCTCTCATCACCGGTCATGTGTTTTGAGCAACTACTATCAACAATCCATAAGTTTGGTCCTTCTACCTATACAACATGAAAAATACAAGCCTTAGGCACCCAAATTTTAGGACCGATAGCATTAACTATATAACTTTTGGGGACCCAAGCCTTTTTAGCCTTGCTCCTAATGGTTGGTTTTCTACTAATTAGAGAGGTGAAGGCTACTTCCTTCTCCTTAGGCTTATATCCCATGTCAGCCTTGTTATAAATGACCCTTTGGTCCCTAAGAATCATATCAAGATATTTGAACCCATTTGTAAACTTTTCTAAACATGCATGTAAATCACCTATTTCTTTTCTAAGTTCATCATTCTCATTCCTAAGTGTACATGCATCATCACAAGGCGGTTCTACATTTTTAAGTGATTTAATTTTTACTTTTAAGTCCTTAATCCTAGTTTTTGATCTATTTAAGGCATTTTGAAGGCATGCAATGGTTTTATAAAGTAACTCTATCCTAGGTGAGTCTCTTACCTCATTATCACTTGATGATGATTCGTCGCTTGAGGATGAGGATGAAGACTCCTCACTTGAGCTTCCGGCTTTCTCCTCCAAGGCCATGAGAGCTAGGTTCTGGGTGGCATGACACATTTCTTCATCATCGGAGGAGTCCTCCAAACTTAGTGTGTCCCACGTTTGTGCTACCATTGCCTCTTCTTCTTCTTTTCCTTCTTCTCCTTATGCTTCTTTTCCTTCTCCTCCTTCTTCTTTAAGTCCGGACAATTTGGCTTGATGTGCCCCTTTTTATTGCAACCATAACAAATAACATTAGAGGAAGGAATTGAACTACTAGAAGACTTACCTCTTGAGGATTGGAACATCCTCCTCACATCCTTCTTGGTGAGCTTCCTTGATCTCCCACCAAATCTCTTTACATAGTGAGCTACCTCACTTGCCGATAGTTCTTCATCACTACTAGATGCCTCCTCCTCGGACTCGGATGAAGAAGAGATCTCCCTCCTTTCTTTCTTCTTCTTCTCCTTTTTACCTACAAAAAGAGATAAACCTTTCTCTTTTAATGAAGTGTTAGCTTAGTCATGCAACTCAAATTTACAAAAGAGTTCATCTAATTTAACCAAAGAAAGATCTACCATTGAAGCCCACAAGGTTATCCTAGGGAAAGCTTGGAGAATGTACCTCACAAGGTCTCGGTTGTCGACCTTCTCACCTATCACATGTAGTTCGTTGACTACTTCCTTGAAGCGACCGTGCATTTGGCTTACGGTCTCATTGGTCTTCATGGAAAAACTTTGGAGTTGACCTATCAAGAGATCTCTCTTGGCTCTTCTTGTTTCCTTCGATCCCTCGTTGAGCTCAATTAGCTTCTTCCAAAGCTCCTTTGCTGATTCAAAAGGCCCCACCTTACTTAGTTGCTCTTTGGACAAATCACATTGAAGTGTGGTTGTTGCTTTGGCGTTAGCTTGAGCCTTCTTGGCCATGTCCCTCGTCCAATCCTTGGTTGGTATAAGCGCTCCGTGTTCATCGACCGACTTCTCGAATCCGTCTACAACACTAAACCAATTATCAATATCATTCATAAGGTAGTATTCCATCCTACCTTTCCAGTAGCCGAAGTCGTTGCTGTCGAAGAATGGAGGCCTCGCCATGCTATACCACTCTTGAAAAGCCATTATGCTCCGGTTGATGGTTAGATCTTCCGACGCGATCCGGGCTCTGATATCATTTGTTGGGGATCCTTGGAAGGCTAGAGGGGGGGGGGTGAATAGCCTCTTTTTCGATTTCTACAAAAAGATTAGCGGAAGCAAAAACAAGAAGCTAAATGGAATTGAGAGACAAACAAATACAATCGCTAACAAGGAAGCCTTTACGTGGTTCGGAGATAACACTCCTACTCCACGGCGATTCTTAAGGTGGATCAACCTAAATCGATCTTCACTAAGAAGCTTTCTCTTTTACAAAACTCTCCTCTTCTTACAAAAGATGAAGATGAAGATTAGAGAGGAGGAGGGGAATTAAAACTGTAAGATACCGAAAAAAAATAAAAAAATAAAAAAATAAATATATATATAATTTAAAAATGGGATAGAATAAATTTATTTTATTAAATGGAAAATTGTTATTTATTGGTAATTTAGTGGATAATTTTGGGATAAATTTTTATTATAGGATTAAGTCTAATTATAATTAATCATTGATTAATTTAATTAAGACTAAGGTTATATAAATTAAAAACACCAAGTTAGGGTTTAATGAAAAATCTTAGGTTAGAAAAAAACTAGGTTTTTATTTTCCCTCTTCCTCATTACGTGCATTTCCTTTCCGCCGCTGCACGCGAACGCCCAACGCGCCTCTCATCGACGTCGCCATGTCGACCGTCGCGAGGTTGATCTAAGGCCGATCGTGCCTTCTGGTTTTTTTCCCTAAGCTCGTGCCGTCGGCCATCGTTGCTTCTCGCCCGAGCCGCACGCGCCGGTGGCCAACCATCGCCGCCGCAGCCTTCTTCTCCACGCCCCGTCTCTGCACGCCGCACCGGCCACCTCTCCTACGCGCACACTGTCGTGCTGCAGTGAATTGTCGCTCCTCTTCGTACGATCCAACCCTCGGACAGCTGTTCCTTCCTCCATTGCAGCGTGCTATCGCTGGCGCCGCCTTTCACAGTGGCTAGGTCACCATCGCTGTGGGTGACAGTTGCGTCACCGCTCCTGGTCCTTCCCTCTGCAAGCGATGCCGACCTCTCTGATCTCTTCCCCCATTTCCAGTCCGTCGTTTAGCTTGGGTAAGTGGCAGCGACTAGGGGTGACAGTGAGAAGAGCGTCGGAGTGAAGGGGTTGTTTTACGGTTGGCTGTCGTCGGAGCAAGGTGAGGCAGTGTTATCTTTTGTTGTGGACGAGATCTAGGGATTTTTCCTTTGGTTGAGCTTGATGTGTGTTTGAGCAGTGGACTTCTTCCGGCGAGCAGAACAGAGGAATAGGGCAGCGGTGTTGGGCAGTGGTCTTTTCCGACAAACCGAGCAGAATTGGGGAAGTCCAAGGCAGGTATATCTCGAACTATCTCCTTTTTATCATCTGCCGGTTGTTTCGGTTCGGTTGTTTGCAGGCTGTGAGTGAGGGTGATTGGAGGGATGGTTATGGGTCCTATTATTGTGTTATTCGGTTAGCTATAATTGTTCAGTGGAGATTAGATTGTTAGTTGGTTTATGTAAGAAATCGATTAAGTATTCGATTTGTCGGTGAATTGTATTTTTGTGCTTAACAATAGTTATGCGGTATGCAGGTTTCGGTCACGAGGTAGGTCCCCGGTCATGACGATCTGGTTCTTTTTGCGGATATTTTATCAGGCGGGTATTTTGACTTATCTTTTAGATATAGTCATTGTTGATATGCTAGTTAGGATAGCAAGCAATAATTTTCATGTTTATATGCTTAGTATATTTTTGGTGCCTACTTGATACATGCATGTGATAGGATATGATTATATCTTCCCTGTTTTATTTGGATCATAGTTACTTGGATTATGGATATGTACATATTATTAGGATAGGTATTTTGAGTAGGATTTACATGCTTTAGTATCATGCACCATTTTTGCATGATCGCATGCTGGCTGGACGAGGTTCCATTATTGTTGAGCCCGCAGCCAGTTACATGGCCTGCATACACTGCCACTCATGGGTTAGTGGTACATCAGGAGGGTGTGTGCAGTTGCTCTGTCAGGCTCCGCTGGTCCACTCATGGGTAGCGATGAGGCAGCATGGTAGCGGGCAGGGATCCCTCCTCTGGTCTATGACACCGGGAGATGAGAGCTTAGCTCCCCCACTCTGTTTGGGGCAGGAGGATAGGTGTACTCCGACAGCATCCTGTCCACTCAGTCACTCAGGAGTAGTGATGGCAGAGTGCACAGTTATCATAGCCCTACCCACTTGGCTTCACCATCGCGTGTGAGGCGGCTGACTGGCGTCAGGGGTGACCATGTCATTTGCACGACATGCATTTTTGCATGGATCGCATTTGTATTGTGTTTCCTGCATTTTTATTGATGCCTTGGATGTTGCATATGATTGACATGCATACAGGATTCATATTTGTATATGGTGATGATTTTATCTCTTATAGTAGGGCACATACTCCTATATCAGGGTAGGAGATTCAGGTGAGTACAATCCCTTTTGCATTTCTTTCTTGCTTACCCTATATTAGAGACTGTACTGACATGATTTTTTTATTGTTAGCTATACCTTACTTTGCGTATCGACTATTATCCGCTAAGTTCTTTGAACTTACCCCGTGGTTTTATATATTTTCAGGATGAAGTTGTCAGGAGAGTCCAGCTGCCAATCCCCCTCGTCGAAGTGGATAGGTTTTATTAGTTTTATGGATTGGGATTTTATTAGAGGATATGTTTAGGATTTATGTGTGGATTGTATACCGGTGGATGTTTTGGTTATATTTGTTATGCCCTTGTGGACTTATATTCGGTTCGTTTTGGTTGTATGTTCCTGCTTAGATGGCAGAAGGGGTAGGTCTTGATGTTTTAGATCTTTTACTTATTTTGGTTGATGGCCTGAGGCCGCATATTATGTATATTGTGTTGTGGTATATTCCGGTCGTGTTGACCGATGTATAGTGGTCGTGTAGGCCTTGTATTAAAAATTGGTATTGTCACCCGTACAGGGGAGATGCTGCCGGATTTTTGTTTGGTGGGGACTCCATTGGGGCATGACAAAAACACTTAGAAAGCTTTGGAAATTCATGGGAACTTGAGAGAATGATCAGAATATAAGCACTAGCCATCTCAAGCACTCCAAGCTCTCTTTTTATAGAGAGAGGGATGTTTTTCCCGTTGGGCCATGATCAGTCAACTGATGTTGTACATTAGTCAACTATCATCGTGGCTAACAGCTTCTGAATAGCTGGATTCGCAAGATTCACAGGCGTCATCGACTGATGGAGTGATCAGTCGAGTGATCACGGTGTGCAGTCGAGTGAGACCCCATTCTGTGCTCGATGTCGACTTGATAAGTCGACTGCTACTATTTGCCTTTTAGCTCGACTCGGCCGAGCACCCTATCACGATCACATCGATCGTACGATCGATACTCATCAAGTATGAGTAATTCATACTTGAATTGACTCCCTAGACCTAGACTCAACCTTCTAGCTCTTCCTTAAGCCTTGCGCCTCCAGGATCCCTCCGAGTCCGTGACTTGTTCATCCTTTGCGCTTGCTTCTAAGAGCTTCCTTTGGTTTTGTCATGTCTTGTGTTTCCCTTTGCCAAAGTGCGCTTGGACTTTACGTCGCCAAGACTACATGCTTGGACTTACGCTGCCAAGACTTGCCTTTGGACTTCCTTTGCCAAGGTCCGCTTGAACTTTACGCCGCCAAGACTATATGCTTGGTCTTACGTTGCTAAGCCCTTTCCTTGGACTTCTCTTGCCAAGATCACACTTGGACTTTGCCTTTACCAAGTCTTCATACTTGGATTTTCCTGTCACTTGAACACATTCACAATTAAATCACAAAGCATTGCCTAACTTAGATGATTATCCAAACATCAAAACATATAAATGCTTGGGGCATTATTGCACTAACACGGGTGGTTTATATGTGGTTCGGATCCATTGGGTGGCCAAGATCCAACTCTTTCTCATGGTCCATATTGTAGCCTATTATAAATACCTTATGAAGCCTCGATCTAAGAAAAGATGTGGAGAGGCAAGGGAGGAGGATTAGGGTTTTGCTCCTTTTAGGGTCGGCGACAAGAGAGGATTAGGGTTTCCTTCTCTTCCTTTCTTTTGGCCGACACTCCTTCTCCCTCTCCTAGGGTCGACACCTCTTTTCCTCAAGTTAGGGCCGGCGCCTCCTCTCCCACTCCTAGGGTCGGCGACAACAAGCAAGGAGGAAGGGGGTTCTCTCTTCCTCAATCTCCTCTCCTCTCTTTAGGGCCGGTAGACACCACTTCTTGAAGTTTTGATGGTCGGTACAAGCAAACCGCCACACCATTCTGTTGGGGTGTACTAGGTGCAAACAGTTGGGATTGAATCCCAACCTCTGATAATTAACTCTTAAACTCTTCCAAGAGGTACTCACCACCACGATCAGATCGTAGTGTCTTGATACTTTTACCTTGACGTTTCTCCACATTAGCTTTGAATTCTTTGAACCTGTCAAAACATTCAGACTTGCGACACATCAAGTAAATGTATTCATATCTTGAATAATCATCTATAAAAGAGATGAAATATTCAAAACCACCTCTAGCCTAGATAGACATAGGACTACACAAATCAGAATGAACCAATTCTAACACATCTTTGACTCTATACCCCTTGGCCTTAAAAGGCCTCTTGGTCATTTTACTTTCCAAGCAAGATTCACAGGTTGAGAAATCTTCCACCACCAATGAACCCAAAGGTCCATCAGCTATCAACCTTTGAATTCTACTCAGGTTAATATGACCTAACCTTAGATGCCAAAGATATGTTTGGTTCATTTTCGAAGGTTCTTTTCTCTTATTAGATTTATAAGAGTTATTTAGTTTTATTTGCATCGTGGGAGTTTTTGGTTCAAGAATGTATAAATTACCTACTAATGCACCAGAACAGATAATCTCCCTATTCCTTTTTATAACAACTCTGCCATTAAAAGAAATAGAATACCCATCAATAAACAATTTAGAAACTGAAATCAAATTCTTTCTAAATGTAGGTACATAAAGGCAATTTCTTAGAACTAACGTTTTATTTCTATCAAAAGATAAATAAACGTCTCCCACTGCAATGGCCATCACTTTCATAGCATTGCCCATGTAGACGATAATATCTCCCTCAACTAGTCGTCTGGTTTCCTGGAACCCCTGCAAAGAATTACAGACATGATCAGTGGCTCCCGTATCTACACACTAGGTACCGGTAGATAACACCGCTAAACATGTTTCAATGACTAAACTAAAAGATATATCTTTGTTCTGTTTCTGGTTAGAACAGTCCGCCTTCCAATGTCCAGTCTACTTACAAGTGAAGCACTTACCTTTCAGCTTCTTCACTACTGCCTGAGATCCTACCGCCATCTTTGCTACGCTTTGTTTCTTCTTCTTCTTGCCTTTCGGCTTAGAAGTGGAAACCTTTTATGCAACCATGACATGAGCACTCTGACAAAAAAGCCCCTCTGCTGCCTGAAGTTTTGTCAAAAGCTCCACCAACGAATACAACCTTTTATTCATGTTGTAGTTCAGGCGAAACTGCTCAAAACTTCTAGGTAGAGATTGGAGAATGATATCGACCTGGGTTTCCCCATCGATCTCCGCTCCAAGGACTTCCATCTCATTCAAATGAACCATCATCTTGAGAACATGATTCCTCATGGGTGTTCTATCAATCATGGTGGTCGTCATCAAGTTTCTCATAGCTTCCTGCCTAGCAGCTCGATTCTGGTGTCCAAAAAGATCCTTGAGATTGAGCATCATGTCATAGGCAGTAGTCATGGCTGGATGCTAATGTTGCAATACATTTGACATAGAAGCCAAAATGTAACACCGCGCCATCTCATTTGCCTTGATCCACTTCCTATAACTCTCTTTCTCCTTTTCACTAGAATCATCTGTAGGCTTAAAAGGACATTCTTCGAAGAGTACATATTTGTACTCCTCAGCAGTCAAGATAATATCCAGATTTCATTTCTAATCAACATAATTAGGGCCAGTAAGTTTGTTTTCTTTTAGAATCATAGCAAGTGGGTTGAAAGCCATTTTGAAAAACCTAAGAATCACAGTGATCAAAACATTAGATTTCAAAAATTTATTGATTCCTCAAACAATAAAATTTTAAAATTAACCAACACCTCAAAACACCGAGAATATTGTATGTCACGATAGTGTGGACGTATACGAATTCTATATTTGTAAGAGGAGGTTTTACCCATTAATTTTATTATCCTGTCAACCTTATTTTTTGACAAATAAAATTAATAATTGGTTCCTCTTCGACCCTACAAATAAAAGCAGCGACTTCGATGGGGAGGATACTTTTATTTGCGACTAAGTATTTACCATTACCCAATACTAAGGCAATTACCTCAGATTATGTGCCTTCCGATAGGGAAGTACACACGCTCCTAAATAATTTTCTATAACCATATTTGACCTAGTGATCCGCAAAACAAACTCATCCGATATAGAGGAAGGCACTCAGAGTCAATGCGCAAGTTTGTTCGCATCACATGTCAAATTGTAATGGAGGCCCTGAGAATTAAAAAATATCCCTCTCCCACTTAGTAATTTAAAATTGAGAAATTTTCAAACACACACAATATGCATATCAAACAATAAGCAATAAATATGAAAAATTAAATTTTCCAACTATTATGGCTTTTGTTTTCCAATATGCTTCCCGTCGTGTCGCCACCTTGTCCGCTCCTCCCTTTACTATGCGCAAGCCACAAGGGATCCGAGCCGAGATAAAATATTTTAATTTACATCCATCGATCCTATACTCCACGAAGGAGGGTACAACATATCTAGATCGAAAGTAAATTAAAATAAGCGGCTAAACAATACTGTATTTAATTATAAAAATTAAGTACTAATTAGCCTCGTCAACCCCGAGGATTCAAATAATTAATTACAATGACACACATACAATCACATACATTCATATAGCCATAATAGTTGGATCTTATGCCTGCAAACAAAAAGTTAGCCTACGCACATCCTACTATTATTTGACATAAACAATATATGATAAATGCGTGAAAGTAACCGAATCCAAAACACATGAAACCAGAAATCGTGGCTCTGATACCACTTGAAGGGAGTTCCGCTTCGCTTCGGTCGCTTGTGCATGGCGATCCTATCTCACATCCCCGGATTAAAATTTTATTAATTAAAACTAATCCAGATGAAGATGGATTATCCAAGCAACCGATTCATCATCGGCTATTCGATTTGAGTGGTCGCTTGAACAAACTTATTGTTCAAGCAACCTAACCCTTTTCCTCGATTAGCCGTGAAATAGATGATGAACGGATCGCCGATTTTTGTGTTTATGATCGGGGTCCATGTCAATCAACAACATGCAAAATATAAAAGAACAAGAATTAAAATTAAACAAGATTAGACCTCTTGTTTTACCTCTTGATCTTCTATTGTATTCCTATCCTCTTCTTGGACATCGTGTGGGCGACGACCTTCCAAGAATTGAAGCCTCCTAGACCAAGTATCTTCCCTTCCTTGCTCACTCTGAACAAGGGAAGAAAACCCTCTCTTCTCCTTTCTTGTGCCGAACACAAAGCCTTCTCCTCTTCTCCTTGCTTGTACCGACCACCAAAACTCCAAGAAGAGGTGTCCGCTGGCCCTAAAGAGAGGAGAGGAGATTGAGGAAGACAGAACCCCCTTCGTCCTTGCTTGTTGTCGCCGACCCTAGGAGAGGGAGAGGAGGCGCTGACCCTAACTTGAGGAAAAGAGGTGCCGACCCTAGGAGAGGGAGAAGGAGTGCCGGCCAGAAGAAAGGAAGAGAAGGAAACCCTAATCCTCTCTTGTCGTCGGCCCTAAAAGGAGCAAAACCCTAACCTCTTCCCTTGCCTCTCCACCTCTTGTGCCTAGATCTAGGCTTCATGAGGTATTTATAATAGGCTACAATAGGGACCATGAGGAGGAGTTGGATCTTGACCACCCAATGGATCCGAGCCACATATAACCCGATCTATTAATGATGATCCATTCCACTAGAGGATCTTCATTGATCTACCTCACCAACCCCCATAATTAAATATGGACTCTACATATTATTTGTACAAAATATCTCTCCGTGTTTACGATATCGAATGTCCATTAATTAATTAAATTACTGACAATTTAATTAATTAATATCCAACTCCATGAGTAGTACCACTCATACTTATCATCATGTTGGACCAAATCCACCTACAGGATTTACATGATGAACTTTATGAGCTCCTCAAGGGGACATCATCATCCTAGTGTATAGGACACAATTTCCTCCTACAATCAACGACACACCATGTAAATAATATTATTTACCAACTTACCAGGCCTATCGACTTAACACATAAATCTCACCCATTGACAAATCAAAGAAATAAATACTAAGTACATGTGTCCATTATTATATCAAGATTAAGAGCATGTACACCATAATATCTGAGGTCTGATTCAATTATATAGTCAGTATAAATTGAATTACCTCTAAATCGGTCCTGATCAATACACACAAAGTGTACTAGTGTAATTCTATGGTCAAGATAAATAAATACCAAATTATATTACAACCATGCCAATGGTTTGTCCAAAACCATCTTGGTTGTGAGCTTCTACTTATACTCTACAAGGAACTGATAACATGATCTTCTGTGCGACACCACACACCATGTTATCTACAATGTAAAGTATCAGACAATATGCATAAATATAAATACAAACAATGATCATGTGATACTTATTTCAAAATGAAGATGTTCATACAAAAAGCTAGGCTTTTAGTATACATCCTAAAAATCTCCCACTTATACTAAAAGACTATGCTGCCATCAAACTGCCATACATCTGATTCCCATTCCCTCCACATGCCTATCAAAAGATCTCGCTGAAGGGCCTTAGTGAAAGGATCTGTCAGGTTATCCTCTGATGCAATCTTGACAACAGCAACTTCTCCTCACTTTACGATCTCTCGTATCAGGTGGTACTAGCGCTCTATGTGTTTACTATAGAACCTCAACCGACCACAAGTACTAACTGCAACCGATTAATGGAGGCCAGAATATCTATCCCCGAAACTTGACTAAATTTACTAGAAATAGAACTTAGGTCTTTACAACAACAATAACAAAACCAAGCATATGCTGAATGCGAAAATGCTACTACTCTTCTTGATCTTCATCTTTCCACTTCCCAATTTCTCCCCTCTACCAGTAATAGAGTTTTTATAAAAACTCCTAGTATGTGCAACTTTGGTATTGTAGCTGAACTTAGAGTTCAATGCACTCTTGTAATTCAAGGTCATAAATTAGACCTTCAGACCCTCATTGATACAGGCGCTACAAGTTCTACGGTTGACGAAGATATCCTTAGTACCTTTTTACCACAACATTTAATCAAGTATATAAACCAACCCCAGGTTAGTACTCTATTTGATGGATCCAAACATACAATTCACAAGTATGTCCCTAATGCACATTTTAAATTTTTACTAACTGCGGCACATACAACCCCTCTCTCCCAATTCCTAACCTCTGGGTTTCCTCCCTTAAGCAGACAAATTTATATTTAATTCTGGGTCTCTCTTTCCTTCTCTTTTCACAATGGGCTCTTCTTCTTATGAAGGACTATTCCGTATTTATATCTACCCCTATTATTTCTCCCCTTCTTTTTGAATACCCCTCTACATTTCGTGCCTCGGAGCGTGGTAGGACAGAGCAACCAGAAGACCCCAAACAACTAGAAAACTCTGACCCTAATCTTAACAATTTAGAAGAGAGTGTGGAACACCCAAGAACAGAATTAGAATTCCTGGGTCAATTGGTACGTGAGCGAATACAAGAAGAAATAGAGCAACAACAAGACTGTCAATGTACAATACCAGGAGAATGCAAAAAGAAAAATTGTTACAATCAAGTTAATCAGAACCAAGACTTCCTAGAAATTTATGAGGACATAGAAACAATAGGAGTTGACATACCTAATGATCTAATACAAACAACACACTTCCTAAACCTACTGAAATCACAAGACGATTTAGACTTGTTAGTTTCTAGAATGGAAACAATTAGAAATAATAGGAGAAAATCCCACCAAATACTGAAATATAGATAAAACATATTGTAAATTAGATATTATAAACCAAGATATTAATCCGGGGACGTGAGATATGATCACCATGCACAAGTGACCGAAGCAAAGCGAAACTCCCTTCAAGTGGTATCAGAGCCACGGTTTCTGGTTTTGTTTGTTTTGGATTCGGTTACTTTCATGCATTTATCATATATTGTTTATGCCGGATAATAGTAGGATGTGTGTAGGCTAACTTTTTGCTTGCATGCATAAGATCCAACTATTATGGCTATGTGAATGTATGTGATTGTATGTGTGTGATTGTAATTAATTATTTGAATCCTCGGGGTTGACGAGGCTAATTAGTATTTAATTTTTTTAATTAAATATGACATTGATTAGCGGCTTATTTTAATTTACTTTCGATCTAGATATGTTGTACACTCCTTCGAGGAGTATAGGATCGATGGATGTAAATTAAAATATTTTATCTCTGCTCGAATCCCCTTGTGGCTTGCGCATGGTAAAGGGAGGAGCGGACGAGGTGGCGACATGACGGGAAGCATATTGGAAAACAAAAGTCATAATAGTTGAAAATTTTAATTTTTCATATTTATTGCTTATTGTTTGATATGCATGTTGTGTGTGTTTGAAAATTTCTCAATTTTAAATTACTAAGTGGGAGAGAGATATTTTTTAATTCCCGGGGCCTCCATTACAATTTGACATGTGATGTGAATAAACTTGCTCGTTGACTCTGAGTGCCTTCCTCCATATCGGATGAGTTTGTTTTACGGATCACTAGGTCAAATATGGTTATAGGAAATTATTTAGGAGCATGTGTACTTTCCCATCGGAAGACACATAATCCGAGGTAATTGCCTTAGTATCGGGTAATGGTAAACACTTAGTTGCAAATAAAAGTATTCTCCCCATCGGAGTCACTGCTTTTATTTGTAGGGCCGAAGAGGAACCAATTATTAATTTTATTTGTCAAAAAGTAAGGTTGACAGGATAATAAAATTAATGGGTAAAATCTCCTCTTACAAATGTAGAATTCGTATACGTCCATACTATCGTGGCATATGATATTCTCGGTGTTTTGAGGTGTTGGTTGATTTTAAAATTTTATTGTTTGAGAAATTAATAAATTTTTGAAATTTAATATTTTGATCATGTGATTCTTAGGTTTTTCAAAATGACTTTCAACCCACTTGCTGAGATTCTAAAAGAAAACAAACTTACTGGCCCTAATTATGTTTATTAGAAACGAAATCTGGATATTATCTTGACTGCTGAGGAGTACAAATATGTACTCTTCAAAGAATGTCCTCTTAAGCCTATGGATGATTCTAGTGAAAAGGAGAAAGAGAGTTATAGGAAGTGGATCAAGACAAATGAGATGGCGTGGTGTTACATTTTGGCTTCTATGTCAAATGTATTACAACATCAGCATCAGGCCATGACTACTGCCTATGACTTGATGCTCAATCTCAAGGATCTTTTTGGACACCAAAATCGCATTGCTAGGCAGGAAACTATGAGGAACTTGATGACAACCACCATGATTGATAGAACACCCATGAGGGATCATGTTCTCAAGATGATGGCTCATTTGAATGAGATGGAAGTCCTTGGAGTAGAGATCGATGGGGAAACCCAGGTCGATATCATTCTCCAATATCTACCTAGAAGTTTTGAGCAGTTTAGCCTGAACTACAACATGAATAAAAGGTTGTATTCGTTGGCGGAGCTTCTGACAGAACTCCAGGTGACAGAGGGGCTTTTTCGTCAGAGTGCTCATGCCATGGTTGCTCAAAAAGTTTCTACTTCTAAGCTGAAAGGCAAGAAGAAGAAGAAACAAAGCGTAGCAAAGATGGTGGCAAGATCTCAGGCAGTAGTGAAGAAGCCGAAAGGCAAGTTCTTCACTTGCAAGTAGACTGGACATTGGAAGGCGGGTTGTCCTAACCGAAAATAGAACAAAGGTATATCTTTTAGTTTAGTCGTTGAAATATGTTTAGCGGTGTTATCTACCGGTACCTAGTGTGTAGATACGAGAGTCATTGATCATATCTGCAATTCTTTGTAGGGGTTCCAGAAAACAAGATGACTAGCTGAGGGAGAGATTACCGTCTACATGGGCAATGCTACGAAGGTGGTGGCTATTGCAGTGGGAGATATTTATTTATCTTTTGATAGAAATAAAACGTTAGTTCTGAGAAATTGCCTTTATGTATCTACATTTAGAAAGAATTTGATTTCAGTTTCTAAATTGTTTATGGATGAGTATTCTATTTCTTTTAATGATAGAGTTGTTATAAAAAGGAATAGGGAGATTATCTGTTTTGGTGCATTGGTAGGCAATTTATACACTCTTGAACTAAAAACTCCCACGATGCAAATAAAACTAAATAACTCATCTTCTAAATCTAATAAGAGAAAAGAACCTTCGAAAATGAACCAAACATATCTTTGGCATCTAAGGTTAGGTCATATTAACCTGAGTAGAATTCAAAGGTTGATAGCTGATGAACCTTTGGGTTCATTGGTGGTGGAAGATTTCCCAACCTGCGAATCTTGCTTGGAAGGTAAAATGACCAAGAGGCCTTTTAAGGCCAAGGGGTATAGAGCCAAAGATGTGTTGGAATTAGTTCATTCTGATTTGTGTAGTCCTATGTCTATCTAGGCTAGAGATGGTTTTGAATATTTCGTCTATTTTATAGATGATTATTCAAGATATGAATATATTTACTTGATGTGCTACGAGTCTGAATGCTTTGACAGGTTCAAAGAATTCAAGGCTGATGTGGAGAAACGTCAAGGTAAAAGTATCAAGACACTATGATCTGATCGTGGTGGTGTGTACCTCTTGGGAGAGTTTAAGAGTTACTTATCAGAGGTTGGGATTCAATCCCAACTGTCTGCACCTTGTACACCCCAGCAGAATAGTGTGGTGAGCGAAAGAATATGACTCTTATGGAGATGGTTAGATCGATGATAAGTTATTCTGAGTTACCAGATTCATTCTGGAGGTATGCTCTGGAAACGACAGTGTATATTTTGAACTTGGTACCATCTAAATCAGTACCTTCTACTCCCACAAAATTGTGGTCTGGGCCAAAGCCTAGTCTGAGACATATTCGGATTTGGAGTAGTATAGCACATGTGCTGAAGGGAGATTGTCACGCCCCGAGGGAGTCCCCGTCAGACGAAAATCCGGCAGCATCTCCCTTGTACGGGTGACAATACTAATTTTCATACAAGGCCTACACGACCACTATACATCGGTCAACACGACCGGAATCCAAACACACACGTAGGTAATAAAATAGGTCTCAGGCCAACAATCAAAGTAAAGAGTAAACCGTCTACAATAACTAGACTTACCCCTTCTGCCATTTGGGCAGGAATACCCAATCAAAACCAAATCGAAATAAAATCCGAATAAAGGTCCATAAGGACACCAAATATCCACGAGTACATAAATCCAACTCTAATCCTAAACATAACTTCTAATCAAGAATATCCGAAACCATAAAAACAAATAACGAATAAAACTGTTACGACGAGTGGGGTTTGTCAGTTGCACTCTCCTGACAGCTTCATCCTGAAATAGATATAAATCAACGGGGTAAGTTCAAAGAACTTAACGGATATAGTCGATATGCAAGGTAAGAAATAGCTAACAATAACTATCATGTCAGTATAGTCTCATATATAGGGTATGCAAGAAAGAAATACAACAGGATTGTACTCACCTGAATCTTCTACCCTGATATAGGAGCATGTGCCATACTAGAAGAAATAAAGTCATCACCATATACAAATATGTATCTTGTATGCATGACAATCATATGCAACATCCAAGGCAGCAATAAAAATGCAGCAAACACAATACAAATGCTATCCATGCAAAATGCATGCGGTGCAAATGACATGGTCACCCCTGACGCCAGTCAGCCACCTCACACGCGATGGTGAAGTTGAGTGGGTAGGGCTATGACAACTGTGTACTCTGCTATCACTACTCCTGAGTGATCGAGTGGACAGGATGCTGTCGGAGTACACCTATCCTCCTGCCCCAAATAGAGTGGGGGAGCTAAGCTCTTATCTCCCGGTGTCATAGACCAGAGGAGGGATCCCTGCCTGCTACCACGCTGCCTCATCGCTACCCATGAGCGGACCAGCGGAGCCTAACAGAGCAACTGCACACACCCTCTTGATGTACCACTAACCCATGAGTGGCAGCGTGTGCAGGCCATGTAACTGGTTGCGGGCTCAACTACAAAGGAACCCCGTCCAGCCAGCATGCAATCATGCGAGATGGTGCATGATACTAAAGCATGTAAATCCAAATAAAAATACCTATACGAATGATATGCACAACCAATAAGTACATATCTATGATCCAAGTAAAACAGGGAAGATATAATCATAACCGATCAAATGCATGTATCAAGTAGGCACAAAAACATACTAGGCATATAAACATGAAAATTATTGCAAGCTATCCTAACTATCATATCAACATGACTATATCTAGGAGATAAGTCAAAATACCCGCCTGATAAAAATGTCCGCAATCATGAACTCTTCAAACCCATAGACCGGTCTCGTGACCGAAACCTGCATACAACATAACTATTGTTAAGCATAAAAATGCAATCCACCAACAAATCGAATACTTAATCGATTTCTTACATAAACCAACTAACCCAAATCAATTTCCAATTCCACTAATTTATCTAACCCTTTCACCTAATAACGGTCTTTTCGTCCAATTACTCTTGTACTACACCTCTTCACTCGAATACACCATCTACGGACGAAACCAAAACCCAAATAGCTACCTCACATATCAAAACACATCCGGAACCATTCACAGCTCACTAATCATACCACTTATGATCATACAACCGACACCAACCCAATCACAACCTTTCACAACCTATGAACAACCCGAAACACCTTCTATACCCACCTCCTCCTTCACAACCGGCTAACAACTCCAAACTCAGCCCATTTACAGTCGTTCTTGCACGACCATCTCCAACCCTAACTGCACGACACCCCCAAATAAAACCCTCACAGCCGGCCCCAATTCCTTCCCTACTGCCCTATTCACCGGCACCATCCACACTCACCGATCACCGTCCAAAATAACAGATTCACCACAGCAACATACAACTGCACAGACAGGAAACAAGAGGAAACTAGGTATTTATCGGAAGCTTCTCCCTTACCGGCAGACCCAAATTCACTAGCTTCGACGACCACTGCAGAGATCACAACCTCCGCCCTAAATCAGCATGCAGCGGCGACTCCCTGGCAGTAGGTGTGCGCAAGGATGAAGGGAGAGAAGCGGCGCCGGCTGCTGCGGAGAAATCGGCGACCGCAAGGCTTGGAAAGAAGGGCATTTGGGAACGGCGGGCGGTACGTCGCGCGTGAGAAGAGAACAAGGAAGAAGGGCCTCGGGAAGAAGGCTCTGCGGCGATCTTGTGGCCGCGGCGGCCGGCGCGCATGGCTGAGGTCGGCGAGGAAGAGGAGAACGGCGAGAGCCATCTGCCGACGCGCGTCGTCTGAACAGCGAGCGCGTAGAGAAACCGACGAAGATGCGGATGAGGAGGGAGGAAGAAAATAGGAGCTGTCTGTCGCGAGAGAACTGTCGGAGGAAGAAAAGGTTCGTGAGATAAAGCCGGGCGCGGTGGGGGAAGGAGTTATCGCGGAAACCGCCGCGAGGGGAAAAAGCGTCGGGTGCGGCGGGGAAAGAAAAGGGGAAATAGAAAAACTTAGGTTAATATCGCCTATTAATCCCCTTAAATAAAATCCACCAAAGCCTATTTATTTTATCCCCATAAATATCTTGTACGGGCTCCGTTTAAATCCAAAAAAATTCTGAAAAAATTTATAAAATTTCCTAAAAATCCCGAAAAAATTCCAGGATTATTTCTCTAAATTTTTGGCCATTTAATTTAATATTTTAAATTTTTTCATATTTAACATTCTCTCTCACTAATAAAAATTTGGTCCCCAAATTTCTTACTCAGATGCATAACGAGTAAGAAATACCACAAGTATTGAAAAATATATTTCACGTACCTTAAATAAACATGTGAGGGTATTGAGCTCTGATCTTTTCTTCAAGCTCCCAAGTAGCCTCCTCATCCGTGTGATGACTCCACCCGACCTTGACAAGTCGCACAACCTTGTTCCGCAACTGTCGTTCCTTGTAATCCAAAATCCGTACCGGAACCTCTGCGTAAGTAGCATCAGGTTGAATGGAACCTGACACATCTGATAGAATATGTGTAGAGTCTGACACATGCTTCCTCAGCATGGACACATGGAACACATCATATATACTTGTCAAAGATGGTGGTAGCGCTAAGCGATAAGCGACTGCTCCAATCCTCTCCAAAATCTCAAACGGACCAATGTATCTAGGAGCTAGCTTACCACGGAGGCCAAATCTTTTCACCCCTTTTGTGGGTGAGACTCGCAGGAATAAATGCTCACCAATCGAAAACTCCAAAGGTCTCCGTCTCCGATCTGCATAACTCTTATGACGATCCTACGCCTCTGCCATCCTACGTCTGATAGTACGGACCAACTCTGCCTCCTGCTGAGCTCTCTGGGGTCCTAGCAGCTGGGCCTCCCCAACCTCCTCCCAGAGGGTGGGTGTACGACACTGTCTACCATACAATGCTTCATACGGGGTCATTTGGATAGTCAAATGATAGCTGTTATTGTAGGCGAATTCCACTAACGGCAAGTGGTCCTCTCAGTTGCCCATGAAATCTATAACACAGAATCTCAGCAAATCCTCTAGTGTCTGAATGGTCCACTCAGACTGTCCATCTGTCTGCGGATAGAATGCAGTACTAAAACGAAGTTGCATGCCTAAGGCCTGCTGCAGACTCTGCCAGAAACGAGACATGAACCGGGGATCTCTATTTGATATAATGCTCAAAGGGACACCATGCAATCAGATGATCTCCCGACTATATAACTCTGCCAAACGATCCAGAGAGTCGGTCTTCCGAATCGCTAAGAAGTGTGCGGATTTGGTTAGTCGGTCAATGACTACCCAAATCGCGTCATGACCTTTCATCCAATTACTCTTGTACTACACCTTCACTCGAATACACCATCCATGGACGGAACCAAAACCCAAATAGCTACCTCACATATCAAAACACATCAGGAACTATTCACAGCTCACTAATCATACCACTTATGATCCTACAACCGACACCAACCCAATCACAGCCTTTCACAACCTATGAACAACCTGAAACACCTTCTATACCCACCTCCTCCTTCACAACCGACCAACAACTCCAAACTCAGCCCATTTACAACCGTTCTTGCACGACCATCTCCAACCCTAACCGCACGACACCCCCAAATAAAACCCTCACAATCCCTCTCAGCCGACCCCAATTCCTTCCCTACTGCCCTATTCACTGGCACCATTCACGCTCACCGCACCACAAAATCCATGGTAATGTGATCCCGCTTCTATTCAGGAATAGGAATCCTCTGAAGTAATCTGGCTGGTCTCTGGTGTTCAGCCTTCACCTGCTGACAAACTAGGCATCGCGTCACAAAATCTGCGATGTCTTTCTTCATGCTGTTCCACCAATACAAACGCTTTAAATCTCGATACATGTGGGTTCCGCCTGGGTGGATCGCAAATCGAGAGCGATGAGCCTCCTGAAGTAACTCCTCCATGACTGAGTGAGACTGAGGTACGCATAATCTACCCCGAAAATAAATAATACCTTCGTCATCTCGGGTGAACTCAGTCTGATGTCAAGAAGTTATCTGACTGTCAATGAACTGTAAATGTTGATCACTGGCCTGAGCCTCCCAGACTCTCGTCCGGATAGACGACTGAGCAACCATGGTAACCAGAACGCCCTGCTCTGTCGATCCCTGCTCCTCAAGGCTCAACTCAGAGAAACCCTGAATCAAATCCGTGACTAAAACTCGAAAGGAACCTAACATCCCTCGGGACTTCCGGCTAAGTGCATCCGTAACCACATTGGCTTTCCCTGGGTGGTAGCTAATAGTACAATCATAATCCTTCAGAAACTCCATCCATCTCCTCTGTCGGAGATTGAGTTCCTTCTGCGTAAACAGATATTTGAGACTCTTATGATCAGTAAGAATCTCAAACGTGATACCATATAAATGATGCCTCCAAATCTTCAAGGCAAAGATAATAGCGGCTAGTTCTAGATCATGTATTGGGTAGTTTTTCTCATGCTCCTTCAGCTGGCGAGAAGCATAAGAGACCACCCTGCCGTGATGCATCAATACTACACCTAAACCCTGTAGAGACGCATCGGTATAAAGGACAAAACCATCGTCCCCTGATGGCAATACTAGAATCAGTGCTGACACCAATCTCCTCTTCAACTCCTAAAAACTAGTCTCACACGCCTCTGTCCACGTGAACTTCACGCCCTTCCTGGTAAGGCGTGTCAATGGCATAGCGATGCTCGAGAAACCCTCAATGAACCGTCTGTAATAACTGGCCAAGCCTAGGAAACTGCGAACCTTCTGAACTGATTTCGGCTGTTCCCAACTGGTGATAACCTCGATCTTCTGGGGGTCAACTGAAATACCTCTACTAGAAACCACATGTCCCAGAAAACTGACTGAGGGTAACCAGAACGTGCACTTATTGAACTTCGCATAGAGTCGCTTCCGTCGAAGCCTATCCAAAACAAGACGAAGATGTTGCGTGTGTTCCTCTTCGGAATGAGAATATACCAAAATGTCGTTAATAAAGACAATGATGAACCGATCTAGGAAATCCATAAATTCACGGTTCATCAAGTCCATGAATACTGCTGGAGCATTGGTAAGCCCAAATGGCATTACCAAAAACTATCTGGTACGGAACGCTGTCTTCTGAATGTCAGAATCTCTAACCCTTAATTGATGATATCCGGACCACAGATCAATCTTAGAATATACTGATGTACCTCTGAGCTGATCAAACAACTCCTCAATATGTGGCAGGGGATATTTATTTTTAATAGTAACGACGTTCAACTGCCTGTAGTCGATTCACAATCTCATCGATCCATCTTTCTTCTTCACGAAGAGAACCGGAGAACCCCAGGGTGATACACTAGGGCGAATAAAACCTCTGTCCAAAAGTTCCTGGAGCTGAACCTTTAACTCGTCCAACTCTCTTGGGGTCATACGATAAGGAGCTTTCGATGCCGGTGCCATCCCAGGAATTAACTCAATCATGAACTCCACTTGCTTTCTGGGAGGCAGGCCCGGTAACTCCTCTGGAAAGACATCCGGATATTCTCGGACAATAGGAATGTCAGAAATCTGAGAGTCACCACTATCTTCTACATTGATCATAGATAATAGAAAACCCTGGCAATTGTGCAATAAAAGCTTCTGTGCCTGAATCGCAGAAATGGTCGATATGCCATCATCCCGGATGCCAGTGAAATCCCACGAGGGTTGGTTCGGAGGTTGGAAAGTGACCACCCTCGTTTGGCAATCAACTGTGGCATGATATGCTGACAGCGAATCTATGTCAAGGATAATATCGAACTCGACCATGTCCAGTACCAATAAATCTACAGTAAGAATGATGTTACCGAAATCTAAGGGACAACCTCGGACCTCCTGAGCAACGTCCAACGTATCACCGGACGGTAGGGAGACGGTTAATCGCTGTGATCTAATAGTAGGTGGTCTACCAATCTCTCTCATAAATGTACGAGAAATAAATGAATGTGAACAGCCAGTATCAATAAGCATAATAGCTGAAAATGCGTAAAGGGAAACTGTACCACGGAAAACGGATTCGCTGGCTCGCTGCGCATCCTCTCTAGTAATCGCATGAATCCGCCCAGTCTCCGGTGGAGGTGGAGGTGTAGCACTGCCAGAGGTGGTTGTGCACAGCACGAGCCCGTCTGAAGGTGAATGCGAATCTTGATACGAAGGTTGATCGAAGATTGGTATAACGGTGCATCTGTATCATCGGTGCTGCGGTTGATCTGAACTAGTGGTGGGGGCCAATCTTGTATCGATGGTCGCTCTGCGGCAGTCTTATGCGATGGTGAGGCGCATATGATATTGCGGTCTGAAAGCGAGAATCTGTGACACCGTCACAGCCTTTGGTGTATACATCCGCCATGAATGCCATATCGACTCTGAAGGGGAGGCTCCTCTCTGGGCGTTGCGAAGGATGCAGGTATGCGCCCTCTCTCGAGTTCGGTGACGCAACGCGTTCCTCCACTGATAGAAACCGGAAGCCACATCTGAGCCTTCAATGAACAATCTCGGCTCAGTGTCGAGCGATTTGCAATAATAGCAAGGTATCTCAATCTTGGTGAGATGATATGCTCTCTCGATCCACAACGAGTATAGTAGGTGTCACTAGTGGGCAGCCTCCGGCTCTGCTGAGAAGACCGGGAGGGCCCAGCTGAAGATCGTCCTGATTTCTGAGGCCAACTAGATGCCCCAGAGTGACTTTGACCCGACTGACTGCGACCACTTTGCTGTTGTCCAGTAGTCTGTGGCTGCTGGGTCTGACTTGTGGTTCGTTCGGTCTGTTTCCTCTTTCTGTCAGTATTAACTCTCTGTTGAGCCGACTCGATCAACAAAGCTCTATCCAATGCCTCTCGGTAGGAAGAACTGCCAAATCCTGCCATCTTGACCTAAAGATGCCCATCTAGTCCCTGAACAAATTGCATCATGCGTGACCTGTCGTCAGCGACTAACTCTGGACAAAACCTGGCTAACCAATTAAATTCTGTATTATACTCCATCACTGAGCGATTATTCTGTCGAAGACTCAAAAAATCCTAACGACGCATCATCTGATATGCTCATGGGAAGTACTGACTCTCAAATGCCTCTCTAAATCTTGCCCAGTTAATCTGCTGCTCGCCGATGATCGAGCGCTGCATGTCCCACCAGATCTCGACCTCGCCTCGTAAATGGAAGGCCGCCAACTCTACCTTCTCCCACTCGGAGTATACCATATAGTAGAAAGTATGATCCATCGTCTCGATCCAAGATTGAGCCACACTCGGATCAGTCTCTCCGTTGAATAAGGTGAACCGACTTTTCATCGACTTTACTAAACCGGGAATCCGAGCTCGTGCCACAGCCACATTAATAGGATGAGTAGGGGCCGTCGTAGGAGCTGGCGAAACTACTGAAGATGGTGCCGCTGCATACGCAGGGGCAGATACCGAGTGAGGGCCGACCGACTCCACTGATGGGCTGCTTGTCTGTGCAGTAGCAGTCCCATCAAGTGGGTGTTCGTGTGTAGCAGCAGGGTCTCCCGCTGGTACATCGGATACTCCAGAAGTGGGTATCTCTAGAGGAGGAACCGCCGAGGACTAAGGATCCACGACTCCCGCAACACCAAGTGGAACCTGACCCTGATCAACATGCTCACCCTCAGTAGATCTCTCTGGCAACTCAGTCGCCAAAGATCTCAATGTCCTATGGCGTGGCCGCCCCGCACCACGTCTTGGCGCAGGAGCCTGCCCACCTCGTCTCATATCTATTAAATTTTTAACAGATGTTACTACAAGTAAAAACATATAAAATTTATCATCATACCTATTTCACCGTCAGGAGAGGTCCCGTCGCCGCCAAAACACCAAATTAACCTCATCAATAATACCTCGAATTTTCGAAGCATAAAAATAGTCGGAAATCCATACCAATCCAAAAAATTTCCAAATTGACTCGCAAAACTTGCCAAAAGTGGCGAACTCCGAAAAATCCAAAAACCCCAAGGAACTCGGAAACCTAGGCGCTCTGATACCAAATAAATTGTCACACCCCGAGGTAGTCCCCGCCAGACGAAAATCCAGCAGCATCTCCCCTGTACAGGTGACAATACCAATTTTCATACAAGGCCTACACGACCACTATACATCGGTCAACACGATCGGAATCCAAACACACACGCAGGTAATAAAATAGGTCTCAGGCCAACAATCAAAGTAAAGAGTAAACCATCTACAATAACTAGACTTACCTCTTCTGCCATCTGGGCAGGAATACCCAACCAAAACCAAATCGAAATAAAATCCGAATAAAGGTCCATAAGGACACCAAATATCCATGAGTACATAAATCCAACTCCAATCCTAAACATAACTTCTAATCAAGAATATCCGAAACCATAAAAACAAATAACCAATAAAACTGTTACGATGAGTGGGGTTTGACAGCTGCACTTTCCTGACAGCTTCATCTTGAAATAGATATAAATCAATGGGGTAAGTTCAAAGAACTTAGCGGATATAGTCGATATGCAAGGTAAGAAATAGCTAACAATAACTATCATGCCAGTACAGTCTCATATATAGGGTATGCAAGAAAGAAATACAATAGGACTGTACTTACCTGAATCTCCTACCCTGATATAGGAGCATGTGTCATACTAGAAGAAATAAAGTCATCACCATATACAAATATGTATCCTGTATGCATGACAATCATATGCAACATCCAAGGCAACAATAAAAATACAGCAAACATAATACAAATGCTATCCATACAAAATACATGCGGTGCAAATGACATGGTCACCCCTGACGCCAGTCAGCCGCCTCACACGCGATGGTGAAGCCGAGTGGGTAGGGCTATGACAACTGTGCACTCTGCCATCACTGCTCCTGAGTGACCGAGTGGACAGGATGATGTCGGAGTACACCTATCCTTCTGCCCCAAACAGAGTGGGGGAGCGAAGCTCTCATCTCCCGGTGTCATAGACCAGAGGAGGGATCCCTGCCCGCTACCGCGCCGCCTCATCGCTACCCATGAGTGGACCAGCGGAGCCTGACAGAGCAACTGCACACACCCTTCTGATGTACCACTAACCCATGAGTGACAGCGTGTGCAGGCCATGTAACTGGCTGCGGGCTCAACTACAAAGGAACCACGTCCAACCAACATGCAATCATGCGAGATGGTGCATGATACTAAAGCATGTAAATCCAACTAAAAATACCTATCCGAATGATATGCACAACCAATAAGTACATATCTATGATCCAAGTAAAACAGGGAAGATATAATCATAACCGATCAAATGCATGTATCAAGTAGGCACAAAAACATACTAGGCATATAAACATGAAAATTATTGCAAGCTATCCTAACTAGCATATCAACATGACTATATCTAGGAGATAAGTCAAAATACCTGCCTGATAAAAATGTCAGGAATCATGAACTCTTCACACCCGTAGACTGGTCTCGTGATCGAAACCTGCATACATCATAACTATTGTTAAGCACAAAAATACAATCCACCGATAAATCGAATACTTAATCAATTTCTTACATAAACCAACTAACCCAAATCAATTTCCAATTCCACTAATTTATCTAACCCTTTCACCTAATAACGGTCTTTTCGTCCAATTACTCTTGTACTACACCTCTTCACTCGAATACGCCATCCACGGACGGAACCAAAACCCAAATAGCTACCTCACATATCAAAACACATCCGAAACCATTCACAACTCACTAATCATACCACTTATGATCGTACAATCGACACCAACCCAATCACAACCTATGAACAACCCGAAACACCTTCTATACCCACCTCCTCCTTCACAACCGGCCAACAACTCTAAACTCAACCCATTTATAGCCGTTCTTGCACGACCATCTCCAACCCTAACCGCACGACACCCCCAAATAAAACCCTCATAGCCCCTCTCAGTCGACCCCAATTCCTTCCCTACTGCCCTATTCACCGGCACCATTCACACTCACCGATCACCGTCCAAAATCACAGATTCACCACAGCAACATACACCTGCACAGAGAGGAAACAAGAGGAAACTAGGTATTTACCGGAAGCTTCTCCCTCACGGGAAGCCCCAAATTCACTAGATCCAGCGACCATTGCAGAGATCACAGCCTCTGCCCCAAATCAGCATGCAACGATGACTCCCTGGCAGCAGGTGCGCACGAGGATGAAGGGAGAGGAGCGGCGCCGACTCCTGCGGAGAAATCGGCGACCGCAAGGCTCGGGAAGAAGGGTGTTTGGGAACGACGGCCGGTGCATCACGCATGAGAAGAGAACGAGGAAGAAGGGCCTCGGGAAGAAGGCTCTGCGGTGATCCTGTGGCCGCAGCGGCCAGCATGCATGGCTGAGGTCGGTGAGGAAGAGAAGAACGGTGAGAGTCGTTTGCTGGCGCACGTTGTCTGGATAGCGAGCGCGCAGAGAAACCGACGGAGATGCGGGCACAGAGGGAGGAAGAAAACAGGAGCCGTCTGCTACAAGAGAACTGTCAGAGGAAGAAAAGGTTCGCGAGAGAAAGGCAGGCGCGGCGGGGGAAGAAGGAGTTATCGCGAAAACCACCGCGAGGGGAAAAAGCGTTGGGTGCGGCGGGGAAAGAAAAGAAGAAATAGAAAAACTTAGGTTAATATCGCCTATTAATCCTTTTAAATAAACTCCACCAAAGCCTATTTATTTTATCCCCATAAATATCTTGTACGGGCTCCGTTTAAATCCAGAAAAATTCTGGAAAAATTCCTAAAAATCTCGAAAAATTTCTAGGATTATTTCTCTAAATTTTTGGCCATTTAATTTAATATTTTAAATTTTTCTGTATTTAACAGAGATGCTGATAAGTTGGAATCTCGTACAAAAGTGCGCCTGTTCATAGGCTATCCTAGAGGAACGAAAGGTGGTTTGTTCTATAGTCCTAGAGATCAGAGGGTGATCGTTAGCACGAATGCCCGATTTTTAGAGGAAGACTATGTGATGAACCACAAGCCCATGAGCAAGATTGTTTTAGAGGAATTAAGAGGGGAAGTCCCTGCTTCAATACCAACGGTACAAGAGGACATACCACAAGTGACTGCACCGTGGTCACAGAGGATACACAGGTGATACCTTATCGTAGTGGGAGGGTTGTTAGACAACCTGATAGATTTATGTTCTTGAAAGAATCTTCTGATTTGGTCCCTGACGAATATGAACCTGATCCCTGGACATATGACGAGGTACTCCAAGATAAAGATGTGGTATCTTGGCAAAGGGCGATGAATTTTGAGATAGAATCTATCGATTCAAATTAGGTCTGGGAGCTAGTAGAACCACATAATGGTGTAAAAGCCATTGGATGCAAGTGGATCTACAAAAGAAAGAGAGGATCAGACGGGAAGGTAGAGACCTTCAAAGCAAGGCTTGTTGCGAAAGGGTATACTCAGAAAGAGGGTATCGATTATGAGAAGACTTTTTCGGCGGTAGCCATGCTCAAGTCTATCTAGATTCTCTTGTCTATTGCTACTCATATGGATTATGAGGTTTGACAGATGGATGTCAAGACAGCTTTCCTTAATGAAAGTCTTGAAGAAAACATCTATATGGAGCTACCAGAGGGATTCATTGCAAAGGGCAAATAACATCTTGTGTGCAAGCTTAATCGGTCCATTTATGGATTAAAGTAAACTTCGAGATCTTGGAACATCTGGTTTGATGAGGTAATCCAATCATATGGATTTATTCAAAGTTCGGATGAGTCTTGTGTGTACAAGAGATGTGATGGAAATGTAGTGGTATTTCTTGTACTATACGTAGATGATATTTTTCTCATTGGCAACAATGTCAAAGTATTATCAGACATAAGGCTATGATTGTCCAAACAATTTCATATGAAGGACTTGGGAGAAGTGGGACACATCCTTGAGATCAAGGTTATGAGAGATCGCAAGAAAAGGATGTTGTGCTTATCTCAAGCTTCATACATAGATATTATTCTAGCTCGTTTTAGCATGCAAAACTCCAAAAAGGATTTTCTACCTTTTCGGCATGGAGTACCTTTATCTAAAGAGATGTGTTCTAAAACATCAAAGGAGATAGAGGAGATGAAGGCGGTTTCTTATGCTTTGATGGTAGGAAACCTCATGTATGCTATGTTATGTACGAGGCCGAATATCTTCTTTGTCATGGGCATAGTTAGCAGATATCAGAGTAATCTATGATAGGGACATTGGACTACGATAAAACATATATTGAAGTACCTGAGAAGGACTAAGGATTATATGCTGATATATCAGGCAGATCAATTACTCCCTATGGGTTACACAGATTCTGACTTCCAATCAGATAGGGATAACAGTAAGTCTACCTCGGGCTATATGTTTACTTTGGGAGGTGGAGCTATTGTATGGAGGAGCGTCAAGCAGAAATGCGTGGCAGACTTCACCATAGAAGCTGAGTATGTGGCAGCCTCTGAGGCAGCCAAAGAAGTTGTATGGCTCAGAAACTTCTTGATGGACTTGGATGTGATTCCTGGTTTGCCCATAACTATTACAATTTATTGTGATAACAGTGGTGCAGTTGCAAACTCGAAGGAACCACGAGCCCATAAGGAGTTCTTTCGGTTCTATACATGTAGTTGGTGTATAATAATGGTTGTTCCTCCTAGAGAATCCAATAAATCATCCCAAGAATTATTTATAGTTTCTGGGATAGAAATACCATATTTGGCTGCATAACCATATTCTGTTGGGCAAGTATTCATAGGTGTATATTCAGGGGTTACTTCTTCAGAGTCATTAGCTGATATAATTGAGTATATAGAAGATGTATCTAAAATATCTGATTGTATTTCAATCAGATCTTCATTTGTGCTAGCCACAAGACTAGATGCTTTGGTATATAAATTTCTCCTATTAGGACAGGCTGAAGATAAGTGTCCTGGTTGGTTACAAGCATAACAGGTAAGTGTATGTGCATATGTCTTTTTAGGTTTAAATTTTCTTACATGTTTTTCTTTATTTAAGTAGGGTTTCCTGGCTGTACTTTTTCTGAGGTAATAAGTCTTTTTATATTATCTTTTAGGTCGAGGGGGTGGTTTTCTTCTAAAAGTTTTTTTTTTGGGTGTACTTCAATATTGTTGTGGGGTATAAATTTACAAAACCCATATTGTTGTGTTTTTAGTGTTCTTTGTATTTGAATGAATGTACATTTTTCTTTTAATTTTGTGATTATATGTTGGATTCGTACTCCTATATTGTTATGTATATCGGTTACATTCAAATTTGTCCATGATTTATGTATTTCTTTTCCCAGTTCTCAAGGTAATTTACTAAATAATCTTTCTCCTAGATTAGGATTATAATAATTACCTGAAACTGCAGTTAGTGCAAAGAAATCATTACAGAAATATTTTATGTAGGACCAATTTGTAATATGTAGTTGTTCCAAATCTCTCATGGCTTTTCTTTGCCTTAAGTCTAAACCAATATTAGCATCTCTAGCAGTGAGTATCCTATGCATAGCATAGCAAAAATTTAGTATGTTATTTCCTTGATTAGCTATTTTTGTTATTTCTTCAGAAAATTTTGACTAAAAGGCTTCCCATATTTCCCCTGGCTACATCGCTTAAATAATTTTCAGCTATCCTTAGCATAGCGTCTCCTGTTTCAATGTCTAATTCATGTTCCACCATGTAATCTCTTTTTACCGAGACTGTCCATTGTTCCAAATAATTATCATATAGTTGGGGGTAACATTCTGTAATATTTAAGAGAACTGATTCCTTTCCAAAAAAGTAACTTTTGGAGGTTTTCATTTTCCCATTATTTTTAATAAAGGATTGTTATTTGTATAAGGATCTATTTGTGCTCTAGGGGGATGTCCTTGACTATAATCTATAGTTCTCATATGACTTTCTGGGTAAGTGATCGGATAGGGTTGACTAGGCCTACTTGTTCTAGTTGATTCTGTTGTATTCATTAAATTTTTATTGTAGCTAGTTTTGTTGACTTAATTGGGTACATAAAGTTCCTAAAAGTGTCATCTGCTAGAAGTTTTTCTAGTTGATTTAGAGATCTTTTTATACTTTGTTTACTACTAACTATAGTGTGATCTTCAGTAAATTTATTCCTATGGGTTGCTTCTTCTGTTTTTGTTATTATATTTTGGTCATTATCCAAATATAGATACATGTTCTCTGAGAGTTTTTTTATGTTTTTTTATCAAACTCTTCTAATTCCTGAAGTTCTTGTGTGGTTATATGTTGAGCTATTTCCTTAGGAATGTAGACATATTCATCTAGGTCATTAAACACTCCTATGTTTGAACTTTCTTCTTTGAATTTACTAATATTCATATAATTTAATTGTTTACTCTGTTTTTGTATTAACATCAAATGTTGAGTTCCTGTAACTCTTATTTGGGTTCTAAGCTTTTCTACTAGAGTTTGTTCTCTTATGTAGACTAAATTTAATCTCCTTGTTTGATTATTATTTTGGGTTTCTAACCCATCTTCTTCTTCTAAGTCTGTAGATGACGAAGAGGCTTGTTGGTAATTAGTAAATCGTACATTTAGATTTCCATTTCTATTTTTATAGAGAATTGAAGTAGTTGGCTGTAATAGTGGTTCTGTGTCTTCTAAATTTATTGTTGTGGATTGAACTATACTGTCGTGGATTTAAAAATGTTGTCCCTTTTGAACTTAGGGCATCTATAATTTCTTCTATTTTATTTTATATGAGTTATCTATACTATTCATGGTTTTCCCTAAAATTATCATTTCAAGACAAATATTTTTTCCTGTAAAGTTTCCATATCCTCTGGCTTGTACCACTATTTTAATATATTTTGCAAAATCTTTTATAGTCAAGTTGAAATTTGGGCATAAATACGTAATTCCTATGTTATCATTCATGTGAACTTCTATTAATCCAATTATTACCTTTTCTTTGTCTGAGAATCTAGAGTCATATAGTACTATTAGTACTTTTCCTCCAGTTTTTGTTCTTGTTAATCCTCTGATACCAAAAATGATTAGTCCTAGATATATGTAATTTTGTCTTCTTGCTAGTAGTTGTCTAGCAGATTGTTCTGTTATCAGGGTTAAACGCTCTTCTCTTCCTTCTAGAAGATGTAGAGCTTCTGCTCTTCTATTTTGTATATAATGAAGTATGGAAAGAGAATAAACTGTTTCCATATAACCTCCTAGGGTTAAGAATGTTTAACTGTTCATTAGAAAATACTTCGGTATTTCTTTCTATGTCTATTATTTCTTCTAGTTTTTGGCTTAGGTTTGAGTTTATTCGTATGTTGTCTAACCATAAAGTACTAGCAATAGACCTTCGCCCTTCCAGAGTTCTGGAGGGTCCAGTAAAACTCTCAGTTCCAGTTCTTGTATTCATTCTAAACTTTTGGGGTCTTTATAAGTTATAAAAGAGTAATTTTGTGTTTTATGCCTTAATGTTTTTCCTGCGGACAAATTTTTTAAATCCTTATTAATATTTTCTAAAGTTTGGTGTCAATCTTGGTTTTGGTTTGTTGCAACTAAAGTCTATTCTATGCTCAAAATTTTTGTTTCTAATAAGGTTAGTCGATAGTGTAGTGAAGCTAAGAGGGCAATAATAGTATTAGTTTGTTGCATTTCAATTTGGTCACTTTTTTCTGTTAAATCTACTTTATAGTATCCGTCTTCTTTAGTCTTTGAAAATTATGCTGAATAATCTAGAGCATCTTCATAATAGTTGTTTTCATATCTAAGTCTGTTCATTTATATTTGATGTCTTCCAAAAGTTGTCGTATTTCTTGTATCTTTAGACTTGTTTGTTCTTCAGTGGTGTAGATTAATTGCCTTACTTTCGCAAGTAGATTTTTGTGTTTTATTTCAAAGGTCCTCGGTTGGTGCTCTTCTATTAGATTGGTTAATCTTAAGATGTCTTTTCGTCCTGGAAGGTTTACAAAGTTAGTTTCTTTAATTTTATCGTATATTGCTTCTTGAATGATTTTAATATAATGTAGGTTCTGGTCAAGTTCTGCAAGTTTCTTACTTTGTTTTTCAGTTTCAAGTTTTATGTCTTCTGTAATTCTTAAGATGTCTTTGGATAAGATAGTTAAGTTGGCACCTACACTGATAAGAATATCAGTTAGTGTGTTGAGATGAAGAGAGTCTGAGTGGAAAATATGAGGAGATGCTCTTGTTCTAAAGTAACAGAGGTGATTTTGACCGTCTAATGTTTGGGAAGATCTTGAGTACTGTGTGGCTAGGTCTAAGTAATCTAATCTAGTTGCCCAAGACATATATGGTCCAAAGATCTTTTAGGCTCTGATACCAAATTTTAGATAAAAGTTTTTTTTTTTGAATAAGGACGGAGTGCTACAGTTGAGGACGGAGTGTTATAGTGAACTGCTATAGGACCAGTGCTACAGTGTTTTGCTACCGTTTTTTTTTCTTTTTAAAGAAAAACTAACACAACTTAGGGAATATAAATAACAGAGGAACTAAGTAACTAAGTAATAATAACAGAGATTTGAAAAACAATAATAATAACAATGGTTTCTGAGGAGCTCGAAAAATACATTCTAGGTTCTTGATTTGATCTCTTCCTCTCGATGAGTCTCACCTATTACCAATTCATACTGAGCCCCGACACTAGAGGTCTTATCCATTGCCTCTGTCAGTATAAGTCTTACTAGTTTATTTGTAACAGTTACCTTTCCAAGGGAAGAAAAAGGACTGAAGAATTATGAGATTAGAAAAAGATGTTCTAAAATATATTTTTCGTTTATCAGAAACCAAAATTTTTGGGGTCTCTATAAGTTATAAAAGAGTAAGAATCTATCACCGTGTAAAAGAGGACATCAAAGTCATATTTCTGCAAATAAACATATAAATTAAAAAAGTTATTCTTTTTTTTTTTAAAAGTTCGAGGGTAAATTCAATTTTATCCAAAGGCAGTAGCCGATCGACAATCTTTTCTCTATCAAGGTGAAGAATCAAGAAACTATTGTGGGAAGGCTATGTTCTTGCTAATATTCAGATTGATGAGTATACTTTCTATTATATTACCTAGAAGTTTCGTTTTGGAATCAAAGTTGCAACTTCACAGCTTCGTATGAAAAGCAGGAAGAATCCGAGGATACTCAGCTACGGAAGGGAGACAGAAACAGGCAGTAAGCTATGGGAGGGTTTTGTACCGCCATAATCTGTCTGAAGAGAAAAGCTACTGATACCGGATTAAACCACCTTATAACTATCCGTACAAATACCAGTAATAGCTGATTCCAAGTCATCATATCTCGGTCTCAGTAAAAGATGAAGATATACTGATTCGGCATGCTCGGACCGAATGAAGAGGTCATCTCGGCCGTATTATATTCCAGATGTCCCGTGTCTCGGCTATTCTTCTTCATCTCGTTTGTATTATATTCAGAGGTCATCTCGGTCATATTATATTCCAGACGCCCCACATCTCGGCTATTATTCTTTATATCGGCTTCGTATCTCGGCAGTTGCACTCTATTTCGGTTGTATGGTTTTCCAAAGTATGTTCTATCTCAACTAGTTAAGTGATGTGACGAGTATTCCTGTTCATACGGCCAACAATGCAGTCCTTATCAGAGATTCTCTCCGACAGAAGGACAGATGCCCATACGGTCCTCAAGAAGCTTGTCCACCGCATTAATGAGGAATTGTCTCTCATCGACCACACGATGAGCATCAATCACAACCTATGCGCCTGTGACATTTATGAGGATAATGTTCTCTATTACCTCTAAGAGCAGGCATGAGTACATCATACAACCATCCTGCCCATGCTTACCGTACCGCTCCGTAGGGAGACTCGCTTATATATAGCCATCTTCAAGGAGGAGAAAAGGTGCGTCTTCGAAAACCCTCTCCCTTGCTTTCACCACCGTCTTCCTACTAATTCCTGCCATGAGTGTCGGAGGGGCCTAGCCGAGATCCCTTTCAGCGCCCTTAACCGCATTTTCTCTGCAGGATACGCCATTCGGGCATCGTGCGTCACTCGACTTGTGCCCGACATGCTAGTTCTTCTATCTCGGCTTTCCCTCCATGCTAGCCGTCCTTCCGTTCGAGTCACATGTCATTCGCCGTCTTCACCATCGGACACCTCAGCGTCCCTATCTTGACGGCAACATAATTGGCGATGTCTGTGGTAATTTAGTAAGCACTCTTGAGACAAGAATGAGAGACCAAGGAGCGAACTCCGACAACCGTAACTCCGCCGAAAGAAGTATGACCAGGGAAGCATCATCGCCTTTGTCAAGACTACCATGGAGGATGTCATACGTGAGCATTTTCCCTGAGGTCCTACTCCTATGTAGGCGTCCCCCAGCCCGGTTCAAGGTCCAGCGCCAACATCTGCCCCTTCAACTCCAGTCCCTCCGAAGGTAGTTCTAATAGTCTCAATGTTGACCGAGTCATTCTCAATAGCATCTCTGCAGGAGTCTTCTGAAGAGGTTCCCTCTTACACACCATGGGAAAGGGACCCCAAGAAGGGAGAGGCTCCGCCAGTCAGTGTAGACTCTCCCCTTGCCCCCGGCATCATAGCCGAGTGAATGCCCAAATCCTTCAAGCTGCTATCTATAGGAGAGTATAGTGGCTTGGCCGACCTGGAAGAATATTTAGGAAGATTTAAGAAGGCTGCCTTGATATATAACTATTCTGATGGAGTCAAATGCAAGGTCTTCTCTCTCAACTTAATAGGCTCCACACAAAGATGGTTCGACCGGCTTCCTGAGGGATCCATCAGTTCCTTCCAAGAGCTCTCTGTTCTTTTTCTCCAACACTTCGCTAGTAGTAAGAGGTATCACCGAACTGCCTAGTATCTTATGACTGTAAAACAAAAGAGTCATGAATCCTTGAGGGATTATGTACACCGGTTTAACTGAGTGGCAGTCGACGTCTTGGATGCTTCTCCCAGGATGGTAGTCAGCGCATTTTCCCAGGGATTAATAAGGGGAGATTTCTCGAAGTCCCTGATGAAGAGACCCCTGCCTCACTTCGAAGCCTTACTAGCAAGAGCAGAGGCATACATCAACTTGGAAGAAGCCAAAAAGGCAGTCGACGAGCAACAAGGAATAAGGAGATCTAGCCAGCCTCAACCCCAAAAACTAAGTAAGAAGTCCCTTCTCTCAGCACCAAACTGCCCCCCTAGAATTCCTCCTGCCTACCCTCCGCGGCTGGTCAAAGATAGGGCCATTCATACTATGCAGGAGGCCTCTCAGCCGTTGATGATGTTGAACCAGCGTAGCCCTTTTTGCGCCCTCCACCAAGTGCATGACCATTCGACCCGGAAGTGTCGTACTCCGGCTGAAGAGATCAAGAAAGTAATTAGGGAACAACAACAAAACTTCAATGCTCTGCCCCGGTTCCCATAAATAGAAGCAAGACCGAGACCGCTAAATCACACTCGACGAAACCCAGCAAGGCATGGCCCATCGACCCTCACTTAAGCACTAGAGACGAGCCTGAGCTCCCCGAAAAGCCAGAGAAGCTTCTCCGGGCGAACCTGTTCTTCGATCGGGATCTCCGCAAGAACTCCCCAACACTCCACATCGCGGCACCATCAACATGATCATTGGTGGGATTATAGATGGGGATTCGAACTGAGCTAGGAAGGCTCACGGGAGGCGGCTGGAAAACATGGAGGTGAATACCAGCCGAAGGTGCACCGAAGGACCCTCAATAAACTTCGACCCCGAGGGCTTGTGAGGAGTTTCTATCCCACATGATGATGCCTTGGTGATAAGAACCACCATCGCCAATTATGACGTGGCCAGGATCTTCGTGGATACAGGTAGCTCGGTTAACATTTTGTTTAAAGATGCTTTTGTTCGTATGCAGCTCGACCCGGCTCAACTTCAGCCAATGAATATGGCTCTATTCAACTTTTCGGGTCACGAGGTGTCTCCACTCAGTCAAATTGATCTTCCTCTATCTCTAGGTGAGGAGCCCCTCCGCCGGACTAGAATTACCACCTTTACGGTGGTAGACGCTGCCTCGGCTTATAACATCATTTTGGGAAGGCCGGTGTTGCACTCCTTCGAAGCTGCCATATCAACTTACCACCAAAAGCTTAAGTTCCCCATGAATAATCAAGTTGGGGAGGCTACTGGAGATCAAAAGGTAGCTTGGAAATGTTATGTGGAAGAAGTCCGGACGGGCCCAGGAAAAATCGGAAGATGGAAATAGCAGAAGTTTATACTCTCCGGGAAGAGCCACTGGACAAGGAAGCTGTGCAGATATGGCTTGATCAACCTCAAAAAGTTGTCCAAGTTGCTGTTGATTTGCTAGCCGATCTAAAGCAAGAAGTAACCAACTGCCTGGCAAGAAACCGAGATGTTTTTACTTGGCCTGAAGAACAAAACTGGAGTATCTCCCGGACCATAATGGAGCACCAGCTGAATATCCTTCCCGGAGCTCAGTTAGTCAAACAAAAGAGAAGACACTTCGGCCCAGAGAAGGATCAGATCATCCAAGCTAAAGTACAAAAATTACTACAAGCTGGGTACATCCGAGAGGTATAGTTCTCCGAATGGTTGTAAAATATTGTACTAATACCTAAACAAGGAGGGAAGTAGAATGTATGTATAGATTTCAGAGATCTTAATAGAGCATACACTAAAGATTGTTACCCTTTGCCTCGGATAGATCAACTCGTTGATTCTACGGCAGGATGTGAACTAATTTGTATGTTAGGCGCTCATCAAGAATATCATTAGATTCCGTTGGCATAGGGAGATCAAGAGAAAGTCAGCTTTGTTACGACGGATGATACTTTCTGCTACAAGGTCATGCCATTTGGATTAAAGAATGTCGGTGCCACTTATCAAAGGCTGATGGACAAAGTGCTTCGGTCACAAATAGGTCGAAATATTGAAGTATACATGGATGACATTCTCATCAAGTCCACGAAAGCTGAAGACTTCATTAAAGACATGGCGGAGACATTCAACATGTTGCGTCGATATGGAATTCAGCTCAATCCCAATAAATGTATATTCGGCATCCGAGGAGGCAAAGTTTCTTGGGTACATTGTGACCGAATGAGACATTGAAGTTAATCCTGAGAAGGCTCAGGCCTTGCAAAATATATCTCTCCCAGAAATATCAGAGAAGTAGAGAGGTTGCTTGGTAGGATAACGACGCTCTCAACCTTCATCCCTAAGTCACTGAGCAGAGCCTTCCCTTCTTCAAGGTGCTCCGCAAGTCAGCCCGGTTTTCATGGGACAAGAAGTGTAAGCAAGCCTTCACGGAGCTGAAACAATATATATTTGAATTACCTACCCTAGCCAAGCCGGTGCCAGGAGAAAGCTTGCAGATATATTTGGCCGCCTCAGAAGAAGTCGTGGCGTCAGTCCTTCTTCGACAAGAGGATGACAAGTAATTACCTATCTATTTTGTCAGTCATCTATTAAAAGATGCCGAGAATAGATATACAACATTGGAAAAGTTGGCGCTAGCCTTACTTATAATAGCTAGAAGGCTCCGCCCCTATTTTCTGTCCCATCCGGTCATAGTCTTAACCAACAGCGGCCTTGGAAGAATATTGACCAATCCTAAGGCATCCGACCGCTTAATCAAGTGGACCACAGAACTGGCCAAGTACGATATCCAGTATTAGCCCAGAACGACCCTCAAAGCACAAGTGTTAGCAGATTTCTTGGCCGAGATGCTGGGAGTAAAAAGAAATGAAGAGTGGAGAGTATATGTCGACGGCTCAACCACTAAACAAGGAAGCAGAGTGGGAGTGCTACTAATATCGCCACAGAAGGATATGATCCGAATCGCAATACAACTCAACTTCCGGGCCTCTAACAATGAAGGTGAATACGAAGTCTTACTGACAGGTCTTCGGGCTGCTCGGCATGTCGGGGATTCATGGGTTTCCTTATACTCTGACTCACATCTAGCCGTCGAACAAGTTAAAGGCTCATATGATACCAATAATCAATGGCTCCAATTGTATATGAAGGCTTATTGCAAAAATGACATCTGAATTCCAAGAAGTCACCCTTCACAAAATTCCTTGGGCAAACAATCAGAAGGTTGATGAGTTGGCTCACATGGCTAGTGCTCTCACTACTTGGAGTTTGGAAGATTCATTGCCGAGACTAAGCTTATTTCCCATATAGATCAAGACTTGATTACGCCCGAAAGCAGGCCGAATTGGAGAACTCCCTTGGTTGATTATCTGAAAAGGGAGACATCGTCGGATGACCGAGCCGAGGCACAGATCATCAAGAAAAGAGGGACCTGATTTGTGTTGATCGGAGACATTCTATATAAAAGGGCGTTCACTCGGCCCTTGCTCAAGTGTCTCAGCCTTGAGGAGGCCGAGTACGTTATGAGGGAGGTGCACGAAGGTTGCTACGGAAACCATTCAGGAAGTACTTCCTTAGCCCACAAGGTCATACTAACAAGATATTTTTGGCCAACCCTCCAAAAGGACGCCGCTCGCTGTGTCCGTATATGCCTCAGCTGCCAAAAACATCAGAACTTCTCCCAACATCCCACTGAATGGCTAAAGGCGTCGGTAATATCTTTCCCTTTCGACCAGTGGAGGATGGATATTGTGGGTCTATTATCAACCGGGCCGAATTAGAAGAAGTTCCTACTGGTCGCAGTAGATTCCTTTTCAAAGTGGGTGGAAGCAGAACCCCAGGCCAAGATAACTGAGGAAGTTGTATTGAAATTCCTCTGAAAAAATATAGTCTGCCGATTTGGCATTCTAAGAAAATTGGTCTTGGATAATGGAAAGCAGTTCCAAGGCTGGAAAATAAAAGAATGGTGCCAACAGTTGGAGATTCAGCAGACTTTCACATCAGCGGCATACTCTCAGAGCAACGGACAAGCTGAGGTGACCAACCGAGAGTTGATTTGGGGGCTCAAAGTTAAGTTGGATCACACAGGGGGAAGTTGGGTAGAAGAATTGCCAAGCATTCTTTGGGCATACAGAACAACTCCTAAGGACAGTATTGGCCTCACCTCGTTCCACTTAGTTTATGGATCCGAAGCCCTAGTCCCGGTGGAAATTGGTATGGAGTTGCCTAGGGTCTCAACTTATGCTCTGGACAGCAGCAACAATGACAAAACAAGGCTGACAGAGTTAGATTTAGTCTGTGGGAGAAGTTCGTAGTACCTCGCTCCTTTCAGCCTGGCGATTTCATGTTGAAGAAAATCCAGTCGGCGGGAGAAGTTCGTAAGTTGGCACCCCGATGGGAGGGCCCGTATAAAATTATCAAGAATCTCATCTCGGGAGCTTATTATCTGCAGGACAGTGAGGGAAAAGAACTCACTCGACCATGGAATGCCTTCCATTTGCAGCCCTACCATGTATAATGGCTAGGCGGTATGTAATGTGGCTTTCCATTTTGAATAATAAAAATTTTCCTTCATAATTGCAGGCAGACATTCTTATAAAAAGTGACCTATCACGGTGCAATTCACATAACGTCGCCCCTCCCAGCTCATCCTTGGATATTGCCTATCACGGTTAGTTTTAAGTATTTATCTTTCGGCTCATCCTTGGATATCGCCTATCACGGCTGATTCCAAGTATTTATCTTTCGGCTCATCCTTGGATATCGTCTATCATGGCTGATTCTAAGTATTTATCTTTCGGCTCATCCTTGGATATCATCTATTATGGCTGGTTCCAAGTATTTATCTTTCGGCTCATCCTTGAATATCGTCTATCACGACTGGTTCCAAGTATTCATCTTTCGATTCATCCTTGGATATCGTCTATCACGACTGGTTCCAAGTATTGATCTTTCGACTCATCCTTGGATATCTCCTATCACGACTGGTTCCAAGTATTTATCTTTCGGCTCATCCTTGAATATCTCCTATCACGGTTGGTTCTAAGTATTTATCTTTCGGCTCATCCTTGGGTATCGCTTATCACGGCTGACTCTAAGTATTGATCCCTCAATCTCATTCTTATGAATATTACCTATCGCGGCTGGTTCCAAATATTTACATCGTGGCTCGTTCTTATGGAGATCGTTCATCACGGCTGGTTTTAAGAAGCATCATCTCCTGCCCGAGAGGATTTGTCATGATAACACAGCCTGCCAACGACATGTAATTCGACGCATTATTTCTAAGTCGCCCTTTAAGGTGAGTCTCGACCAAGTCCCCTATCACCGGGCATCATGAAGGTACTTTAGAGTTGCTGATTATTGCCCGTTATTTTAGTAGTCATTCTGTTACGTTAAATTTTTAAGAAGTCGAGAGACAACACTTAGCCCAAAAAACTTGTATTAACTCCAAAGAGATTACAAGTTGTTAAGAAATGTCGCGTACGACTACAAAAATCTAGTGCTAAAAATAAAAATTAAAAACTAAGTTATTTTGGGAAGCTCACCGAGTGCTGAGTCCGGAGTCTCGTTGATTAGACGTTGTAGATCTAGGAACTCGATCGAGGCTCCCTCAGGAGGGTATCCGACTTCTTTGAAATGTCGGACGACCCCCTCGTAGCCTATCTCTAGGAGGTCGACGATGCGACCTCCTAGGATGTCAGAGAACTCTTCCAAGGCCAGGAAGGCTTTCTTGTGATGTGTCTAGCGACCTTCCTCCCCGACCCGATAAGAGAGCAACTCAACTTTAGCTGTTTCGGCCTGAGCTGCTAGTCCGTCGCACCGAGCCGCCTCAGTAGCTGCCTAAGTTGCAAGGGCTTGCTCGGCTTTAAGCAGCCTCGCCCGCCACTCATCCTCTTCAGCAACTTTAGCCTGGAGTTCCTCCGCTTCAGCCGCCTGGATCTTCAAATGCTTGATCTTCTACGCCTGGTTCCGGAGGTCGTTCTCGTAGCGGAGGACTTTCGATCTAGACACGACCATCTCGAACTGGGCGATCCCGAGCTCCACCTCCTTGTCGTGGAGCTAAGCAGCGGTGGTAGTCACCTGAGCCTGCATACCTTGGAAGGTAGTGGTCAAGTGACACAGCCAAGTCATCAATTCTAGGTGGTATTCCCAGAACTGCAAGGAAAAAGTTAACGTTAGTAAGAATAACAGAAGAAGAAAAACTCAAAACTTACTTAAAGAAAACTTACTTGTGCCAAGTGAGTGTTCATCTCGTCGCTCAGCGCCGGGATGGATTTCTCCTTGGCAGATGCCCCAATTGCTTCCCAGATTTCCTGAAGGAAACCTTGGGCAGGGCGCTCTTGTCTCGACACAGAATGTCCAGACAACATCCCGGGGAGAGGACTTGGACTTCGCTAGTGGGAAGACGATGGTTCGGATGGAGGAGTAGGAGCCTCTGGGTACTCCTCCACTGGTGGAGCTGGGATGCTGGAGGGCCCGACACCACTCAACCCAGTCGAGTCGTGAAGACTTGCACTAGGAGAGGATCGCTGGGAAGGGCTCCCTTCCACTGAGGAGAGCACCACCCCACTCCTCTTCCGCCGCAACTATTGCTCCTTCGACCTCTCAGAGCTTATCACCTCGGCCACTAGGGAAGGCCGAGGTGGAGGGAGTTCGTCCGAGCCGGCCTCTTCGGGTGTCTCAGCCGAAGCGTCTGCTGGGGCGATCATCTGCGCTCTCTTCCATTTCATCTTTTTATTGATTGAGGCCCTCAATCTGACTTCGGCTGTGAAAGACACAAAGCAAGTTAGGGTTTAGAAGTACAAAAGAATAAAAAATAAAATTTTACCTAATGTGCCGCTCAGCTCGGCTTCTATCGAACTTAGGTCGAAGTGGTATAAGAGTCCTTCCTCCAGCAGGACATTAACATTAAAACTCAAGCCGGTAAGGACTCGACTATCTCTTGGTAGGAGGAAGATTTTCTAAAGCTACGAATAGAAGAAGAAGGGGGCAGCTCGAGCTGCCACCTATTCGGCCAGAGGAAGGGAGATTCTGACTTTACGAACAAGTACCGGGTCTTCCAGTACTTATGAGAAGTGATAAGCTTCGTCAAGAATTTTACTTTTTGGCGAGCCATGAAGAAGAAGACTCCTGCTTCTTTCTTTTTCGGGACGAAGCAGGAGTGAAAAGCAGCGGCCGAGAGGGGAAGATGGTAGAAAAGAAAAATTATGATGAAGTCGTTGATAAGTCTAAAAGCGTTAGGGGCCAATTGGTGTAACAGAATGAGGAAGTAGTTAGACAACTCGACATAGAAGGGGTGGATTGGGAATCGGAGATCAGCCGCCAATTGGTCGTGGAAGATGGCGGCAAACCCCGAGGGTGGTTCGTGAGGGTGTTGGTATTGCTGAGGAGTCCTAAGTCTATGGGAAGAGGGAATATGGAAGGCCTCCCAAATCTGGTTGTGCACATTAGGGGTAATGGCGTTGCGAGTATTAAGATACCATAAATCGGCAATTTCATCCATCGAAAAAAGGAGAAAGCAAAGGAGAACTTACAGAGTAAAGACCTCGACGGGGAGGGAAGGAGAAGGAGAATCGCTGAAGAAAGAAGAAGGTTGGGGAGAAGAATCGCCGGAGAAGAACAAGGCTGGGGAGCATCGTGCACAAAATAACAAGACCTAGGTGTCGAGGGGTATTTATAGAGGAGTCGCACCGTTTCGTCTCTCGAAGCTCCTTTCTAGGGATCCTAGAGACACGTGGCTCGAAGGAGTGAGTCCTCGGGAAGCGCGACGATCATATCATATCTCCACAATAATGGTCTACCTCTTAAATGAAATTTCCTTTGTTCCCGAGGGGCATATCCTAGGCGCCACCCCCAATACCTCATTAAGTCGAAAAAGGAAACCATAATGCAATAAGGTTAGTCCAGTCAGTCATGCTACACCTATCCTTCAACTAGAATTGGGGGATGCCTATGATACAAGATGAAACCACCTTGTAACTATCCGTACAAACACCAATAACAGCTAGTTCCAAGTCACCATATCTCGGTCTTGGTAAAAGATGAAGATATACCGATTCGGCATGCTTGGACCAAATGAAGAGGTCATCTCGGCCGTATTATATTCCAGACGCCCTGCGTCTTGGCTATTCTTCTTCATCTCATCCGTATTATATTCAAAGGTCATCTCGGTCGTATTATATTCCAGACGTCCTGCGTCTCGACTATTATTTTTTATCTCGGCCTCACATCTCGGCAGTTGTACGCTATTTCAGTTGTATGATCTTCCAAAGTATACTCTATCTCAACTAGTTAAGTGATGTGGCGGGTATTCTTGTTTAGACGGCCAACAATGCAGTCCTTATCAGAGGTTCTCTCCGACAGGGGAACAGATGCCCATACAGTCCTCAAGAAGTCTGTCCACCGTATTAATAAGGAATTGTCTCCCATCAACCACACGATAAGCATTAATCACAGCCCATACGCCTGCGACATTTATGAGGATAATGATCTCTATTACCTCTAAGAGCAGGCATGAGTACATCGTACAATCACCCTGCCCATGCCTACCGTATCGCTCCGCAGGGAGACTCACTTATATATAGCCATCTTCGAGGAGGAGAAAAGGCGTGTCTTCAAAAACCCTCTCCTTTGCTTTCATCACCGTCTTCCTACTAATTCTTGCCTTGAGCGTCAGAGGGGTCTGGCCGAGATCTCTCTCGGCGCTCTTAACCATATTTTTCTCTGCAGGATATGCCATTCGGCCGTCGTGCGTCACTCGGCTCATGCCTGACATGCCGGTTCTTCTGTCTCGACTTTCCGTCCGCATCAATTGTCTTTCCGTCCGAGTCACCGGTCCTTCGCCATCTTCGCCATCGGACACCTCAGCGTCTCTATCTCGGCATCAACAACTACACTGCTTAATATGGATTGCTACCGACAACACATTATATCGCTCGAATGCTTGGTTCATGGCATGCTGAACTGCAAAATTAAGCAATAGAAGCAATTCAAGATACTGAAATATGGAGAAACAATTCGTCTAAATTATTACTGTGGAATTAGGCGATAGAAGCTATTCAAGTTTAGTAGTTCAACCTGCCAACAACAATCGACAACAGCTCGAACATAACACTAGCGAAATCCATTAATAGCTGACTGAAATGGGGTGCATGAATATCACAAAGAGAAGAAAAATTCGTTATATGGAATTGTACATGAGTTTCTAGATTCATTTCTAGTGTACGAAGCTTTCGTCATGCGGGGTTCAGGAGAATGATCTATTATACACAATTTTATCTTATTTTTTATAAGAGATTATTTCTAATATTTGAATTCACGATCTCTTAATCACAAAGCAACAACTTTACCTTCTGAACTCATTCATCATTATCAGTAAAATCACATTACGTTGAACACATAACTACTTGCTGTTTCCCTCCGTTCCAAAGTTATATGAGATTCTTACTGTTAATTCAACTTAATAATATATTCTCTTGCAAATTTTCTTGGCCACGACCTAAGTCACGGTTCCACCTTGAGGAACAAGTTCATAAGAGTTCAGATTGTCTCCTCAGACTTTGAGCAAAGCAGTATTTTTTTTCCACGGAAAGAGAACAAAGAATAACATTTATCTCAAACATCAGCTCATCTAACATGCTCAGCTCTCAAGACTGGTAATACTCTGCACAGTGAAGCTATGACAAGAGACTCAGTTAAATCAACTGAAGTAATCTAAGCACATAATTACTTGTTGCATCCCTCCATACAAAGTGATGAGAATCTCACTATGAATCAACTTAATGATCCCTTCATTCTGGTAGTTTTTCTTGGCCTCTACCTAAGTTGCAATTCTACCACAAGAAATTAAACAAGTTAACAATGGGTTTAGACTGTTCCCTCAGACTTCGAGAGCAGCATTTTTCTTCCATGAAAAGAGGACAAACATAATCTTTAACTCAAACATCTACTAATTAAACAAGCTCAGCTCTCAAATTAGAATGTAGCCAGCACAATTATGTTGGTGCAGTGGACACTAGATAATCGAATCTAGGTTTTAATTATGACAAAGACTCAAAACTAAGGTCAAATTGTTGTCTAATGAGCTGAACCAAGTGTGCATGAATGATTAAGCTAAGCTGAGGGTCGACGACACTCGGAGAATCTCACGTTGAGAAACCACAGTGGTTGAGCGACACCGAGAGAACTTCGGAGAGAGCCGAATAACCCAAGTGGAGACCTGAAACAAATCTGCAAGTCACAAAAGGAGCTAAGATAAGCTCGTGTGTGAGTGAAGGTAAGGTCGGGTCCTCCATACGGGGACGTTCTTAGGCGGCGATCCGACTAAGACTTACAGTGGAAGGTCTAGGTCAAGATTGGATGGTAAGTGGTCGTCAGATTTTACCTCTACTTGTGTGTTTTTAGCTAACTTTTTGTTGCAGTCGAAAAACCTAGCCATCGATCATTGATGGCTGATCAATGATGAGCTGATGATTGATTGTCATTCAAATTTTAGCTTCGATGAAAGTCAAACCTCATCCCCTTATCTTGGGGTGAGGTGACATTTTTTTGGTGGATTTGGATCTCAACGTCCACTAGGTTGAATGACTATAAAAGAAGGTGTGTTTCACTCATTTTACAATCATTCCAAGCTTCCAAAATGCTCCCGCAATGTCACTTCTCTACGATGACTCTACGATGCCAAAACACTGTCGGAACTCCGATGACTCGACCTCAAGCTCTAGATCAGATCGTCGTCAATATAAGATTTTGTAGAGTTCCTTTTTAATTACTTGTACTTCATTTCTTTCTCGAAGCTTTTATCGTAAACGAGGTGAGGTAGGCTTGTTGCCTCATCCTCGAGCTTTTCATATTTCTTTGTATCCGTTGTCTCCTACCTCCAACGAGGAGGAGATCTTTAGTGATTTGCCCTCCATACACGATCTCGGATTGTAAGGGCCTTGGATTAACAACCGTTAGGTTGTGAACCAAGTAAACCAACTTGTGTCCTTTATTTTCCGTTGTGCACTTCTTTGTCTTAAACGAATCAAATGAAAAGAAATGAAGGTTATACGTACGCTATTCACCCCCCCTCTAGCGCTTTTTGATCCAACAATTGGTATCAGAGCGGGGGTGCTACGATTTAGTGCAACAACCAATCTAGCATCGGTTTTAGTTTTTCTTTTCGTATTCGTTTTAATTTTCATCCTCTATCATTTTTCGTTTCATTAAAGTTCTATCTCCTGCACTACTAATCCAAGACGAGTCTTAGCAACTTGAAGGGTTTAGCACCGCCCGACCTCCATTTTACAATGGAGATAACTTCTGTTACTAGAAGGGTTGGATGGAGTGCTACTTGAAAACCCAAGTAGAGATGTGGATCGTGATACAAACCAGATTCACCCTTCCAACAAATGAAGACGGTGAATGTTTGAATTGCGATCAATGGACAAATGCCATGAAACGCCAAGTGGAAGCCGATGCCAAGACTACACAAATCCTATAATGCGGGCTATCCAAAGAGGAGCTCAACCGCGTCAACCCCTTTATCAGCACAAAGGACTCGTGGAACAAGCTCATCGAGCTTCATGAAGGGACCGCGAACACTAAGGTATGTAAGAGGGACCTACTTTTAAATACATTGTTTAACTTAAAAATGCAGGAACATGAGTTGTCCACTCAACTCCATGCACGGATTCAAGATATTATGAATGGGCTACATTCGATCGGATAGAAAGTCGAAAACTAGGACGTGATTAGGTACGTGCTTAATGCATTCCCTAGGACCACCTTGTGGGCATCCATGGTCAATGCCTAAAAGGTTTCTAAGGATCTTTCAAAAATTAGGTTAGACGAATTGTTCTCTAAATTTGAATTGCATGAGCAATCTAATTCGGCCCCCGTCGAGAAAAGTATTGTCTTGTTTGCAAGTCCAAAGAAGAAGCCGAAGAACAAACCACCACCGGAGGAAGAAGACGAGTACAAATTGGAGGTGGACAACGAGATGAAGACCGAACAAGTAAATCTAGTTTAGAAAATGATCAAGAGCAGAAAACGACAAATCAATCAATCCAAGGAGGATAAGTCTAAACAAAATTCTAACTATAGATGCTATGAGTGCAATAGGATGGGCCACATCAAGTCAGAGTGTCCAAGACTCAAGAACAAGGCACCACAATCCAAGAAGGCACTCAACGCAATGTGGGAGGAATCGTCGGAGGAGGAAGACGAGCTCAACAACTTCGCCTTCATGGCCAAGCTGATCGAACCTGAGGAAGAGTCCGAACCCGAAGACAAGTTTGACTCTAGATCCGACGATGAATTTCAATTCAAGACAAGCCACGGATCCGCATCCGGTTCAAAAGGTTCACTCAAGGTTTGTTGTTCTTTAATTGATACGTTGTATGGTGCAATTAAGTTTTTAACCAAAAAATTAGCTAAGTCCAAGTCCAAGGTTGAGACCTTAGTTGAGGAGGTTAAACTCCTTAAACACAAGGTCTCCCTAACCTCTTGACTAGTCAAGTTCAAGAGGAGAACCCAACTCGAGTTGAAAAACTCGAAGAAGATAATTCACTCTTGAAAGGACAAGTCCAAGATCTTAGGCAAACGTTGGAAAGGTTCACTTTGGGATCCAAGGGACTTGACCTACTACTTGGATCACAAAGGACCGTGTACAACAAGACTGAACTAGGATTTAGATCAACTACAACTACTAAATCATATGTCAATCGTAAATTAAAATAGGAAATAAGTCCAAGCATAGGTCCCTAAGACCGCTTTAATTTCACAATTAGGATCTAATAAGTACTCGATTTCTAAGGACCAAATCTACTACGTGAAAAGACCGAATCGATTCAATGTTCAGGGGGAGCAAGTACTAAATTTATTTGTTCTATTACATGAAATTAGTCTTTGCATGCTTAGTTATTTTGTTTTAATTTTTAGAACGGCTGGATAGGATCAATAACTCATCAATCTTGACAACATGGTATTAGGACGCGGCGAGATGATAGTATGTTAGGGAAACGAAGTCCTGTGTGTGTCCAAATTAGATAAGACGTATCTAGTTTGGTGCACTCGACTAAGTTGAACTAGATGAAGCTACCTCACCATATCCTTAACTAGTTAGACCAGGAAGTAATCTTAAGTGACTTAAGTAATCAATTTCTAGAATTTGGCTTTGTCTAAGGAAGTGATCGTTGTTCCGATCAAAGAAGGCCTCTGTGCCTCGCCACGACCTGGAAGTCAATTTCTCGAAAAGTTTACTAGATGAGCTAAGGGTTAAATCCGAATCTAACCCAAGGTTGATTAGTTTCAATTCACTAAATTTAATCGAGTAAAATTGAAGTCATCTCAAAAACATATAAGGTCAACATGTTTGATCATGTAGAAAGGGTGAGATGATTATTAGGCTAAAATAATCAACCAACTTTAAAATTTCAATGTCTGATCCAACTACTATATGTGTAGGATCAATGGATGTTGGATAGTGGGTACTCCTGACACATGACTGGAGACCAACTGAAATTTTTGAAGCTCAGATTCAAAAATCAAGGATCAGTAACATTCGGAAATAACGGGAAGCTCAAAATCATCAGATCAGGTGATATTGAGCTAAAACCGAATTTCATTATTCATAATGTTCTTCTAGTTGAAAACTTTGATTATAATTTACTTAGCGTAAGCTAATTGTGTGATAACAACTATAAGGTTATATTTTTAGAAAATGAATATTTAATTAAAACTAATGATACCTCTAAAACAATACTTAAAGGGACTAGGAATAGCAACATATATATAATTAATCTACCCAACTCCTCATCCAAGTGTCTAATGACACAGCAAGAGGAATCTTGGTTGTGACACCGACGACTTGGACACTCTCATCCAAGACTCATACACAAAATGAGTCAGAGTGACCTAGTCAGATGTTTACCCAATCTTAACAACTTAGACAATAAAATTTGTAATGCGTGTCAATAAGGTAAACAAACTAGGACACAACATCAACTAACTAACCAAGAAAGAACCAAAAGTGTACTTGAGCTCCTACACTTAGACCTATTTAATTCTCATGGAGCCAAGTCACTATACGGAAGTCAATTCTGCTTAGTCATAGTTGACGACTACTCTAGGTTTACACGGGTTAGGTTCCTAAAATACAAAAGTGAAACCCTAGAACAACTCACCAACCTATGTAAATTAATAGAAAACGAAAAGAACCTTAAGGTTAAGAGACTTAGAAGCGATCATGATGGTGAATTTGAAAACCATAGGTTCACCAACTTCTGTAACCTAAACGGATACCACCATGAGTTCTCCTATCCTAGATTCCCACAATAAAATGGTCTAGTCAAGCAAAAGAATAGAACCCTACAAGAAACCGCTAGAACCATGTTAAACGAGTACAACCTTCCTAATAAATTTTGGGTAGAAGTCGTTAGTATGACTTGCTATGTCCAAAATAGAATCCTACTAGTCAAGAGACATCTTAGACCTCATACGAAATCTATTATGACAAGTTACCCAACATTAAATATTTTAGGGTATTTAGATGTAGGGTACACATCTTAAATACTAAAGACTACCTAAGAAAGTTCACTTCTAAAACAACCACCGAAATCTTTCTAGGATACTCAACCACAAGTAAAGCCTATAGGGTTTACAATAATGAAACCTTAAAAATCAAAGAAACAATTAATGTAGTATTTGATGAAGGAGATAAACCCACAAAACCCGAAGTAGAACTTGTAAAATATGAAAAAAAAAATTATATGGATTAACCCTTTAATTAATTTGGATTTAATTAGTGGGTTAATTGGATTTAATTAGGGATTTATTTAAAATTGGTCTTGGGCTGAGATTGGGTTTAGGCTAAAATCGGTTGGGCTGAGTCTATTGGGCCCAAATGGTTGGGCTGGAAATGGACTGAACCGGTTGGTTTTAATTCGGGTTGGCTTGAATCGAATCAAGGAATTGCGTTTAAAGACTTCGAACCGTCGATCAACCACTGCCGCATTTCTTCTCTTCCGCTTCGCGACCTATTTCTTCTCCTCAAATCGCGACCTCGACTCTCCCTCTGTTTTCCTTTCGCCGCGGCTCATCTCTTCCGACGATCTGCCACTGCCGACGCTCGAGCCAGTCGATCTCCGCCGCAGCTGGACGCATCGACTTATCTCCGGTGCCTTGTCTCTTCTACCGCGTTGTCGCCGCTGCCGGAGCTGCTCGTCGTCGCCAGTTTCGTCGGAGGTCTGCAACTGCCACACCCAGTCGCCGCCTACATTCATCGGGGATTGACCCGTCGGATGGGTTCTCTTCCTATTCCAGATCTCGTCGGCAGCGAGCTCCTCCAACCGACGCGATCGCCGTCGCCTTTCCTATTTTCGTCAGTCGCCTGTTCTGGCTAGTGTTCCTCGGCCAGTTCCTTTCTTCTGTCTGTGGTCGCCGCCGGAGCTCCCTATTGTCGCCCTCTGTTGATCCGGGCAGCAGCGAACTCAGCTCGATAGGATCGGTGATGCCGTCGTCTTGCTGTGCTCTACCGATCCGGATGAGGGTGAGTGATGATAATTTGTATAATCTCGATCCTTTGTGCCATCACCCAACACCGACGGTTTGGGTTTGATTTATCACCGGCTGCTTCCTCAGAGGATGTTGCAAGGGATAGGCAAGAGGGCCGATTTGCGCAGGGGATTTCGGCTGGGTAGGTTCCATCGTCCCAATTTTGGAAATTTCAGTGATGGATCCAGAAGCGGTTTAACAGATGTTAGGCTAGGTGGGTTGGATCCAGGTAATTTACGAATGCATATCATTATTGGTTAGGTGCAGTTTGAGTTGATGATATATTTGTTACTGATAGAAGAGTATTTGTTGGCTGGAAATGTTGTACAGGATTGATATGAATTTTGGTGAGATTAATTGGGTTCATTGGAGGGAATCAAGAAGTTGTGGTTGATTGCAATGGTTGAAGGTATGCCTTGAATTGTATGTTATACATTGGATGTGTGATTAGAGTAATTAATGCTTGAAGGAGAATGCACAATTGTGTTGCTAGAATTATTGATCAGTGTGATAATCATGATTAGATTTTGGTTCTGTTTTGGTAGTGAACTAGATTGTGACAGCAAAATAGTTTATGATTGGATTTATGTTGATTTGAGTTGGGACACCATCATTGGACTTATGATAAACTTTGTCAATGTTTGCGTATTGATTTCAGGATGTTGATTTCAGGACTTTGATTAGTAATGAAGCTCGTAGTAAGGATGACTGATACGAGCTATATAGCAGGTGGGTAATATCTACCTGGTCCGGTAGTTTGATCGATTCTAGTGCATGTTCTTGGATTTATGTTTATACCTGTTTACCTTAAATCCACTCTTATTTAATCATATGCTTGTACTGCCTTGACCTTTGAGATATATACTCTGGTACTTCATTGATTATCTAGCTCGGATAGGAACTATAAATCCTATTATGTATTAGCTGATATATGTTCAGTAAGTACATGTGGTTAGGGTTATCTTTGTGACTTCAGATTGGGTTACGGGGTTACATCACTAGGGTTAGGTGATGGATTGGATTATGGAGTCGATTGTTATATCATACTCGTATTAGTGGTGCATCTATGGTGGATCTAGTTGTCTATGCATAGATAGGTGTGTGGTTGTCAGTATGTGACCATGGACTAGAAGTCCTAGTGTGATGGTATATCCATTAGGATTGTATGCACTGTATGGTTTTATGGATGGTCGATTGTATATTGCTATTGACTAGAGGTCTTAGCGTGGTTGATCGGATGAGTATGACTCTTTCTGCGATAGAAGTCTTATGGATTGTAGTCCTTGCATAGTTGACTTTTGGTTGACGGGACTCCCAGTGGGATAGGGAGTGTCGCGAGGATACATGTATGGAGCTATGCATCATCACATTGCATGCATCTTTGTTGGTAGGTCTCCCTTGTGGATTGAGACAAGTCGATCATCCTGCCTCCTCCCCCCACTCGGGGTAGTGGTAGCGAGGTTGAGGCGAGCATTGGATGTCTCGCTCGCCACTATGGATGGTGGTAGCATGGAGATCACTTTTGCCACTTGTCTGAGTGGTGTGCACTCGCCCACTATAGGCAGTGGTTGTGTGAGTGCGGTTGTCTGTGTGCGGCGTTTGTCTACTCATGGGTAGGGACAGCGTGGCTTGCGGCGAGGGCCTAGAGTAGTTAGCTTTTTACGCTTATACACTGCTCATCATACTACCCAACTCGGCCACTCGAGAGTGGTGGCGGTGAGTCGGGCTAGTTGTCATTTGTCGTGCCACCACAGCCACTCTGGGTCGTGGTTGGGCCGGGTCCATGATGACGATGACCATGCGCATTCTTGATATATATGTATGCATGTATTTGATATATGTTTTACATATGCCTGTGAGATGCTGCATTTGATTGAGCTATGATTGTTGCACATGCTTGTACATCATGATACATGCCATTTGCATTTTATTTCCTGCTATGTGTTGAGCATGATACATGCGTTGATTGATTATTATATGCATTTGATTAGCATCATGTCATTGTATGAGTACGGCCGAGTTATTATCTACGGTGATCATATCATTCATATGTAGAGTATTGGTCGGTATGGGATTGACTTAGTACATTATATGGGTTATGTTATTGTATATACATCGAGGATGATATAGCTTATGGTGTTAGCGTCGAGTGCGTTAGTACATTACTTTATGTTGATTGATCAGTTTAGTATATACATTGCGTGTATGACTTTCTTGTAGTTACTTGTTATTAGAGTTGGATAGAATTTGTATGTCTATTGGACTCATCTTTGTATACCTATAGATCTTCACATGTATACTTGTAGATCTATCCTTATATATTGTTCATGCACTTTCTATATATTACCCACAGTTTATACTCACCACCCCTGGACCCTGGGCTTCCTGTCGCCCAGATAACAGGTAGAAGATTTCTTGGGCGTTGACTCCGGTGATCCCATCTCACACACGGACGAATGGACCTGTTTTTCATATTGTTGTATTACTATGGATTGTCGTTTTGTGGTTTTAACCTGTATTGTTTCCGTATCTGTGATATACGGACGTATTGTATGTATTTGGCTTTCGCTGTTGCTTCTATTATGTTTCTTGTTGTGTCAAGTCACTCCGGAGTGCACAGTTGGGTCATTGTATCTTGTTGATCTGTTTGTATTGTTTCCGCTGTGTTTATTATGTTTGATATGATGATATCTGTGTATATCATATTGTTGTTGTGGGCCTACGGGCCTTGTATTAACCCGATATGTTGCCACGTACAGGGGAGATGCCGTCCGTTTGCTTTTCGGCACGGCATACTCTCGGGGCGTGACAATTTTATTGGTATCAGAGCCCTAGGTTGCGAAGTCCATTTTCGGATTTTATTTCGTTCGGACATCGAGTTTTGCTTTACTCGGTTTTGGTTTGAGAGTTCTGGGATCTGGCTGTTGCGGACATCTCCGAGCTACAAGGATTAAGGTATGTTAACTGTTATTACATATCCTTTTGTTGGCTATGCATTTAGTTGCTTATAACAGTGCATGACTTGTAGTATGTTAATCAGTATTCGTAACCGTGGTTTGAGTTGACCACGGGAACGATATGTTGAGGTTATTAGACATGTACCTGCTATCGAAAAGGTAATTACCTTTGAGAGCCGACTGATACCGAGTCGGATAGCAGAGATTAGGTAGTCACATCTCTTATGGAGATCAAGGATTACGGTCCTAAGATTTTCACTAATTATGTTAGATCATTACCTATTGGGTAATGGAAAAGCGAGTATACTATTGCTGATGCAGATAGTAGAAAATTAGGGGATGATATTCATAGGGATTTTGATCCCTGAATTGGTCGTTCTAGGTTGTATAACGTCGAGGGTACTTTGAGTATTTAACTCGTATTATACAGAGGAAGCTAAGTTAGCTGCATACCATTATCCGGATTTAGCCGGTACTTGGTGTAAGATATAGGAAATAACCTACGGGAAATAACGTATCACTTAGTCACAGTTCAGTGATGTTGTGAGATAGTATTTTCCCACGTCATTTTTTTGACTCATCGTCAGGGAATTCTTGAGCTTTAGGTTGGGTGATCGTCTGGTGACGAAAGTACCATGCAGAGTCGTTAGACTCGTGAGGGTTATGACCCCCTAATAGCTCGAGAATGTGATTGGGTTGGTTTTGGCCACCCACAGGTTATCGGTTGACATCTTTATCGGGATGTTTGGATCTCCTACGGATCCTCTAAAGTCTTTAGACCGAGTCATGTGTATAGAAATGACTCTGTAGTAAGTGTTTTAAGAGTTGGAGATTTAATAAGCATATATTGCAAGTCAAATTATTGGAATTAGAAGTCTCCAAATGTTGGATAAAAAGGAGCAAGATTAAAGTCGTAAGTCACGAGCGACTATTGTAGAGTTTTTCGATCATAGAAGAGCGATTGTAGATTGTCAGCAGCTTCTCATGTTTATCAGTGAACTCAGAGGAAAGACTCCGAAGGGAGATTATGTGTGTGCAGTGCGGGTTACGACGACACCAGAGTCAGATTATCCGATGGACCATTGTATCTGTTCCTACTATAAGCAGCCGGTATCTACGAGGAGAGTATATATTTTGAAGACTCAGTTGAAGACTATGGATGATGCTTTCGAGCGGACGATCCACAACCTCGAAAGCCGAGATTATTACAGAAGATTAGGTTATCACATCAGCAGCGATCTATTACCCCAGATATAGTTGGAGTTCTTTGATACTTTCATCCGGAAGAAGTAAGTTACTCAGCAGTATCAGCCGAAGACATCTCAGAAGATTCAGACATTCAGACAACAACTATTACCTTCCCAGACGACAACAACTGTTACCTTCCCAGGCGTAGTTATGCTTTATTCAGAGGAGAGATTTTACGATGATGGTCGTATCTACGCAGTATTCTCCAGTTGCAGCTATACCTTTCACAGAGTCGGAGCGTGTTATGATGTTGACAATTCTTCAGTATTTTACAACCGGATGTGTATCTTTTGCCAGTACAACAGTGTTTATCATCTCCGTGCAGTTGTTTCAGTTTGTACCTCAGTTCCAGCAGTTGATTTCAGTTCCTCCATAATAGTCTTTGCATCTACATGAGCTCAGCCGTCCAGAACAGATGTTGGACAAGTTTACATGATTACTCGAGAAGAAGTATAGAAGACCGAAGGATAGGTCCTTCGGGGTATTACTTTAGGTTATCCTATTTGCGGATATATCGAGAGATACTAGTAGTTTACAGGTATCTTTGTCTAGAACATTCTTGGATAGGGTTCGAAGGGTTCCTATCGACTTATGGTTGGTGATTTTCTCTACCGTCAGGTGAGATGTTGATCAACAATCAAGAAGTCAAGGGATACCCTTAGCCTTTGTTAGACATACCTCCACTATAGACATATCCTTACGGATAGTTGGATTGTTGGAGCATTGGTATACTAGGACTCTCGGATGTACGTATAATTCGAGAGTATTCGGATATAGTTTTGGATAAACTCCTAGGCTTGCCACTGCATGGGCAAGTGGAATATGCGATTGAGGTGATTTCGGGAATAGTTCTGATATTGATGACCTCATACCGGGAGATGATTTTATTGGTATTAGTGTTGCTAAACACCATGGGAGATTTATCTTTCCTAGTGTTTCTTCTTGAGAAGACTCGTAACTCTTGTTAAAAGAGAGACAGACCTTTGAGGTTATGCATCGATTATCGATGATTTGAACGCAATAGTTGAGAATGAGTATCCTTCGTTGTGGATAGAGGATCTGTTAGATCAGCTAAATGACACCTGTGTATATCCTAGGGTTGGCCTACGACTGGAGGTTTGATATTGTAGTGACTTAGTGTCATACAATTATCATTGTCGGTGTGATGATTGAGCTATTATTAGCGTGGAGTAAAAGGATGCAGGTGTATAGAGCTGATTGATAATGTTGTCAGACTTATCGACGATTTAGTCATTCATGAATTTGAGGAATCAAGTACTCTTGGAGTATTTGGGATCGATTGTCATCGTATCGGTGGAAGATATATTTATGGATATATTCACAATTTTAAGGGAAGTTATGTTTCCCTAGATTGATGTGGTGTTTACCAGAGGTAAGGATAGGATGTTCTAGCGATACTATACCGTCGACTTGTTGGACCAAAAAGGTGATGGAGATCACACAGTCGAAGATTGGAAAGCTAGGTTGCAGGGCCTAGAAGGTGGCTGACTTTTGTGTCAGTGTTAATTAATCTGTCCGATATGGATGGAAGAGTATTGTACGCAGATGCATCATTTCAGGGATTAGGAGCGATTCCGATGCAGTTGTATGAGACGTGTCTTATGCCTATGTCAGTTGAAGAACTGCGAGATAAGCTGTCATATATATGACGTGGAGCTTAGCAGTTATTATCTTGAGTAGTAGATGTATAGAGCAGGAGTGCTCAGGGAATTTTGGCTAGCTACTGGGTAGCTGCTATAGGGTTGTTAGAGCACGGATAGATACAACTGGGGAGATGGGTCATTGTTGTCTTCCAGTCACTTATAGTGTTGTGTGACAGAGTGAAATTTTGGACATTAGATTAATTTCTCTTATGAGAATAAACCTCTATCTTTGGGAAGGGTAGTAGTTCCCAGAGTTGCCTTCGATTTAGGAAGAGTTGTTTCAGGAAACTCTTCATTCGAGAGTGATGATTTATTCGGAGTATATCCGAATATAGCGAGTTTGAGACGTCCTTTATGGTGGAACGTCAGGTAGAGCACGGTTGATTTCGTCGTTTGATGTTGGGTATGCCAACAAGCAAAGGTGGAATATTGTGATCGGTAGGGTTATGTACCGAGATAGAAGTGGTAGCCTAGTACGTTAGAATGTGTTGAAAGATTATCTAGAATTTGGAAAGGACTTGATAGGATTTGGGTAGTCGATGATCGATTAGCTAGGTCCGCTCCTTTTCTTTCGAGCCGTAAGATGAATTTCGTTGGATCGCTGGATGGAATTATATCCATGGAGTATCCTTGAGTATCATTTCTGATAGGGATTCATGATTCACCTTACGATTCTGGCAAAGTCTCCCATCGGTTACGGGTATAGAGCTCCACTCTGGTACAGTAATTGACCTCTTAATAGGTTGGCTGAGAGCGTATAAGAGCTGGAATATAATATTCGAGCTTAGTACTCCACTTAGTTACTTGAGGTGTGATTTTGCTTCGGATACTTGAGATGGTTGTTGTGACATCTCGTACTAGTGCATGAGTCGGAAATTTGGGGACCAAATTTTTATAAGTGGGGGAGAATGTAAAATATGAAAAAAAAAATTATATGGATTAACCCTTTAATTAATTTGGATTTAATTAGTGGGTTAATTGGATTTAATTAGGGATTTATTTAAAATTGGTCTTGGGCTGAGATTGGGTTTAGGCTAAAATCGGTTGGGCTGAGTCTATTGGGCCCAAATGGTTGGGCTGGAAATGGGCTGAACCGGTTGGATTTAATTCGGGTTGGCTTGAATCGAATCAAGGAATTTCGTTTATAGACTTCGAACCGTCGATCAACCACTGCCGCATTTCTTCTCTTCCGCTTCGCGACCTATTTCTTCTCCTCAAATCGTGACCTTGACTCTCCCTCTGTTTTCCTTTCGCCGCGGCTCATCTCTTCCGACGATCTGCCACTACCGACGCTCGAGCCAATCGATCTCCGCCGCAGCTGGACGCATCGACTTATCTCCGGTGCCTTGTCTCTTCTACCACGTTATCGCGGCCGAATGCTCGTCGTCGCCATTTCGTGAGTCCGCGAATCGCCACACCGATCGCCGCCTGCATTCATCGGGGATTGACCCGTCGGATGGGTTCTCTTCCTATTCCAGATCTCGTCGGCAGCGAGCTCCTCCAACCGACGCGATCGCCGTCGCCTTTCCTATTTTCGTCAGTCGCCTGTTCTGGCTAGTGTTCCTCGACCAGTTCCTTTCTTCTGTCACGCCACGAGCTCCCTATTGTCGCCCTCTGTTGATCCGGGCAGCAGCGAACTCAGCTCGATAGGATCGGTGATGCCATCGTCTTGCTGTGCTCTACCGATCCGGATGAGGGTGAGTGATGATAATTTGTATAATCTCGATCCTTTGTGCCATCACCCAACACCGACGGTTTGGGTTTGATTTATCACCGGCTGCTTCCTCAGAGGATGTTGCAAGGGATAGACAAGAGGGCCGATTTGCGCAGGGGATTTCGGCTGGGTAGGTTCCATCGTCCCAATTTTGGAAATTTCAGTGATGGATCCAGAAGCGGTTTAACAGATGTTAGGCTAGGTGGGTTGGATCCAGGTAATTTACGAATGCATATCATTATTGGTTAGGTGCAGTTTGAGTTGATGATATATTTGTTACTGATAGAAGAGTATTTGTTGGCTGGAAATGTTGTACAGGATTGATATGAATTTTGGTGAGATTAATTGGGTTCATTGGAGGGAATCAAGAAGTTGTGGTTGATTGCAATGGTTGAAGGTATGCCTTGAATTGTATGTTATACATTGGATGTGTGATTAGAGTAATTAATGCTTGAAGGAGAATGCACAATTGTGTTGCTAGAATTATTGATCAGTGTGATAATCATGATTAGATTTTGGTTTTGTTTTGGTAGTGAACTAGATTGTGACAGCAAAATAGTTTATGATTGGATTTATGTTGATTTGAGTTGGGACACCATCATTGGACTTATGATAAACTTTGTTAATGTTTGCGTATTGATTTCAGGATGTTGATTTCAGGACTTTGATTAGTAATGAAGCTCGTAGTAAGGATGACTGATACGAGCTATATAGCAGGTGGGTAATATCTACCTGGTCCGGTAGTTTGATCGATTCTAGTGCATGTTCTTGGATTTATGTTTATACCTGTTTACCTTAAATCCACTCTTATTTAATCATATGCTTGTACTGTCTTGACCTTTGAGATATATACTCTGGTACTTCATTGATTATCTAGCTCGGATAGGAACTATAAACCCTATTATGTATGATATATATGTGATGGTAAGTACATGTTAGTTAGGTTATCTTTGTGACTTGATTGGGTTACGGGGTTACATCACTAGGGTTAGGTGATGGATTGGATTATGGAGTCGATTGTTATATCATACTCGTATTAGTGGTGCATCTATGGTGGATCTAGTTGTCTATGCATAGATAGGTGTGTGGTTGTCAGTATGTGACCATGGACTAGAAGTCCTAGTGTGATGGTATATCCATTAGGGATTGTATGCCTGTGTATAGTTTTATGGATGGTCGATTGTATATTGCTATTGACTAGAGGTCTTAGCGTGGTTGTGTCGGATGAGTATGACTCTTTATGCGATAGAGAGAGAGTCTTATGGAGTAGTCCTGCATATTTGACTTTTAGTTGACTGAGACTCTCGTGGGATGGGAGTGTCGCGAGGATACAAGTCTGGAACTATGCATCATCACATTGCATGCATGCTGTTGACAGGGTCTACATTGTGGATTGAGACAAGTCGTACCATCCCGCCTCCCGGCCACTCGGGTAGTGGTAGCAGGTTGAGGGCGAGCATTGGATGTGCCGCTACACCACTATGGATGGTGGTAGTTGGAGATGCGCACCGCCATGCGGCAGTGGTGTTAGCACTCGCCCACTATAGACGGTGGTTGTGTGAGGTGCGTTGTCTGCAGCGCGTTTGTCTACTCAAGGGTAGAGACAGCGATGCTTGCAGCAGGGGCCCCTAGGAGTAGTTACCTTTTTACGCTTATACGCAAATCAGACATACTAACCAACACGGCCACTCGAGAGTGGTGGCAGCAGTATTCGGGCTAGTTGTCATTTGTCGTGCCACCCTGGCCACTCTGGGGTCGTGGTTGGACGGGTCCGCAGACAGTGACCATGCATATGCATTGCTGATATATATGTATGCATATATTTGATATATGTTTTACATATGCCTGTGAGATGCTGCATTTGATTGAGATATGATTGTTGCACATGCTTGTACATCATGATACATGCCATTTGCATTTTATTTACTGCTATGTGTTGAGCATGTTACATGCGTTGATTCAGACTGTTATATGCATTTGATTAGCATCATGTCATTATGTGGTACGGACCGGGTTATTATACAGGTGATCATATACTGTTCATATGTCTGAGTATTGGTCAGGTATGGGATTGACCTGGTACATTATATGGGTTATGTTATGGTATATCTGTCAGGATGATATAGCTTATGGTGTTGCAGACCGTCAGGTACGTTGGTACATTACTTTATGTTCAGTTGATCAGTTTAGTATATACATTGCGTATGACTTTACTGTAGTTACTTGTTATTAGAGTTGGATAGGACTGTATGTCTATTGGACTCATGCTGTATACCTGTAGATCTTCACATGTATACTTGTAGATCTATCCTTATATGTTGTTCATGCACTTTCTATATATTACCCCTGAGTTTATACTCACCACCCCTGGACCCTGGGCTTCCTGTCGCCCAGATAACAGGTAGAAGATTTCTTGGACGTTCGGAGCTCCGCCAGCTGATCCCATCTCACACCGGACGAATGGACCTGTTTTCCGTATTGTTGTATTACTATGGATTGTCGTTTTGTGATTTTAACCTGTATTGTTTCCGTATCTGTGATATACGGACGTATTGTATGTATTTGGCTTTCGCTGTTGCTTCTATTATGTTTTTTGTTGTGTCAAGTCACTCCGGAGTGCACAGTTGGGTCATTGTATCTTGTTGATCTATTTGTGTTGTTTCCGCTGTGTTTATTATGTTTGATATGATGATATCTGCGTATATCATATTGTTGTTGTGGGCCTACGGGCCTTGTATTAACCCGATATGTTGCCACGTACAGGGGAGATGCCGTCCATTTGTTTTTCGGCACGGCTTACTCTCGGGGCGTGACAGAACTAGTAGTTAATGAACCAATTAATACTAGACCTGAATCTAACCATGAAAACGAGTCTAGTATAAATCCTAACCCAAGTCAGTCTAGGTTACAATCAAATCATCCCATTGATCAAGTAATAGGTGATCCCAACTTAGGGGTTCGAACTAGAGCATTGTATAGAAACCTAAGTCAAATTTCATTAATCTCGAAAATCGAACCCAAATCAATTGAACAAGCTCTTCTTGATCCCGATTGGATTATAACTATGCAAGAAGAGCTAGATCAATTCATTATGAGTGAAGTCTGGGAATTAGTACCACCACCTAAAGATAAATCGACCATTGGAACAAGGTGGGTATTCCGGAACAAACACGATGATAAAGGAGAAGTAGTTAGGAATAAGGCAAGATTAGTTGCTAAAGGATTTAGTCAAGTAGAAGGGTTAGATTATGACGAAACCTATGCCCCCGTAGATAGACTAGAATCGATCAGAATGCTATTAGCCTACGCTGCACATCAAGAATTTAAGTTATTTCAAATGGATGTGAAGTCAGCGTTTCTAAATAGTTTCATTAAGAAAGAGGTCTACGTTAGCCAACCCCCAGGATTTAAAAATTTAGACAAATCCGACCATGTTTTCAGACTTAAGAAAGCCTTATATGGACTAAAACAAGCTCCTAGAGCTTGGTATGAAAGGTTTTCCATTTATCTCAAGTCTAAAGTGTTTAGTCAAGGTTTAGTAGGCCCTACCCTCTTTGTAAAATCCGTATATAAAGAAATTTTTATTGCCCAAATATATGTACATGATATAATCTTTGGAACAACCAACTCAATTTTACTAAATGAGTTCATTTCACTAATGGAAAGTGAATTTGAAATGAACTTATAGGAGAACTAACATTTTTCCTAGGACTACAAATTAAACAAACTAAGGAAGGAATTTACCTACATCAACATAAATATGCTAAGGAATTAATTAATAGATTTGGAATGCAAAACGCTAAGGTAATTAATACACCAATGGTCACAAATGTTAATATAGGAGAAGACTTAGAAGGAAAACCAATAGACCTAAAATACTATAGGAGCGCGATAGGTAGCCTCCTATACTTAACTATGAGTCAACCCGATATACTATTCGTAGTGAGTATGTGTGCAAGATTTCAAACTTGTGCTAAGGAGTCACACCTAACATTAGTCAAACGCATCCTTAGATATCTAAAGGGTACACTAAACATAAGAATTTGGTACCATAGATCTAACGAGTTAGAACTAATCAGCTACTCCGACTCAGATTATGTTGGTAGTAAACTCGATAGAAAGAGCACGAGTGTGTGTTGCCAATTTCTTGGCTCTTGTCTAGTGAGCTGGTGCAGTAGAAAGTAGCATTGTGTTGCCTTATCTACCACTGTAGCCGAATACGTCGGGATGAGTGAGTGTGTAGCTCAACTTCTTTGGATGAAGCACACTCTTCAAGACTTTAAGTTAAACTTTAACAACACTAAAATTTACATCGACAACATTAGTTCAATTAATTTAATCAAAAATCCAATCTGTCATTCTAGAACCAAACATATAGAGATCAAACACCACTTTATTCGAGAACATGTAGCAAGTGGGACCATACAACTCGAATACATGGAGTCCAAATCGAACCTAGCAGACCTTTTTACTAAGCCCTTACCCGAAGCAGAGTTTAGTCTGCTTAGACGAAAATTAGGTATGTGCGTAATAGAATAGGACTCAAAACTTATATTTCCCTTTATACTCTATTTTTATTTTTCATGCTAAATAGAACTAGCCTAGGGCTTACCCTAGAAAGCATGAACCTATAGATTTAAGGAGCCAACACATCTCACAACACATAGGACTAATGTGTTTATGTACTTAGTCACATAGACGAGCGTGAGATGTTAGGACCTTACTCCTGATTCCAGATGTAGATCTAGTGCATCGACATGAATCATGAAGTATAATTATCTAAATTAACCAACTCTAATCAGGACTTATTGATCATTCTATATCAATTAAGTCAAATAGAGTTGAACATACTATTAGTTGAGCTTATGTTTAAAGTATTATTTTCAAAATCTAATAGGAACATGCTTGGACTTATAAAACACATTTTATCACTATTTGTTTAATTCTTATCAACTCCCACACTTTTCGATTTATGGCAAAAGGGGGAGAAAATGACAAAGTTAAGGGATCAAATTTTTTTTGATAACTTAACTTAAATCTAAACTTAAAACCATCAGGCCAAAGTTAAGTAAGTGATTACTTAATTAACCTTTTTAATGGCAATAGGGGGAGAAAAATGTCAAAGTTAAGAGATCAAAAATTAATTTTTTATAACTTAACTCAAACATTTAGGCCAATGTTGAGTAATCTTGATTACTTAGCTTTTTAAATAGCAAACCGTTAAGGGAGAGCTAAGATCCTTTTTCAAGTACTCACCTAAGGTCAAGGGGGAGGTTACCTCAAGAGGGAGGACTTGAAAAAGAGTTTTTCTCATACTCCTACTTATGCTAACTTACTAAGTTACTCACACTAACTTACTAAGTTATGTATTTATGCTTCTTTAATATTTATGCTTATTTCATATTCATCATTTCACTTAATTAATGCACTGTTATGCTTTAATTTTTTCCTTAACTTTGTGTTGGTTTGTCATAGATCAAAAAGGGGGAGATTGTTGGTGTAGTGGGCACTAGATAATCGAACCCAGGTTTTGATTATGACAAAGACTCAAAGCTAAGGTCATATTATTGTCTAATGAGCTAAACCAAGTGTGCAGGAATGATTAAGTTGAGTTAAAGGTCGGCGACACCCGGAGAATCTCGTGTTGAGAAACCACGGTGGTCGAACGACACCAGGAGAACTTTGGAGGGAGCCGAAGAACACAGGTGAAGACCTAAAGCAAAGCTGCAAGTTATAAAAGGACCTAAGGTAAGCTCGTGTGTGAGTGAAGGTAAGGTCGGGTCCTCTGTACGGGGACATCCTTAGGTGACGATCCAACTAAGACTTCCAGTGGAAGGTCTAGGTTGAGATCGGACAGTAAGTGACCGTAGGATTTTACCTCTACTTATGTGTTTTCAGCTAACTCTTTATTGTAATAGAAAAACGTAGCCATCAGTCGACTAATGACTGTTAGTAGTCGACTGCTGGTGGTATCAGTCGACTGATGAGGGTGAACAATCGACTGCCATTCAAATCCAGCTTTGATGAGAGTCAAACCTCATCCCCTTATCTTGGGGTGAGGTGACTTTTTTTTGGTGGATTTGGATCTCAACGTCCACTAGGTTGAATGGCTATAAAAGGTGTATTTCACTCATTTTCCAATCATTTCAAGCTTCCAAAACGCTCCCACAACGCCACTTCTCTACGACGCCGAAACGCTGTCGGAACTTTGACGACTCGACCTCAAGCTCTAGATCAAATCGTCGTCGGTATATGATTTTGTAGAGTTCCTTTTTAATTACTTGTACTTCATTTCTTCCTCGAAGCTTTTATTGTAAACGAAGTGAGGTAGACTTGTTGTCTCATCCTCGAGCTTTTCGTATTTCTTTGTATCCGTTGTCTCCTACCTCCAACGAAGAGATCTTTAGTAATTTACCCTCTGTACACGATCTCGGATCGTAAGAGCCTTAGATTAGCAACCGTCAAATTGTGAACTAAGTAAAACCAACTTGTGTCCTTTATTTTTCGTTGTGCACTTCTTTGCCTTAAACAAATCAAATGAAAAGAAATGATCCAACAAATTTTATGCTATTTAGTCAATCCATGCATCTAGGAGCAACTTGATATCCAATGAAAGCGATCTTCCATTAAATTTTTGTGCTTAAATGGAAAAGACTTGCTTTAAAGCGATAATCAAATACCCAATGCTTGTAACGATAAACCTTTACTCCACTCAGACACATGTTGTGTCCTTTCAGAATAAGAATGTTCTGTTAATTGAGATAATTAAATGATTAAGTGACGGTTAACAATCAAAGTGTGGACTGCAAAATTCTTCCTACAGGAAGTGAGTCAAGTGTCAACGTTTCAAAAAGCTTATAGAAAAGTCATGAAGTGGTGTAAGTGGCACTGCATAGTACATCTAGGTACTGTCCATTGAAGTGCATATATGGTCCTCATTAACAAAATATTTAATTTTAACTACGTTCACGCAGTAATAATTTAAAATACTTGTACAAAACTTAATTAATTAATATCAACCATCCACAAGATGCCGTTGTCGCCTACCTCTTAATTGATAATCAAATGCAAATAAAATTTGTCTAATGTTCAAAAAGTAATATGAAAAATCATAATAATTTTCCTTTAATTTGTCAGAAAGGAATCATGTGATAAAGTTATATAAATTGATATTTTAAGCTTGATACTTCAACATAAAATTATGGATTCAACAGATTGATTAATATACTTATTATATATCTTAAATTTTCTATAAATATATATAAGTTTTAATTAGTTTATGAATGGACCACATTTGCCCTCACAGGTGTCCCCATATGGCAAATATGATACACATTGGGTTGATATTTTACATTGAACAAGTTCACCATGAGATAGCAAGTCTATTAATTAATACAATGTTCTATTTGGGGGGAAGAAACAATCAATATTTTTTTTGGAAAAGTAGGTATATACAATGTACAAAAAGCTTATATCCTTTATCTCTAAAGATAGATTGCCCCAACCATGAATTTAGATATCGTATCGTGTCAATCGATATAGATGAAAATTATCATCCTACCCATAGACTAGCACAAACACGGTATTGTGGATGACACTGTGATCGAGTCACGTTGTGAAGGTATGCGACCTTGCGACTGCCTCCTTTTTTTAAAATAAATAAATTTATTTATTTATCGTAAATTTCTATTTTAAATTTTTAAAATTTATTTATTTATTTTTTATTCCTAACCGTCAATTTAAATTCCTTCATTTATTTTATTTTATTTTTTTCTCCTTAATAGTTAATTTTTCCTCTTAGTTATTATTTTTTTTCTTCTTTATTTGTCCACCAGGGCAAAAGAGAGGAAAAATAAAAACCTCTTTACCTCTTTGACAATCGTTAATTTTCCCCTCTATTTATCCATAAAAAAATCTCTCTTAAAGGATGGCTAATTTCCCCCCTCTATTTATCCACAAAATAAACCTCTTTAAAATGGAGGAAACAAATTGCTAGAAAAAATAAAAAAATATTAAATATAATATAATTTTTAACCTTACAAAATACACCACTATGAATTAAATTATTATATAAAAATTTAGTTTAATTCTAAATTGATTAAAATAAATCCAAATTCAATTCAATTTAAAGCTATTCAATCCGTCCTTGTTTACTTGGTGAACTTTAATTAATCCTAAATTAACTTTTACTCAATGAGCATCAAATATTCTATGAGATAATATCAAAATTTAAACTCAACTCTCAACATCTCAAAGATAAATCAATAATATGTATTTATATCATTCAAATATTAATAAAAATATTTTTTAATTAATATATTTATATTTTAAGAAGTATCGAAATCGTATCTGCATGGTACAATATGGTATATCAAAATCGTATCATTCCAGTCATCAATCGAAATTTTGACATGATTTGAAAGTTTGAATATTGGCTTTAATAATCTAACAATTATTCAATCCTTGTTATCCATTGACCTTGCTCTAAAAAAACTCCTTTTGCTGAATTATGCTCTTAGGCATGACTTTCCGGAACATAGAAATTACACTTGAAAAACATAAATAATTAGCTTGAGCAACAGGTACTATAACAAAATTGATAATAGAAGAAGCTAAATCGGTCACATTAAGAGTGTTGTATGGGGAGGTCCATTTGATATCTAGAATCTACTTAGTAATAGTTGATATATAAGTGGGTAATGGCGAGGTGAACCAAAATGGTTTAGGTAATGTTGGATCTAAGTGTTGGCTAGGTAAACATTCTATAGTAAGAGTAATAGTTATAAAATTGGTAGATCATCCCCACGAGGGCGGTGAAGCAAAAGTTCCAATTGGTAGATAAAATCCACAATCCCTTGTTGCTATCCGGTGTTCAGAAGATGGACATGTTGAATTTGGGAAAATCTTATGTGATAGAAAAGAGGCAAAAAATAGCAAGATTCACCATAGAGGCCAATTATTGGCACACATACTAAGTAAATTATTGTAAATGAAAGACTTTTAATTTGAAGTTGGAGATAAAGCATACTCGCCTATAGCAGTTGATACAAATGGTGTTGCATATTGTTTTTAATCCCTCTTAAAAAAATAATTAAGTATATTTAGATTGATTGTTGAGTTAGAGGTGGAGTGCAATTACCAAGAGCTATCAATTTGATATGTGCCAATCAAATTAACTTGCACATTGCTTCAAGCTAGCTCTCCTAAAAAGGTAACTAGGTCGATTTAAATTGACTGTTATTTTATGGTGAAAATTTATTGGGCAAGAAATGTTTTACCTACATTAGACTCTAAAGATTGTCTAGCTAGCTTTGTTGATGAAATGTTTTAGAGATTTCAAATACCTTTTTATTACTTTCAACAAGGTTGGAGCATAGTCATGGAGCATGTGATATTTAGAATCCAATTTATATATGCAAATTTTCTGAAGGTCCCTATGAAGGAGTATAGAATTACAATTTAGAATTTCTCAGAATTATAAATTAGTATTATTTCGTGTATTTTGTTTGGCGATATATAAAATACCACAGTGAAAAAAAAATAATTAGGCATATGGATTAAATACCTAAGTAGCTATTTGGGGGTTTAAATAGGTGGTTGGATCGATTTGGGTTAGCTTGGATTTAACTTAGGTTAGCTTAACCACAAGTGAATGACTTATATAAGTCCTAAATCCAACCCGTTATTTAAAACCCGATCCGTTTACCATTAAGGCAGAGTTGTTCTCACCGTCCAATAAAATTTTTTTCTGCGCGAGCGTTTCTGGTCGCGATTTCCATTTTCCTTCTTTGCTCGATCGATTCCTCCCCCAAATCCTACGAAGACCTCTTTCTATCGCCGACTCTCCATGCCCGATCTCGGCTTGGCGACGTTCTTGCCTTCGATTGCCGCAGCCAACCTTCTCCTTCTCGTTTCTCCTCACCTCATCGCCGCCTGCGACCATCCACGGCTTCTCGCGACTCGCAGATCGATCGCGCCCCGCTGCTCGCCGCCGAGCGCACCGCCGAGTCACCGCCCCGCACCGACACGCGACCGACGACCACCACCCTTGGCCATCGATGCTGATCTCCACTGTGAGCACGCACTGCGGGCCGACAGTTGCCGATCTCTTCGTCCGTTGGTCGTTGCCCCATCACCAGCCACCAAGATCCGCATTGTCGCCCTCTTCTTCCATGGCCCGATCACACAGTAAGGGCTAGGGCTGTAAACGAGCCAAGCCAAGCCAAGCTTTATAGTGTTCAGACTTATTTGATAAGATAACCAAGCCGAGCCGAGCCAAGCCTAAAATTAACCAAGCTACTGAAAAACCTGTTCAAGCTTGGCTTGGTATTTTTTTTTTTGAGCTTGAGCTTGGCTTGAGCTTGGATTGAGCTTGGCTTGTTTAATGGATATCAAGCTTCTAATCAAGCTTGATTCAAGCTTGTTTAAATTTGATTTATTTAAATGTTATCAAGCTCTTAAGTCAAACTTGTTTGTTTATTTAAAATTTTACTAATTTAATCCTGATTTATAAATGAGTATAAATAAATTCAAAAATAATTTTTAAAAGAGTATAATCATAAATCGGCTTATTAATGTTCATGAACGTTGTTCACGAACATTATTCACGAACACCATTCACGAACATTGTTCACGAACACCGTTCACGAACATTGTTCACGAACACCGTTCACGAACACCGTTCACGAACATTATTCACGAACACCGTTCACGAACATTGTTCATGAACACTGTTCACGAACATTGTTCACGAACATTAACAAGACGAACACATGCGTGTTCAAGCTTGTTTATTTAATTTATCAAGCTGTTCAAGCTTGTTTATTAATTGACTTTGATGTATATTGAATGAACGTAAACGAGATCTTACCGAGTCAAACACCAAGCTCGTTCATGAGCGCTTGGTTCGTTTACAGCCCTAGTAAGGGCTGCCTCCATCTTCATACCCCCATTCCAGATTGTTGTTGTGAGTTTGATAGTCTCACCGCAAGCTTCTCCTTGTTCCTCTGTGTATCGACAGTGAGGCATAATTGCTGACTCCTTACTATTCCTTGACCCGATCTACCGATCTAGACGATAGTGAGGGTGGATGAGCTCTCATGATTGTGGGGTTGTCATTGATTCTTTTCCTGTGAGCCTACCTTTATCGTTGCAATGATATTTTGCTAGTTATCTTATCACAGCTCAGATTTGCAACTTGATTTGTGACCATTCCTTGATCTGCATAGTTGCCACTACCATCTTTGGTGGGTGTTGCACATTGATTGTGATGAAAGGGCAGTAAGGTGGAGGATCAGATTTTGGGTATGTAATCGATTTCATATGGTGAATCGTCTAAATATAGATTTAATCAGTCTGGTAAATGATGCTGCGACAACGTTGATTAGCTTGGTTGTGTTCTGTTGATTTGGACAACATCAAGTATCAACGAGCCGATATGCTGCATTTCACCGCCTCCGTTGTGTTGTGAACAAGCATTGTGTCGGCCATTGTTCTATATGGATGAGATGTCTTTTGTATTAAAGAAGAGCTATGACTGATTGGTTTAGAGAGAGGTAAGGTTTGCATATGTTGATTAAGTTAATAGATTTCTATATGATGAACGGATTTAATTATGGAGTGATAATCAATTGTTGGCGAACAGATCAGGTTATGAGGTTTCTTCCAATTGGGCTATTTAAACTTTAATTCGAAACCTTGGATCAAGAAGTTGTGCTAGGAGAGGCTAAACTTGGTAAGTCCATATTTAGAAGTTTATGGATGCATACTGTGGTTACAATGGATTTGATAATTAATGAATAGTATGAGATTGTACAATTGTGGGAATTAGTTGATCGATCAGGGATTAGGATTGGATTAGACTCCTATTCTTATAGATTGATTATGTTAGTGTTGAGTTATGTTTGTATGTTAAATTGCAGGACTTGAATTCAGGACGGTCCTTTGGATGTGAAGACTCCTCGATAAGTCTTCGAATCAGGTGGGTAATTTCCTACCCTGGTCAGGTAGTTGTCGTTGCATGCAGATTTAGATATATATACGATCATATTATATGTTCATATTACCTTGACCCCACTCTTATTTATTCTTGCGCTTGATACTTTATATTTGGCCTATATACTCTATTGTTGTTATCACATTTCCTTCATCATGATTAGGAGTTACAGATGTGATGTAGGTAAAGCTATAAATTCTTAGTTATGTGTAAATAGTGGAGTACATATGATGACCTAATTCATAAATTGGGTAAAAGGTCGTCCGTGGGTAGGTAATGCCTTGAATGTAGGATTGATTCCAATACTCTTATGTTACATGTTTACTATTGATCGTGTGTTGTGTAAATGGTCAGGTGAATTGTGATTAGTGTGTCACTACGGACCGGTGGTCCTAGCTTGTTATGATCAGTTGAGTACGACTCTCTGCATGATAGAGAGTGCGTCAATCAGATTGGTATGACTCTCTACAGGATAGAGAGTGTTATGACCAGTTGAGTACGACTCTCTGTAGGATAGAGAGTGCGTTGATCTGATTGGTATAACTCTCTGTAGAATAGAGAGTCTGTGGTGGATGTTTGTATGTGTGACTATGCATTCATATTATTTGCATGTATGTTGGCGACGTGGTCTCCCTTATGGTTGAGAGGGTCGTCAGTCATCCTGCCTCCACGATTACTCATAGGAGTAACCAGTGTGAGGGCAGAGCATTTGTAGTACCGCACTCTACCACTATAGACGGTGGTAGTTAGATTTGCATGTCATTGTCCTGCATGTGTGTCACTCGACCACTCATGGATAGTGACTGTCGGAGTGGCCAACAGTAAGGACCCCCGTCGTGTAACTTGCTCTTTACGCTTATATGCTACTCGATCATACTGCCCACTCAGCCACTCGAGAGTAGTGGTTGGTGTTAAGTTGGGATAATTGTCATGTCGAGCCATCGAGGTCACACTGGGGTCGTGGTAGCTTTAGGGTGAGCCGACATGACCATGCATGTTGCATTGCTGTGTCTTATGGTGTCTTATATATATATATATATATATATATATATATATATATATATATATGATATATATATATATATATATATATATATATATATATATATATATATATATATATGGATGATTATGATTAGCATATATATAGATGCAGTCTATATGTATGCTTACTGTGATGTTGCATTTGTTTGTACTATGCTTGCTGCATTTGTTTGTACATTATAATACATGCTACTGCATCTGCTATAGATAGTGTATGGGATACCATGTATGAGTTGGTTAGACTATTACATTCTTTGACCTGTATTCATGATGTAGTATGAGTTAGACTAGATTTCATGTTATATATTGTGGATATATGCTCAGGTTGGATCAGAGTAGCGTAGCGGACTTTTAGGTATGTCTGTATTTTACGTTGTTCATTTGGTTAGACGCTATAAGCATGTATATGCTTATTATGCTGGTGTTTACCTAATGTACATGAATATTGTTGAATTATATGTGATATTTGTTATATCCATGTTCTTTACTATTACCGTTGAGTTATACTCACCACCACGGACCCTGGGTTTTTTTGTCGCCCAGGTAACAAGTAGAAGTCTTTGTGATGGCTTGGAGCATCGTTGGCTGATATCATCTCATCTCAACTCCGAGAGTCCGAGCTTTTGGGTTTATCGTTGGTGTTTCGATATATCTTTGGTTTTATGTGATGATTTGTAGTGTTGGACACTGTTTTTGTTGTACCTTTCTTTCTGGTTTTGTTACGGCATTTTCTTAGTTTGGTGTTAGTCATACCGGTATGCATGGTGTGTGGTTTGTATTGTAGTTGTGTTAGTTCCGCTATGCTTTGTTATGTTGTTATGTTTACATTTGTATATGTTATTATTATTGTGGGCCCAAGGGCTTTGTATAAACAGGATATGTTGCTACGTACAGGGGAGATGTTGTCCGTTTGATTTTCGATTCAGCATACTCTCGGGGGCATGACAACTTTATTGGTATCAGAGCCCTAGGTTCTGCGATGCCATACAATGTTGTTTTTGTGTCGAGTCTTGGATTCTCGGGAGTCGATTTGTTTTGGTTTTGGTTTTCTGGGATGAGATTGACAGCGACCTGAGCTCCGAGCAGCATGAAATAAGTATTCCTGATAACTTATATTTATTTAAATACTTATCTAAACTTGATTAACAGGTGTATATAGTCAGAGTTATGACACTTGTGCAGACTTGTAGTAGGGGTCGTCCACCAAGGCGACCAGCCATAGTTGCCTTTAGGGTTTATACTCTCGGTTTTGTTGACTATGCATTTAGTGTATATAACAGGGAATAACCTATAGTATATTGGTTATTATTCGTAATCGTGGTTTGAGTTGACCACGAGAATGACCTGTTGAGTCTGTGAGTCTTGAACCTGTGTCGAAAAGGTGAAATTCCTTTGAGAGCCGACTGATACCGAGTCGGAAAGCAGGGGTTAAGTTGTCACATTTCTTGTGAAAATCAAAGACTACAATCTTAAGGATTTTCACTAATTATGCTAGTCAGATCATTACCTGTTGGGTAATGGACAAGACGAGTAGGCTATTGTTGATGCAGATAGCGAAAGGCTAGTTTACGGTGTTTCATAGGGATTTTGATCCCTCAGTTGTTCGTGCTGAGTTGTATAACTTTGAAGGTACTTTTGAGTACTTAACTTGGGTTATACAAAGGAAGTAGAGTTAGTTGCATACCATTATTGGGATTAAGTCGGTACTTGGTGGAAGATGCAAAAAATAATCTTCGGAGAATAATATATCACTTATCATGGTTAGTGATGTTGAGAGAGAGTAATTTTCCGCGTCACTTTTTGTGACACATTGTAGGGAATTCTTGAGCTTCAAGTAGGGTGATCGTCAATAATGGGAATACCATGCAGAGTCATTAGACTTGCAGAGTTTACACTCACCTAATAGCTAAAGAATGTGAATGGATGTTTTAAGCCACCCACGGTTATTGGCTTACTTTTGGATTAAGATGACTGGATCTTCTATCAGATCCTCCCGAAAGATATTGGATCGAGTCAGGAGTTTAGAAATGACTTCGTACAAGTGTTTAAGAGATAAAGATTGATAAGCTGACATTGCAAGTCAGATGTTGGAATGAGAAGCCTCCGAATGTTGGACAAAAGGAGCAAGATCGGAGTCATAGGCCACGAGCTACTAGTGGAGAGTTTTTTTTATCATAGAAAACCAACCATAGATCTTCAGAATTGTCTGATGTTATCAGCGAAATCAGAACAAAGACTTCGAAGGGATTATGTGCGTGCAGTGCGGATCACGAAGTCACGCAAAGTCGGATTATCCGTTGGATCAAATCATTTGTTGCTATTGTAAGCAACTAGTACAGTTGAGGAGGAGTATTTTAAAGACTCAGTTGAAGACTATCAATGGTGTTCTAGAAGGATGATGTATAGTCTCGATAGCAGAGATCATCACAGAAGATTAGGTTATCTCACCAGAAGTGACCTACTACCTCAGGTGTGGTTGGAGTTCCTTGATACTTCCCTTCAGGGGAAGTGATTTACTTAGCAGTATCAGCAGAAGACATCTTAGAAGATTCATATAGACAACAACAACGGTTACCCTCCAGACGTGGATTGGCTTTGTACAGAGGAGAGAGTATACGACGATGGTAGTATCTATTCGGTATTCTACAGTTGCAGCTCGTAGAATTAAGTGATGGGATCAAATGATCTAAGAAAATTCCTGGGTCATTCATCGCAGAAATGTGACCGCTTTGTCGCGGATTGTTGGATCTGATCTCGTTCCCTTCAAGGAAAGGCCGAGACCTATGTGGAGCCTTTGGATTGGATCGATAGATAATTGATCGTTCAGAGTATTACTTTAGTTTACCCTCTAGGTTAATATATTGGGAGATACTTATAGTTTACAGGTATTTTTGTCTAGAACATTTTTAGTTTGGATTAGAAGGGCTCCTATACATCGACTTGTGGGTCGATGGTATCTCTATCGTCAGGCGAGATGTGGACCAACAATTAAGAAGTCAAGGGATGCCCTTAGACTCTGATAGACATACCTTTACTGTAGACATATCCTTACAGATGGTTAAATTATTGGAGGTATGGTATGATATGTCTCTCGGATGTGCGTATAATCTGAGAGTATTCGGATGTAGTTTTGGATGAACTCCTAGGCTTTCCGTTGCATATGCAAGGGGATTAGGTAATCGGAATGATTTTGGAGATAGTGGCTGTATTGAAGACCTCATACCTGGTGATAATTTTAATGGTATCAGTGTTGCTAAACACTATAAAAATTGGAAGAACATAAGTTGCGATTATAGGAGGTGTTGGATGAGATATTTATCTGTCCCAATATTTTCTTCAGAAGATCCGGAACTCTTTGTTAAAAGAGAGATGAACCTTTCAGAGTATGCATCGATTATCAATGATGAAATGCGATAGTTGTTGAAAGTGAATATCCTTCATTGTGGATAGATGATCTATTTAGATCAGCTAAGGACACATGTATATACTCTAGGGTTGATTTACGACTGGAGTGTTGATATTGTAGTGACATGATGTCATATAATTATCATTGTCGTTGTGATAATTGATATATCATTAGTGTAGAGTAAAGAGGATGCAGGTGTGTAAAGACGATAATTTCATACTTAGTATGAATTTTATGAGTTTTGATTAAGTTGTTAGACTATTTAACAATTTAGTCGCCCTTGGATTTGAGAATCGTGTATTCTGACATGATTGGATCAGTTTGTGGTAGTTGGAGTTGCGCACTCGGCCACCGTAGATGGTGGTTTCCTTGTATTGATTTGGTTATTCCCGCGGATGTGGATAAGATGCTTCTAGTGTTACTATACCACAGATTTGTTTGACCAAAAGGGTAATGGAATTCACTCGGTTGGAAGCTTGTGAAATTAGGTTTCAGGACCTAGATGGAGATTGACATTTGCATTAGTATTAGTTAATCCTTCCGATGTGGATGGAAGGGTATTGTATGCAGATGCATTGCTTCAGTGAATGGAGTGATTTCGATGTTGTTGAATGAGACGTATCTCATGCTTATGCCAATTGAGCAACTGTGAGACAACCTGTCATATATATGGCGTGGACTTAGTGGATGTTATCCTGATTTGTGAATGTATGGAGCAGGAATGCTCATGGGATTTTGACTAGCTACTGGGTAGCTACTATAGAGTTGTTGGAACGCGAACAGTTGCAATAAGTGAGATTGGTCGCTATAGTCTTCCATGCACTTACAGAGTGTGAGGTGGAGTGGATTTTGAACGATAGATGGACTTCTCTTGTGAGAAGATAATTTTCCATCTCTAATATGGATATGTGTTCTGGACACGCATCCACTTAAGAAAGAGTTGCTACAGGAGGCACATTATTTGAGAGTTGCTATACATCCTAGGGGTACTCGTATGTACCAAGATTTGAAACGTTTATACTAATAGGAATGGTATGAAGAGAGATATTGCAGACTTCGTTGCTCGATGTTTAGTATGCCAGTAGGTAAAGGCTAAACATCAGAAACCCGCTGGATTGCTTCAGGAAATTTCGATTCCGGAATGGAAGTGGGAGCATATCATGATGGATTTCGTTATGGGATTGCTTAGAACCCATAAAGGACATGATGCGATTTGGGTGATCGTGAATCAATTAACCAAATCCGTCCATTTCCTTCCTATACGTGGGACGGACCACTTGGATCGTCTGACAGAGTTGTACTATCGAGAGATTATCAGATTGCATGACATACCTTTGAGTATCATATCTGATAGAGACTCGTGATTTACCTCACAATTTTGGCAGAGTTTGCAGCAAGCTATGGGCACAGAGCTTCGATTCAGTACCGCATTTCATCAGTGGACTGATGGACAGTTTGAGCGTATCATTCAAACATTGGAGGATCTATTAAGATCTTGTGTCATGGATTATGGAGGCAGTTGGGAGGATCACATTCTTGTATTGGAATTTTCCTACAATGATAGTTATCACTCCTCCATTTAGACGACTCCGTTCGAATCCTTATACGGTAGACCCTGCAGATCTCCTGTGTTGTGGAGAAGGTTGGGGAATGATAGTTATTAGTGTCACAGACTATCTAGTACGATACAGAGTCGGTGCGCATCATCAAATGACGGTTATTAGAGGCACAAGATTGATAGAAGAGTTACACAGATCAGAGGCGAAGGCCTTTGGAATTCTCAATTGGGGATTAGGTATTTCTGCGTGTTTCACCTACGAAAGGGGTGAAACGATTTGGGCTAAAAGGGAAATTAGTTCCACGCTATATTGGCCCATTTGAGATATTGGCATGGATTGGAGGTGTAGCTTACCGGTTGGCTTTACCTCCGACACTGGCAGGTGTTCACAATGTATTTCCCGTTTCTATGCTAAGGAAATACGTGTCGCATGTTGATCATGTTCTGAAGGAGGTAGCAATTCCACTTTGGCCTAATGCGACTTACGAGGAGATTCCAGGGTGGATCCTGGGTCGCAAGGAGCAACAGTTGCGGAACCAAAATCATTCGACTCGTAAAGGTTGGATGACAATATCATACTGATGAGGAGGCTACGTGAGAGCTGGAAGATACAATCCAAGCTCGATATCCTCATATGTTCACTTAAGGTGTGTATGTGATCCTTTCGAAAACTTGCTTGAAGTAATTTTTGCATGTTAGTACAAAATTTAGGGACCAAATTTTATTAAGTAGGGGAGAATGTAAAATACCACATTGAAAAAAAAAATTAATTAGGTATATGGATTAAATACCTAAGTAGCTATTTGGGGGTTTAAAAAGGTGGTTGGATCGATTTGGGTTAGCTTGGATTTAACCTAGGTTAGCTTAACCACAAATGAATGACTTATATAAGTCTTAAATCCAACCCGTTATTTAAAACCCGACCCGTTTACCATTAAGGCATAGCTGTTCTCACCGTCTAACAATTTTTTTTTCTGCGCGAGCGTTTCTAGTCGCGATTTTTGTTTTTCTTCTTTGCCCGATCGATTCCTCCCCCAAATCCTACGAAGACATCTTTCTATCGTCGACTCTCCATGCCCGAACTCGGTTTGGCGACGTTGTTCTCGCCTTCGATCGCTGCATCCAACCTTCTCCTTCTCATTTCTCCTCACCTCACCGCCGCCTGTGACCATCCACGGCTTCTTGCGACTCCCGGGTAGATCGCGTTGTGTCCTGTTGCCCTGCTCGTCGAGTGCACACTGTCGGCAGTCGTCGTCCCTGTGCACGCGATCGACGACCACAACCATTGGCCATCGCCGTTGATCTCCACAGTGAGCACGCACTGCGGGCCGATGGTTGCCGATCTCTTCGTTTGTTGGTCGCTGCCCCATCACCAGCCACCAAGATCCGCATCGCTGCCCTCTTCTTCCAAGGCTCGATCGCACAGTAAGGGCTACCTCCATCTTCATAACCCCGTTCTAGATTGTCGGTGTGAGTTTGATAGTCTCACCGCAAGCATCTCCTTGTTCCTCTGTTTATCGACAACGAGGCATCGTTGCTGACTCCTTACTGTTCCTTGATCCGATCTACCGATCCAGATGACAGTGAGGGTGGATGAGCTCTCATGCTTGTGGGGTTGTCGTTGATTCTTTTCCTGTGAGCCTACCTCTATTGTTGCAATGATATTTTGCTAGTTATCCTATCACAACTCAGATTTGCAACTTGATTTGTGACCATTCCTTAATCTGCACAGTTGTCGCTACCATCTTCGGTGGGTGTTGCACATTGATTGTGATGAAAGGGCAGTAAGGTGGAGGATCGGATTTTGGGTATGTAGTCGATTTCATATGGTGAATCATATGAATATAGATTTAATCAGTCTGGTAAATGATGTTGCGACAACTTTGATTAGCTTGGTTGTGTTCTGTTGATTTGGACAACATCAAGTATCAACGAGCCGGTATGCTGCATTTCACCGCCTCCGTTGTGCTGTGAACAAGCATTGTGTCCGCCATTATTCTATACGGATGAGATGTCTTTTGTGTTAAAGAAGAGCTATGACTGATTGGTTTAGGGAGAGGTAAGGTTTGCATATGTTGATTAAGTTAATAGATTTCTATATGATGAACGGATTTAATTATGGAGTGAATCAATTGTTGGTGAACAGATCAGGTTATGAGGTTGTTTCCAATTGGGCTATTTGAACTTTAATTCGAAACCTTGGATCAAGAAGTTGTGCTAGGAGAGGCTAAACTTGGTAAGTCCATATTTAGATGTTTATGGATGCATACTGTGGTTTCAATGGATTTGATAATTAATGAATAGTATGAGATTTTACAACTGTGGGAATTAGTTGATCGATCAGGGATTAGGATTGGATTAGACTCCTATTCTTATAGATTGATTATGTTAGTGTTGAGTTATGTTTGTATGTTAAATTGCAGGACCTGAATTCAGGACGGTCTTTTGGATGTGAAGACTCCTCGATAAGTCTTCGAATCAGGTGGGTAATTTCCTACCCTGGTCAGGTAGTTGTCGTTGTATGCAGATTTAGATATATATATGATCATATTATATGTTCATATTACCTTGACCCCACTCTTATTTATTCTTGTGCTTAATACTTTGTCTTTGGTCTATATGCTCTATTGTTGTTATCACATTTCCTTCATCATGATTAGGAGTTACATATGTGATGTAGGTAAAGCTATAAATGCTTAGTTAAATAGTGGAGTACAGATGATAACCTGATTTGTAAATTGGATAAAAGATCATCCGTGGGTAGGTAATGCCTTGAATGTAGGATTGATTCTAATACCCTTATGTTGCATATTTACTATCGATCATGTGTTGTGTAAATGGTCAGGTGAATTGTGATTAGTGTGTCATTACAGACCGGTAGTCCTAGCTTGTTATGATCAGTTGAGTACGACTCTCTGCAGGATAGAGAGTGCATCGATCAGATTGATATGACTCTCTACAAGATAGAGAGTGTTATGACCAGTTGAGTATGACTCTTTGTAGGATAGAGAGTGCGTTGATCTGATTGGTATGACTCTCTGTAGAATAGAGAGTCTGTGGTGGATGTTTGTATGTGTGATTGTGCATTCATGTCATTTGCATGCATGCTGGCGATATGGTCTCTCTTATGGTTGAGAGGGTCATCAGTTATCTTGCCTCCACGGTTACTCATAGGAGGAATAACCGATGTGAGGGCAGAGCATTTATAGTGCTGCACTCTACCACTATAGACGGTGGTAGTTGGATTTACGTGTCATTGTCCTGCGTGTGTGGTACTCGACCACTCAGGGATAGTGAATGTCGGAGTGGCTAATATCAGGGACCCCCATCGTGTAGTTTGCTCTTTACGCTTGTATGCTACTCGATCATACTACCCACTCGGCCACTCGAGAGTAGTGGTTGGTGTTGAGTTGGGACAATTGTCATGTCGAGCCACCGAGGCCACACTGGGGTTGTGGTAGCTTTAGGGTGAGCCGGTATGACCATGCATGCTGCATTGTTGTGTCTTATGGCGTCTTGCATATATATATATATATATATATATATATATATATATATATATGCTTATTGTGATGTTGCATTTGTTTGTACATTATCATACATGCTACTGCATCTGCTATATGATAGTGTATGGGATACCGCGTATGAGTTGGTTAGACTATTGCATTCTTTGACCAATATTCATGATGTAGTATGAGTTAGACTAGATTTCCTGTTATATATTGTGGATATATGCTCAGGTTGGATCAGAGCACCGTAGCGGACTTTTAGGCATGCCTGCATTTTACGTTGTTTATTTGGTTAGACGCTATAAGCATGTATATGTTTATTATGCTGGTGTTTACCTGATGTACATGAATATTGTTGAATTACATGTGATATTTGTTATATCCATGTTCTTTTCTATTACCGCTGAGTTATACTCACCACCACGGACCCTGGGTTTTTTTGTCGCCCAAGTAACAGGTAGAAGTCTTCGTGATGGCTTGGAGCATCGCTAGCTGGCATCGTCTCATCTCAACTCCGAGAGTCCGAGCTTTTGGGTTTATCGTTGGTGTTTCGATATGTCTTTGGTTTTATGTGATGATTTGTAGTGTTGGACACTGTTGTTGTTGTACTGTTCTTTCTGGTTTTGTTACGGTATTTTCTTAGTTTGGTGTTAGTCATACCGGTATGCATGATGTGTGGTTTGTATTGTAGTTGTGTTAGTTCCGCTGTGTTTTGTTATGTTGTTATGTTTATATTTGTATATGTTATTATTATTGTGGGCCCGAGGGCCTTGTATAAACATGATATGTTGCCACGTATAGAGGAGATGCTGTCTGTTTGATTTTCGATTCGGCATACTCTCGGAGCGTGACACGATACTTCTATGTGAAATTATGTGTTCACTAGATTGATTAACATATTTGTTACATATATACATGAATAAGCACATTGGACAAGTAAGGCAAACAACCTCATAAAGAGATGTCTAGTCATATGACGAAGCAAGTAGAAACAAGGTCAGCTTAGTGATGGAGCATGAGGATATCTACTCTCCAATTTGAGGATTCAGATTATATAATGAAGATCCCTTCACAACATCTTGGCGAATGGTGCCACTTTTACCATCAGACCTCTCAAAATTCATCCCAAGCATTGTCTAAAAATTTAATAGGGTCACACATGATTTAACAATTGGCTGCGCATATAACAGTTTTTCATGATATAAGAAATGATTAGCATATTATAAAAAGCATGGTAGCACATGAACACCCTTCATAGATATCTCAGTGAATGGAGCATAACGTATAAAGCATGGTAACATGTACATGAACACACTTCATACAGAGAATTTGTACACCCGACTTGAAGAGAAGTGTTGACAACATAGATATTATATATTCTACAGGCCTAAACTATAAAATGTTTTCATTATAAAAATACATTATGATAGCAATGGGTCAATATCCTGAACAATCTTCCTCTCATTAACAATATATGTGGCCATCAATATAGCTATGCATCTTTAACAATTAGTTGCGATCAATCTTAGGATCAATTTAGACAAACAGTTTTTCAATGTTTACCTTTTATAATATAACTCTCTACCCTTTTTTTCCTTCAGGAGGGAAAGAAAAAAATGCTACCTTTTTTGTAATATAACTCTCTACCCTGCATACATAACTATAAGCAAAAGCTTCAAACAAAAAGACATAACTCTGAAGGAAAAAATGCCTCTATCCACTAGAATCGAACATAAGCAATCACCCGAATAAATAGGTAAACCACATACTGGTATGATGTATTCCTAGTTGTTTCGTTCTTGTTATCTTCTTTTCCATTTTCCTCAAACCAATTGCATCAACACCGTTTTTACTTATTGCTCCATCACTCGCAACTCCGATCAACAAATACTGAATTTTGGGCGAAGGAAAAAGTAAAACACCACCATAGGATCGATAAATTGGGGAAAGCAACAAACTTGAACTCATTAAGAAAATTACCAGAGAAAATTCACCGCGTGAAAGAATCAAAACCCAAATAATCAAACTTGAGGGAGACACTGAATTACTGCATCAAACTTGTTGGAGCTGAGACACCGAGAGGCGGGGTTTCGCAGTAGCAAAGATGATCTAGGTGAACTTCTCTGACTCGGATGGAGGTTGATTTGGATGAAGACTGCAGATTCAGATAGACTGCTGATTCGGATGGTGACTATTGATTCGGACAGAATGAAGAGGCTTCGGTAAGGCGAAGGCATCTGCTCCTGTTGGCCTTCAAGTTCGTCAGCTGGAAACACATGTTAGGAAAGATTGCAGTAGCAGCGGGGAAGAAACTCGTGGATTTCCTCTGGGTACTTTTATATAAGCTGAGAAACTGGCGCAAACTCTCATGGATTTGTACGAGGGTGTGACCTCTTCAATATGACGGTCTGACATATTAAGAAATGATAGAGGACACCATCTCATTAAATGTGATAGACATATGAGGCTTAATTAATGTAGTATGCGTGATTGATGAGAGATAAAGCTCCATTAATACGACGGATGCGTCCCCTCAATGAATGCATACGGGGATGTCTACCTGCCGCGTGGTGTTCCTGCCTCAACGGTCTTGACAAAAGTGACTTGCATATGTCGGCTATGACAAGTATACTGACTGAAGCGTGTATCTGCCGAGACATGAGTGAAGATACTCCTACTGAGATATGAGTGAAGACACTACCGAGACACTTGTCTGTCGAGACATGTCTTGCAACTACCGAGACATGAGTGAAGATACTCTTGGCGAGACACATGTCTGCCGAGACATGAGTGAGGATGACTCCATTTCATGGAATCCATGGCAAGAGGTATTATGTCTGCATCATAGGCATCCCCATCAGGTATAATTGAAGGACATGCATAGCATGACTGACTGGACTTGCCTTGCTAACGGGTTCCTTGTCTTGGGACCCGCAACATTTAAATTTTCTCTCCCTTTTATAGGGGGCGTGCATCTAGCATGACTTCAGAAATATGCGAAATCATCCCTCCTTAATGATGAGATATAATGTTGGTGCAACATTGCCCCAAGCATTTATATGTTTTGATGTTTGGATAATTATCTAAGTTAGGCAATGCTTTGTGATCTAATTGTGAATGTATTTAAGTGACAGGAAAATCCAAGTATATATGGAGACTTGGTAAAGGCAAAGTCCAAGTGTGATCTTGGCAAAGGAAGTCCAAAGGCAAGTCTTGGCAGCGTAAGTCCAAGCATGTAGTCTTGGCAGCGTAAAGTCCAAGCACGCTTTGGCAAAGGGAAACCCAAGACATGACAAAACCGAAGGAAGTTCTTGGAGGCAAAGCGCAAAGGATGAACAAGTCGCGGACTCGGAGGAATCCTGGAGGCGCAAGGCTTAAGGAAGAGCTAGAAGGTTGAGTCTAGGTCTAGGGGGTAAATTCAAGTATGAATTATTCATACTTGAAGTGTATCAGTCAACTGGTCAGGTGGTCGACTGAGTCAGGCTAAAACTCTGACGATCAGTCGACTGCTAGGAGCTGACAGTCGACAGATAAGGCAATCAGTCGACTTCCAATACTGGCAGTCGACTGATCGTGCCGAAGATGGGCACAGAATGGAGTCTCACTCGACTCTTCACGGGGATCACTCGACTGATCAAGCGATCAGTCGACTGATGGAGTGATCAGTCGACTGATCAAGCAGCCGTTGGAAATTACGACTGCGTATCTCCACGGATTTGCTTAGTCAGAAGTCGTTAGCTTTGGCGGCAGTCGACTGATGTTGTACATCAGTCGACTGATAGTATCCCAACGGGAAAAACAACCCTCTCTCTATAAAAAGAGGGTTGGTGGTGACTTTGAGGGCTAATGCTTACTTTCTGATCATCTTCTCAAGCCTCCACGATTTTTCCAAGATTTCTACTACTTTAATTTCCCTCCTCCTTCCTAAACTTCATATTCATCCATTGTAAGAAGAGGAGGGTTGTTTGTAAAAGAAAGCTTCATAGTGAGATTGCTTAGGGTTGATCCACCTCAAGGATCGTCGTGGAGTAGGAGCATTATCTTCGAACCACGTAAAGGATTTGTGTTAGCATTGTGTATTCATTTCCTTTATTATTGTTGTTTTTGTTTGTGCTTCCGCTAATCTTTTTGTAGAGACGAAAACAAGCTATTCACCCCCTCCTCTAGCATTCCAAACAATCCCCTACAAGTGGTATCAGAGCCCGGATCACATCGGAAGATCTAACAATCAACCGGAGCGAGATGGCTTTCCAAGAGGGGTATAGCACGGGGAGGCCTCCTTTCTTCGACGACAACGATTTCGGCTACTGAAAAGGTAGGATGGAGTATTATCTTATGAATGATATTGAAAATTGATTTAGCATTGTAGATGGATTCGAGAAGTCGATCGATGAACACGGAACAGCCATACCGACCAAGGATTGGACAAGGGACATGGCCAAGAAGGCTCAAGCAAATGCCAAAGCAACAACCACACTTCAATGTAGGTTGTCAAAAGAACAACTAAGCAAGGTGGGCCCTTTTGAATCGGCGAAGGAGCTTTGGGAGAAGCTAATTGAGCTCAATGAGGGATCCAAGGAAACAAGAAGAGCCAAGAGAGATCTCTTAATAGGCCAACTCCAAAGTTTCGCCATGAAGACCAATGAGACCATGAGCCAAATGCACGGTCGTTTCAAGGAAGTAGTCAACGGACTACATGTGATAGGTGAGAAGGTCGACAACCGAGACCTTTTAAGGTATGTGCTACAAGCCTTCCCTAGAACAACCTTATGGGCTTCAATGGTTGATGCCTATAAGGTCTCTAGGGATCTTTCTTTGGTTAAATTAGATGAGTTATTTTATGAATTTGAGTTGCACGAGCAAGCTAACACTTCATCCAAAGAGAAAGGTGTAGCTCTTTTTGTAGGGAAGAAGGACAAGAAGAAGAAGGAGAAAAAAGAGGTGTCTTCCTCATCCGAATTCGAGGAAGACTCATCTAGTAGTGAAGATGAGCTATCGGCAAGCGAGGTGACTCATTATGTCAAGAAGTTTGGTGGGAGGTCAAGGAAACTCACCAAGAAGGATGTTCCAATCCTCAAGAGGTAAGTCTTCTACTAGTTCAATTCCTTCATCTAACGTAACTTGTTATGGTTGCAACGAGAAAGGGCATATCAAGCCAAATTGCCCGGAACTAAAGAAGAAGGAGGAGAAAGAAAAGAAGCATAAGGAGAAGAAGGAAAAGAAGGAGAAGAAGAAGAAGGAGGCAATGGTGACACAAACATGGGACACACTAAGCTTGGAGGACTCTTCCGATGATGATGAAGTGTGTCATGCCACCCGGAACCTAGCTCTCATGGCCTTGGAGGAGGAAGCCGGAAGCTCAAGTGAGGAGTCTTCATCATGTTCTTCAAGCGACGAATCATCATCAAGTGATGATGAGGTAAGCAACTCCCCTAGGGTAGATTTACTTTACAAAATCATTGCATGCCTTCAAAATGCCTTAAATAGATCAAAAACTAAGATTAAGGACTTAAAAGTAGAAATTAAGTCACTTAAAAATGTAGAACTACTTTGTAATGATACATGTACACTTAGAGATGAAAATGATGAATTAAGAAAAGAAATAGGTGAACTAAGAGCATGCTTAGAAAAATTTACAAATGACTCTAAATATCTAGATATGATAATTAAGGATCAAAGGGCTATTTACAACAAGGCCGGAATAGGATATAGGCCTAAGGAAAAGGAGGTAGCATTTACATCTCTTGTTAGTAGAAAATCCATCTTTATGAGCAAGGTTAGAAAGGCTTGGGTCCCTAAGAAGTTTTTGATTGATGCTAGTGGTCCTAAAATTTGGGTACCTAAGGCTTGCATTTTTCATGTTGTATAGGTAGAAGAACCAAGCTTATGGATCGTTGATAGTGGGTGCTCAAAACACATGACCGGTGATGAGAGTAAATTTTTCACTATAAACCACACTAGCAAGGGGAAGGTGACATTTGGAAATAGTGGCAAACTTAATATTCTAGGAAAAGGCACAATTGAGGTATCCCCCAACCTTGTCATTCATAAAGTGTTATTAGTTAAAAATATGAAATTTAATTTACTTAGTGTAAGCCAACTATGTGATGCAAATTTTGATGTTCAATTTGACTCTTCAAAATGTTTTATAAGACACAAAACTCTAAATGATTGCATGCTAGTAGGTTTTAGAAAACCAAATATATATTATGTTGATTTATCCTATGCTACTAATGCTTCTACTAAGTGTCTTATTGCAAAAGAGGAAGAGAGTTGAATTTGGCATAGGAGGCTAGGGCACATAAACATGAAGAACATAGCCAAAATGAAGTTAGTCAAAGGGTTGCCAATGTTAGGATCTTTGTAATGACTAGAGGGGGGGTGATTATCCTTTCTTGGTTTCTACAAAATACGGTAGCAGAAGCAATACAAATACAAATGTAAATAAGAATACGAAACAAGAAAACAATGCTAACACCCGATGTACGTGGTTCGGAGATGACGCTCCTACTCCACGGTAATCCGTAAGGTGGATTAACCCTAGCCAAGCTTCACTAAAACCTCCTTTGGATGAACCAAGGTGGAGAAACCTTGTCTTACAATGCACTCCTCTTCTTTACAATGATGGAAGATTAAGATTAGAGAAGAGGAGGTTTAGAATCATAAAAACACTTGGAGAAAGCTTGGTGAGCACAAGAGTATAGTTAGGAATGAGAGCACTAACTTCACCAAGCTCCCCAAGGCCCCTTCTTATAGAAGAGAGGCTGTTTTTTCCTGCTTGATCGGTCGTGATGCTTACCATCGATCAACAATCGACTAACGGTTTCAACCATAGATCCGCGGAGATCGTAGCCACAATTTCCAACAAGTGATCACCGATCGATCCCTCCATCGATCGATCGATGGAGTGATCATCAGTGATCGTAAGCCGCAATGAGTGTGACTCCACTCGTGCTCAGATTTGCATTGATCGATCGACGCCACCGTTGGCCGATCGACTGCAACATCGATCACATCGCTCTGATCGGCCGATCGATGGTCGTTTCACTTGACTACCTAGACCTAGACTCAACCTTCTAGCTCCTCATTAAGCCTTGCGCCTCCAGGATCCCTCCGAGTCCGCGACTTGTTCATCCTTTGCGCTTTGCTTCTAAGAGCTTCCTTCAGTTTCGTCATGTCTTGGGTTGCCAAATGCTTGGACTTTATGCTGCCAAGACTACAAGCTTGGACTTATGCTGCCAAGACTTTACTTTGGACTTCTTTTGCCAAGGTTCACTTAGACTTTACACTGCCAAGACTACAAGCTTGGTCTTACGCTGCCAAGTCCGTCCCTTGGACTTTCCTTGCCAAGATCATACTTGGACTTCTCTTTTACCAAATCTTAATCCTTGGATTTCCCTGTCACTTAAACATGTTCACAATTAGATCACAAAGCATTGCCTAACTTAGATGATTTATCCAAACATCAAAACATATATAAATGCTTAGGGCATTGTTGCACCAACAATCTCCCCCTTTTTGATGTTTGACAATCATTTAAGTTAGGTCTTTACATAATCATAATATGAAATCTAACTTAAACATCCATTTTCCCCCTTTGACATACATCAAAAAGAGAAGGATTCATAAATTTCATGAAAGAATTAAAGTAGTTGTATCTTGGACTAAGGTATAAGATTGATATTAAGCTCCCCCTTAATCCAAGATACGCTTCATGATGCGTGACTAACATTTTAAGCAAAGCATAACAAAGGTTTGAAAGTTAAGTCCTAACTTTGCACCAACAATGTAAGTTTGGGGATGAAAAGATATACATTATGACAACTCCCCCTAGAACATTGCATTAAACAATCCTAAAAATTTATTTATACTTAATATTATCATGCTATAGTTTTAGGATATCAAAGATACACTAATTATCAGGAAATGGAGCTGTTTATCAGAAAATACAGTGTATCATTGGACTGGTTTCTGAACCAGTCGATTGCTAGGCCTGAAATTCGAATTTCAGCCTTTTCAACCCAACTTCAGAAATGCGGTAGAAATTCTAGAAATCTCAAAAAATCACGAATTTTTGCGTACACATTGATGAAATCATAATTTATTAAGGAAAAATAGTTTGAAAAATATATGTTTTCCAGATTTCAAGATTGATACAAACTTGGAACCTAACAAAAGTTCTAAAGATTTTGCAAACTTTGTATCATTTTTGTGTTCCACTTGAAAACTGTTTTTCAAAATATGATGAACATAGTTTAAAATATATATGATTTGAATTTCCAACCATGTTCTTAGAGCTATGTATTCATTACTTGAATACAAGCCTTCCCAATGATTGGTCCATAAGGTATTCATGTCTCTAGGTGTGTCATTGACTCATAGTAATGCATCATAACAAGCATGATGAGCCAAGTACACCTTCTCTATCATCTCACATATTTCTAAGTGTCTCAATACAAAAATCAAGGTTTCTTAAGGCTTTTTGTGAGATGCATCAAGATATAAAGCTAATATATGAATATGGGATCATGCAAACCTAGAATTTTACTCTACAAAGCACATACCAAGCTCTCTCCTTAATGATGAAAATTCGATTTCGGGAAGAGCTTTGGTGAAGATATCGGCAATGTTGGACTTAGATTCTACATAATTAAGTTCAATGTCCCCTCTTGCCACATGATCTCTTATGAAGTGATGTTTCACTTCAATGTGCTTGGTCCTAGAGTGATGTACCGGATTTTTGGTCAAGTTGATGGTACTCACATTGTCACAATAAACTTTAATGTTAGAGTAGTGTAGCTCATAGTCCTCAAGGGTATGTCTCATCCAAAGTAATTGAGCTACACAACCACCCATAGCCACATATTCGGCTTCGGTGGTTGATAAAGCAACACAATGTTGCTTCCTACTACTCCAACTAACTAGGGAGGACCCAAGAAATTGACATCCACCACTAGTACTTTTCCTATCCAATTTGCAACCGTCATAATCGGAATCGGTATAGCCAAGACTATCAAAAGACCTAGTCCTAGGATACCAAAGTCCTACATTTAGGGTGCCTTTAATATATCTTAAAATTCTCTTAACGGCTACTAAATGTGATTCTTTGGCACAAGATTGGTATCTTGCACACATACCTACCGCAAATAAGATATCGGGTCTACTAGAGGTTAGGTATAGGAGGCTACCAATCATACTCCTATAAAGTTTAAGATCAATTGATTTACCATCATGATCACTATCTATTCTAGTGCTAGTGGCCATAGGAGTGGTTACAATTTTGGCATTTTCCAAACCAAATTTCTTGATCATTTCATTTGCATATTTGGTTTGATAAATGTGAATCCTTTCATTGGTTTGTTTGACTTGTAACCCTAGGAAAAAGTTAAGCTCTCCAACTAAACTCATTTCAAATTCATTTTCCATGTTTTTTATAAAGTCTTGAAGAAGATCATCATTTATTGACCCAAAAATAATGTCATCAACATATACTTGGGCTATGAAGATATCCTTTAATGTTGACTTTATAAACAAGGTTTGATCTACTTGGCCTCTTCTAAAATCCTTAGAAATTAAGAAGGATGACAATCTTTCATATCATGCCCGGGGAGTTTGTTTTAACCCATATAATGCTTTCCTAAGCTTATATACGTGGTTTGGATAATCTATATTTTCAAACCCGGGTGGTTGTTCTACATATACTTCTTCCTTAATATAACCATTGAGGAATGCCGATTTAACATCCATTTGATAAAGTTTAAATCCCATATAGGAAGCATACCCTAAGAGAATTCTAATAGATTCTAGCCTAGCAACCGGGGCATAAGTCTCATCATAATCAAGCCCCTCAACTTGAGTGAATCCCCTAGCAACCAACCTAGCCTTATTTCTAGTGATATTTCCTTGGTCATCTAGTTTATTCCTAAAGACCCATCTTGTAGTAATTATGGTGCTATCATTTGGTCTAGGTACTAACTCCCATACTTGACTCCTCTCAAATTGAGCCAATTCATCTTGCATTGCCAAAATCCAATCCGGATCATGTAATGCATCATTGATCGATTTGGGCTCAATTTATGAGATAAGAGCTACTTGACTAGTAGGAGGTCTATGAAATGACCTAGTTCTTACTCCTTGAGATAGATCTCCTACTACTTGGTCAAGTGGATGATTTTGATGAATTCTTAGGGTTCTAGAAGGGGTTTCAAATTGATCATTGTTATCTTCTACCCTCCTTTCATCATCGGAATCTCCTCTTCCTCCCCCTTGATCATTACCCCTTATGGTCAAATTTTGAAGTTTTTGGGTAATGTCTTGATTATTGTCATTAATATCCTTATCAATGGAGGACTTTCTAGGGTAGGTACTAGTGGTTTCATCAAATTGAACATTAGAGGACTCCTCAATCCCTTGGGTTCTCTTATTGTAGACTCTATATCCTCTTCTCGTAGATGAGTATCCAACTAGGATTCTCTCATCCGCTTTGGATTCAAATTTTCCTAAGTTATCTTTGGTGTTTAAAATATAAACTTTACATCCAAAGACTTTGAAATAATGAATTGTGGGAATAGTCCCATTCCATAATTCAAATGGTGTCTTTCCTAAAAACCTATGGATTTGAACCCTATTTTGGATATAGCAAGCGGTATTAACCGCTTCCGCCCACAAGTAGCTAGGTAGAGAATATGCATTAAGCATAGTCCTAGCCGCCTCTTGTAGGACACGATTTCTCCTTTCCACCACCCCATTTTGTTGGGGTATTCTAGGACAAGAGAACTCATGCTTGTACCCTTGCTCTAAACAAAATTGTGAAAATTTAGAGTTCTCGAACTCACCACCATGATCACTACGGATCCGATTGATTTTGAGACTCTTTTCATTTTCAACTCTTTTACTAAATCCTATGATTATTTCTAAAGTATCATCCTTATGTTTCATAAAATAAACCCAAGTATACCTAGAAAAATCATCTAATATGACTAAACAATATTTGTTACCATTTAAAGAAGGAGTACTATGGCAATCAAATAAGTCAAGATGCAATAATTCTAATGGTAAGGAAGTATTAGTTAAGGTTTTACCTTTGTGTGATGCTTTTGTTTGTTTTCCTTCTTGGCATGCATCACACATTTTGTTCTTGACATACTTGATCTTTGGTAGCCCTTTGACCAACTCCAACTTGGCTACCTTGGCTATGTTTTTCATGTTGATGTGCCCCAATCTCCTATGTCATAGCTAACTTTCTTCTTCTTTTGCAACAAGACACTTAGTAGAAATGTTAGAGGCATATGAAAGATCAATATAATAAATATTTGATTTCCTATATCCAACTAACATACAATCATTTAATTCCTTGTGTCTAATCATGCATTTAGAGGATTCAAAAGAAACATAGTAGCTTGCATCACAAAGTTGACTAACACTTAATAAATTAAATTTCATATTTTCAACTACTGAAACTTTGTGAATGACAATTTTGGGGGATACCTCAATTGTACCTCTACCTAATATCTTGAGGTTTCCACTATTTCCAAAAGACACCGCTCCCTTCTTCACATACTTAATTGTGGAGAACTTGCTCACATCTCCGGTCATGTGTGTTGAGCAACCGCTATCCACAATCCACATACCTTGCTCACCTACCTAAATCACATGAAAAACACAAGCTTTTGGTACGCAAACATTTGGACCAGTAGCATTAAGTAAAAACTTCTTAGCTATCCATGCTTTCTTGACCTTACCCTTAATGGTTGCTTTCCTATTAATCAATGAAATATAGGCAACTTCCATGCTTTCTTGACCTTACCCTTAATGGTTGCTTTCCTATTAATCAATGAAATATAGGCAACTTCTTTTTCTTTTGGCTTATATCCTATACCGGCCTTATTGTAAACGGCTCTTTGTTAACTAAGGATCATGTCAAGATATTTTGAGTCATTTGTAAATTTCTCTAAACATGCCTTTAACTCACTAACCTCATCCTTAAGTTTGTCATTCTCTTCCTTAAGTATGCAAGAGTCAATATGTGAAGGTTTTTCATTCCTAATGACCTTTAGTTCTACCTTCATGCTTTTAACCTTAGATTTAGACTTATCTAGAGCCTCTTTAAGATAAGCAATTGATTTATAAAGAAGCTTAACCTTAGGAGAGTTCATTACCTCATCGTCACTAGATGACGATTCATCACTTGAAGACTCTTCTTCTTGGCTTGATGTACCGGAGTCATCTTCTTGAGCCATGAGTGTCACATGGCGTGTGATGTGGCAAAGCTCATCATCGGAGGAGAAATCTTCAACACTTGGTGTGTCCCAAGTGGTTTGAGCCACCATGACCTCCTTCTTCTTCTTCTCTTTCTTATCCTTCTTTTTCTTTTCTTTTTCCTCCTTCTTCTTTAGCTCCGGGCAATTTGGCTTTATGTGCCCCTTCTTATTGCAAGCATGGCAAATCACATTATTATTAAAATTTGAATTACCACTAATTTTACCTCTTAAAGAATGGGACCCCTTCCTTGCTTCTCTATTCTTGAACTCCTTTGATTTTCTATAGAGTTTCTTGACAAAGTTGGTCATTTCGCTAGACGAGTCTCCATCACTACTTGAGTCATGCTCCGATTCGGATGATGATGACACTTCTTTCCTTTCTTTCTTCTTCTTTTCCTTCTTTTCAACAAATAGAGCTAAACCCTTTTCCTTAGAGGACATGTTAGTTTGCTCATGCAATTCAAACTCACAGAATAATTCATCAATTTTAATTTGAGAAAGATCCCTAGTTACTTTAATAGCATCAACTATAGAAGTCCATAGAGAATTTCTAGGAAATGCTTGAAGTATGTATCTTACCAAATCCCGGTTGTCAACTCGCTCACCTATGATATGGAGTCCATTCACAATCTCCTTGAACCTTCCATGCATTTGGCTTACGGTTTCATGCATCTTCATTTGGAAGGCTTGAAGTTGTCCAATTAGCAAGTCCTTCTTGGTCCTCTTTGACTCTTGTATCCTTCATTTAGCTCAATGAGCTTTTCCCATAGCTCCTTGGCGGATTCGAAAGGCCCCACCTTGTTGAGTTGCTCTATGGTAATACCGCATTGAATGGTGAGTACCGCCTTTGCATTTGATTCGAATCTCCTATTCATTTCCCTTGTCCAATCCTTGCTTGGAATAGGATTTCCATGTTTGTCCACCGGTTCCTCGAAGCCATCTACAATGCTATGCCAAATCTCAATATTACTCATTAGATAATACTTCATCCTATCTTTCCAATATGCGAAGTGACTTCCATCGAAGAGCGATGGCTTGGCGGTGCTATATCCCTCTTGAAGAGCCATTGATGCCTTGGTTGATGGTGAGATCTTCCAAGCTATCCGAGCTCTGATACCACTTGTTAGGATCTTTGTAATGGCTAGAGGGGGGGTGATTAGCCTTTCTTGGTTTCTACAAAATACGTTAGCGGAAGCAATACAAATACAAATGTAAATAAGAATACGAAACAAGAAAACAATGCTAACACCCGATGTACGTGGTTCGGAGATGACGTTCCTACTCCACGGTAATCCGTAAGGTGGATTAACCCTAGCCAAGCTTCACTAAAACCTCCTTTGGATGAACCAAGGTGGAGAAACCTTGTCTTACAATGCACTCCTCTTCTTTACAAAGATGGAAGATTAAGATTAGAGAAGAGGAGGTTTAGAATCATAAAAACACTTGGAGAAAGCTTGGTGAGCACAAGAGTATAGTTAGGAATGAGAGCACTAGCTTCACCAAGCTCCCCAAGGCCCCTTCTTATAGAAGAGAGGTTGTTTTTCCCGTTGGGCTTCGATCAGTCGACTGATGCTTACCATCGATCAGCGCCGGCCGGCCAACGCTTCGAACCAAGAGATCCGCGGAGATACGTAGCCACAATTTCCAACAGCCAAGTGATCAGTCGACTGATCCCTCCATCAGTCGACTGATGGAGTGATCAATCGAGTGATCGTAGGCCGCAGTCGAGTGCGACTCCACTCTGTGCTCGTATTTGCGTTGATCGATCATTGGCGATCGATCGATTGCAACATTAGTCGACTTCGCAAAGCAGCCGATCGATGGTCGAGTTTCACCACGACTCGCCGAGCACCGACGGCCGATCGATACATCGTATCGATCGATGATTATCAAGTATGAGTAATTCACACTTGATTTTACACCCTAGACCTAGACTCAACCTTCTAGCTCCTCATTAAGCCTTGCGCCTCCAGGATCCCTCCGAGTCCGCGACTTGTTCATCCTTTACGCTTTGCTTCCAAGAGCTTCCTTCGGTTTCATCATGTCTTGGGTTGCCAAATGCTTGGACTTTATGCTGCCAAGACTACAAGCTTGGACTTATGCTGCCAAGACTTTACTTTGGACTTCTTTTGCCAAGGTTCACTTGGACTTTACGTTGCCAAGACTACAAGCTTGGTCTTACGCTGCCAAGTCCGTCCCTTGGACTTTCCTTGCCAAGATCATACTTGGACTTTTCTTTTACCAAGTCTTCATCCTTGGATTTCCCTGTCACTTAAACATGTTCACAATTAGATCACAAAGCATTGCCTAACTTAGATGATTTATCCAAACATCAAAACATATATAAATGCTTGGGGCATTGTTGCACCAACAGTCAAAAGTCAAGTTTCTCAAGGACAAAATGTGTGATGCATGCCAAGAAGGGAAATAATCAAAAACATCACACAAATGTAAAACTTTACTTAGTACCGCTTTACCTTTAGAACTATTGCATATGGACTTATTTGATTGTCATAGTACCCCTTCCATGATTGGTAGTAAATATTGCTTAGTAATAGTAGATGACTTCTCTAGATTTACTTGGGTATTTTTCATGAAAAATAAGGATGAAACCCTAGGAATAATCATAGGATTTAGCAAGAGAGTAGAAAATGAAAGAAAACTCAAAATCAACCGGATCCGTAGTGATCATGGTGGAGAATTTGAGAATTCTAACTTCTCAAACTTTTGTTAGAACAAGGGTACAAGCACGAGTTTTCTTGTGCTAGAACACCCCAACAAAATGGGGTCGTGGAAAGAAAAAATCGTGTCCTACAAGAAGCGGCTAGGACTATACTAAATGCATATTCTTTATCTAGCTACTTGTGGGCGGAAGCGGTTAACATCGCTTGCTATATCCAAAATAAAGTTTTAATTCATAGGTTTTTAGGAAAAACTCCATTTGAATTATGGAATGGTACAATTCCAACAATTCACTATTTTAAAGTCTTTGGATGCAAAGTTTATATTTTAAACACCAAAGACAACCTAGGCAAATTTGAGTCCAAAGCGGATGAGAAAATCCTAGTTGGATACTCATCCACTAGTGTAGGGTATAGAGTTTATAATAAAAGAACTCAAAAAATTGAGGAGTCTTCAAATGTCTAATTTGATGAAACCTCTAGTACATACCCTAGGAAATCCCCCATTGATGATGATACCAATGACAAAAATCAAGAAATTATCCAACAATTTCAAGATTTAACTTTAGGGGGTAATGATCAAGAGGGAGAATTGAATCAAGGGGGAGTAAGAGGTGATTCCGATGATGAAAGAAGAATTGAGGATAATCATGATCAAACTCAATTTAATACACCTCCTAGAACAATAAGAGTTCATCAAAATCACCCTCTAAATCAAATTGTAGGTGAATTATCTCAAGGAGTTAGGATTAGATCATTTCATAGGGATCCCTCTAGTCATATAGCCCTAATCTCCCAAATTGAGCCCAAAACAATCAAAGATGCATTACTTGATCCGGATTGGATTTTAGCAATGCAAGATGTATTGGCTCAATTTGAAAGGAGTCAAGTATGAGAGTTAGTTCCTAGACCCAATGACAACACCATCATTACTACAAGATGGGTCTTTAGGAACAAAGTAGATGACCAAGGAAATATTACTAGGAATAAGGCAAGGTTAGTTGCAAGGGGCTTTAATCAAGTTGAAGGACTTGACTATGATGAAACATATGCCTCGGTTGCTAGATTAGAGTCTATTAGGATCCTATTAGGGTATGCCTCTTATATGGGTTTCAAACTCCATCAAATGGATGTTAAATCAGCATTCTTAAATGAGTTTATTAAGGAAGAGGTATATGTAGAACAACCTCCCGGGTTTGAGAGTATAGAATATCCAAACCATGTATATAAGCTTAGGAAAGCTTTATATGGTTTGAAACAAGCTCCCTGGGCTTGATATGAAAGATTATCATCTTTCTTAATCTCTAAGGACTTTAAGAGGGGTAGTGTAGATCAAACTCTATTTATAAAGTCAACATCAAAGGACATCTTTGTAGCCCAAGTATATGTTGATGACATTATCTTTGGGTCAACAAATGATGATCTTCTTCAAGACTTTATCAAGAATATGAAAAACGAGTTTGAGATGAGTCTAGTTGGGGAACTAAATTTCTTCCTAGGACTACAAGTCAAACAAACAAGTGAAGGAATTTATATTTACCAAACCAAATATGCTAAGAAAATGATTAAGAAATTTGATTTGGAAAATGCTAAAGTAGTGTCAACCCCTATGGCAACTAATACAAAAATATATAGTGATAATGAAGGAAAACAAATTGACCTTACACTCTATAGGAGTATGATTGGTAGTCTCTTGTACCTAACCGTTAGTAGACCTGATATATTATTTGCAGTTGGTATGTGTGCTAGGTATCAATCATGTGCCAAAGAATCCCATTTAGTTGCCGTTAAGAGAATCTTAAGATATATTAAAGGCACACTAAATGTAGGACTATGGTACCCTAGGACTAGGTCTTTTGATTTGGTTGGGTACACCGATTCTGATTATGCCGGTTGCAAATTGGATCGAAAGAGTACTAGTGGTGGATGCCAATTTCTTGGGTCCTCCCTAGTTAGTTGGAGTTGTAGGAAGCAACCTTGTGTTGCTCTATCCACCACCGAGGCCGAATATGTGGCTATGGGTGATTGTATAGCTCAACTACTTTGGATGAAACATACCTTAGAGGACTATGAGCTATCTTACTCCAACATGAAAGTATTTTGTGATAATGTGAGCACCATAAATTTGACCAAAAATCCAGTGCATCACTCTAGGACCAAGCACATTGAAGTAAAACATCACTTCATTAGAGATCATGTGGCTAAGGGGGACATTGAGCTTAATTACATTGAATCTAAGTCCAACCTAGCAGACATCTTTACCAAGCCTCTCCCCGAAGTAGAATTTTCATCACTAAGGAGAGAACTTGGGATGTGCTTAGTTGAATAAAAGTATAGGTTTGCATGATCCTATAGAAATTCTAGGACTTATACCTTTAAGCATCTCACAAAACACCTAAGAAATCTTGATTTTTGTATTGAGCCACTTAGACTACATGTGAGATGTTAGGAAGATGCACTTGGTTCATCATGCTTGTTATGATGCATTACTGTGGACCAAAGTGTCATCTAGAGACATTAATCCTTCATTGGACCAATCATTGGGAAGGCTTATGCACAACTAATGTTCATATAGCTCCAAGAACATAATTGGAAATGTCAAATAAAATATAATTTAAAATAGGTTTATCATATTTTGAAAAATAGTTTTCAAGTGGAACACAAAAGTGATACAAAGTTTGCAAAAACATTAGTACTTTTGTTAGTTTTCAAGTTTGTATCAATCTTGAAATCTGAAAAACATATATTTTTTAAATTATTTTTCCTTGATAAAGAATGATTTCATAAATGTGTACACAAAATTTCATGATTTTTTGAGGTTTCTAGAATTTCTAATACATTTCTGAAGATAGACTGAAAAGGATGAAATTCAGATTTCAGGCATATCAGTCGACTGTGTCAGAAACCAGTCGACTGATACACTGTGTTTTCTAAAAAATAACTTTATTTCTTGGTGTTTAGTGTATTTTTGATGTCCTAAATTTATGGTATGATAATCTTCATTATAAAGAAGTTTTTAGGACTGTTTGATGCAAAGTTTTAGAGGGAGTTTCATCATATAAATCTTTTCATCCCCTTAACTTATATTGTTGGTGCAAATTAGGATTTAATCTAATCTTTTGATAGATTTTGCTCCACATGTCTTTCATCATAAATCATATCTTGGATTAAGGGGGAGCTTAACTTCAACTTTATATCTTAGTTCAAGATACAACAAATTTCACTCCTTCATGCAAATTTATGTATTCTTCTCTTTTTGATGTATGTCAAAGGGGGAGAAGGAATGTTTAAGTTAGAATTCATATTGAAAATATGATGGAAATATGATTATGTGCATATTTTAAAGACCTAACTTAAATGATTGTCAAACATCAAAAAGGGAGAGATTGTTGGTGCAACAATGCCCTAAGCATTTATATGTTTTGATGTTTGGATAATCATCTAAGTTAGGCAATGCATTGTGATCTAATTGTGAACGTATTTAAGTGACAGGAAAATCCAAGTATGAAGACTTGGTAAAGGCAAAGTCCAAGTGTAATCTTGGCAAAAGAAGTCCAAAGGCAAGTCTTGGCAGCGTAAGTCCAAGCATGTAGTCTTGGCAGCTTAAAGTCCAAGCACACTTTGGCAAAGGGAAACCCAAGATATGACAAAACCGAAGGAAGTTCTTGGAGGCAAAGCGCAAAGGATGAACAAGTCACGGACTTGGAGGAATCCTAGAGGCGCAAGGCTTAAGGAAGAGCTAGAAGGTTAAGTCTAGGTCTAGGGGTAAATTCAAGTATGAATTATTCATACTTGAAGAGTATCGATGGGATCGTCGATGTATCGATCGACTACCGGGTGCTCGATAGTCAGCCTCGACCGACGGCGATCGCTGTGAGCTAGCGATCGATAGGCATAACAATGATCTAATATCGGCCGATAGTGATCGCGTGCCGAAGATGGGCACAAAATGGAGTCTCACTCGACTCCTCGCGGGGATCACTCGACTGATCAAGCGATCAGTCGACTGATGGAGTGATCAGTCGACTGATCAGGCAGTCGTTGAAAATTACGGCTGCGTATCTCTGTGGATTTGCTTAGTTAGAAGCCGTTGGCTTTGGCGGCAGTCGACTGATGTTGTACATCAATCGACTGATAGTAGCCCAACGGGAAAAACAACCCTCTCTCTATAAAAAGAGGGTTGGTGGTGGCTTTGAGGGCTAATGCTTACTTTTTGATCATCTTCTCAAGCCTCCACGATTTTTACAAGCTTTCTAGTGCTTTAATTTCCTTCCTCCTTCCTAAACTTCATATTCATCCATTGTAAGAAGAGGAGGGTTGTTTGTAAAAGAAAGCTTCATAGTGAGATTGTTTAGGGTTGATCCACCTCAAGGATCGTCGTGGACTAGGAGCGTTATCTCCGAACCACGTAAAGGATTTGTATTAGCATTTTGTATTCATTTCCTTTATTATTATTGTTTTTGTTTATGCTTTCGCTAATCTTTTTGTAGAGACGAAAACAAGCTATTCACCCCCCGTCTAGCATTCCAAATGATCCCCTACATATAAGTACCTAGATTTGGAATGATTTCTTTGTCGCTCGAGGTCCAATCAATCCCTTTGTACTTTCGTTGGACGACACACGTCTCGCAGAGCCCAACATCATGACGGTCAAGATCCGACAACTATCTCTGATTTTTCTTTAAAAGCTTTTCCCTTAACTCAAGGTAATGCCTATTTATTCCTTGCGGCACTTCCCTAACCTCCAGTTGTCTTCTCTAGCAAGTTCACCTCTCTTTCGATTCGTAATTAAGTTTTTCCTTCCTTGTTTTCCTATGGCAAAGGGTCCTAGCTTGGTTCCTCAAAACCCATACTGTCTTAACTCAATAAGATCGTAGCGATCTTAGGTCGACCTTCCCCATCACTCATTCATATAGGCTTAGGGTGCCCAAGTCAGATCAACGCCCACATGAGCCGCCTGCAGGCTTCACAACCTTCTTTCATGACCAACTCGCAGCTGTCCTCCGCTTCCCACTCCACCCTTTCTTTGGGGAACTGTCGACCTACTTTTGCATTCCTCTATAGAAAATGCTGCCCAATTCCTTCAACCTAATCTATGGGTTCATAATCGTCTTTATTTTTTACCATCTCCCTTTGAGTGTCGAGGCATTTCACTACTTTTTCATCTCCAAGAGGAAAGAGGTAAGGGTCTTTTTCTTCCCCGCTAGATGAGAGACTAGGTTTCTAGCCAATCTTATCACCTCCCATAAATATTGGAAAACTTGATACCTATTTGTGAAACATATCCATCCTTTCTCCAAGGTGAGTCATTGGCAATTGGAGCTGCCTCCTCTATCCTTGAGTTGCTTCAAGAAGTCGGTAGCTTACCGAGAGATAGCCGAGGTGCTCTCCGATTTAAGCTTCAACGTCAACGTCCTTTTCGAGGGGGGGGGTCTCTATCATTTCAGCATAAGCACGATAGAGGTTGAGCTAAGTGACTCTTTAGGTAAATTTTTATGTATGTTTTTTGATTTTATCTATGTCTAACTCATTCTCATTTTCTGCCTCTTACAACTACAGTCATGCTGTGAGCATTCATCAACAAGTATATGAAGTGGAAGAGGGCTCAAATGATAGCCCCGCCCGAGGCTCCAGCTGAGACTCCGGATGAAACTGGGTTGGACCATCCACCACCACCTTGGCCCTCTGTGGTGGTCGAGACGATCAGCTTCGGAGAGTCGGAGGAGCGGCCTAGGTATCAGAAGAGGGGTCGAGTGATCGAATCATCGACTGAGGGGAGCCCTTCTGGGGGATCCTCGGATCCAACACTCAATATCTTGGCAGGACCAAGCTCCACTGGACGATCCTCTAGCCCGACACCTGCTGCTCCTGTGCCTAGGTCCCTCAGCGTAGCTCCTATCCCTACTGAGCCTTATCATGAGGCTCTCGTTCCCCCACTCGAGGTACCCTCTGCGTCTCGAGGGCGCATCTCAAGTTCATCCCTTCCAGGGATGGCTTCAGGACACGACCTACCAAGGAAGGAACGTCCTACTCAAAAGGATTTCTCATGGAGATTTATAAGGCGACTGGGGTGTCTGCTAGAGACAAATCTGTGTCGGCTCTCTACGATGTGATGAATGGGCATCTAACTCAGGTAATGGGCTCCTCTCTACTCTTATTATAACTTGGTTCAAATCATAGCCTCACTGTTTCACTCGGTAGTTCTGGGCTCACCACTTGGAATTGATGGCACGACTTCCCCAAATGACTGGTGTGTTCCAGTCAACTCGGGAACTTTCTGTCCCCAAATACTCGACCATTAGTCGATTGATCTCCAGATCAATCGACTGCCCAATGCTAGCAGTCAACTGCTAGGTCATTTCCTGTAGTTGAACTCTAGTCGACTCACATCAGTCGACTGACCATAATATCAGTGGACTGATACACCTCAAACATGAGGTTTACCTCAAGTATGGTGCCCCCATACTTGTCAGACCACCCTTAGCCTAGACCTAAGCCTTCTATCCACCTCCATCAGCCTCACACCTATCAGATCCCTCCAAGTCATTCATGACTTTTTCATCCATATGCTAGCCTTCAGGTGCTTCCATCCGCTATTGTCACGCTAATCGGGTCTATACTGCCAAAGTACATTTGGGCTTACGCTGTCAAGACTCCCGCTTGGACTTTACGCCGCTAACCATTAGACTTATGCTGCCAAGACTCCACCCTTAGACTTTACGCCGCCAATATTCCCCTTGGACTTCTCAATTGCCAAGTACTCATGACTCAAACTTTCACTGCCAAGACTACACTCTTGGACTTACGTGGCCAAGACTCAAGCTTGGACTTTCCCTTGCCAAGACCCATGCTTGGACTTTCCTTGTCAAGATCCATGCTTGGACTTACCATGACAATGGTCAAACCATCGTCAAACATCAAACATGACCTGGGTCGATTGTACCAACAATCTCCCCAACACATTGTCAGACATCAATGTCAAACATCAAAATACTACTCGAGTCCAACTCGAGTCTAGTCAATCGTGACCTGGGTCGATTGCACCAACAGGTAGAAGCCGAACCATTGGCCAGGATAACAGAGGAGGTTGTGCTAAAGTTTCTCTGGAAAAATATTGTCCGTAGATTTAGAATCCCGCAGAAGCTAGTCTTGAACAATGGCCGACAGTTCCAAGGCCGAAAGATCAAAGAGTGGTGCCAACAGCTAGAGGTCCAGCAAGCCTTCACTTCAGTTACATATCCCAGAGCAATGACCAAGCTAAAGTGACCAATAGGGAGTTGATTCGAGGACTCATGACCAAGCTTGATCATACCGTAGAAGCTGGGTTGAGGAGCTACCAAGTATTCTCTAGGCATACCGAACAACCCCCAAGGATAGTATGGGTCTCACCCCTTTCCATTTAGTTTATGGTTCGGAGGCTCTCATCCCTATGGAAGTAGGCATGGGATCACCTCGAGTTTCCACTTACACTCTAGAGAACAACGATACTACTAAAAAAAGATTGACAGAATTGGACTTGGTGAGCGAGACCCGAGAGAATGCTGCACTTCAGATGGAGACATTCCGGCGGAAAATAGCTCAAGCTTACAACAAAGTCTATTCCCTTGTGTCTTGTACCGAGGCATTCATCAGCAAAGTCGTCTATCACATCACATTATATTCTCTCATGTCTCGGACTGAATCCATCAGCAAAAGTCATCGTTCGACGCATTTTATTCCCTCATGTCTCGGACTGAGACGTCCATCAGCAAAGTCGCCTATCACGGCCTAGTCTATTCTCTCGTGTATCGGACTGAACCGTCCATCAGCAAAGTCACCTATCACAGCGCAGTCTATTCCCTCGTGTCGCCTATCACGACACATTTTATTCCCTTATGTCTCGAACCGAGGCATCCATTAACAAAGTCGCCTATCACGACCCAGTCTATTCCCTTGTGTCTCGGACTGAGGCGTCCATCAACAAAGTCGCCTATCACAACGCATTATATTCCCTCATGTCTCGGACCGAGACATCCATTGACAAAAGTCACCGTTCGGTGCATTCTATTCCCACGTGTCTCGGATTGAGGCATCCATCAGCAAAGTCGCCTATCACGATGCAGTCTATTCCCTTGTGTCTCGGACTAAGACGTCCATCAGCAAAGTCGCCTATCACGGTGCATTATATTCCCTCGTGGCTCGGATTGAGGCATCCATAAACAAAGTCTCCCATCATAGTGCAGTATATCCCCTCGTGTCTCGGATCTAGGCGTCATTTAGTAAAAGTCGCCAAGGCGGCCGACCACAGCTACCAAGCCAGTTAGGTACACAAGCGAAGTTACATTCATATTGAAGTCGGCAAAACTAGAACTTTATATTAAATCTGACGACCATTATAAGTATCCAAAAGTGCAAAAAAGTGACAAACTATTAAAGATAGTTACAAATCATCCCTTAAATTCACCGAGCTTCGCATCCGGGGTCTCGTCGATCACGTGTTGAAGGTCCAAAAAGTCAGCAGGGGCCTCTTCAGGCGAGTAGCCAGCTTCCTTGAAGTGGCGAATGATGCCCTAGTAGTCGATGTCTAGTAGATAGATTGTGCGCTCTCCCATTATATCTGAAAATACTTTAGAAGCCAGGAATGCCTTCTTGTGGCTTTCCCATCGACCTTCCTCACCCGCCTAGTACGAGGACAACTCAGCCTTAGCTGCTTCAGCTCGAGCTGCTAGTTTCTCTCGGCGAGCCACCTTGGCTATCACTTAGGCCAACCAAGCCTGTTCTGACTCAAGAAATTTGGCCTGGAGCTCCTCTACCTAAGTCGCCTAGGCCCGAAGCTCCTTTACTTCAACCACTTATGCTCGGAGCTGTGGAGGAATCATTGATCGCTAGAGGGGGATGAATAGCAATTTTTCGTTGTCGCTTCGAAATCGATCATGTTGCTTGTCTACAATTATCGTTAGCGTAAAGGAATACAAATAACAAATAACATGATAACAACAATACAAGCACATGCACAAGACAAGAATATACGTGGTTCGAAACCTTAGGGTTCCTACTCCACGGGTCGAGCTCAAATGAGCTCTTGTGATGCAAACCACCATTAATACACTCCTTCTCGGAACAATCCGAAGGTGGAGAAACCTCATACAATATTTACAATAATAAACAAGATAAATACAAGTAAATACAATGAAATACAAGTAAAGAAAACTTTACAATGAAGAACATTTTTTCTTGCTTGTTTGGTTGCTTGGACTGCTCTTGAAGACCCTGAAATGCACCAACACTTCGCCTCAAATCGGCCAAGGAACCGCTACCAAAAACCTCCCCTTCATGCTCCTTATAAAGCTGCAATATATTTTCACCTCGCAGTCGGCTACCCATACCTAGCAGTCGACTGCTTCTATAGTTGTTGTCTCATAATGGCTCAATCCATGCTGAAAAAATTCCAACAGATAGTTGATCAGTCGACTGTCCATACCATCAGTCGAATGATCAAGCCATCAATTGAGTCGTTGGTCGAGCCTCCCTTGCTTCTGACCTGCCTTCAGTCGACTGATCTACCACATCAGTCGACTGCTCGTCGGGGCTACTGTTTCTCAAATCGCCTGACCTTCCTTCACACTTCCTGAACACTAATTAGCTTTCCCGAGCTTACATTGGTCAGCCGACTGCCCTTCCTGAGCCACACAGTGTCAAGCAATCAGTTTGAATGCCAAGCCACACAGTGCCAAGCAATCAGTCTGAATGTCGAGCCACACAGTGTCGAGCACTCAGTCTGAATTCCGAGTCACACAGTGTCGAGCACTCAGTCGACTACGCTAACGATCAGTCACTCTATGCTAACGATAATTGTAGTGTCGAGCCACATAGTGTCGAGCAGTCACTCTGAATGTCGAGCCATACTGTGATCAGTCGACTGGGAAAAATCTCCAGTCGACTGCTGAACCTCAAATATAAGGTTTAACCCAAGTATGATCCCCTTATACTTGCTAGACCACTCTTAGCCTAGACCTAAGCATTCTAGTCACCTCTATCAGCCTCACGTCTATCGGATCCCTCCAAGTCATTCATGACTTGTTCATCCATACGTTAGCCTTTAGGTGCTTCCATCCGCTATTGTTATGCTAACCGGGTCTATACTGCCAAAGCACATTTGGGCTTACGCTGTCAAGACACACGCTTGGACTTTACGCCGCCAAACATTGGACTTATGTCGCCAAGACTATCGCTTGGACTTTACGCCACCAATATCACACCCTTGGACTTCCCAAATGCCAAGATCCATTTGAACTTATGCTACCAAAACTCCACGCTTAGACTTTACGCTGTCAAAAATTGGACTTATGCTGCCAAGACCATGCTTGGACTTTACGCTGCCAATATCACACTCTTGGTCTTTCATTGTCAACTCCATGTTGGACTTTCCAATTGCCAAAACCCATACTTGGACTTTTCATTGTCAAGACTCATGCTTGGACTTTCCATTGCTAAATACCCATGACTTGGACTTTACCATTGCCAAGACCCATGCTTGGACTTTCCTTGCCAAGTACTCAAGACTTGGACTTTACCATTGCCAAGTACACAAGACTTGGACTTTCCAATTGCCAAGTGTCCCACTTGACTTCTCCATCATATGGTCAACCCCATGTCAACTATATAGTCAATCCATTATCAAACAATGGTCAACTCATTGTCAAACAGCAAAATACTACTTGAGTCAAACTCGAGTTTGGTCAATTGTGACCTAGACTGATTGCACCAATAGGAGCTCCTCCACTTCGGCAGCTTTAGCTTGCAACTCCTCAACTTCTAGCACTTGAGTCCGCAGGTCTGATATCTCAGTCGTTAGGACATGTGTGCCCGGTAGAGGGGGGGGGGGTGAATAGCATTTCGACGGTTTAATGGTGGAATTCGATTGCGCTTGTTACACAATGTTAGTACGCAGTGGAAATAATGAAATAAACAAACTAAACACACAAGCACAAGCACAACACCAAATACAATGTGGTTCAGAACCTCAAGGTTCCTACTCCACGGATTGGGCTCGAAAGAGCCCTAACGATGCAAACACACATCACTAATCAAAAACTCCTTCTCGATAATAAGTCGGAGGCGGAGAAACCTCATACAAGTGATTACACTAAATAATACAAGATAAAACAAGAATATACAAGATGAATATACAAAATAATGTAAATAAAACTTTACAACTATTTCTTTGGAATGCTTGTTTGTTGATTGCTTGAACCGTGCTTGAAGACCCTGATTTGCACCAGTAAATTGCCTCAAAGATGCTCAAGAAATCGCTGCTAAAACCTCCTCTTCGAGCTGCCTTTATAACCTGCACTCGGACTGTTTTCGTGCCTGACAGTCGACTGCCAAAAGGCCCCAGTCAACTGCCAACACTGTTGTTATGAGATAATGGCTCGATCCACGCTGGAAAAACTCCAATGGGTCACCTAGAAATCGACTGACAACATCACCAGTCGACTGCAGATGCCGTAGCCGACTGCCCGATCGACTACCAAGCATTCTGTGCTCGCGACATCAAACCATCAGTCGACTACCATCCATGGCGGCCGACTGACATCAGTGGACTGCTCTAATGAGCAGTCGACTGCCAAGGATTTTTCGGCCCTAAACCGCAGTCGAGCACTAGTCGACTCACAACAGTTGACTGGTCATAATCCCAATCGACTGCTGAGTGTCGACTCGGTTGTCAAGTGTCAAAACACTTTACTAGTCGACTGGTTCATAACCCCAGTCGACTGATAAATCTCATCCTTGAGGTTCAACCCTAAGTATGATGCCTTCATACTTGCTAGACCACCCTTAGCCTAGACCTAAGCCTTCTAACCACCTCCATCAACCTCACGCCTATTGGATCATTCCAAGTCATCCATGACTTGTTCATCTATACGCTAGCCTTCAGGTGCTTCCATTGACTATTGTCATGCTAACAGTGTCCACACCGCCAAGGCACATTGGACTTATGCTGCCAAGACCACGCTTGGACTTTACGCCGCCAATATCAATCCTTGGACTTCCAAAATGCCAAGTACTCATGACTTGGACTTTCACCATCAAGACTACACCCTTGGACTTACGTGGCCAAGACTACACCCTTGGACTTTCTATGTCAATCCAATGTTGGACTTTTCAAATGCCAAGACTCAAGCTTGGACTTTCCTTTGTCATGACCAATACTTTGACTTTCTATGCCAAGTACCCATGACTTGGACCTTTCCCATGACAATGGTCAAACCATCATCAAACATCAAAATTCCACTCGAGTCAAATTCGAGTCTGGTCAATAATGACCAGGGTCGATTGCACCAATAATCTCCCCAACACAATGTCAAACATCAATACACTACTCGAGTCTGGTCAATCGTGACCTGGGCCGATTACACCAACAATCTCTCCATTTTTTATGTTTGACAAAAACCAAACACCTTTGAGTTAGGTCTAAACCCTAACTCAAATCTCCTTACTAATTCTCCCAAATTGGTAATCCCATAAATTCTCCCCCTTTTTGACATACATCAAAAATGTTCTCCTCAAGGAGGTCAATGTCTCATATCCTAATGAGATCTTACAATCTCCCCCTTGGTCCAAAAAATATCTAGGATGCCTCACTCTTCCTAGTGATAAGTTTCATATCACTCAAGAGAAGCAATCCTACAAACTCTTCCAATTTTCAAATTGGGCATCTCACATTCCCAATTCTCCCCCTCATGAGGAAGAAACACATCCATCATCCCATAATGGATAGCTCCCCCTAAAGGCTTGCTCCCCCTTGACCATTGCACCAACAATGTCCTTAGAGAGTCCCTAAGCCCATAGGAACACTAAACCATCAAAATTAAGGTTAAAAGTTCAAACTTGAACTTTAACACACCTTAAAATTGATACAACACTCAAACAACTCTTCTAATCCATATCCAATGAATTTTCACCCTTTCTAATGCTTTCCAAAGCATATTCTAGAGTTAGGAGTAGTTAGGGTAACCTAACATAACTGAAATCAGGCTAAACAAACCTTGTTTACCCTAAATCAGGCCTGACAGTCGACTCTTGATAGATACCAATCGACTACTGTTGATGTCAGTCGACTGCCAACAATTGCAGTCGACTAATAACTGCAAGATGAAGTTTTCAAATTCAGAATTCGAATTTCGCAAATACATAAGTAATTATACGTAATTTAAAAAATAGTGAAACTTCATATATATAATACTTATACCAAATACAATGGGTGAAAAATATGTGAAAAATAATTTACCCATAAAATAGTGAGTTTAATACAAAGTTCAAAAGTGAAAAAAAAAACTTCATTGTTTTGGGCTCACTTTGTATCAACTCTATTAATGGTGACTTCTATCAAAAGATAGGTTGCACCAGAGTTTTTCAAAGTGATTTTAAAACCTTATATTGGATCATGTTCTTTAGGCTCAATACACATGACTTGTACATTAGCTTTCCCAATAATCCCTACATGATATAGATGAGTTTTAGTTTATCTAGATGCAAAAACTATGCACCTTGAACTCAACTCATATCCTAGCATCTCATATGTATCTAGGGTGTATCAATACCCATACATGTCAATGTAATGTGAGATATGAGTTTTGTTCATCCTAATCTAGGGTTTCATGCATTTTTTCTAAGGCACCACTACTTGATTCCCTTATACATGGGACTTCAAGTCATGTCAATTGTCCTTAAATCAATTTAAATTAACTTAAAATGCATGGATGATGATTATGACATAAAATGAATAGCATAAATAAGTATAGCTAATAATCATGATGTTATGACATGTGATATAAATATAAACATACATGACATTTAACCTTGATCCTAAGCATGATTATGACATATTATATAATTAAAAGTAGATATGATATCATGACATGATATATGACAAATAAATCATGGCAAATAAAATATTTAGGTATGTAATACCTAATTGTTGAGCTTAACTTGCCATTTGTTAGAATTAAAATTTATTTTGACATATTACTAGCTTATCCCAAGTGTGCCAAAAATCCAAAATGGCACACCTCAACCTCTAAACCTAAATTGTGCCAATTTAATTGATTTTTCACTTTCATAAATGACATTGGCACATCCTAAAAACCTTTAGAATTAAAAATCATCCTTATTTCTAAAGTACCCCATTACCTTGGAGATGACCTAAAGTGCCACCCTTACCATGGTTATGTTAACTACCTATTCATTCAAGGTTGGCACACCAAACCCATTTAGCGTGAATCGATCATGCTCTTAGGAACTCAATACCTATTGGAGCTCCTTGGATTTACTAGGTATTCGCTAGGGATAACTTCCCTAGATACCCTCCTAATGACCCTCCTAAGCTTTGAAGCCTTGGTCATTTGGGTCTTGCTTAGGTTAGCTCTAGGGGTAACTCCCCTTGTAACCTTCTTAGTGACTTTCCTAGGTTTCCTTGAAACCCTAGCCACTAGGCATCTACCTTGGTCAACCTTAGGGATGACTTTCCTATTGACCTTGGTTTTCTTAGACCTAACATGAGTTCCATAATCGAATGGAACATTATGATAGGTCTCCTTTGTTGGTACAGTAGGCACCTAAGTCGAACCTGAATTTTGATTATAGCAAACGATACAAAGTTAAGCTCATGTCGTTATCTCACGGGCTGAATCGAGTGTGCAGAAAATTGCTATAGCTGGAGCTGAAGGCTAGCGACACCCAGAGGAAGCCGCGGTGGTCGGGCGACACTCGAGTGACTTCGGAGGGAGCCGAAGGAATCGAGTGGAAGGCCGGAAGCAAAAGCGAGACAGTAAGTATCGAGGTAAGCTCGTGTGTGCGAGCGTAAGTGAGGTCGTATCCTCTTTACGGGGATGCTCTTAAGCGTAGATCCGACCAAAGACATCCTATAGGTGGTCTAGGTCGAGATCGGACGGTCGGAGGCCGTCAAAATAATGTTTTTGTTAAGCTAACTTTCCCTTGCAGCTAGCATCAGTCGACTGCCAGCTTGGAGGACTCGACTGTCGTCCAACAGTCGAGTGCCTAAGGTCAACATTCGACTGATGCTACCATCAGTCGACTGATGGTCAAAGGATCAGCTTCGAGGAGTCAAGGCTTATCACCAAATTTCAAGGGGAGTGGTGCTCAAATATGATTGGCTACGGTTCCTCTCGAAAAGGGGCTCAAAGGCTATAAAAGGAGGTCATAACCTAGGGTTTCTTCATCAATTCTAAGTGCTCAAAAGCCTCCGTAACTCTGCGACTCTCCAACGACTCTACAACAACGAAGTGCTGCCAACAACCCTAGCTTAAGTTCTTTTTTTTCTAGTTGTTGGTATAATCTTACTTTGTTATTGCTTTCAATATTGTAATTCTTTTTAATCAAGGTTTTCTATCATTGCATTTTACTTTAATAGAAGAGAGGGTTTGTCTCTCTATCTTTTTGCTTCGAAGGTTTTTTTTGTAATCGTCAAACTCCTACCTCCAACGAGGAGTGTTTTAGTGAATTGCCCTCCGTACACGGTCTAGGACCATTAGGGCCTTGGAGTAGTAGCCGAAGGCTACGAACCAAGTAAAAAATATTTTGTCTCTTTTTGTTTCATTTATCTTTCCGCTGCACTTAATTGTTTTGATACGAACACGAAAAAAAATAAAGGTTTTTCGCTATTCACCCCCCCCCCTCTAACGAACCACATCGATCCAACATCCTTGGGCTTAGGTTTCTGACCTAAACTTTTTTTGCCCTTGGTTGGACCTTGCTTTCTAAACCCTAGGTTTTGACTCATTGACCTAGATTTTCGATCATTTGACCATAGAATTTGATTTTGTATTTTTCTAAGGGTCTTCTCTAATTTCTCAAGTCTTGACCTCAAGACTTGGTTTTCTAGCTCTAATTGTCCAATTTTTTATTTTTCATCTATTCTTTGGACATTTTTCCATTTCTTAAGCATATGTCTACCCTTCTTAGGGTTAATACCTAAATGATCTTCTACTTTCTTAATAGTTTCCCTAGGTAGGATTGTTTTAGGGATATTAGTCCCAAATTTCTCCTTATTTCTAAGATCGACATGTTTAGCCCCTAAACAATAGAGCCTATTTCTAGCATGCTCTTCATGTACAATAGCAAGTAGCAAGAGAATTAAGATTATTTCTAGCATACTTTTTAATATTAAAACTAGAAGGTGCATTACTAAATTTTACCTTAGGGTTTGCTTTTAAAGCTCCCCATACTTGTGATGCTCTTTCTTGGCCCTTCTTGCTCCCCCTAGGGCATTGACTCATATAATGTCCTTTTTGTTGACATTTGAAGCAAATGATGTGCTTCTTGCTTTTAATTGTTGGGGGATCGGCATCCTTGACCTTTGGTGCCGGTTGAGGTTTCTTGATCTTCTTTGGGCACTTGCTCTTATAGTGCCCGGCTTCCCTACACTTAAAGTAAATTATATGAATTTTATTTTGAACTAAATTGCTTGAGTTATCTAGGTCAATGGTGGACGGATTTTGAGCTTCTTCATCTTGGCTAGATGTTGAAGACTCTTCTTCTTGCTCCGGCATGGAAATTCTCTCCTCCCCCTCAATCCTAGAGGTGTAGGCTTCTTCTACTTCTTCCACCTCCTCTTCCACCGATCCGGAAGTTGACTCCTCTTCAACTTCCGAATCTTCACTTTCTTGTGAGGAAGAGCTTGCTTCTTCTTGTATTGGTTTGGATTTTTCGTGAAGCATTGCCAATTTTCTCCATAGATCCTTGGCATCTTGAAATTCACCTACTTTGGAGAATAACTCGTTAAGTATTAAATCAACTACCATATTGATTACCTTGTTATTCATCTCGGATTTTTAGAGTTGGTCTTGAGTCCATCTCTTCTTCTTGAGATATCCTCCCTTCGGCCCTCTTGGCAATTCAAAGTCTTCCATCAAGGTGGACCATAGCTCAATGTCCATCATCATCATGAAATCCTCCATCCGAGTCCTCCATTGCTCAAACCCTTCTTGTCCATAGAAGGTATACGAGATCGGAGTGTTGATGTCCCGTCCTAGTCTTTCTTCAAATTCCATCTTCTTCCTCTAGTGGTGCTCCCTTAGTTGTTAAACCTTGAAGATCATCCTCGCTCTGATACCACTTGTTAGGTATCAGAGCGTCTTCTTCTTCTTAGAGCCACCAGGCTTTGATATCACTTGTTAGGACCTGTGCACCCGCTAGAGGGGGGGTGAATAGCATTTCGGCGGTTCAATGGTTGAATTCGATTACGCTTGCTACACAATGTTAGTACGCAGCGAAAATAATGAAATAAACAAACTAAACACACAAGCACAATCACAACACCAAATATAACGTTGTTTGAAACCTCAAGATTCCTACTCTACGGATTGGACTCGAAAGAGCCCTAACGATGCAAACACACACCACTAATCAAAAACTCCTTCTCGACAATAAGTCGGAGGCGGAGAAACCTCGTACAAGTGATTACACTAAGTAATACAAGATAAAACAAGCAAATACAAGATGAATATACAAAATAATGTAAAGAAAACTTTACAACTATTGTTTTGGAATGTTTGCTTGTTGATTGCTTGATTCGTGCTTGAAGACTCTGATTTGCACCAGCAAATCACCTCAAAGATGCTTAAGAAATCACTGCCAAAACTTCCCCTTCAAGCTGCCTTTATAACCTGCACTCGGGTTATTTTCGCGCCTGACAGTCGACTACCATAAGGCCCTAGTCGACTGCCAACACTATTATTGTGAGACAGCGACTCGATCCATGCTGGAAAAACTCCAACGGGTCACCTAGCAGTCGACTGCTAACGCCGTAGTTGACTGCCCGATCGGCTACCGAGCATTCTATGCTCGCGACATCAAACCATCGATCATCGCCATCCATGGCGCGACTAACTATGCTCAATGATCGCCCAATGAGCACCGACCGCTAAGGCTTTTTCTTAGAGCACTAGTAAGACTTATAGTCGACTAGTCGACTATGATCGACTAATCATAATCTCGATCACGAGTGTCGACTCACCGAAGTGTCAAACACTTGACCGACCGTCGTCCATAACCCCATGATCGATAAACCTCATCCATGAGATTTAATCCCAAGTATGATGTCCTCATACTTACTAGACCACCCTTAGCTTAGACCTAAGCCTTCTATCCACCTCCATCAGTCTCACGCCTATCGGATCCCTCCAAGTCATCCATGACTTGTTCATCCATACGCTAGCCTTCAGGTGCTTCCATCGGCTATTGTCATGCTAACGGTGTCTACACCGCCAAGGCACATTGAACTTACGCTGCCAAGACCATGCTTGAACTTTACGCCGCCAACTATTAGACTTATGCTGCTAAGACTCCACCCTTGGACTTTACGCCGCCAATATCAACCCTTGGACTTCCCAAATGTCAAGTACCCATGACTTGGACTTTCACCACTAAGACTACACTCTTGGACTTTCCATGCCAATCCAATGTTGGACTTTGCAAATGCCAAGACTCAAGCTTGGACTTTCCCTTGCCAAGACCAATACTTGGACTTTCCATGTCAAGTACCCATAACTTGGACTTTTCCCATGACAATGGTCAAACCATCGTCAAACATCAAAATCTCACTCGAGTCCGGTCAATCATGACCAGGGTCGATTGCACCAATAATCTCCCCAACACATTGTCAAAAATCAATGTCAAACATCAAACACTACTCGAGTCAAACTCGAGTCTGGTCAATCGTGATCTGGCTCGATTGCACCAACATCAACCTCATACCGAAGGACCTTTGCTCAAAACACTACAGACTCGCCCTGGGTGATCTCGAGCTCTCTCTCCTTCTCGTGGAGTTGGACAGAGACAGAGGCCACCTAAGCTCGCATACCCTGGAAAGCACCGATCATCAGGGGAAGTCGTGCCATCAGCTACAAGTGATGAGCCTAGAATTGCCAAGGGAAGTGGTTAAGGCATGATCTAAACCAAGTTAAAGTAGAGTCGAGCGACCCATACCTGTGTCAGATGGTCATTCATGGTGTCGCAGAGCGTTGGCACGGACTTGTCCCTCGTAGATGCCCCGACCGCATCATGGATCACCTTGAGAAACCCTTTTGGAGCAGGGCGTTCCCTCCTCGGTAGGTCGTGTCTCGAGGTCATCCCTGGAAGAGATGTACTAGGTCTTCTCCTGTGGGATGAGGAGGGTACCTCGGAAGGGAGGGGGGGGGGGGGCAGGAGCCTCCGAATAGGGCTCGGTAGGAACTGGAGTGGGGCAGGAGGGCATAGTCGAAGTAGCAGGCGCCAGACTATAAGATCGTCCAGCGTGACTCGGCCCAGCCGAGCTATTAAGTGTTTGACTTGGGGATTAGTGGGAAGGACTCCCCTTGGTTGAAGTTTCGACCACTCGGCCCCTCTTCCAGTGCAGGGGTGGCTCCTTCGACTCTCCGGAGCTGATTGTATCGGCCACCATAGAAGGTTGAGGGGGTGGGGGTTGGTCTGATCCGGCTTCATTCGGTGTCTCGGCGGGGCTATCATTTGAGCCCTTTCTCACTTCATCCGCTTGTTGATGGAGGCTCTCAGCATGACTTCGGCTGCAAAAGGCAAAAGACCGAGTTAGACGTAAATAAAAATCGGAAGACAGACGTAAGGTTTTGACCTAAGGAGCACTAATTAGCTAGGCCTCTATTGAACTTAAGACGAAGTGATAGAGTACCCCCTCCTCCAGAAGGACGTTGACATCAAAGCACAAACCGGAGAGCATATCGGCTATATCTCAGTAAGCTGTCAACTTCTTGAAGCGGCGCAAGGAGGGAGGAAGCGACAGCTTCAATTGCCAGTGACTCGCCCAGGAGAAGGGGAGAGTCGGTTTCACAAACAAGTATCAAGTTTTCCAATAATTGCGAGAGGTGATCAGGTTGGCCAAGAACCTAGTCTCTCGTCTAGCGGTGAAGAAGAAGACCCTTGTCTCCTTCTGCTTGGGGACGAATAAGTGGTGGAATGACTCGACTCTCAAAGGTAGTGGTAAAAAGGAAGACAATGATGAATCCGCAGATCAGGCTGAAGGAATTGGGTGTCATCTGCTGAATTGGGATGCAAAATTAGGCTGACAGTTCGACATAGAGGGGGTGGAGGGGAATCTGAGACCAGCAGAGAGTTGGTTGTGAAAGAGGGTCGTGAAGCCTTCGGGCGGTTCATGCGGGTGTTGATCTGGTTTGGGCACCCTAAGCCTGTAGGAATGAGGTATGTGGAAGGCAAACCTAAGCTCGCTACGGTCTTCTTGGGTCAAGACATTGCGAGTGTTAAGGAACCAAAGATTGGGACCCTCAGCCATTAGAGGAAACTTACAAAAAGGAAAGGACGCGAACATGTCGGAGAAGATGAGGAAAGGAGATGAATTCGTCGGAGAAGACAACTGAAGGCTAAAGGAATGTTGCGGCAAGTAGATGACGTGCTTTAGGTCTAAAAAGTCGCTTATAAAGAAAAGTTGAGGGAGACAGCTGGAAAATTTCAACAGTCTGATCTGGGGCTTCGAGCGACGCGTGACGCTTGTGCGAGAATACGAGGGGTTTGGTAGGGCCTTGAGAGACAAGGAGATCATTTCAAATCTGAGTATTTATATCCCATCATTAAGAGAAGATCTTGCGTATTCCCAAGGCCATACCCCATGCACATCCCCCCATACGGAGGAGCGCCAATTTAAACATGCGGGCACCAAGCCTAGGAATCCATTAAGGCCTGTTCAATCAGTCATACTACGCATGTCCTTCAACTAGACTCGAGGAGGATGCCTATAATACCGACATAATGATACCCAAAGCACTGGTTCATGAAGACTTATGTCTCGGTAAGCTCATGTCTCGGTAGGTGTCTTTACACGTTTCAACAGATAGATTTTGGCTGACATGCTGGCCCGGACCAATGTGTGTCCCAATCATCAAGGTCAAGACACTAAAGAAGGCACCACGTGGTAAGTGTACTACGTGACAAGTAGACATCTCCTCATGCCTACGTCGAGAGGACACGTTCATCACATTAATAGAGTCATGTCTCTTATCAACCATACGGGTTGCATTAATTAAGCCTCAATGCACTGTCACATTTATTGAGGTAATATCCCCTATCATTCTTGGACATAGCAGGCCGCCACCTTAAAGAGTCCATGCCTCCCGCACCTCCCGTACAACTCCGTAGGGATTGGTGAGCCTATATAAAGGTAATATGAGGAGATCCAAAAGGTTCGAACTCTCCACTCTCCTCTTTGCATTCCTTTCTCATTCACAAGCTCTAACTTGAACGTCGGAGGGACATTGCCGAGATCCCTCTCGGCACCCTCCTTAACTATGTTTACTTCTCAGGTTTTCCTTTTATTGCTTCGGCGATCCTTCTTGGTGGGAGGTTCCAATCAATCGAGACGAGTTAACAGTCTCCATCCGAGACAAGTCAGTAATCCTCATCCGAGACAAGTCAGTAATCCTCATCCGAGACAAGTCATTACTCCATCCAAGTCAGTAGACATCATCCAATTCAACGGACGCCAAATCACCTTCGTTGTTGTGAAACCCCGCATCTCGATGTCTCAGCCGCAACACTATGCATCTTTAACAATTAGTTGCGATCAATCTTAGGATCAATTTAGACAAACAGTTTTTCAATGTTTACCTTTTATAATATAACTCTCTAACCTTTTTTTTTCCTTTAGGAGGGGGGAAAAATGCTACTTTTTTTTGTAATATAACTCTCTACCCTACATACGTAACTATAAGCAAAAGCTTCAAACAAAAAGACATAACTCTAAAGGAACCCGAACAAATAGGTAAACCACATACCGATATGATGTATTCCTAGTTGTTTCGTTCTTGTTATCCTCTTCGCCATTTTCCTCACATCAATTGCATCAACAACATTTTTACTTAATGCTCCATCACTCGCAACTCCGATCAACAAATACTGAATTTTGGGCGAAGGAAAAAAGTAAAACACCACCAGAAGATCGATAAATTGGGGAAAGCAACAAACTTGAACTCATTTCGGAAAATCACGAGACCAAATTCACAACACACGTTCGGACCAGGAAATTGACCTTGGCAGTGACTTCATTAGCATTGGCTCGATAACGAAGGAAGCACGTGGTCGAATGGAACGAGAAATGGGAAAGAGGAGGGGGATTGGGGATTGGATTTGATCGAGATTGAAATACTCATTTTGCCCTAAGATTCACCATTTTACAAAAATGCTCCTGTAGTTTTCGTAATTAAAATATATGCTCGTTGGAATTTAAACAGTGAATATATTTGCTCGAGAAATTTACACAATTATCCTCCAAATTTGGAGTTTTTTCTTCGTCTTCTCTTCCTCTTCTCCACTCTCACGCTCCACGGGCTTGTTTGGGAGAAGACAAAAAAGATATAAGTAATGAAATGATAAGAGCAAATAAAAAAAAATTATCTCGGTTGGAAAAGAAGTGAGAAAAAAAATAAAAAAAAAAAGAAATAAATATGAACTTATACTCCTCACAAAAATTTAAATTTTTTATACTCGAGTGTAAGCCTATCTTCCTTCTCCATTTTTCCTTTAATTATGTAGGGGGCGTTTGGTAAAGAGAAAATTTTTCATTTTCTGAGAAAACGAGAAAATGTATTTGGTTGACGTTTTCCATCTCCGTTTTCTAGAAAATGAAGGAGCGTTTTCTGAAAAATTGAAAAACTCCAGAAAATTATTTTCTGTTTTCATTTTCATTTTTCAAAAAATAAAAAATTATTTTTTAAAAAATTAGAAAATACTATAAATTCATTTTCTATTTTCTGAAAAAAAAATAAAAAATAAAAAATGAAAAAGTCAATCGCTGACTTACGCTCTCCTCCACCCTCCTCGCAAGACCTTAACATCTTCCTCTCTCCTCCCAATTCCAACCGTCACATCTTGCTCCCTCCACCCTCTCCTCCGGCGACCACTTCCCTTCTACCTGTCTCCCTTCACCTCCGTCCCCCGCCGCCGTGCTCGAGTACGCTCCCTCTCCCTCCACATCGCGACTCACACTCCTGCCCGCGGGCATCGCCGCCCGCCCGACCCATCCAACGAACACCTCCTCCGCCTCGTCCACCGAGGCGAACTCGACGAGAGCCTCCGCCTCGTCGAATCCATGGTTGTCCAAGGCGAGGTTCCCTACATCATCCCCTGCACCAGCCTCATCCGCGGCTTCTGCCGCCACGGACACACCGGCAACGCCGCCCGCGTGCTCTCCATCCTTGAGTCCTCCGGCGCCGCCCCTGACGTCATCACCTACAACGTGATGATCGCTGGCTTCTGTAAGACCGGCGAGCCCGACGCCGCCCTCGATCTCCTTCGCCGCATGTCCGTCGCGCCCGACGTCGTCACTTACAACACCGTCCTCCAGTGCCTCTGCCATCGTGGTCGTCTTAAGCAGGGTCTCGAGTTGCTCGACCAAATGCTCCAGACAGGTTGCGCTGCGGACCTGTTCACCTACACGATACTAATCGAGGCGGCTTGTAAGGAGAGCGGCGTTCAGCAAGCAATGAAGCTCCTGGACGAGATGCGGACCAAGGGATGCACGCCGGACGTCGTCACTTACAACGTCTTGATCAACGGCATGTGCAAGGAGGGCCGGTTGAATGAGGCAATCGAGTTCTTGAATCACATGCCTTCCTACGGCTGCAATCCCAACGTCATTTCCCACAACATCATCCTCAGGAGCATGTGTAGCACAGGCAGGTGGGTGGACGCCGAGAAGCTGTTTGCTGAAATGATTCACAAGGGTTGCTCGCCCAGTGTTGTCACTTTCAACATCCTCATCAACTTCTTGTGCCGTAGAGGGCAGATGGCTCGTGCCATTACTCTGCTGGATAAGATGCACGAGCACGGGTGCACCCCCAATTCATTGAGCTATAACCCTGTGATCCATGGGTTTTGCAAGGAGAAGAAGATGGATAAGGCAGTGGAGTGCTTGGATAAGATGGTTTCGAGAGGGTGTTACCCAGACATTGTCACATACAACACGTTGCTTACCGCATTGTGCAAAGATGGTAAGGTTGATGTTGCTGTGGAAATGCTTCAACAACTTGAAGATTCCCTCGTCTTGATTTCATATAACACTGTCATTGATGGGCTGTCTAAAGTTGGGAATACGGAGAAGGCAGTTGAGCTTCTAAAGGAGATGCTGCATAAGGGACTTCGTCCTGACGTGATTACCTTTGCTTCTCTGGTTGCCGGTCTAAGTAGAGAAGGCAAGGTCACTGAGGCAATCAGTGTATTTGAGGAGTTGCAGAAGATAGGCATTGCACCCAGTGCCATTATATATAACTCAATCATTTTGGGACTATGTAAATTGCAGCGGACTGTTCATGCCATTGATTTCTTTGCTTCCATGATCTCTAATAAAAAATGTGGAACCGTCAGATTAGCGACTCTCCGCTGCTCCTACGTGTGGAGGGGAGTAAATCAGGTGTCAGATGACTAGTGCAGAAATGTTAAGTCATCGGTAGTCTAGTCGTCATCTCCAGAAATCGATCCCTTGCCCTTTCAAGTCTTAACACGGCTGCGCTAACCATCTGAGTTTGTCCTGGGAGCTAGCTTCCATGATCTCTAATGGTCGCATGCCTACTGAATCCACCTATATCATTCTCATTGAAGGACTAACTAATGAAGGACTGACTGAAGAGGCTACATAGTTACTTTTTGAATTGTGTTCTAGAGGAGTTGTGAAGAAGAAGGCAGTAAATATGATTACTAATACATAGATCAGATAAGGATTCTTCCTCGAGAACTTGTTGCCATTTTACCACTGAATGACAGAAAAAGTGCTTCACTGATCTAATTTTGGAGTCGATTCTAATGCGAGGTACAAAAATTTGAAGATGATGATTCATTGCAGCACAGCAGTGGATTTCTAGTTCCTTTTGGCATGACATAATCTTATCTTCAGTTTTGCAATATCAATAGTCAGGCTAGGTTGATTTGTTTTTATCTATGATAACTTTATAATAGTACTAGTTCTTCAATTTATCTTCTGTCTGCTTCCTTCATTCTCTGCTCTCGTGTTTGATCTGCTTTAACCTATATTTGGGATGCCCTTGCTTACATGATTTTGTAAGGAATTTCGATCATTTTGAGGTCTAAACCTTCAATTTAGCATGTTAGTTAATCATTGATGAAGGACAATGATACCACCAATAGTCTCTTCTTTCTAAGGCACCCAGAGCCCTCGGACAAATCCAGATGGCTAGCGCCACCGTGTTAAGATTTGAAAGGGCAAGGGGTCGATTCCTGGAAGTGACGATCAGGCTATCGATGACTCCATATTTCTGCGTTAGTCATCTGAGACCTGATTTACCTCTCTCTACACGTAGGGGCAGTGATGGGGGACCGCTAATGTGGTGGTTCCATATTTTTTTTTCTATGGCACCCAGAAAATAATTCCAAACTGTTATTATTGCAAGATTGTGAATTGTTGTCCAATAATATTGTTTATGTTTGCATAACCCTCGTAGCAACAGGATTAGTAGTTTTCATCTTTGCTATGAAATTCAAGTGGCTTATTTGAAGATCTACCCATGTACTTGTGCCATTAGGAATAGGGATTCTATCCGATCCACGAACCTGTCACTAGAAAAAAACTAACATCTTACCCACTTATTAGCACAATTTTATCGTTGCCAAGATTCTTTTTCACAATTCAACAACAGATTTATAAATTAATTTGTGACATAATTTCTAGATAAAAATTGAATATTTAAATTGGTTTCAATCTATGACTATCATTTAAAGGCTTTCTTATAGATTAGTTCTGCATGTATTGACCTCTTAAACCTAAAACCAGTTTGCATGGTAAAAAGCAACATAAATTGTTCGAAAATATTATTTACAAATGAACTTTATGGATACAAACCAAAAACTTGAATTCATTCCAACTAAAGATGGCCAATAAAAGTTATTCCATGCTTTAATTTTGTGTAAATTTAATATTTTAATTAGTAAGATAATTTTTTAAAACACCCTTATGGCGTTATTTTTAATATATACATGTATTTGAATTTCTCACATCTTAAGTTTTATAATTTTTTCAACTTTTAAGTTTACATTAATTGTTTGTAAATAAGCTAGTAAAAATTGGCCGTGTTAGCTCGAAACGATTCTAAACAAAAGTTATATATTTCCAACTTAAAAATAATTTCTCTAAGGTCTCCCGTGCTAATTTTGAATAAATATTGGAATTTTAAACTTGCAAAACTGATATAAAATATTGTTCTTTTTTAATCGTATAAACTATTTTTTTATTTATTTGATGGAAAACTAATTGCTAAATTAATTATAAATTTCATACAATATTCTGCAATTTGGGAATCTGTCCAACTAGCAGCTCCTTGTCACTCGTCTCATGGTTGCGACGAGAGGGAGGATAAATCGCGGGGGGAGACAGGATCCCTGGATCTGATGACGGCGGTCATCTCCATTTTAGATTCTCTCGAAATCGATCTTAGTCATTCTATAAGCGATCTCTGTCTTCTAGATCATCAGTGGAGATAAATTTCATACAATATAAATACATGAGGGGCTGTTATTGATCATATTAATTTGAAAATAATTTAAATAGTCCTCGGGATTTGACTAGTAGATCTTAAAAATTTAAGATTTAATCTTTAATGGAGATGCTCTTTATCCATGTACTTTTAATATAATAGTACTATTTTTTTTGAAAAATAATTTAAATAGTATGTTTCTAAAAAGAAAATTAATGCAGCGAGAGAATTAGTAAATGAACTTGTGGGATTTTATAGAGAATTTAAAATTTAATTGGAAAAATATTATAGAAAGGGGGTGATTTAGTCAAATAATTAGCTAGCAAATGTGACTTATGATTTGATAAAAATCTTGATTTAGTGATTCGCCGACATTATGGGTAATTTTGTCAATTGGCTGAGTCTAGGGTTTATCTTCATCCGATTTCCAGTGTAAATATGTTAGATGTCTGCAAGTGCAAAATCAAACTTTTATACCGGCGCTTCTTCTTCTTCTTCTTCGGCCTCCCCTGATCTCTTCTCATGGTGAAGGTAGCTTCGTTATTGTTTCATTACTTGTCTTTTTTAATTCGATGGCATCTTGTTTCCCGATGACCTTGCAAAGATACCATTATTCATACTCAGAAATGAAAAATGTCGATGCCTTTCCTAGCGTCTCAGACAGTAATTAATTTTTCCAAGGTTTCCTTTTCCCTATCTTTCGATAGGTTGTGAAGTCATAAAAGAGTACTATTTTTTTCCTGGTTATGAATAATTTTCTTTGATCTTCAGATTCAGGGGAGCTATGTATTTTATCTCTGCTAGGGTTTCTAGTATACCTTAGCTTCCTGTTCTAGCCGTGAACTCTCCTCACTGTGGTGATATCTTCATCATAATTTCAGTTTTTTATATTCTTTGTAATTTTTTATGAGAAGTTTGTCCGTGATGACCTTACAAAGATACCATCAAACTCAGAAATCAAAGATGTTGCTATCTTTCAAAGTGTCTGAGGCATTGGATCTTCAAAAGGAGCTTCCCCCCTTGTACTTTCGAAGTCACAAAAGATTTCATTTTTCTATTATGCTTATGGTTTGATTTATTTGATCAGTAGAAACTTTTTTTTTTGCCAATTTATGTTCGATTAATCTTACGAATTCAGCGATAAATTAGGTTTCTGGACGTGTTTTTATCTATTTTTTATGGTTTTGATTTGATTCTTTTGATCCGAAGAAGGCAATAAATTAGAGTCTCTGATGCGCTTCTTTCTGATAGCGTTGTTAGCGCTGTACGTTGCCGAGAACAATTCCGAGCTGTGATTCTGGCATCAATCAATCACTCGTTTAATTGGGTCGATGCATTCTAATGCTTGGACATTCTACTTCTCATTTCCCTTTCATTCCTCCTTCCTGGATCTGTATTCCTCCAAATCTCAGCCAAAACTCGTTTTTGAAAGATTTCATTCTTCTTAATCTGGTTCTTTGGATTTTCACAGCAGGATCATCTACTCTTGATGAAAAATTTGTGCTTTCGGCAATAAATTCTCTGATGCGTTCTAAACACTCATTGCGCAATCAGCGGGACTCGTTGCCGAGAACGATACCGGGCTGTGATTCTGGCATCGACTATTTATTCCATATGGTGGATGCATTCTTATACCTGGGACACTTTGTTTCTTAATTCCTTTCTTTTTTCGTTCTTCGCGTATGCAATGCCACTGTATGCAATGACACTGTGGTATCACTCGTCACAAGCTATCGTCGGTTTTGTTTCATCTACTGCCCTTACGCTGAAGCTTTCTATAGTCAAAGTTAATTTTTTAAAATTTATTTATTTCTGACGTTGTCGATGGGGGTCTTATTGTTCTACATAAAACATATTTCAATTTCTGAACGATAGAATATTTCGGTTTTTTGTCCGCGATTCTTCATTTCGTTTTTTTTGTTGTAATTTCTATGAGAATTTTGTATGACCTTTGCAAAGATACCATCAAATTCAGAATTCAAAGATGTCGATATCTTTTCAAGTGTCTGAACCCGTCGATCTCCTCGCAGTTTACAAATCACACAAGTCTTTATTATTATTTTTATTATTATTATTATGCTTATGATTTCTTTGATCGGTAGAAGCTTCATTTCAAATGAATAAAGAAACTTTATTTTTTTTTCTGATTAAAGTTTAATTAAACTATTTTTTGTGGTTTTTGATTTGTAAGAGGAAGGCAATAACACTTCAAAAAAATTACTTTTTGGCGATGAACTTTGACAACGGAAAAAATTCGTTGCAAATCTGCAATAAATTTTGCGACAAATTTTATGTTTCGTCGCAAATTTGTAACGAAATTTCCGACGAAAAAAAAATTGTTACAAAAATTATAAAATTTTCAACATTTAAATTTCGTTACAAATTGTAAATAAATTTAAAATTATTTTTAAATGTCAATTTCGAAAAATAAATTAAATCGCAAATTTATAGCGATTATTTTTTTCGTTGTAGAATCCGGCAACGAATTAAAAAATCGTTGCAAAATCTGCGACGAATTTATTTTCGTTACAATCGAAAAATAATCGTTGAAATTTGAATTTATTTTTAAATCGCAAAATTCGATGAAATATTTTGATTCTTGAAATTTCTGACGAAATAAATTCGTTAAATTCAATAAATTTTTGTGAAAATAAATTAGTTGTAAAATTTTGAATTTATTTTCATTCAATTGCAATTTTGAATTCATTGCAAAAGCGCAGCAATTTATTTTTAAATAAATTCTGCGAATTAAAATTCGTTCGAAATTTGCGACAATTTCTATTCGTTGCAAATTGCAATTTATTTTCGTTCTAGAATCGCAATGATTTTTTTTAATCGAATCACGAGATAAATCGTTCTGCAGCGAATTAATTTTTTTGTTGCGCACGAATATAGAATTTAAATTGGCGGCGAATGTATGATCGTCGCCAATAATTAAAGTGCGGAAAAAACGTCGCTAAATTTTCCTAAAATCGCTTCCTCCTCTCCTCTCCCTCTCCTCTCTCTCTCTTCTTCCTTAATTAGCCCATTTCGATCCAACTCCTCCGATCCGTGGTGTCAGTAAGTCTCGATCTCTTCTCCCTCTCCCTTGGCGAGATCGCGAGCTGCGCTTTAACATTTGCTTCACGCTGCCGACTGCACTCTGCAGTGCTCCTTGGCGGTCAGCCGCGTGCTCGCTGCCGTCTGCGCTCGCTCCCGATCTTGTGAGTCGTGATGATCTTCTTGCAATTAAGGTCGATCGGACCATATTCTGGTGAGCAAGCGGCAGCCGTCGGATCGCAGCCCGACATCGATCGTGGCCGAGTCGCGGCGTACGTGGTGGAGGTAGCTAGGTCTTTATCGTGCGCGCGCTACATTCTGGTCGAGATCGCGTGCGCGAGTTCTTCTGATATCGCATACATGTGGCGGCCGGGACATAAGCTCGCGTGATCATCCCAATTATAATACTGTGTTGTAATCTAAATATAATATTTTATTTAATATAGGTTGTCTTACTTTGAAGGTGTTTGTCAAGGTGTTCATCTAGGCTTCAGCTCATCCCCACGTTGTTTTCTTTTGGACATGTTCGTGTAAAAATATTATTTATAACATTATTTACATTATTATGAATTATGTTATATAATTTATAATCTTAATATTTGATTTTAGGTAATTTAATTACCGTTAGTAGAAAAATGATCTTATAATTTCCAATTAAATATCACAACAAATAATATTCAGTAGTAGAAAAATATAATGTAATGTTGAGTAAAAATTTAAGATTATATATATATATATATACGGATCAAGTTAATTTGGAAGAAATGAAAAATAATCGTTGTCGATATAATTTCGATGTCAGGATCGATGGAGAGAGAACGCAGTTGGATGTATAAAAAGAATTTATCAGAACGTCGTGGTTTAACCGATGAATTTATAATTAGGTTGGAACAATTTTTGAGATTTGCTACTAATAATGTTGAGTTTATGGATGAGAATAAGTTAAGGTGTTCATGCAAAAAATGTCATAATGGTAAATTTTTCCAATGTGATAAAGTTCGAGAACATCTTTGTAGATTTGGTTTTACGCCAAATTATTATAATTGTACTTGTAATGGTGAACCGTTTATATCCGATGAAGAGGTTGAACGAAATATGCAAATGACAGTTAGTGGAGAGCAAGTATATTACGATCAATGCAATCCGTACCAGAGGATGATAGTTGATGCAGTTGGTCATAATTTGAATAGGGAACCAAACGCGACAAGCTCTAGGTATCCTCAAGCATTTGAACACATGTATAATAATTATTCAACACCATTGGAGGAGGTAGAAATTACTGGTGGTAATGCAAATGTGCACAATGAGCCATATATAAAATTTCAAGAAGTATTGAGAGTCGAGATGAACCTGCGTGTGACCGGCCAGACATACACAAAATTATCTCTCACCGCAAGATTGTTGAATGCTAAAGTTGAACATAATGTGTCAGGAGAATATTTTAATGATTTTGTTCAAGCTATTGGAGAAGTATTGCCGCGTGATTACATAATGCCGAATGATTTTTACAGTATGAAAAAACTTGTGAAAGATTTGGGTCTTCCGGTGCAAAGAATTGATGTTTACAGAAATGGTTGCATGTTATATTGGGGAGATAATGTAAATTTAGAGATTTGCAAATTTCAGAATAAAGCAGTACAAGAGTACCACGAGATCAAATCGTAATAAGCGGTTAAAATCATTCAGACAAATGTTCTATTTGCCTTTAACTCCTAGATTGCAAAGGCTTTATGCTTCAAAGGTGACTGCTGAACACATGACTTGGCATGCAAATCATGAAACAGAGAATGGGCTAATGGGTCATCCATCTGATACAGAGGCGTGGAAAAATTTTGATCGAACATATCCTGAGTTTTCAAATGAGATCCGAAATATTAGGTTGGGTCTATGTGCTAATGGGTTTGCTCCGTTTGGCAAATCAGGAAGAACGTATTCTTGCTGACCAATTATTGTAACTCCGTACAATCTTCCTCCTAGTATGTGTATGAAAACACCTTATATGTTTTTAACATTGATTGTGTCTGACCCTCATAATCCGAAGAAGTTAATAGATGTGTACATGCAACCGTTGATTGCCGAGTTGATCCAACTATGGGACGTGAGTGTTTCCACGTATGATGTCCATACTAATCACCGCTCATAGAGTGCACTTCTTTGGACCATAAATGATTTTCCGCTTATGGATGTTATCGGCCGAGTATCTGGGATTTTAGGATGTCCAATATGTATGGAGAGATCAAAGTCATTCAGATTGAAACACGGAAAGAAACCGAGTTATTTTGATTGTCATAGACAATTTTTACCGCCAAATCATAAATTCAGAAGAAATAAAGAAGAATTTACTAATAATAGAATTGAAAGAACACCTCCACCAATCAGATTCACGGGTCAAACTCTATGACAAAGAGTGCTTAACTTTCCATCTGTTATTGAAGACCCCAATGTCACAACATATGACTATGGAATTACGCATAAATAGACAAAACGCAGTATTTTTTGGGATTTACCGTATTGGCAGAATAATTTAATTCGCCACAATCTTGATTTAATGCATATTGAGAAGAATGTTTTTGAAAATCTGATAAATACGGTGATGGATATAAATGGAAAAACAAAAGACAATCTGAATGCAAGAAAAGATTTGCGTCTCATATGTAACCGACCTACCCTTGATGTTGATGCAAATAGTAGGGGACCAAAACCGAAATTAGTTTATACATTGAATAAGGATCAGAAACGGATTGTTTGTGAATTGTTGAAATCTTTGAAATTTCCTAATGATTATGTCTCAAATATTGGTAGATGCGTTGATTTGAAGGAATGCAAATTTATGGGTTTTAAAAGTCATGACTGTCATATATTCATGGAAAGATTAATTCCTATTGCTTTGAAGGAACTACATTGCAAATTTTGTATGGAGTGCAATTACCCAATTAAGCATTTTCTTTCATGATATTTGCTCGACAGTACTGAGTCATTCACACATGGAGACATTAGAGAGAGACATTCCGATTATTTTGTGTAACTTATAAAGGATATTCCCACCGGCATTTTTTGATTCAATGGAACATATTTTGGTTCACTTGTCATATGAGGCTAAAGTTGGAGGTCCTGTTCAATTTCGATGGATGTATCCGTTTGAAAGGTGAATTTTTTTAACTTTTTGTCGTTATTTCATTTGGTCAACTCTAGTCTAATTTATTTGCTACTAAATTTTATTGTATTACTTTTAGATTCCTCTATCACTTGAAAAAAAAAGTGAAAAATAAAGCTCATGTCGAAGCTTCTATAGTTAATGCTTATATTGTGGAGGAAGTTACAACTTTTGCATCATATTACTTTGAATCTCATGTTCAATGCAAGAGTCGGAAAGCAGGAAGAAACGATGAGGGTCCCGTTGATCCAAATTTGAGGGCATTCTCAATTTTTAATTACCTTGGTCGATCAAGTGGATCTTGTACAAGTAGATACTTAATCAAGAGTGGCGGCAAACCCATACATATATTTTATTGAACTATCCGTAAGAACGTAGTATTTCGAGTAAGTATATATTAGTTATATTAAACATTTTGTATATCCTAAAATATTGTTTATGTTTTATTTAATTATATTGTAGGATTTTTCAAGAGCTTGACTCATGAGTTTAATAATTTCTGTGATGAAGAATTTGCACAATGGTTCAAAAATTATGTAAGTAGTGTATGATATTAAATTTGATAAATCTTGTTTGATGACATATATTGATTTTACTTTAGGTTCATGATAATCACTGTCACATTGAGTAAGACCTAATAAACAATCTGTCATGGGGTCCAAATTCAATGGTTAAAACTTGACCCACATATTTCATAAACGGATATAATTTTCATACTCAAGCTTATGGAACTGGGAAAACTACAATGAATAGCGGAGTTTGTGTTCAGTTATTTATTGATGGAGGTGCAAGGAATGAATTTTACAGTTTGCTGGATGAAATTTTAGAGGTAGCGTATCCAGGCTCAGATTTGCGAGTTATTTTATTTATGTGTCGTTGGTTTGACCCTATCAAAGGCATGAGGGTGCATCCACATTTTAATTTGGTTGAAATTAACTACAAAAAAATATACAAGAGGTAGGAACCATTTGTATTAGCACAATAGCGTTTATCTAAGTATTTTATGCTTCATATCCTAGTATGAGACGAGACAAAAGTGATTGGTGGGCAGTTTGTAAAACCAAAGCACGTAATAAAATTGAGGAATATTTGGAGGACATAGCCTATCAACAAGATGAAGTTGTCAATACATTTCATATCGAAGAGTATAATATTTGATTGTAATAGACGTTGATGCAAGTGAACTGAATGAGTATGAAGATGAAGATTTCAATGATGAGGATGAGGATGACGACGACACTGACGATGACAATGACGATGACGATAACGATGACGATGACGATGACGATAACGATTAGACGCATTATCAGGCCGAAAATTTTATTGCAGACTTCGATTTCTAATTATTGGTAATTTACCTTTTAATTTATTGAATACCATTTGTGTTTTATTTTACTATGTTATTCAAAAATCTATATATTTGATATGCTAATGAACTTTTTTTTATTTAGGGTCATCCAGTTGCTATGAATATGGTAATATTTTCATATTCTTCCTATTAATAATTCAATATGCAACTACATTTGTTTTCCCTGTAATATTCTTCTAATAATAATAATGGCCATGTATATGACATACTAGTGATGAAAGATCACGTCTTCTCGCTTGACACCGTGACATTCGATGCTCTTGCAGAAATGTGCCCTCCACCTCTTCCCGATTGCGAGGATCCTCGATTATGACATATACCTGCTAATGTTTCTTCCCCGGTACAACAAACACTCGTGGAGAGGGAAGATACGAGAGAGTTTATATCTCCGCGAGGAGACTCGTAAGTATTCAAGTTTTATAATATCTATATTAAAATTTTAATACAATAATTTTTTTTTAAAAGTATATAACGGAGTTTGTTTTTGGTTTTTGTTAGATTTACAAATTCTGTACGTGTTATTCACGAGGTGAATAAAATAGTGAATAATCATTAGGGGCGCTTCTATGACTTATACAAGCACACCGGAAGATATTAAAGTTTTGTGGTGGAATGAGTTCAAGGTAATTTATTTCAATATTTAGTATATGAAATTGCAGTTAATATAATAAATTTTTATTTTCGATCAATGCAGCGGGTATTTATTTGGGAGGAGACTGAAACACTAGAGATTAGGAGGATTTTTAAGAAAAAATATGGTGATCATATTCGAAACATACTAAATCATGCAAAAACTAGAAATAAGAAACCTCACTGTATAACTGAGGATAATTGGAATAAAATTGCGCACATGGGGATCCGATGAAAGTAAGCGGAGGAGTGAGAATAAGCAAAATCGAATTTTAATTCGCGTTATGGCCGCATATGCGGGAGGATCCATAAATATCGATGAGCATAGACATCGATTGGTGAGTACTTTCAATTTATGATTTTATAATCTAATACTCACTAATTTATACATATTAACTGTTTATTTTGTTTAGGCCAAGGAGACAGGAACAGAGCCATTATTTATTGACACTTTCACCCGTACATTTCAAAAAAAGGATAAAACATGGAGTGGTGAAAGAGCTAGAACAATAAAGGTGTGTGATTGTAAAAATTTAATTTTCTTATGTTAATATTTAATTCTTTTTTCTTTCACAATAGGAGAAATACGACGAACTTTCACAAAGAAATTCGGGAGCAAGTGAGGATGGAGTCGAATCGGAGCCATCTGTTAGCAATATAAATTTATGGCTCGAAGCATCTGGAGGACCAAAAAGTGGAAGAATACTTGGACTCGGCTCTTTGAGCCGATCCTATAAAGTCCCTGATGCTTCTTCTTCATCCTCTCCAGCATCAAAGGCCCAAGTTATTCAATTAACCGAAGAGGTTAATCATTTGAGAGATTTACTAGCGCAGAAGGAAACTGAATCGAGACAGAACGCTCAGAAAGTTCAAGACTTAAATGAAAAGATGAACGAAGTTCAAAGGCAACAAATGTTTATTATGCAACATCTTCAGTTACCGTCTAGCTCAAATCAAGTTCCTCCTTCTAGCTCTGCTCCTCCTCCGCCTGATCCCTGTAATGGAGAAAATGATGATGTATTTTTTGATGACGATGGTGATGATGTTGATTATCTTTGACTGTATTTGTGAAAGTTTATTTGTTAGCTTCTTGACTTATGACATATGTCATATTTATGTTTTTATAAGTTTATTGTATTTAACTGTTGCCGGATGATAATGATACATACGGTAGACCTTTAATTTAGATGTTTGTTATCTGTATAAATTGGTTTGATTTCCATATTATTGTTTGTTGTATAATTGTGTTTATATTGTTGTGTGTTTGTTGAAATGGTTGAAAAAATATTAATTTGTAAATTTTTTTTCCTCCAGATTTGCAACGAAAATACAATTTAAATTTATATATATCGATCGATGTAGACATTCACTAAAAATTTTTGGTCATCGGTATGTAGATAATGATCGTGATGTCTGATGTATGATTACAAAACCCTTCGTGGCCGTGACGATCGACTGAAATGTGATCGTGATGGATATGATCGATCGGCCATCGTAGCAACTCACGAGCGTCCCGGTAGTCATCGTCGGTCATAGTCACGCCTTGATCGTGATGTATTAATCAGTCGACTGCTAGTTAAATTTTTGGCGACGAAAATAAATTCGTCTCCAAATTTAATTTTATTTGTTAATTCTGTTCATCAGAATTTGGCGACGAAAATATTTCATTATATTGCCCTGCAGTGGATGGGAGATTTTTGCGACAAATAAAATTTTCGTCACATATTTGGCGACGAAAAATTTTATTCGTCGCTAATTTAGCGTCGAATGTGTAATTCGTCGCCGAATTCGGCGATGAAAATAATTATTCGTCGCCGAATTCGGCGACGAAAAGTGTTATTCGTCGCAAAAATTTGCGACGAATTATCTTTTTCGTCGCCAAATTGGCGATGAAAACATTTATTCGTTGCCAAATTTGGCGACGAATTTTGCAACGAAATAATTATTCGTTGCAATTTGGCGACGAAATTTATTTTTTCGTTGCAGAAATTTGCGGCGAATTGTTTGCAACGAAATTTTTTTCGTTGCAAAAAAATTTTGCAACGAATTTTTTTACAAATTTCGTTGCAAAATTCGTCGCCATAAAAGGATTTTTTTGTAGTGTAAATTAGAGTCTCTAATGCGTTTTTTTTATAGTGTTGTCAGCGCTGTACGTTGCCTAGAACGATTCCAGGCTGTGATTCTGGCATCAATCACTCTTTTAGTTGGGCGGATGCATTCAAATGCTCGGACAGTCTACTTCCTATTTTCGTTTCTTTCATCCTTCGTGAATCATTGCCCCTCCAATTCATACCCAGAATTTGTTTATGGAAGTTTTCCTTCCTTTTTTTTTCTTAGAGGAGGTGATGGAAGTGTAAGTAAGAGGAAGGAAATTTTAATCATTGTTTGGAAGGGAATGAGAAAAGAGTAAATAAGGGGAAGAAAATTTTAAATTTTGTTCAAAACAAAGTGAGAGAAGGGGAATGATGAGTAAGGTTTAACTTTTTTTCCCCATGAAATGAAAGATTTCTTAGGGCCTGTTTAGGAGGAGGGGAGGGGGAGGGAAGGAAAGTGAAGGAAAATTTTACTTTTCTTTGAGAAGGGGTGAAGTGAGTAAGGAGAAATTTTATTTTTGTTTAGAAAGAAGTGAAAGAAGGAGAAGAAAAGATAAGGAATAGTAATTTTTTTTGTTTACTTTTCCTTTCCTTATACTCTAATTTGTGTAAATTTTCATCCTCTCTTCTCCTCTCCTCCCTTTCCTTCTCTTCCATTTTCTTCTCTTCTCTTTCCTTTTTATTATTTACATCTCTCTCATTTCTTTCCAAACAAGTCCTAAGAAATTGAGAGAGGGTGAGCGGGGAAGAAAATTTTAAATTTTGTTTGGGTGGAGATGAAAAAAATGATAAATGTTAACCTTCCTTGCATATAAAAAGAGAGTTTTTTACACTTCAATTTAGAAGGTAAGTTTTAACTCTTTCTTTTTCTTCTTTCTTTTCCCTTTTCATTACTTATATTTTTCTCACTTCCTACCAAACAACCCCTAAAGCTAAAACGGGAATGGAGAAGAGAAGGGAAAGGAGGAGAAAATAGGGTGAAAATTTACACTCCAAATTTGGGATGTAATGAGAAAAGGAAGAGAGGTAAAAAAAAGGTTAAATTTACCCTTTCTTATCTTTCCTTCTCTTTCTTTTATTTTTTCCCAAATAAAAATAAAATTTCTTCTCTTATTTATTTTTCCCTCACTTCTCTCAAACATTCACTTCTCTCAAACAAGGGTAAAATTTTTCTTTCTTTTCCTTCCTTTTATTTATCTTTTCCTCATCTCCTCTCAAACAAATTCTTAGGGAAGTGTAAATAATGGAAAGGGAAGAGAAGGAAGGGATAAAGAGGGTTAAAACTTATATCTTAAATTGGAATATAAGAAAATCTCTCTTTTTGTAGGTAAGGAAGATTAAAATTTATTCTAACATTTTTTCACCTCGTCCCAAATAAAATTTAAAATTCTTTTCCCTTTACTCTTCCTCATTTCCTTTTAAAGAAAGTTAAAAATTCTCTTCCTCACCTCTCACTCCTTAATGGTTTGTTTGGGAGGAGGTGAGAGAAGGGAAAGTAAGTGGAAGGGAAGTTTTAACTTTGTTTGGGAGGGTTTGAGGGAATAGTAAGGGGAAGTGAATTTTAAATTTTATTTGGAGGGGATGAAGGAAGAGTAAGGGAAAGAAAATTTTAAATTTTATTTGAGAGGGATGAGAAAAGAGGAAGGAAAGATAAATTTTAACTTTCTATTCAATGAAAAGAGAGATTTACTTATATCCTAATTTTGGGTGTAAGTTTTAGTCCTCTTTTCCTTTTTCTCTCCCTTTCCTTTTCATACTTATACTTCTCTCATCTTTTTTGAAACGGAGTCTAAACACTCTAATTTGGAGTGTAAGTTTTAACTCTTCTTCCTCCTTTCCAACTTATATTTCTCGCCTTCAAATATATTGTTAATTGTTTCCAACAAGATAATTTATCCTCTCAATGAAAAATGTGTGATACCATCATAATCAAGATAAATATTTGAGGTAGGGGGTTAAGGGGGATTGAAAGGGAGTTCCAATTAAAGAATTGAACGGAGGGGAGTCGGTTCAGAAAATAAATAAAGAGCCGAATTGAGGTAGATCAGTTTGGAGGATAAGTAAAGAATCGAATTGAGGGAAGTCAGCTTGAAGAATAAGTAAAGAGTCGAACTAAGGTAGATCAGTTCGGAGGACAAATAGAGAATCAAATTACGGTAAGTCATCTTGAATAATAAATAAAGAGTCGAATTGAAGTAGATCAGTTTGAAGGATAAGTAGAGAACTGAGCTGAGGTAAATCAGCTCGAAGAACAAGTGAAGAGCCGAATTGAGGTAGATCAGTTAGGAGGAAGGTCAGTTTGAATAATACTAGCTCAAGAGGTAGATGGAGAATGGAACATAAAGGGAACAGTTTAGAAAATCAAGTGAATGACATATTAGATAAAGGGTGATTCAGAGGATGGCCTGGTTAATGGATTAAAAGGAAAATGGTAAATTTCTGAATGTTGTGGAGGAAATAATAAGGAAGGGGGAAATATATCGATGGCCATGAGGCCTCTTTGCGAAGGAGTATGCAGTTTGTTAGAAGGTAGAGATCTCATGAAATATTCTTTTATTAGTTTGTTATCACGATGGTGGGCACGTGATCCTTTGGAATAACCGTTGGAGATTCTTGAGGAGACTCACGAAAGAATCACTCCCTGACAACCAAAAGAACTTTCTTGTCCAAGGAGTGTGACTTGGCCACGTGGATGGTGATCATGATAAAGATAGACGAAATAGTTTGCCCTAAGGGGCAGGGGAGGGAATAAAAGAGAGATGCAAAGGAAAAATGCGGGTCTGATAATTTTCTCTTTGTATGTTTACTATTCTTGTGGGATTGGTTTTCTTCTTCAGGGGATTGCGACTGCTTCAGCAGTTGGATCTTTACCACAGTGGGCGAAGGAGCATTCTTGATGACACAAGATTGAGAGAGGATCATCTGTTTGCTATTTTTTTATTCTGTATAAACTCTTATTTATAAGAGATTTCTTCACCTCTGGAGGTACTTCCGAGAAGGAGAGGTTATAGTGAAGGTGTCTAGTACCGGAGCTCGATCTAAAACTCATCCGTGGAGTAGGAATTTGAGTTCCAAACTACATTAAATCTCTGGTTCTCGGTTTATTTATAGTTGTGGCCAGAGGGAATCCCAGTCCTCCTCAACACTTTCATCTAAAGGAGACAAAAAATTCGTGTCACATCAGTTGACGTTGTTTGTGAAAATTTTAGTATTGAGTAAGACGTTGAGATGCATTTACAAGAGATTTATCCCTCGACTACCTCTTTTGTTGAAGAAGCTCCTCTCACCTTATTACCTTCTCAACTAAACACCCTGATAGATAGTGTAGTATTAGAGGCATTGACAAAGGAGAGGAAAAGGATGAGATATCTACAATATCATTCTGACGAATCCTCTTGAAGGGAACCACTGCCTGGAGGATCTTCTCCTGTCCTTGCACCTGGTCTCTAGGAGACGGAGGTATTGCTGGGAGAAGGATTGATAGAAGGAGGCGATCGGTATTGATAGGATTGTTGAAGAAGTTAATAAATTAGTGCAAGTAGGACATGTAAGGGAAATTCAATTTCCTGAGTGGGTGTCTAATATATTGTTAGTTCCTAAGCCCTTGGGGCAATGACGTATGTGTGTTGATTTCTGTGACTTGAATAAAGCGTGTCCTAAAGACTATCCCTTGTCTCGTATTTATCAACTCGTTGATTCTATCGTTGAGTATGAAGTTGTTTTGCTCATGGATGCATATAAGGGATATCATCAGATCTCTTTAGCTTGGGAAGATCAAAGGAGAGTTAGTTTTGTGACGGCAGGGGGGTTATACTCTTACATGGTAATGCCCTTTGGGCTTAAGAATGCAGGAGCCACTTAATAAATACTAACGGATAAGATTTTTGTCGAACAGAACGGGAAAAATATAGAAGTATATGTTGATGATATTTTGGTGAAGTCCCACTTGGTTCAGGATTTAGTACCAGACTTGGAGGAAACATTTGTCACTTTGAGACGATATAACATTAAGTTGAATCCTAAGAAATGCTTGTTTGGTGCACGGAGTAGGAAATTCTTAGGATATATTGTCACAGAAAAGAGGTTACAGGTTAATCTAGATAAAGTTTAGGTCTTGTGTAATATGAAATGTCACGCCCCGAGAGCATACCGAGCCGAAAATCAAATGGACGGCACCTCCCCTGTACGTGGCAACATTTCGGGTTAATACAAGGCCCGTAGGCCCACAATAACAACAATATATATAACCATATAACCAAACCACAACATATCAAACTACTACAACAAATACACAGCGGAAAACGATACGACAACAATAGGATATCAATCTCACACATGCATACCGGTATGACTAACACAACACAACAACACAAAACCTCAACAAAATCCGAATATACAATATGTACATCAAGAAAACTCCAAATACAATACACGGCGGACAGCATGCCCAAAATAAAACATGGGAGCCTCATGAGATGAGATGACGTCAGCCGGCGATGCTCCAAGCTGTCACGAAGTCTTCTACCTGTTACCTGGGCGACAGAAAACCCAGGGTCCGCGGGGGGTGGTGAGTAAAACTCAGCAGGTAATAGAAAACATGTATATATGTAATATCACATGTATTTCGACAACATAATCTAGATGTACAACGAGTATATCAGCATAGTATATAAATACAAGCATATACCGTCTAACTGAAATGAATAACATAAAATGCAGACATACCTGAAGTCTGCTACGCTACTCTGATCCAACCTGAACATATATCCAACATATATATAACAGGAAGAGTAATACCAACACATAATCTACTCATGCTACAGGCCAAAGTATCTAAGGTCTATCCAACACATACCAATATCCGACTCAATCGTATAACAAATGTAAGAGACATGCATGAATATGATGTCCACCCAAATGCAGCAAGCATAGTACAAACAAATGCAACATCACAATAATCATATATATATAGACTGTATCCATATATATATTAATCTCAACCATCCATATATATATATACATAGATATATGTATCTATATATGGTAATATGCAAAGTGCCATCAGATACGGCATGCAGGGTGAGGTCGGCTCACCCTAAAGCTCACACGACCTCAGTGTGTCCTCGGTGGCTCGCGCAAGACAACTGTCCCAACTCAACACCAACCACTACTCTCGAGTGGCCTAGGTGTGGGCGTATGATCGAGTAGCATATAAGCGTAAGAGCAAGCTACGATGGGGGTCCCTGCTGTTGGTCACTCAGGCGGTCACTACCCATGAGTGGTCGAGTACCACACACACGCAGGACTACGACACGCGCAAATCCAACTACCACCGTCTATAGTGGTAGAGTCGGCACCTCGATGCTCTCTGCCCTCACAGGTTACTCCTCCTATGAGTAGCAGTGGAAGCGAGATGATTGGCGACCCTCTCGACCACAAGGGAGACCTCGTGCCGCGTGCATGTAAATGCATGAATGCAATGTCTCACATACAGACATCCACCATAGACTCTCTATCACTGTAGAGTCATACGATCTACTCGGCGCACTCTCTCTATCTGTGAGAGTCGTACTCAATCGATCATAATACTCTCTATCTGTAGAAGTCATACTAATCTACTCGGCTCTCTATCACAGAGATTATAACAAGCTAGGACCACGGTCCGTGAGCGATACCCTAAGTATCATTCCTCGACCATTTACACAACACATGTTAGGTGGTAACATACAACCTAAGGGTACTAGAACTAACCTAGGTTAAAAGTCATTATCTACCTACGGATGACCTTTTGCCCAATGTACAATCAGTTGTCATCAGGACTTTACCATTTGCACTTAACTTAAATAAATTCTAAGTTACTTGCATCACCTATATGTATAACTCCTAATCATGATAAAATAAACATGATATCAAGAATAGAGTTAATAGCCAACAGAAGGATCAAGCATCGATAAAAGAACATGGTCAAGGTAATATGAACACCTAACATGCTCATATCAATGACTAAATCTGAATGAAATACAACTACCCCACTGGGTAGGAAATTACCCACGATTTGTAGTTCGACCGATTGTATTTACGCCTCAAACACACCTCGAATCGAAGTCCTGAAACCGTAGAATCAAAATAACTCTAGTTTCCACTAACCACCAATATAATCCAATAATAACATATTCAAATTAGTTTACTAAATTAATATGATACACAACTATGAACAACCAAATCTCACTTACCAAGCCTAGCTTTCATTTGCTCGACTTCTTGATCCTCATCAAATCTACTCAATTGCCCAAAAATACGATATGTAAATCTACAATTAACACCATTATATTAATGATCATAAACAAATATGATTGTTCTCCAACTATATCATTATTAGATCAAAGCTTACCTCTCCCCCTTCAATCGGCCACAACTTATCAACAAGATAAATCCAATTCCATGATTACACAGCCGATCTAAACAAGCATCCATCAAATTCATCAACTATTCAAAATCAAAACAGAGATAAGACAAGGATTACCCAACCGTGTAAGCCTAAATCGTTGAATAACCACCATGGTTGATCGATAGAAGAGACCAAGCTAAATCACCGCTGCTATTTGAACAAATGTCAGCTGCTGGTCGACACTGCTCGGGTTGAGGCAACACAGGAAAGGGAGAGGTCGACAAACGGAGCTCACAAACTGTTAGTGGAAGGCATCTTCTATCTGCAACAATCAAATGGTAGGTGAATAGGGTGTCCCAATAGCCACGATGAAAGCGACGACAACCTGAGCTGGGAGAAGGGAAAAAGGCTGGCGAGATCAGCTATCAGCAAAGGCAACGGTGGCGGCTAGTGGGAGAGGGAAGATTGTCGGAGCTTGCTACCATATGAAACGGCGGAGCACGGCAAGGAAATCCGACGGCACACTTGGGCAGAGCGCATGGGATGTAGATAAATCGCCTGGCGAAGGGGGAATCGACCGGGATGTGAAAACCAGAGGCCGGTGAGAGGGCCTCAGTGCCGACGAAGCCAAGCCAACTTGATGCCGACGACGGTGGCGAGTTGCTGCTATCGGGATCACAGGAGAAGGGAAAAATCGCGCAGGGGGAGCGCCATCGGGCGGAGGAGGAGAAACGACGGTGGAGACGGGCTGGATCGGCACCGGCGGCAGTGAAGGGTCGGCCATCAGCGGTGGCACAGATCGCTCCGGCAGCAACAGGTCTCTCTCGCGACGACGAGGCAAGCGGCGCGACGACAGCAACGGGCGAGCTCGAGCGTGGGCGGCGCGCGGAGAGAAGAGACGTGGCGTCGGGGCGGCGCCGAGTGCTGCAGTGAGCGGCGTGGAGGCGGAAGATTTGGGCAGAGAAAAGGATCGGACGGGGAAGAGAACGACGCGATGGGGAATTAAGGGGAAACGGAAAAATATAAAGGGTTTAAATTAAACCCATTAATTCCTTGCAGATAGTCTAAACAGGCTTTACAAAAGCCTATTCGCTTTATCCCCCTAAAATGTCCATAAGATCCCCGTTTAAATCCAGAAAAATTTCTAAAAATTCCTGAAAAATTCCATAGGATTCCCTAATTAACAAGCATTTTTTTTCGGTATTTTACATTCTCCCCCACTTATAAAAATTTGGTCCCCAAATTTCGTACTACATGCAAAAATTTCTTTAAGCAAGTTTCCAAAAGAACCACATACATTCCTCAAGTGAACCGATGAGACTATCGAGCCCGGATAGTATCTTTCAGCTCTCACATAGTCTCCTCATCGGTATGATGTTGTCATCCAACCTTTACGAGTCGGATAGTTTTCGTCCCCCTACTGTCGCTCCTTGCGACCCATGCTCCACCCTAGAATCACCTCGTAAGTTGCATTAGACTGAGGTAGAATCGGAACCTCTTTCAGAACATGGTCAGATCGCGGCACGTATTTCCTCAGTATAGAGACGGGAAATACGTTGTGAGCACTCGCCAGTGTCGAAGATAAAGCCAATCGGTAAGCTACACCTCCATAATCCACGACACAAGATCTGAATAGATCCTCCAACGTCTAAATGATACACTCAGATTGTTCATCTGTCCGCGGATGAAATATTGCACTAAGTCGAAGCTCTATGCCCATAGTCTGAGGCAGACTCTGTCAAAATCGCAAGGTAAAATGTGGGTCTCTATCAGATATAGTACTCAAAAGTACCCCACGCAATCCGATAATCTTCCGACAATACAACTCTGTCGGATGATCCAACGAGTACATCCTACGCATAGGCAGAAGGTGAGCTGACTTGGTTAGTCGATCCATGATCGCCCAAATCGCATCACATCTTTTACGAGTTCTGCAATCCCGTAACGAAATCAATAGTGATATGCTCCCACTTCCATTCCGGAATCGAAATTTTCTAGAGCAATCCACCGAGTTTTTGATGTTCAGCCTTCACCTACTGGCATACTAAACATCGAGCAACAAAATCTGCTATAACTCTCTTTATACCATTTCACAAGTATAAACGTTTCAACTCTCGGTACATCTGAGTACCATCAGGGTAAATAGCAAATCTCTAATGATAAGTTTCCTGTAGCAACTCTTTCTTAAACACTGTAACTTCGGAACCCACTATCCTTATCAGAGACGGGGAGTTATTTTCTCAAAAGAGACATCCATCAACCATTCAAGATCCCCTCTACCACACACTCTGTAAGTGCATGGAAGACTATAGCGATCAAATCTCGCAAATTACAACTATTCGCGTTCCAGCAACTCCTTAGTAGCTACCCAGTAGCTAGTTACAACTCCATGAGCACTTCCTGCTCCATATCGCTACTACACGAGATCATATCTGTTAAAACCAAATCACATGTATAACAGCTTATCTCGTAGTTTCTTAACTGACGTAAGCATAAGGTACGCCTCATTCAACTTCATCGAAATCGTTCCAATCCCTGAAACGATGCATCCGCGTACAACCTCCTTTTTATCCACTTCGGAAGGATTAACTAATACTGGCGTAAAAGTTAACCGCCATTAAGGTCCTGTAAACTGGTTTCACCAGCTTCCGACTAAATGATTTCTATCATCACCTTTGTCAAACAAGTCCGTGGTATTGTAATGCCAATCATTCTATCCACATCTACGGAATTAACCAAAACATATAAGGAAAACCACCATCTATGGTGGTCGAGTGCGCAACTCCAACAACTACAAAAGGATCCAATCGTGTTAAGAATACACGATTCTCAAATCCAATGACGACTAAATCGTTAATTAGTCTAGCAACTTAATCAAAATTCATACAATTCATACCAAGTATGAAATTGTCGTCTCCACACACCTGCATCTCCTTTTCTCTAGGCTGATGATATATCAATCATCACAACGACAATGATACTTATATGACACTATGTCACTATCATATCAACTCTCCAGTCGTAAACCAACCCTAGAGTATACACAGGTGTCTTTAGCTGATCTAAACAGATCATTTATCCTCAACGTAGGATATTTATCACGACAACTACTGTATTCCTTCATCGATAATCGATGCATACCTTCAAAGGTTCATCTCTCTTTCAACAGAGAGTTCCGGATCTTCTCAAGGAGAAACATTGGGATAGATAAATATCCCCTCCAATATCTCCTATAATCACAACTCACGTTCTTCCAATTCTTTTATAGTGTTTAACAACACTGATACCAACAAAAAAAAAAAATATCACTCGATATGTGATCTTCGTTACCAGAACTATTCTCCGCAATCATTTCGATCGCCTACTCCACTTGCCTATGTAATGACAAGGCTAGGAGTTCATCCGAATGCTCTCGGATTATACACACATCCGAGAGACACAATCATACTATAATCTCCACAACTTGACCATCCGTAAGGATATGTCTACAGTAAAGATATGTCTATCAAAGTCTAAGGGCATCCCTTAACTGATTAATCGTTGGTCCACTTCTCACCTGACGGTAGAGATACCACCGACCCACAAGTCGATGTAAAGGACCCTTCTAATCCAACTGAGAATGTTCTAGTTACAGATACCTGTAACTACAAGCATCTCTCAACATATTAATCCAGAGGGTAAAACTAGAGTAATACCCTGAACGATCAAATATTTGTCGATCCGATCCAAAAGCTCCCCGCAGGTCTCGGTCTTTCTCCGAAGAAAAACATATCAGATCCAACAGTTTGCGACAAAGCGGCCACATTTCTGTGATGAATGATCCAAGGATTTTTCCTAGATCATCCTATCTCATCCCTAAATCCTACGAGCTGCAACTATAGAATACTGAATAGATACGACCTTCGTCGTATACTCTCTCTTCTGCACTAAGCAAAACACATCTGGAGGTAACTATTTGTTGTCTGCTGAGTCTTCTACAATGTCTTCTGTTGATGCTGCTTCTGTGCTGATCTCTGCTGAAGGGGAGTATTACGGAACTTCAACCACGCCTGAGGTAGTAGGTCACTGCTGACGAAATAACCCAATCTTCGGTGTCGATCTCTGCTGTCGAGACGGTGTATCATCTTCCCGGAATATCCCAGATAGTCTTCAACTGAGTCTTCAAAGTACACCTCCTCCACTGTACTGGTTGCTCACCATAGCAACAGCTGAATTGCTCCAACGGATAATCTGGCTTCGCGTGTCTTTGTGGTCCGCACTGCACGCACACAATTCCTTCGGAGTCTTTGTTCTGATTTTGCTGATATCTACAAGAACCTTCTGATGATCTTCGATTGGTCTTCTATAATCAGAAAGTAGCCCCAAGGCCTCTAACTCTGATCTTGCTCCTTTTGTCCAACATTCGGAGGCTTCTTACTCCAATATCTGACTTGCAATATCTGCTTATCGATTTTCATCTCCTAAACACTTATACGGAGTCATTCCTAAACTCCTGTCTCAATCCAACGTCTTCCGGCAGGATCTGGTAGAAGATCTCGACATCCTAATCCAACTATAAGTCAAACTCTGGGTGGCTTAAATCATCCATCCATCTTCTTGAGCTATTAGGTGGCCGTAACCTCCGCAAGTCTCACGACTCTGCACCGTATACTGTTACTAACCGATCACCCTTTCTTGAAGCTCAAGAATTCCTTGTAATGTGTCACTAAAAGGACACGAGGAAATACACTCTTTCAACATCACTAAACCATGATCAAGTGATATATTATTTCCCCGAAGATTATTTTCTGCATTTATCACCAAATACCGGCTTGACCCCGATAATGGTATGCAAACAACTCTTCTTTCTCGGTATAACATGAGTTAAGTACTCAAAAGTACTCTCAAAGTTATACATCTCAGTACGACCAACCCAAGGATAAAATCCCTATGAAACACCGTACTCTAGCCTTCCGCTATCTGCATCACAAATAGTCTACAAGTCCGTTCATTACCCACAGGTAATGATCTGACTAGCACAGTTAGTGGAAATCTCTAAGACCGTAGTCTCTGATTTCCATAATAAATGTGATGACTTGGCCCGTGTTTTCCGACTCGGTATCAATCGACTCTCAAAGGTAAATTACCTTCTCGACACAGGTTCAAGACTCACAGACTCAATAGGTCGTTCCCGTGGTCAACTCATACCACGGCTACGTATAATAACTAACACACTACAGGTTATTCCCTGTATAAGCATCTAAATGCATAGCCAACATAATCGGGAGTATAAACCCTAAAGGTCACTCCGGTTGGTCGCCTCGGTGGACGACCCCTACTACAAGTCTGCACAGGTGTCATAGCTATACTGTATACACCTACTGATCAAGTATAGATAAATATCTACTAAACCATAAGTTATCAGGAATTCTTACCTCGTGCTGCTTGGAGCTCAGGCCGCTGTCCATCTCATCTCAGAAAATCAAAACCGAATAAATCGACTCCCGAGAATCCAAGACTCGACTCAAAAATAACATAATATGGCATTGCAGAACCTTGGGCTCTGATACCACTAAAGTTGTCACGCCCCGAGAGCATACCGAGTCGAAAATCAAATGGACGGCACCTCCCCTGTACGTGGCAACATTTCGGGTTAATACAAGGCCCGTAGGCCCACAATAACAACAATATATATAACCATATAACCAAACCACAACATATCAAACTACTACAACAAATACACAGCGGAAAACGATACGACAACAATAGGATATCAATCCCACACATGCATACCGGTATGACTAACACAACACAACAACACAAAACCTCGACAAAATCCGAATATACAATATGTACATCAAGAAAACTCCAAATACAATACACGACGGACAACAGGCCCAAAATAAAACGTGGAAGCCTCGTGAGATGAGATGACGTCAGCCGGCGATGCTCCAAGCTGTCACGAAGTCTTCTACCTGTTACCTGGGCGACATAAAACCCAGGGTCCGCGGGGGGTGGTGAGTAAAACTCAGCAGGTAATAGAAAACATGTATATATGTAATATCACATGTATTTCGACAACATAATCTAGATGTACAATGAGTATATCAGCATAGTATATAAATACAAGCATATACCGTCTAAATCAAATGAATAACATAAAATGCGTACATACTCAAGTCCGCTATGCTACTCGATCCAACTCAACATATATCCAAGATATATATAACCGGAAGAGTAATACCAACACATAATCTACTCATGCTACAGGCCAAAGTATCTAAGGTCTATCCAACACATACCAATATCCGACTCAATCGTATAACAAATGTAAGAGACATGCATGAATATAATGTCCACCCAAATGCAGCAAGCATAGTACAAACAAATGCAACATCACAATAATCATATATATAGATCCATATATATATTAATCTCAACCATCCATATATATATATACATAGATATATGTATCTATATATGGTAATATGCAAAGTGCCATCGATACGACAACGCGGCATGCATGGTCATGCTCACCCTAAAGCTACCACGACCCGTGGCCTCGGTGGCTCGAGCATGATAACGCGCCCCAACTCAACACCAACCACTACTCTCGAGTGGCAGAGTGGGCGATGATCGAGTAGCATATAAGCGTAAAGAGCAAGCTACACGATGGGGGTCCCCGTTGCTGGTCACTCCGACACTACTACCCATGAGTGGTCGAGTACCACACGCAGACTACGACACGCAAATCCAACTACCACCGCCTATAGTGGTAGAGTGCGGCCTCAATGCTCGCTCACGCCTTACTCCTCCTATGAGTAACCGTGGAGGCGAGATGACCGGCGACCCTCTCAACCACAAGGGAGACCTCATCGCCAAATAAAGTGCATGTAAATACATGAATGCAATGTCTCACATACATCCACCATAGACTCTCTATCCTGTAGAGAGTCATATCTACTCGACGCACTCTCTATCCTGTAGAGAGTCGTACTCAACTGATCATAATACTCTCTATCCTGTAGAGAGTCATACTAATCTACTCGACGCACTCTCTATCCTGTAGAGAGTCGTACTCATCTGATTATAACAAGCTAGGACCACCGGTCCGTAGCGATACCCTAAGTATCATTCCTCTGACCATTTACACAACACATGTTCGGTGGTAACATACAACCTAAGGGTACTAGAACTAACCCTAGGTTAAAGTCATTATCTACCTACGGATGACCTTTTTGCCCAATGTACAATCAGGTTGTCATCCGGACTTTACCATTTGCACTTAACTTAAATAAATTCTAAGTTACTTGCATCACCTATATGTATAACTCCTAATCATGATAAAATAAACATGATATCAGCAATAGAGTTAATAGCCAACGGTAAAGGATCAAGCATACGATAAAAAGAACATGGTCAAGGTAATATGAACACCTAACATGCTCATATCAATGACTAAATCTGAATGAAATACAACTACCCGGACCAGGTAGGAAATTACCCACCTGATTTGTAGTTCGACTGATTGTATTTACGCCCGCAAACCTGCCTCGAATCGAAGTCCTGAAACCGTAGAATCAAAATAACTCTAGTTTCCACTAACCACCAATATAATCCAATAATAACATATTCAAATTAGTTTACTAAATTAATATGATACACAACTATGAACAACCAAATCTCACTTACCAAGCCTAGCTTTCATTTGCTCGACTTCTTGATCCTCATCAAATCTACTCAATTGCCCAAAAATACGATATGTAAATCTACAATTAACACCATTATATTAATGATCATAAACAAATATGATTGTTCTCCAACTATATCATTATTAGATCAAAGCTTACCTCTCCCCCTTCAATCGGCCACAACTTATCAACAAGATAAATCCAATTCCATGATTACACAGCCGATCTAAACAAGCATCCATCAAATTCATCAACTATTCCAAATCAAAACAGAGATAGGACAAGGATTACCCAACCGTGTAAGCCTAAATCGTTGAATAACCACCATGGTTGATCGATAGAAGAGACCAAGCTAAATCACCACGATTTGAACAAATGTCACCGCCGGGTCGACACCGCCGCCGAGGCAAACACAGGAAAGGGAGAGGTCGACAAACGGAGCTCACAAACTGTTAGTGGAAGGCATCTTCTATCTGCAACAATCAAATGGTAGGTGAATAGGGTGTCCCAATAGCCACGATGAAAGCGACGACAACCTGAGCTGGGAGAAGGGAAAAAGGCTGGCGAGATCAGCTATCAGCAAAGGCAACGGTGGCGGCTAGTGGGAGAGGGAAGATTGTCGGAGCTTGCTACCATATGAAACGGCGGAGCACGGCAAGGAAATCCGACGGCACACTTGGGCAGAGCGCATGGGATGTAGATCGTCACTGGCGAAGGGGGAATCGACCGGGATGTGAAAACCAGAGGCCGGTGAGAGGGCCTCAGTGCCGACGAAGCCAAGCCAACTTGATGCCGACGACGGTGGCGAGTTGCTGCTGTCGGGATCACAGGAGAAGGGAAAAATCGCGCAGGGGGAGCGCCATCGGGCGGAGGAGGAGAAACGGCGGTGGAGACGGGCTGGATCGGCACCGGCGGCAGTGAAGGGTCGGCCATCAGCGGTGGCACAGATCGCTCCGGCAGCAACAGGTCTCTCTCGCGACGACGAGGCAAGCGGCGCGACGATGGTGACGGGCGAGCTCGAGCATGGGCGGCGCGCGGAGAGAAGAGGCGTGGCGTCGGGGCGGCGCCGAGTGCTGCGGTGAGCGGCGTGGAGGCGGAAGATTTGGGCAGAGAAAAGGATCGGACGGGGAAGAGAACGACGCGATGGGGAATTAAGGGGAAACGGAAAAATATAAAGGGTTTAAATTAAACCCATTAATTCCTTGCAGATAGTCTAAACAGGCTTTACAAAAGCCTATTCGTTTTATCCCCCTAAAATGTCCATAAGATCCCCGTTTAAATCCAGAAAAATTTCTAAAAATTCCTGAAAAATTCCATAGGGTATTTCCCTAATTAACAAGCATTTTTTTCGGTATTTTACATGAAATCTCCTACCAATCGGAAAGAGACGCAGAGATTAGTTGGGAGGATTGTTTCATTGTCGTTTTATTGCTTGGTCAGCGGACAAAGGATTACCCTTCTTTCATATTCTCAAGAAAGCTGCACAATTTTAGTGGGATAATCAATGTGAAATTGCTTTTCAAGAACTGAAGCGATATTTAGCTCAACTCCCTCTGCTAACTAAACCTATTTCAGGGGAGCCTTTGTGGATCTATTTGTCAGTTTCAGAAGGAGTAATCAGTTCGGTCTTATTAAGTTAGGAAGGTTTTCAACAATTGTCTATCTATTACACTAGTCATATATTGAAGGGAGCAGAGCTGAAGTACACAGAGTTAGAAAACTCAACCTACATCCTGGTGCTAATAGCTCGAAAGTTAAGACCTTATTTTCTAGCTCACCCGGTGAGTGTGTTGACAAATAGCGAACTAGAGCGAATAGTTACAAAACCTAGTGCTTCGGGTCGGCTATCTAAATGGGCAATACAGCTAAGTGAATGTGATATTCATTATAAGCCTCGCACTGCTATTAAAGCCTAATCTTTAGCTAATTCAGATCAAGGAAGAGAGAAGACAGTTATATGGAAAGTTTTTGTAGATGGGTCATCTAGAGTTGAAGGGAGTGGAGTAAGGATATTGTTGGTCTCTCTCTTGGAAGAAGAAACTCGCATCTCCATACGATTGAGGTATAAAACTTCTAATAATGAAGCTGAATATGAGGCTATCATGGCTGGGCTACAGGCAGTTCGGGCGGCAGGAGCTAATTTTGTCATAGTATATTCAAATTTTCAATTGATTGTTTTTAAACTTCAAGGTACTTTTTCTCTTCAAGAAGAAAGATTAAAGAAATATTAAGAGGCTTATGGGAAGTTAAAATCCCAGTTTAGGGAGGTACAACTCCAACAAATCCCAAGGGAAGAGAATATAAAGACAGATGAATTGGCTCGGATGACTAGCACCCTAACAAAGTGGACATCCCAGGATCCTTTATGTTTGAAAATTTTGGCACCAACATCAGCCCACCAGATAGAGGAGGCATCTGCTGAGGATAGTGGCACATCTGATTGGAGAACAGACATAATGACTTAGTTACTACAAGGAAGTCTTCCTGCAGATCCTCGGAAAGCCTCAGCCTTGATAAAAAGAGGAAAGTGTTTTCTACTTATAAATGGAGTGTTATATAAAGTATCTTTTGGGAGACCTCTATTGAAGTGTCTGGGAAAGGAGGACTCCAAATGGATACTTAAAGAAATTCACGAAGGATGTTGTAGCAGCCACATAGGAGGGTGAGCTTTAACTCGGAAGGTGTGGCTGGTTGGATATTTCTAGTCGACTCTTTATTAGAGCTGTCAAACGGACCGACCCATGGTGGAGTGGGTCAACCCGTTGTAAATCCAACATTTAGCAGGGATAAATAGACCAGCTCGCCTTTTCGACGGGTTAAAAAATCTCTAATCCGACCCAACCCAAGGCGAGTTGCGATTTAGGCGTATCAACCCATAGGCCACAACAAATTACTAGAGAATGATGAAAAGTAAGAAGTAGAATGACGAAGACCAATTTATTTACAGTATTTTTGATAATCTCTTACCTTACGAAAAAACCATTTGACTGCTTCCTTCTTGCATCAAATTCGTCGATTTACATTGTTCTAATCTTGAAAATTTATAGAATGATGATATGATATCTTTGGAAGCTCACACAAAGTGGTGGCCTCTGGTTCTAAAGTTGCATTTGCCTACAGTAAAGCAGTAAAACATGAATTTCGGACATTCCATGGCAAAATATTAACAAACATAATAAAAAATTGAATTAATGGACTTAAGAAAAACTAGATGCAAACCTTTGCATTTGCAACTTTCAGGGAAGTAACTGGTGCAGCTTCTGCATAAGCAAAGTTGTAGCTTATTTTTCAGATACAACTTAAATATTATTTGCAAGCACGTTATTTGTTTTAGATGGCAAATGACTCCAGATGAAGAAACTTACATTTTGATTTTTGCAGCTATTTTCTGAGTAGTGGTATGCAGATGTAGTTTCTCATCCTTAGATCTTACTTTAAATAGTTTTGATCCTGTATTCTTATTGCATGCTTTAGTAATTTCAAATCATTATAACCCGAATGAGTTTTAAAAAGATAAAAAACTGGAGGCAAAATAGAACTAGAACATCATTTTGCATTCCTTATAAACCAAAGCTCTTCAATTCATACGAGTCAAAATCAATGCTTCTAACTTGAAATTATTGCTATTTTATCAATAAAAAAAAGAAATAGTACATGTGCACAAGGTAGTTCTAGAAGAAATATTATGGTCATTCCTCCTCTTGCCTTCAAATTCAATTCACAACTAAAACAAAGATAATTTTGAATGATAGACAGTATCTTGTCACTCACCAAAGTCATGCTTTATCTTCTTGGATAAATCAGAAATCCTTGCCCTTGATTGTAACTTGGATAGTTTTGAGCTGACATCATCGTACTCCTTATTCACTTGAGAAGAGTCTATAAATGTGAAAATAAATAAATAAGAATTCAAGAATTAGTCAAAGAATATCTAACTATCTAAATATATAAATTAATGATTTAGCAAAATCAAGTTTACTAACAAGTAACAACTTCAAATCCATCTTATATCAAGGATTTAAACTCTAAAATGATACGAAGAGTAAGGATGACGATTGAATTCATAATTCATAATCCACACCACACTACATAGTCATTAACCAAATAGTTCAACAAAGTAATTAAAAATGTAAAAGAGTTCAAAAGTTCAATAAAGTCTAAGATATTAAATTAATAATACAATTTTTTTTAAATTTTATCAATCATGACATCATCCATATCAAATTCTTTTGATTCTCCTCCATCTCCTTTCTCTTTATCAATATAAAATGTTGTTTTGATATTTGCATTGTGTTCATTATCTTTATCTTCATATAAAATATACAAAGAAGATAGTTAAAAATAAAATCACAATAAACTAATATTAATATATCAACTAAGTTGAACATAATTAAAAACTTATAAACAAAATTACCAGTAGTATAACCATGTAACCAATTGCGAGTACAAATAAGAGTTTGCATTTTTTTTATGAAAGGTGCAACTTCTATACTTGGTAAGCACATGAGCACCAATGGAAAAAGCTAATTCTGATGCAATAGTAGTTATATGAATAGTCAAAACATCACATGCCATTGGTGCAAGGGTTGGGTATCGATGCTTTTGATTCTTCCAATGTTCCAAAACATCCAAATCTTGATAATATGCAAATTCAAGTTTTGGCTCCTCTAAATAGATATTCAATTGAGATTTTCCAGCACTTATAATTGTTTGACTCTCATATGCCATCATTTCCTATATTAATTGGAATAATAATGAGTAGTGACAAGAAAATATAAACTAATTAGAGTATATAAAAAAAAGATTAAAGTATTTACCTCAAAGATTCTTTTATTCTTTCCTTTAACTCCTCCTACACTTTGACTTTGCGGAAGTGTATATGTAGTAGAAGAACATTGTAGTTGTGAAGAATTTGCCTTGTTAATATTAGAATATTGATCAAAAAGCTTATACAATTTTGTCTTCACAAGTTCCATCTTTTGTTGACATTTAACATAATCACTCTCAACCTTTGAATAAAAAAACTCTAACATTGAAAGCTTTATTTGTGGGTCAAGAATAGCCCCAAATGCAAGCACCATGCTATATTTAGTCCAGTACTTGTCAAACTTCTCCATCATTCTTTTACACATACAACTTATCACCTCATCTTCATTCGATAAGTTTTCCTTTAATAAAACTTCAATCTTCCAAACTTGCATAAAATACAAATTTGATGTAGGATAAGAAGAACCAGAGATTAAATTGGTAGTCTCATAAAATGACTCAAGGAACTTACATATTTTCTCTCCTCTTTTCCACTCTTCACTAGCAAGACAATATTTATAATTCTTGTCATTGAATTGAAGATAAGCAAAAGCTTTTTTATATTTGATGACACTATCCAACTTTAAATATGTTGAGTTCTAACGAGTAGACACATCCAATCATAAACCAATACTAGTATAAATGTTACCAACTTCTTGTACACATTCTCCAAACTTCTCCATCCTAGTCTCCAAACCTTTAACATACTTGACCGATTTTCTAATTTTATTCAGAGATATAGTAACAACTTTCAAACCTTCTTGGACAATTAGATTCAATATATGAGCACAACAACAGACATGAAATAACTCACCATCACACAATAGACTATCATGCAAAGAGAGTTGCTTTTTCAAATGAACTTGCATATTGTCATTACTAGATGCATTATCCAATGTCAAAGAGAAAATCTTTTTCTCAATCCCCAATTTCTTCAAATATTCAAATAATTTTGCAGCTAATTTAACTCATGAATGTGGAGGAGACATGAGAAAAATTAAGTATTTTACTGTTTAAGTTCCAATCATTATCAACAAAATGGGCAGTCAAGTAAATATAACCCTCACTAGTGCATGTCATCCACAAATCTGAAGTTAAATAAACTCTATTCCTAATAGTAGCCAAAACATACTTAAGTTTCTCTTTCTCCCTTAAGTAAATTTGGTTAATACCATAAACAAGAGTATTTCTAGAAATATAAATAACATCAGGATTTAAGTACTTCATCCATGCTCTAATACCATCATACTCAAGAAATGAAAATGATAAATCATGTTTGATGATTGCACAAGACAATAACTCACATGAAATCTTTTGGCCTATTTTCCTAGACCTCATCTTTCCATCTTGATCAAGAATCATTTGTCCTACATCATGGAACTTTAATTTGCAACAAGTTTTAAGATAACACCACAATGTAGAAGTTCCATAGAGTTTACCCCCACATTTATACTATTTTTTTACATCAATTACATTCAGCTTTATCTATACTATCAGTCCCTTTGATTTTCTTAAAATATATCCAAATATCAGAAGTTTCTCTAAACCTTTTAATTGATCCCTTATCATTCTTAGTACTTTATAATTGATCAACATCTAAACTAATAGTTTGATTTTGAGAAGTATAGTTCATTTCAAAACCAATCTGTAATAAAAAAAGAAAAAATAAGTTTCAGTTTCAAACAAAATCAATCAAAGAGGTCATGCAAACTAAAAACATAGAAAAAGAAAGGGAAATGGAAGGAAACTAGGAAATGGAGCAAAAATCTCACCTCAAACAAGAGTTTGGAGTTGGAGATCTCGAATCAGAAAGGCAAAGATTATCGTCTTCTAGCCTAGTGAGATTTGAGCTTAGAGATCAAAGACGGTCGAACTGATGAGATTTGAATTTTCAGCTTGGACCTTGGAGATGTAGTTCAGGCTATAAAACTTGAGCTTAGACCGATAGGTTGGAAGTGTCAAATATGAAGATTTAGCTAATTGTCAACACTGTTACCTAAAAATATTTAAACAAAGCATGTCCTTGTATCACTTCTAAATCTTAAGCACAATGGTCTTATATTAAATAAATTCATAGTTCATACTTCATAGATAACATATTTATCACATAATAATGGATACTACTTCTAAAGAATGAATTACACTCAATGACATAAAGATTATGTCCGAACCAACAAATGTTCTACTTACTATAATACCCATTGATTATTTGAATAATAAACTTGATGTAGCCAATTGCAAAGTTGGGACTTTCAAGGATTGATGTCTTTGGTGGGGTCATAATCTTCCTTTCTCTCTACTTTTACTCGTTTTTACCAAAATAACACCAACAGAAAGATGGATGGAATCAAATTCCTACATGCTCTCTACTTCCTAGTTCCTTCCAATTAATCAAAGGAAAATGAGTTTTTCCCTTATTTCCTTTCCTTACTTCCGTCCAAGTAAAACACAAACATCACAGAACTAAGCAACCTCAATGCATAAACATTAACGACAGAAGAAATAGTAAAAAGTGAGAGAGAGATAGAGGGATGGAGAGAGAAAAACCCTTAGGTCACCGAATCAACACAAGGTCTAGCATTGATCAACAGAAGTTATATATGTCGTTTTACTAGCACGCACAACACAAGCACCAACCCAACTCTACTTATCTCATCAGAAAGAATGCAATCCTCCAAACAACCAACCCTCGCCAAATCTGGCCATAGAGAAAATAGGAAGGTGAGTGAAGAATGAGGTGTTGAGGAAGGTGAGTGTGTTGAACTACGAGGCACACTCTTGGCTTGAGGAACTCCGTGGCCTCTCCCTCTTGTAACAATTGATTTAGCTCATCTCGGACTTTCGAGAGACACAAACTTGAAGCGGCGATCCAGATCGATGACTACGAGGGTTGTGACTCGTGAGGCAGATGACCGAATGTGAATGAGAATATTGGGATAGAGAGGAGACTGAAGAGACACAACAAGGAATAGGGTTTACCTTTTAACTTTTCCCACTTACGAGAGATGACGAGACGATGAGAGAAGGGCTTTCTTCTTTTTGCCTTTCGCCGAATGGCCGAATCATATTCCTTCTCAGCCCACGGGGCAACCCACTTGGGCCCGTAACCCGCACGGGTTAATTTATTTAGGCCCATCAAATAATAAATTGATAAAATTTCAACCCAAGCCATCCAAATTATTTGGCGGGGTAGGCCAACCCGACGGACCCAACCCAAATTGACAGCTCTACTCTTCATCGAGATGCAGTTCAGCTTGTCAAAGGCTGTCGAACCTATCAAATGCATAGTAACAGGTCAGATAGACTTGCCGAGCTGATGAAATCAATAGTTTCTTCTTGTCCTTTTGATCAATGGGGAATAGATATAGTGGGGTCAATGTCTATGGCTCCTTTACAGAAGTTCCTGTTAGTAGCAATGAACTATTTCTCTAAATAAGTGGAAGTTAAACCCTTGGCTAAGATTATAGAGGAGGCTGTTATACAATTTTTATGGAAAAATATTAAATGCAGATATGGAATTCCTCAGAAGATAGTCAGTGATAACGACGTCAATTTCAAGGGCAGAAAATTCGGCAATGATGTCAAAGTGTTAATATCAAACAAACCTTCACTTCGGTAGCACATCCTAAAGCTAATGGACAACAAGTGGAAGTGCTTAATCGCATCTTGATTCAGGGGTTGAGGACCAGGTTGAGGCCTGGTAGAGAAAATTGGGTGAAAGAACTTCCGGGAGTACTATGGTCCTATCAAACTACTCCTAAAGCCACAACTGGAGAGACACCTTTTAATTTAGTATATTGGACGGAGGATGTGATACCTATTGAATCTATATTGTGTAGTGCTCGAGTTTAAGCTTATGACTCAGGCAGAATCAGTCGCTACGAAGTATGGAGCTAGATTTGGTGGAAGAAAATCGAGCAGAGACCCTTATCCGAGCTGAAGCTTCTAAGTAGAGGGTACAACAAATTTTCAACAAGAAGGTGTCACCTTGAGTATTTCAAGTAGGGGACTTGGTTCTTAGAAAAGTTAGCCCTACATGAGATCTAGGAAAATTAGCTCCTAACTGGGAAGGATCATACCAGGTTACACGACGGGTGGCAGGGGCTGCTTATTATCTTCAAGAATGAGATGGAAAAGAATTACTTAGACCATGGAATGCTATACATTTAAAGCATTTTTATAGTTGATGAGGGATGTATGAATCATATGTATGCAAACTAAAGCGAAGAAAATATGCTGCTTTAAGTATTATCATACAAATTATCTGGATCACCCATGATATACATTATCAAATAGGTAGTCATTATTTGAAGTAATCGGGTGGTTATCGTTGAAGAGTTGCCTCCCAATTTAGAAAGGGCGCTGATTTTTGTGGTCCAGGGAATCCTTGCGCTTCGTATTGACGAACTGTTTCTTTGAAACCATCTTGGAAAGTAGTGACTCTTATCCGGGAAGCTATTTGTTCTTGACATTCACTCTCAGAAAACTCTATCTCTTGGCGGAATTTGATGCAACGCTCTCAATGCTCCACAAAATCTTTCCAGAGTCGACGATATTGGTGGGAGGTTTGATGAAGGCAGGAAACTAATGCTTGCAAATTGTCAGCATGGATAACATGGTCTTGTTGGAAAATTATGGACATTTCTACAAAATCTTGACATAAAGAAAGTGAGACGTCTCTGATGGCTGCTGAATGAGTTCTCATGTGTGTCATTTCTTGGTTTACTTGTTGTAAAGAAGCCTAATGTTGTTGTACAAGGGAAAGGGCTTGGTTCCTTTCTGTGTTAAGGAAATAATTTTGGTAGATTTCCCGTGTTACTTGCCCTCTTAGACCGGCCATGGTCTCCTCCTTCCGCTTCAATTGCGATTGTGCCCGTGCTAATTGGGCTCGGCATGTGTTTAGATCTTGAAGAAGAGAGTCTTTGTGCTGGCGAGCTTCCCCCAGAGCAACTTGATGGGTTTGATTCTGATAAGAAGTTTGTTGCTGGATCATAAGTTGATATTGAGAAAGGGAGCAGTTCAACTCTTGATAATTGACCATAGCCTGCATTAATCTGGGTTAGGAAAGGGAGGTAATTGTAAAAAGACTAACCATGGTAGAAAACTTACCAGTTCCAGAGTCTGTTGCATACTTTCCATCTATGGTGTTAATTCCTCTTGATGGAGGATCCTCATCTCTCGTGGGGACAAAGAAGTAGACAATGAAAGAAGGGGGGGGGGGGGGAGGATAAAATGGGCTCATCTTCGTGTGGAGGGGTGGGAGATGATATATCACAATAACGAGTAGCTTCAGTGGAAAGTGAAAGGGAAGTCTCAGAAGTTGAAGGGAATGGAGGGGTGAGTTGTGGAATAGAGAAGGGGTTTATGGAAATCCCTTCTGATAAGGAAACAAGTAATAGTGGGGATAATTCCAGAGTGAGGGAGGGGGGTTTGTGGCACTGGAAGTGATTTCTGCCTGAAAAGAGAAGGGAGGTGAAGAAGAATTAGTGTCAGGGTTAGAAGATAAAATGGTTATCTCTACTGAAGATAAGGGTAAGGAACGAGGGGGAACTTGGTTGGAGATACTGACAAGGAAGAAGGGGAGGACGTGGAGAAAAGGGAAAGGGTAGAGGGAGGAAGATCAGTGGTGGTGGGAATGACTTCCCCCAAAAGAGGGGGTGAAGAGGTATAGAGACTAGGGTCCTATGCTACCAAAGGAAGAGTGTGCTCTTCTGCTTCTCCAATGGAAATAATAGCCATAGGATTGGGGGAAATTGAAAGGGGTGTCGAAGGAAGTATGGGAGGTGTTGTAATAGGAGGGGTGCGACTTGGGGAAAAATGTCATGAGATGGAGAATTCGCAGGGGGAGAAAAATCGATGAGTATCTCTGGGCTTCTACCCCGTTTCCTTTGAAGTCTTTGGCGAATAGCTTCCAGCATACCTGCTTGCATTTTCACAGGAAAATGGAATAATGATGATGTAAAAGGAGGAAGAATAGTTGCAGTGGCGAAACAACGACGGTGAATTATAGCAGGTTGAAGAAGGGACACATGACAACCCTATCACTAGTACAAGGAAGAGAAGCGAAAGGGTTGTAGATAAACCCTTAAGGATCCAGGTCACAAGTAAGTTATGGTCCGAAAAATGGGTTGGGGGTGAGAAGGGCCCCATATGCGAACTATCCTTATTATCGAAGAACGACGGAGTATTTCTACGGTCGACCGAGGTGGTTCGTAAGTCCTCAGGTCAGGTGTATTTTCTACACAACTCGACTGTTAGTCGATGCTACAATCCCCCTGCAGTGGTGGAAGACAGGAGTTGGATTTAAGGTTAGAATTCATTCAAGAAAGAAACGATGGAGTATTTCTATGGCCGACCGAAGCGGTTTGTAAGTCCTTAGGTCAGGTCTATTTACTACACAGCTCGGCTGCTAACTGATGCTACAATCCCTTATGGTGGTGGAAGGGAGGAGTTGGGTTTAAGGTTAAAATCAATTCAAGGAAGAAATAGTGGAGTATTTCTACGGTCAATCGAGGCGATTCGTAAGTCCTCAGGTCAGGTTTATTTTCTACACAACCTTGCTTCTAGCTGACGCTACAATCCTCTTGCGGTGGTGGAAGAGAGAAGTTGGGTTTAAGGTTATAATTCATTCAAGGAAGAAACGACAGAGTATTTCTATGACCGACCGAGACGGTTTGTAAGTCCTTAGGTCTGGTCTATTTTATACACAGCTTGGCTGCTAGCCGATGCTACAATCCCCCTACGGTGGTGTAAGAGAGGAGTTGGGTTTAAGGTTAGAATTCATTCAAGGAAGAAATGGTGAAGTATTTCTATGGCCGACCGAGGTGGTTTGTAAGTCTTCAGGTCAGGTTTATTTTCTACACAACTCGACTACTAGCCGACGCTACAATCCCCTTGCGGTGGTGGAAGGGAGGAGTTGGGTTTAAGTTTAGAATTCATTCAAGGAAGAAATGATGAAGTATTTCTACGGTCGACCGAGGCGATTCATAAGTTCTTAGGTCAAGTCTATTTTCTACACAGCTCGACTGTTAGCCGACACTACAATCCCCCTGCGGTGGTGGAAGGGAGGAGTTGGATTTAAGGTTATAATTCATTCAAGGAAAAAACAACGGAGTATTTCTACGGCCGACCGAGGCGTTTCGTAAGTCCTCAGATCAGGTATATTTTCTACACAGCTAGGCTTCTAGCCAACGCTACAATCCCCCTGTGGTGGTGGAAGGGAGGAGTTTGTTAGTGCATATAAGATCCACATATCTCCACAATGGTATGATATTGTCCACTTTGGGCCCAAGCCCTCATGGTTTTTTTTTTTGGGCTTTACCCAAAAGGCCTCATCCCAATGGAGATATCTTTTCATCTTATAAGCACATGATCTTTTCCATGTCTTACCAATGTGGGACTTTGATTGTATTCCCAATACTCCAACAATCCCCCCCTCAAACGAAGGACCACATTGGGCCCCCCCTCAAGCCTATCCCTCCTCGGAGGATTTTCTCTGCTTGATGTCCGATCTTCAACCCACCAGGACTTCCTGTCAGTTGTTCGGTCCTCCCGACCCAACTAGACTTCCTGCCTGATTTCTAGTTCTCTTGATCCGGACGTGGGAGTTCAACTTCCTTCGTTCGAGGTTCATGGCTTGACATGGACCATGGCTCTGATACCAATTGTTAGTGCATATAAGATCAACATATCTCCACAATGGTATGATATTGTCCACTTTGGGCCCAAGCCCTCATGGTTTTGTTTTTGGGCTTTACCCAAAAGGCCTCATTCCAATGGAGATATCTTTTCATCTTATAAGCACATGATCTTTTCCATGTCTTACCAATGTGGGACTTTGATTGTATTCCCAATACTCCAACAGAGTTGAGTTTAAGGTTAGAATCAATTCAAGGAAGAAACAACGGAGTATTTCTACGACTGTCCGAGGTAGTTCGTAAGTCCTCAGGTCATGTTTATTTTCTACACAGCTCGACTGCCAGTCAACGCTACAATCCCTCTGCGGTGGTGGAAGGGAGGAGTTGGATTTAAGGTTATAATTCATTCAAGGAAGAAACGATGTAGTATTTCTACGGTCAGTCGAGGCAGTTCATAAGTCCTCAAGTCAGGTCTATTTTCTACAAAACTCGGCTGCTAGCTGACGTTACAATCCCCCTGCGGTGGTGAAAGGGAGGAGTTGGGTTTAAGGTTAGAATTCTTTTAAGGAAGAAATGACAGAGTATTTCTACTGCCGACCGAGGTGGTTCGTAAGTTCTCAAGTCAGGTTTATTTTCTATGCAGCTCGGCTATTAGCCGATGCTAAAAAACCCCTGTGGTTGTGGAGGGGAGAAGTTGGTTTAAGGTTAGAATTTATTCAAGGAAGAAATGTCAAAGTATTTCTATGGCCGATCGAGGCAGTTTGTAAGTCCTCAGGCTAGGCTTATATTCTACGTAGCTTAGTTGGAGCTGTAACCCCCATGTGATCATAAAATGGGGGAGCGGGGTCGAGGTATAAGTTGTTGTTGCAAGGAAAATGGGATATTTTGGCCGAGGAATTATTCTAAGCATTATGTCACCTGGAATTTCCTGAGGGAGTTCAGAAAATCTCAGAAGAAGGAAGTATCCTATATATTCAGTTCATGTTCAGAAGGATTATTTCTTTTGTAAATTAGAAGAATCATTCAAAGAAGTTAAGTCAGAATCAAACTCTAGTAAAGGTAAGGAATATTACTTATCAAAAGTTATACTTCTTCATGATATTATCGACATAATATATCCTGTGATACATTCATCCAAAACAGACTTAGTTCTTTTAATTTTCTAAGATAAAGAGGGAATTACAATATAGTAGAATAAAAACTAGGAGGCTTCGTGAATAATTCTTTCTGGGGGAAGAGGTTGGGCGAAGGGAGTGCTGCGAAGGGATACCCATGTATGAAGTTGTCTGACATGAGACTGGTTAATAAACTTAAGCTTCGAGATGGTGCGCCAGGCTATTGCTAGTTCTTGGCGTAGAGAGTAATTGTGGGTGGAGGTGGAACGAAGGCAGGAGTGCAGATTGGTTACCAACTCTTCCATTTCCACTATACGTTGTTGATTTACGTTAGGTAGTTCCTCGGAAGATGGCTCCTCTTTGGGAAAATGAAGGTTGGCCATGGAAATGGGAGGGGCTAAAGAGATACTAAAATAAATGCTTAGTAGAAAAGATGTCCATATGGAGGAGGAACCAGGCTTCAATTTATAGAGGAAGGAAGGTGGGGAAGACAAAAGAATTTCCATATTAAATAAGGAAGGTGGGAAGTCAGAGTTTTAATGAGTTAAGGGTTACGAGGAAGTGGCTAGGAGAAACTTGGCACACGAAGGGGAGGTAAGTGAGAATTGATAAGGTCATCATTTATTACAGGTGTAGCCCTAAATTAGAAGTTGGTCTAGTGGGGATCCATAAGATTTTTCGGTGTCAGACAATAGATGCGAAGATGAAGATATAATTGTTTCAACTGTACTGGGAAGGAGAGATATTTCTTTGGGCATTGTCTAAGTGTTGGGATAAAAGGAAATGGGAATAAATTTTCTCCTTAGTATAGTTCGAGCAATATTGTCCATGGTTAAAAGAAAATATTTTTAATTACAGGTAGGGAGGAAAAAGGGATTGAAAGGATCCCTATGTATTTCACTCAATAGTTCTGAAAGGATCTCTGGGAGGTGGCAAGCGATACATTTAAGCTGTTGTAGACTGGGTACTTAAGATGTATAGAGGGTGTTGTGGAATGGAAAAGGATAAGTCTCGAAGAGAGTATATAAATTCGCATATAAACGAAGTGGCTCAGGAGAGAAAAGGTAAGGTGAGATTCACTTTTCTTATAAGTAACACTAATGACAAGATAAAATAGGGAAAGTAAGTAGGACTGGTAGAATTGGTCATTCATTTAGATAAGGGAAGGGAGGAAGTACCAGCTTAGGAGACATATAGTGGCAATTTCAGAAAACCCCTAACTTGATGATGGATGGATCGAAATCTTAGTGTAACAGTCGACTGATACGACGGTAAAAAGGGAAAGGAATCAGTTAATCATTTTCGAGTAGAGAGTATGCACAGATAATAGGACAAGAAGATATCTAGTATTGAAGAAATAGATAAAATATCTTACTATATCAAAAAGGAATAAATTACAAATCAAAAGTCTCAGGGGGATATTCCGCTTGAGCTTTTGCAATGTCTATAAAATCTTCATCATTCTCCGATGGAGGATATCCCTGTTATGTGAATTGCTTCACAACCCCGTTAAAGCCTAATACGAAGATGTCGGCGGCTTTGGGGCTGAATTTATTGATCATCTCTTGTTCCTTAGCCTTCAAGCGGGTTTCTTCGGCAGCTTGGTATGTTGTGAAAGCTAAATGGAGATCTTATTTTTTTCCTTAGAAATAGCTAGTACTCTCTGTATACACGCCTCTAATTCGGCAGTGTTATTGTTCTTCAAGGCATCAGTTCGACTAGTTATCTCTAGGAGATCGCTGGAGAGTGCAGAGGTCACTGAGGAGAGGTATTCCAGCTGGGTGTGTTGGGAAGCCCTGGTCATTTCCAGAGTCTGAGCAAATGATAAGTCTGAGCCAATTCGGCCAAAGACTCTGAGCACCTAGCCTGAGTCTCTTGTAGCTGAATTCTACATTCCTTTAGATCTCGGACTAGGGTTTCAGTCTTTTGCACCTATTCCCGTTGGACTAGTAACTGAGCTCGCAACAGATCTATTTTGCAGAGAGAGTCTTCTTGGTTGTGTTTGGAGGTGGTGAGCTCAATATTAAGGTCAATGCAGGTCTTCTCTAGGGTTTCTACTGAGGCAGCTAGGGTTGCTTCTCGTTGCTTAGAGTGTTGCTTCTCATTGCTTAGATTGTGTCAATTGGCTGGCCATGTCTTTTAATTGTTTTTCTAAAGTCGCATGGCGAGCCTCCATGGTAGATTGTATGTGGCTAGATGTTGAATGACTTCATTATAATCCTCAGTGACCTGCTTTAAGAATAAAGGTTAAAAAAAAACTACATCTAGGCCTATGAGTCAAGGAAGGTGTCAAAGGTAATACCTTGTAAGGTCCACCCTCATGTAGGAGATCAGACGTCGCTAGAGTGGGGATGAATGACGTGTTCGTACGTTCAACAGAATTCGATTGTGCTTGTCTCTACAACTTGTTAGTTTGTATAGCGGAATATAGAAATACATAATCACACGCAAAACACAAGATATAGCATGGTTCGAAACCTTAGGGTTCCTACTCTATTCGAGCTCTAGTGATGCAAACCACCACTAATACAACTCTTTCTTGACAACACATCGAAGATGGAAAAATCTCGTATAAGTACTTACAATAATAAACAAGATACAACAAGCAAATACAAAGTAAATACAATAAATGACGTAAAGAAAACTTTACAAATGGTTGCTTTGAATGCTTGCTTACTGATTACTTTGGACTAGCTTTGAAGTACTGGAAAGCACCAACTATTCCCCTTTAAATTATCCCAATAACCATTTCCAAAAACCTCCCCTTCGAGCTTCTTATAAAGCTACAACTTGGGTTGATTTCCGCCTAGCAGTCGACTGCTCCTGTAGCCGTTGTCTCACAATAACTTAATTCATGCAGGCATTCAAGCCAATGGATACACTAACAGTCGATTACCAAGCCCGTAGCCGACTGACTCAGTCGGCTACCGAGCTTTCTATGCTCGTGACCAAAACCAGCAGTCGACTGCCCAAGGTCAGTCGAGGCACCTTGCATTTGTGGCTGCAACTAGACCGCAGTCGATCATTAGTCGACTCACAGTAGTTGACTGGTCATAATCCTAGTTGACTACTTAGTGTCGACTCGGCTGCCAAGTGTCAAAACACTTGATCAGTCGATTGGTCTATAACCCCAGTCGACTGATACACCTCAACAATGAGGTTTCACTCAAGTATGATGCTCTCATACTTGCTAGACCACCCTTAGCCTAGACCTAAGCCTTCTATCCACCTCCATCAGCCTCACGCCTATTGGATCCTTCCAAGTTATCCATGACTTGTTCATCCATACACTAGCCTTCAGGTGCTTCCATCGGTTATTTCATGCTAATCGGGTTTACACCGCCAAGGCACATTGGGCTTACGCTGCCAAGACCACACTTAAACTTTACGTCACCAACCATTATACTTATGCTGTCAAGACTACCGCTTGGACTTTACGCTGTCAATATCACACCCTTGGACTTCCCAATTGTCAAGTACTCATGACTTGAACTTTCACCGCTAAGACTATACATTTGGACTTACGTGGCCAAGACTACACCATTGGACTTTTCATGCCAACTCCATGTTGGACTTTCCAAATGCCAAGACCTATGCTTGGACTTTCTATTGTCAAGTACCCAAGACTTGGACTTTACTATTGCCAAGACCCATGCTTGGACTTTCCATTGCCAAGTACCAAAGACTTGGACTTTACCATTGCCAAGATCCATACTTGGACTTTCCATTCACAAACAATGATTAATCCATTGTCAAACATCAAAACACTACTCGAGTCAAACTCGAGTCTGGTCAATTATGACCTGGGTCGATTGCACTAACAATCTCCCCCTTTTTTATGTTTGACAAAAGTAAAACACCTTTGAGTTAGAACACTAACTCAATCTAATCCTCCCAATTGTCCAAATTGGGAATTCCAAATTATCACTCAAATTCTCTCCCTTTTTAACATATATTAAAAAGGCTCTTCCCAAGGGTATCAATGTCTCATTGAAGGTGGGAAACTTCGCTTCCCACTTCAACTCGGTCGCTTATTCATGGCGATCCCTTCTAGGTCCCCGGATAAAAAAATTTTTATCCTTGACAAGGAGGGATTACCCAAGCTACCGTTTCATCGTCATGCTATTCGATTACAGTAGTCACTTGAACAAACTTATTGTTCAAGTAACCAACCTCTATTCTACGATTAGCCGCGGAATAGACGATGTACGGATCGCCGGTTTTTGTGTTTGTATTCGGGGTCCAAGTAAATTTAGCCACATAATAAAACATACAACATGCATATAATTGAAAAACAATTATAGACATAATACAAAAGAACACTAATCAAAATAAACAAGATTATACCTCTTGTTATACCTCTTGATCTTCTATTGTATGTCCTTCCTCCTTTTGGACGTCGTGTGGGCGACGATCTTCCAAAAGTCGAAGCCTCCTAAATCACCAATCTTCCTTTCCTTGTTCACTCCGAACAAAGGAAGATCATAAAACAAAACTCTTCTCCTATCTAGAACCGGCCACCAAGCTACCTTGCTTGGTGGTTGCCGTCGACCAAGGAGATGAAGATAGAAGTTTAGGCGCTGGCCAAAAGCTCCAAGGGAAGAATCCCTAGCTCTTGTTTCCACCGGCCAAGGAGAAGAAGAGGAATAGGTTGAGCGCCGGCCAAGGTAGAGGAGAAGAGATGGGAGGCAGACCTTAGGAAGAAGAAAGAAGGCCCTCCAATTGTTGCCACCCAAGCCACCTCCCAAACCCTAGCCGCCCAACCAAAACCCTAATCTTCCTAGGGTTTCTTGCCGCCCAAGCTAAAGAGAAGCAAAACCCTAATCTCCTAAGCCATCATCTTGCCGCCCACCTTAAGCCTCCTTTTATAGAGTTAGGCTTAAGCCTTATTTTAATCTCCATCGTCGGATCTAGGGATTTAATCTCAACCGTCAGATCTAGAGATTTAATCTCAACCGTCGGATCTAGAGATTTAATCTCCACCGTCGGATCTAGAGTTCCATTTTCCACCATTGTATCTAGGCTCCATGAGGGTTTATTAGGCTACAATAGGGACCATGAGGAGGAGTTGGATCTTAGCCACCCAATGGATCAAGCTCACATAAAGTCCGATCCATTAATGATTATCCATTCCACTAGAGGATTATCATTGATCTACCTCACCAACCCCCATAAGTTAATATGGGCTCCATATATTATTTGTACATATATCTCCCCGTGTTTAAGATCTCGAATGTCCGTCGATTAATTAATTTACTGACAATTAATTAATCAACATCTAACTCCATGAGTAGTACCACTCAACCTTATCATCATACCGGACCAAGTCCACATGCAGGGTTTACATGATGAACCTTATGAGCTCCTCAAGGGGACATCATCATCCTAATATATAGGACACAGTTTCCTCTTATAATCAATGACACACCATATAAATAATATCATTTCCCAACTTATCGAGCCTATTGATTTTCTCTATAAATCTCGCCCATTGATAAATCAAAGAAATGAATACTATGTATATGTGTTCGTTATTATATCGGAATTAAGAGCATGTACAACATAATATCTAAGGTCCGATTCGATTATGTAGTCAGCAATAAATCGAATCACCTCTAAGTCGGTCCTGCTCAATACACACAAAGTGTACTAGTGTAATTCTATGGTCAAGATAAACCAATACCAAATCACACTACAACCATTCCAATGGTTTGTCCAAAACCATCTCGATTGTGAGCCTTTACTTATACTTTACAAGGAACTGATAACATGATCTCCCATGTGACACTACACACCATGTTATCTACAATGTAATGTATTAGACAATATGCATAGCCATAAATATGCAAATAATGATCATGTGATTCTTATTTCAAAAATAAAGATGTTCATACAAAAGATAGACTTTTCAGTATACATCCCAACAATCTCCCACTTATACTAAAAGACTATGCTGTCCTCATACTGTCATACATCTGATTCTCATTCCCTTCACATGCCTATCAAAAGCTCTCGCTAGAAAGGCTTTAGTGAAAGGATCTACTAGGGTATCTTCTGATGCAATCTAGGCGACAACATCTTCTACCTCCTTTACGATCTCTCGTATCAGGTGGTACTTGCGTTCTATGTGTTTACTTGCCTTATGGGCTCATGGTTCCTTCGAGTTTGCAACTGCACCACTGTTATCGCAATAAATTGTGATAGTTCTGGGAAAATCAGGAATCACATCCAAGTCCATCAAGAAGTTCCTGAGCCATACAGCTTCTTTGGCCGCCTCAGAGGCTTCCAAATACTCAGCTTCCATCGTAGAGTTTGTCACGCATTTCTACTTGACACTCCTCCATACAATGGCTACACCTTTCATAGTAAACACAAAACCTAAGGTAGATTTACTGTTATCCCTGTCTGATTAGAAGTCAGAATTTGTGTAACCCACAGAGAGTAATTGGTCTGCCTGGTAAACTAGCATATAATCCCTAGTCTTTCTCAGGTACTTCAACATATGTTTTACTGCAGTCCAATGTCCCTGTCCTGGATTACTCTGATATCTGCTAACCATGTCGATGACAAAGCAGATATTCGGTCTGGTACACAGCATAACATACATGAGGCTTCCTACTGCCGAAGTATAAGGAACCGCCTTAATCTCCTCTATCTCCTCAGATGTTCTAGGACACATCTCCTTAGATAAAGGAACTCCATGCCTGAAAAGTAGAAAACCCTTCTTAGAGTTTTGCATGCCAAAACGAGCCAAAATGGTGTCTATGTATGAAGCTTGAGATAAGCACAACATCCTTTTCCTGCGATCCCTTATAACCTTGATCCCAAGGATGTGTCCCACTTCTCCCAAGTCCTTCATATCAAACTGTTTGGACAACCATACCCTTATGTCCGATAACACCTTGACATTGTTGCCAATTAATAAAATGTCATCTACGTATAGTACAAGAAATATCACTACGTTTTCGTCACATCTCTTGTATACACAAGACTCATCCAGACTTTGAATAAATCTGTAAGACTGGATTACCTCATCAAAGCGGATGTTCCAAGACCTCGAAGCTTGCTTCAATCCATAAATGGACCGATTAAGCTTGCACACAAGATGCTCTTTGCCCTTTGCAATGAATCCCTCTGGTTGCTTCATATAGATGTTTTCCTCAAGACTTCTATTAAGGAAAGTTGTCTTGACATCCATCTGCCATACCTCATAATCCATATGAGCAGCAATACATAAGAGAATCCGGATAGACTTAAGAATGGCTACCGACGAAATGGTCTCCTCATAATTGATACCCTCTTTCTGAGTATACCCCTTCGCAACAAGCCTTACTTTGAAGGTCTCAACCTTCCCGTCTATTCCTCTCTTTCTTTTGTAGATCCACTTGCATCCAATGGTTTTTACACCATTGGGTGGTTCTACTAGCTCCCAGACCTGATTTGAATCCATATATTCAATCTCAGCATTCATTGCACTTTGCCAAGATACCGCATCTTTATCTTGGATTGCCTCGTCATATGTCCAGGGATCAGGTTCATGTTTGCCAGGGATCAAATCAGAAGATTCTCCCAAGAACATGAATCTATCAGGCTATCTCACAACCCTCCCACTACGATGAGGTATCACCTGTGTATCCTCTGTGACACGCGGTGCAGTGACTTATGGTATATCCTCTTATACCGGTGGTACTGAAGTAGTGACTTCCCCTTTCAATTCCTCCAGAACAATCTTACTCATGGGCTTGTGGTTCATCACATAGTCTTCCTCTAGAAATCTGGCATTCGTGCTAACGATCACCCTATGATCTCTAGGACTATAAAACAAACCTCCTTTCGTTCCTCTTGGATAGCCAACGAATATGCGTACTTCTGTACGAGGTTCCAACTTACCAGCATATGCCTTCGTCACATGTGTTGTACTTCCCAAATCCGAATATGTCTTAAACTAGGCTTTCGCCCAGTCCACAATTCTGTGGGAGTAGAAGGCACTGATTTAGATGGTACCAAGTTCAGAACATACACTACCGTATCTAGAGCATATCCCCAGAATGAATCTGGCAACTCAGAATAACTCATCATCGATCTAATCATCTCCAAAAGTCCTATTCCTTCGCTCTTCTACACCATTCTGCTGGGGTGTGCCAGGTGCAGATAATTGGGATTGAATCTCAGCCTCTGATAAGTAATTCCTAAACTCTCCCAAGAGGTACTCACTACTACGATCAGATCGTAGTGTCTTGATACTTTTATCTTGATGTTTCTCCACATCAACCTTGAATTCTTTGAACTTGTCAAAGCATTCAGACTTGCGGCGCATCAAGTAAATGTATCCATATCTTGAATAATCGTCTATGAAAGAGACGAAATACTCAAAACCACCTCTAGCCTGGATAGACATAGGACCACACAAATTAGAATGAATCAATTCCAACACATCTTTGACTCTATACCCCTTGGCCTTAAAAGACCTCTTGGTCATTTTACCCTCCAAGCAAGATTCGCAGGTTGAGAAATCTTCCACCACTAATGAACCCAGAGGTTCATCAGCTATTAACCTTTGAATTCTGCTTAGGTTAATATGACCTAGCCTTAGATGCCAAAGATATATTTGGTTCATCTTCGAAGGTTCTTTTCTCTTATTAGAATTAGACGATGAGTTATTTACTTCTATTTGCATCGTGGGAGCTTTTGGTTCAAGTGTATACAAATTTCTTATCAATGCACTAGAACAAATAATCTCCCTATTCCTTTTTATAACAACTCTGTCATTAAAAGAAATAGAATATCCATCCATAAACAATTTAGAAACCGAAATCAAATTCTTTCTAAATAAAGGTACATAAAGGAAATTTTCCAGAACCAAAGTTTTATTCCTCTCGAAAGACAAATAAACATCTCCCACTGCAATAGCCGACACCTTCATGGCATCGCCCAAGTAAACGGTAATCTCCCCTTCAGCTAGTCGTCGGGTTTCCTGGAACCCCTGTAAAGTATTGTAGACATGATCAGTAGCTCCCTTATCTACACACCAGGTGCCGGTAGATAACATCGCTAAACATGTTTCAATGACTAGACCAAAGGATATACCTTTGTTCTGCTTCCGGTTGGGGCAATCCTTCTTCCAATGTCCAGTCTGCTCGCAAGTGAAGCGCTTGCCTTTCGACTTCTTCACTCCTCCCTGAGATCCACCCACCACCTTTGCTCCACCTTGTTTCTTCTTCTTCTTGCCTTTCGGCTTATAAGTAGAAACCTTCTGAGCAACCATGACCTGAGACTGAGCAATCCCTTCTTCCGCCTAGAGTTCTGTCAGGAGCTCCGCCAACGAATACAACCTCTTATTCATGTTGTAATTCAGGCGAAACTGCTCAAAACTCCTAGGTAGAGACTGGAGTATGATATCGACCTGGGTTTCCCCATCGATCTCATCTCCAAGGAATTCTAGCTCATTCACAGGCTTAGAAGGACACTCTTTGAAGAGTATATACTTGTACTCCTCAGCAGTCAAGACAATATCAAGATTTCTTTTTCCAATCAACATAATTATGTACAGTAAGTTTATTTTCCTTTAGTATCACAGCAGGTAGACTGAAAGTCATTTTTGAAAAACCTAAGAATCACATAGATCAAAACTTTGGATTTCAAAAAATTATTGATTCCTCAAACAATAAAATTTTAAAATCAACCAACACCTCAAAACACCGAGAATATCATATGCCATGATCGTGTGGACGTATACGAATTTTACATTTGTAAGAGGAGGTTTTACCCATTAATTTTACTATCTTGCCAACCTAACTTTTTGACAAATAAAATTAATAGTTGGTTTCTCTTCGGCCCTACAAATAAAAGTAGTGACTCCGATGAGGAGGATACTCCTATTTGCATCTAAGTGTTCACCATTACTCGATACCAAGGGAATTATCTCGGGTTATGTGTCTTTCGATGGGGAAGTACACACGCTCCTTAATAATTTCCTATAACCATATTCGACCTTGTGATCCACAAACAAACTCATTCGATGGGGAGGAAGGCACTCAGAGTCGACGCGCAAGTTTGTTTGCATCACATGTCAAATTGTAATGGATGCCGTGAGAATTTATAAAATATCCCTCTCCTACTTAGTATTTTAAAATTGAGGAATTTTCTAGCCTACGACATGCATATCAAACAATAAGCAATAAATATGAAAAAAAAATATTTTCCAACTATTATGGATTTTGTCTCCAATATGCCTCCCGTCGTATCGCCATCTCGTCTGCTCCTCCCTCGTACAAGCCATCCGGAGATCCGAGCCGAGAAAAAACTATTTTAATTTACATCCATCGATCCTATACTCCACGAGGGAGTGTACATGAAATCTAGATTGAAAGTAAACTAAAATAAAAAGAGTGGCTAAACAATGTCGTATCTAATTATAAAAATTAAATACTAGCCTCGTCAACCCCGAGGATTCAACAAAATATACAATTACACACATACAATCACATACACACATATGACTATAATAGTTGGATCCTATGTCTGCAACCAAAAAGTTAACCTATGCACATCCTACTATTATCCGACACATATAATATATGAAAAGTGCATAAAAGTAACCGAATCCTAAACACACAAAACCAGAAACCGTGGCTCTGATACCAATTGAAGGTAGGAAACTTCGCTTCCCACTTCAACTCGGTCGCTTGTTCATGGCAATCCCTTCTAGGTCCCCGGATAAAAAAAAATTTATCCTTGATAAGGAGGGATTACCCAAGCTACCGTTTCATCGTCGTGCTATTCGATTAGAGTAGTCACTTGAACAAACTTATTGTTCAAGCAACCAACCTCTATTCTACGATTAGCCGCGGAATAGACGATGTATGGATCATCGATTTTTGTGTTTGTATTCGGGGTCCAAGTAAATTTAGCCACATAATAAAGCATACAACATGCATATAATTGAAAAACAATTATAGACATAATACAAAAGAACACTAATCAAAATAAACAAGATTATATCTCTTGTTATACCTCTTGATCTTCTATTGTATGTCCTTCCTCCTTTTGGACGTTGTGTGGGCGACGATCTTCCAAAAGTCGAAGCCTCCTAGATCACCAATCTTCCTTTCCTTGTTCACTCCGAACAAAGGAAGATCATAAAATAAAACTCTTCTCCTGTCTAGAACCGGCCACCAAGCTACCTTGCTTGGTGGTTGCTGCCAGCCAAGGAGATGAAGATAGAAGTTTAGGCGCCGACCAAAAGCTCCAAGGGAAGAATCCCTAGCTCTTGTTTCCACTGGCCAAGGAGAAGAAGAGGAATAGGTTGAGCGCCGGCCAAGGTAGAGGGGAGTAAGATGGGCGCCGGCAACACCTTAGGAAGAAGAAAGAAGGCCCTCCAATTGTTGCCGCCCAAGCCACCTCCCAAACCCTAGCCGCCCAACCAAAACCCTAATCTTCCTAGGGTTTCTTGCCGCCCAAGCTAAAGAGAAGCAAAACCCTAATCTCCTAAGCCATCATCTTGCCGCCCACCTTAAGCCTCATTTTATAGAGTTAGGCTTAAGCCTTGTTTTAATCTCCACCGTCGGATCTAGGGATTTAATCTCAACCATCGGATCTAGAGATTTAATCTCAACCGTCGGATCTAGAGATTTAATCTCCACCGTCGGATCTAGAGTTCTATTTTCCACTATTGGATCTAGGCTCCATGAGGGTTCTTTAGGCTACAATAGGGACCATGAGGAGGAGTTGGATCTTGGCCACCCAATGGATCAAGCCCACATAAAGTCCGATCCATTAATGATTATCCATTCCACTAGAGGATTATCATTGATCTACCTCACCAACCCCCATAAGTTAATATGGACTCCATATATTATTTGTACATATATCTCCCCGTGTTTAAGATCTCGAATGTCCGTCGATTAATTAATTTACTGACAATTAATTAATCAACATCTAACTCCATGAGTAGTACCACTCAACTTTATCATCATGCCGGACCAAGTCCACCTGCAAGGTTTACATGATGAACCTTATGAGCTCCTCAAGGGGACATCATCATCCTAATATATAGGACACAGTTTCCTCCTATAATCAACGATACACCATATAAATAATATCATTTCCCAACTTACCGAGCCTATCAATTTACTCTATAAATCTTGTCCATTGGTAAATCAAAGAAATGAATACTAAGTATATGTGTCCGTTATTATATCGGGATTAAGAGCATGTACAACATAATATCTGAGGTCCGATTCGATTATGTAGTCAGCAATAAATCGAATCACCTCTAAGTCGGTCCTGCTCAATACACACAAAGTGTACTAGTTAATTCTATGGTTAAGACAAACCAATACCAAATCACACTACAACCATTCCAATGGTTTGTCCAAAACCATCTCGGTTGTGAGCCTTTACTTATACTTTACAAGGAACTGATAACATGATCTTCCGTGTGACACTACACACCATGTTATCTACAATGTAATGTATTAGACAATATGCATAGCCATAAATATGCAAACAATGATCATGTGATTCTTATTTCAAAAATAAAGATGTTCATATAAAAGATAGACTTTTCAGTATACATCCCAACACTCATATCCCAATGAGATCTTACAATCTCTTCCTTGGTCCAAAAATATCGAGGATGCCTTCACTCTTCCGAGTGATAAGTCTCATATCACTAAAGAGAGACAATCCTCCAATTTCTCTCAAGTCTCTAAATTCTCTCCCTTATGAGAAAGAACACATCTATCATCCTATAATGGATAACCTCCCTTTAAAGGTTTGCTCCCCCTTGACCATTGCACCAACAATGTCCTTGGAGAGTCCCTAAACCTACAGGAACACTAAACCATCAAAATTAAGGTCGAAAGTTCAAACTTGAACTTTCACGCACTTTAAAATTTTGATACATACCCTAAATAATTCTCCTAATCCATATCCAATGGATTTTTACCCTTTCTAATGTTTTTCAAAGTATATCCTAGGGTTATGAGTAGTTATGGTAGCCTAATATAGCTGAAATCAAGCTAAACAAACTTTGTTTACCCAAAATCAGCATTGACAGTTGACTCTTTCAGTCAACAATCGACTCACCGTGATGCCAGTCGACTGCCATCCATGGCAGTCCACTGATTTCTGCAATTGCAAAAATCTAATTTTCAGAATTGAAATTTAGAAAATCATAAGTAATTATACATAATTTGAAAAATAGTGAAACTTCATACGTATAATATTTGAGTCAATCATTATGGGTGAAAAATATTTGAAAAATAAAATACCCATAAAATATTGAGATTGATACAAAATTCAAAATAATTGATAACTTCAATATTTTTGATCTATTTTGTATCAACTTCTTTAATTCTATCAAAAGATAAATTGTACCAAGGTTTTCTAAAATGTTTTTAAAAACCTTATATTGAACCATGATCTATGGGCTTAATGCACATAACTTGTACATAAGCTTTCCTCATAATTCATCCATGGTATAAGATGAGTTTGAGTTCATCTAGATGCAAGAACTATACACCTTGAACTTAACTCATTTCCTAACACCTCACATGTGTCTAGGGTATATCAATATACACACATGTCAATGTGACGTGAGATGTGAGTTTTGTTCATCCTAAACTAAGGTCTCATATATTTTTCTAGGCAACTCTATTTGATTCATTTATACATGGGACTTCAAATCATGCCCCATGTAAAGAGTTTCTAGATTGGTGGTTTCACCAAATCGTAGTGCCCCCGGCTTTAATACCACTTGTTGGATCGGAATGAGAGCTAGAGGGGGGGGGGGTGAATAGCGCAAAATAATTTTTCTTAACAATTCGTTTAAATTACGAGTGCACAGCGAAAAGTAAATAAGACAAATGTAATTTTACTTGGTTCACAACCTTCCGACTGCTAATCCAAGGCCCTAACGGTCCTAGACCGTGTACGGAGGGCAAATCACTAAAATACTCCTCGTTGGAGGTAGGAGTAAGCGAGTATAAGAAATAGCAAAGACTTGAGGTAGAGGGACACTCCCCCTCTCCTTGTTGTGATTAAAGCTCCAATAAAAGTAAAGTTTACAATATTTGAAATGAACTTAAAGTAAAGCTTTTACCGACGACCTAAGAGATGGAATTTGAGCCCGGATTGTCATCGTTTCGGCAGCGCTTCGTCGTTGTAGGATCGTCGTAGAGTAGCGGCGTTGCGGGAGCAATTGAGAGCACTTGGGATTGATGAAATGGTGAAGAATGACCCTTCTTTTATAGCCTTTGAGAACCCTAAACGTTGAGTTCAATTCTTATCATCAAAGGCCACCTCACCCTTGAAGAAAGGGATTAGTTTTTGACTCTCCTCGAAGCTATAATTTGAACAGCAGTTGAACTGGCCGGTTGAACTGGGCCGGTTGAACTGATGCCCAGGATTTTCAACTGCATCAAGAGTTAGCTCGAAAATGACATTGAAATAAGTGTTTTCGATGGCTACCAACCATTCGATCTCGACATAGACCTTCCATGGGATGTCTTAGTCGAATCGTCGCCTAAGGACATCCCCGTACCGAGGACTCGACCTTACTCACACTTACTCACACGAGCTTACCTCAATCTTTACCTTTGTAGCTTTTGTTTTCGGCCTCCACCTAATTTCTTTGGCTCCCTCTGAAGTCCTCCTGGTGTCGCCCAACCACCACGGTTTCTCAATACCAGAACCTCCGGGTGTCACCGAACCTTCAGCTTTAGCTTAGCATTCCTTCATACTTCATTCAACTCGTGAGATAACGAATAAGCTTAACTTTGTGTCTTTGTCATAATCAAAACATATGTTCGATTATCTGGTGCCCTGCACCAACAATCTCCCCCTTTTTTATCTATGGAAAATTGACGCAAAGTTAAGGGAAATTTAAAGCATAAGATAAGTAAATGATAAACTCGCTTTAAAGAACTCTCCCTTAACCCTAGGTGAGTTTTGAAAGAAATACTTTAATTGTTTAAATTTAAATTTTGTGGTACTCCCCCTTAACTTACGGTCTTCTCCCCTTTTTGCCATGAATCAAAAATAAGGTCGGGGGTTTATAAAAAATAAGAGATTTTAAAATGCATAATATTATAGCATGCAAAAAAAAGTGAGTATGAGTCCAGGCATGCATCTCGAATTGGTTCAGTAAATTGGTTCGAAGTATATCCCTCTGCACCAACAATAAGTTTTTGAAACTTAGCTTTGATTTTCAAAATACTTATAAGCTAATTTTCAAGAATAACTTTAAAGATTTATAACCCTTAGGGTTAGTTTGCTCTCCCCCTTAGTCAAGTATATGAGGCATAAGAGAGTTAAGGGGTGCTAAACTTTGACCTAGAGAGTTTTATAGTTAATATTGGTCGATTATAATTATTCGTTTAAGCGCAATAGTTAAAAAAATAGATGGCTTTTGAAAAAAGTTATGTATATTATAATTATTCCTTAATCATCTCACCCATTTTATGTGTCTCAGAATTGTTCGCCTTATATGTTATGTGAGATGATTTGAACTTAATTAAAGTTAGTCAACCTTAGGTTAGATTCGGATTTAACCCTAAGCTCGTCAAGTAACCTTTTCGAGAAATTAGCTTTCAAGTCGTGGCGAGGTACAGGGGCCTTCTTTGATCGGAACAACGACCACTTCCTTAGACAAAGTCAAGTTCAGGAAAATGATAACTTGATTCACCTAAGATTACTTCCTAGTCTAACTAGTTTAGGATACGGCGAGGTAGCTTCAGCTAGTTCCACTCGATCAAGTGCACCAAGCTAGATACGCCTTATCTAGCTCGAATACACGAGACTTTGTTTCCCTAACGTACTATCATCTCGCCGTGTCCTGATACTATGTTATCAAGAGTTGACTAACTACTCGTCCTATCTAGCCGTTCTAAAAAGTAAAATAAAAGTTTGATCATGCTAAGTTATCGGGTATACTATTTTGGTATTAGCTCCCCCTGGATTATTGAACCAATATGGTCTATTCAAATAATGAACTTGATCTTGGGGAATCCAATGTCTATTGGTCCTTATATGTGAATTTAAGAGAGTCTTCGAGACCTAAGCTTGGACTCGTTGATGACTACGATTTACGATAGACATATATGATCTATTCGTAGTCTTTGGACTAAACCCGAGTCCGACTCTGTTGTACACAACTCTCTGAGTTTCAAGAAGTCGGTTAAGATTCTTGGAAGTTGGACCCCATTGAGAACTTGTCCAACCGAGCCTTGAGCTCTTGGACTTGTCCTTTCAAGAGGGAGTTCTCTTCTTCAAGTTTCTCAACTCGAGTTAAGTCCTCCTCTCGAACTCGACTAGTCGAAGAGGTCAGAGTGGCCTCTTGCTTGAGGGTTTCAATCTCCTCAAGCAAGGACTCGACCCTAGACTCGAACTTAGCTAATTTCCTAGTTAGCATTTTAATTGTATGATAAAGCGTACTAATTAAAGAACATCTAACCTTGACTTTCTCTTTCGGCCCGGCTTTGAGTCTCTTCTCAAAGTAGTCTTCGGGGTCGGAGTCGGAGTTGTAGTTGGATTCGTACTCGGCTTCGGACTCTGACTCGGACTCTTCTGGTCTTGCCATGTATGCTCTATCGACGCCTTCTTCTTCGTTATCCCAAGTTGCACGAAAGACTTTCTTTGCTCCCTTTTGCTTTGATTTGAATTGCGCTCTCTTTTTGTTCTTTGATAGCTCTCTTTCTTTTCGAACAATTCTCCGCACCATGTTCACTATCGCAGCCTCCTCTTCGGATTCAGACTCGTATTCGCCTTCGATTTCGGATTCATCTTCTTGCTCAAGAGGTGGCTTGATCTTTCCTTTTCTTCTTTGACCTGCAAGTAAGGCAACTCCTTTCTTGGCCCAGACCACATTAGTTTGTTCATGAAGTTCGAATTCCGAAAATAATTCATCTAGTCTAATTTTAGAGAGGTCCTTAGAAACCTTGTAGCCATCGACCATGGATGCCCACAAGGTAGTCCTAGGAAAGGCATTAAGTGCATACCTTATAAGTTCTCGGTTCTCGACCTTTTGTTCGATGGAGTGCAGGCTGTTGACGATGTCTTATATACGAGCGTGTAGTTGTGTTGCCGTCTCGTGTTCCTGCATCTTAAGGTTATACAACTTATTGAAAAGTAAGTCGCGTTTACACACCTTCGCGTCATCGGTTCCTTCATGTAGCTCTACGAGTTTGTTCCATAGATCTTTCGCACTGATAAAGGGGCCGACGCAGTTTAGCTTCTCTTTGGACAAGCACATTGAAGGATTTGGGTCGCCTTGGCGTCGACTTCCACTTGTCTTTTCATGACGTTCGTCCATTGATCGTAATCCAGCGATTCACCCACTTCATTAGTAGGAAGCGTGAATCCGATTTGTATTATGATTCATATCTCGATTTGGGTCTTTAGGAAGTACTCCATCCGACCCTTCCAATAACGGAAGTCGTCTCCGTTGTAAAACGGAGGTAGGACGGTGCTAAACCCTTCGAGATGGGCCAGTTAGACAAAAAATAATACCTCGCAAAAACAAAAACAACCAAATGTACCAAGACTTTTTTTCTTGGATTAGTAGTGCGGGAGAACGAAATCAAACGAAACGAAAAAGTCGAAAAACCAAAAATAAACAAGAAAAATCTACAAAGAGTTGCTAGATTGGTGGTTTCACCAAATCATAGCGCCCCCGACTCTAATACTACTTGTTGGATCGGAATGAGCGCTAGAGGGGGGGGTGAATAGCGCAAAATAATTTTTCTTAACAATTCGTTTAAATTACGAGTGCACAGCGGAAAGTAAGTAAGACAAATACAATTTTACTTGGTTCACAGCCTTTCGACTGCTAATCCAAGGCCCTAATGGTCCTAGACCGTGTACGGAGGGCAAATCACTAAAATACTCCTCTTCGTTGGAGGTAGGAGTAAGCGAGTACAAGAAATAGCAAAGACTCAAGGTAGAGGGACACTCCCCCTCTCCTTGTTGCGATTAAAGCTCCGATAAAAGTAAAGTTTACAAGATTTGAAATGAACTTAAAGTAAAGCTTTTACCGCCGATCTAAGAGATGGAATTTGAGCCCGGATTGTCGTCGTTTCGGCAACGCTTCATCGTCATAGGATCGTCGTAGAGTAGCTGCATTGCGGGAGCAATTGAGAGCACTTGGGATTGATGAAATGGTGAAGAATGACCCTTCTTTTATAGCCTTTGAGAATCCTAAACGTTCAGCTCAATCCTTATCATCAAAGGCCACCTCACCCTTGAAGAAAGGGATGAGTTTTTGACTCTCCTCGAAGCTGTAATTTGAACAGCAGTTGAACTGGTCGGTTGAACTGGGCTGGTTGAACTGATGCCCAAGATTTTCAACTACATCAAGAGTTAGCTCGAAAATGACATTGAAATAAGTGTTTTCGACGGCTACCAACCTTCCGATCTCGACATAGACCTTCCATGGGATGTCTTAGTCGAATCGTCGCCTAAGGACGTCCCCGTACCGAGGATTCGACCTTACTGACACTTACTCACACGATCTTACCTTAAGCTTTACCTTAGTAGCTTTTGCTTCCAGTCTCCACCTGATTTCTTCAGCTCCCTCCGAAGTCCTCTCGGTGTCGCCCGACCACCACGATTTCTCAACACGAGAACCTCCGGGTGTCATTGGACCTTCAGCTTTAGCTTAGCATTCCTGTACACTTCATTCAGCTCATGAGATAACGATATAAGCTTAACTGTGTGTCTTTGTCATAATCAAAATATAGATTCGATTATCTGGTGTCCTTGCACCAACAAGACATACACAATCACATGCAAAATACAAGATATAACGTGGTACAAAACCTTAGGGTTCCTACTCTACGGGACGAGCTTGAATGAGCTCTAGTGATGCAAACCACCACTAATACAACTCCTTCTTGACAACACGTCGAAGGTGAAGAAACCTCGTACAAGTGTTTACAATAATAAACAAGATACAATAAGCAAATACAAAGTAAATACAATAAATGACGTAAAGAAAGCTTTACAAATGGTCGCTTTGAATGCTTGCTTGTTGATTGCTTTGGACTAACTTTGAATGACTGGAAAGCACCAACTATTCCCCTTCAAATCGTCCCAAGAACCATTGCCAAAAATCTCCCCTTTGAGCTCCTTAAAAAGTTGTAATTCGGACTGATTTTTGCCTAACAGTCGACTGTTCATACCCATCAGTCAACTGCTCATATAGTCGTTGTCTCACAACGACTTAATCCACGCTGGCATTCAAGCCAATAGATACATTAGCGATCAATCGCCATTACTAGCGATTACCGCTAAGCCCGTAGTTAGTCGATCGCTCGCTCACAAGGCCTGCTCGCGACCAAAACCATTCGAGGTGCCTTATATCTATGGCCGCAACTCGATCGCAGTTGATCATCAGTCGACTCACGGCAGTCGACTGCTCAGTGTCGACTCGGCTGCCAAGTGTCAAAACACTTGATCAGTCGACTGGTCCATAACCCCAATCGACTGATACACTTCAACTATGAGATTTAACCCAAGTATGATGCTCTCATACTTGCTAGACCACCCTTAGTCTAGACCTAAGCTTTCTAGCCACTTCCATCAACCTCACTCCTATGATTAGGAACGTATATTCTCTTATGATTATCATTTTGTATACTTTGTATGCTAAATGATTGTAGTTGTTGATTTTACATGGTATTAGGAATTTAAATTCTCAGGACCATAGTGATCTCGGTATTAGATTTCTCAGGACCACAATAATCCTGAGATTAGATTTCCCAATACCACCTTTTATCTGCGGCTGTTTGATTTACGCGGTGTTGAAAATTTATTTCTCAGCATCACCTTTTATGTCACTACAACAAATTTGACTTTCCGCAGCGCGTCATCAACATCACACATACATAGCGTGCTGTTATTAATAGTTTTTACGGTGCACATACATACATGTCCAGCAGGTTATTTTTACATGGTCTTGGTCATTTAAATTCCCAGGAATACAGGATTCTTTGGATTAGATTTCCCTGCACCATCTTTTATGTCCGACGGATTGATTTTACATGATGTTTGGAATTTACATCCCAGGACCACAGTGGTCCTGAGAATAGTATTTCCAACACCACGTAATATGTCCGACTGATTTTTTTATATGGTGCTGAGAATTTAAATTTCCATGACGACAGTGTTTCTGGGATTAAGACACTCAATGTTGTTCATGTGTAGTTAAGGAATGAGAGTTGACGAGACGTTTGGATGGTTCGAGATTTTCGGTTGTGGCTCGGATGCATGCAATATCTGAGCATTAAATCCATGTTTGGCGAGAGGGGTAAAAAGAGAATGAGGTGCGCCCTTTGATAAATATGAAATCATGGACTGTATTTGGGCAATTCCAAATTTGAGGTTCGCCCTTTAGTAAATCATCGTATTTAGAATTTATTTAGACCTAACGTTGTAGAAGGGGTCTTATTGTTTAGCGCCACCTAACACTTCTGTAAAAGTTAGAATCGTTAATCTAGTGACCTCCATCGACCTATTCTACGGTCATTATGAAAGAGATAAATCATGAAGGGTCCTATAAATTTTGACATAGTGATCAAGACATGTAAAAGTAATTTGAATCCTGAAAAAAAAATTAGATTTTTTTCGGAATCAATCTATATTATTTTTATAAATACTATGTCTTAGTCAATCTCCCATGGACCACACTGAGGTTAGGTGGCTCAATTTTCTGCCCGTGCTAGACGTAGACAGGTAATCGTCAATTTGCTGCCTGTCTCTTTCCATGTCTGAATTGATTTTGAATATTTAATTCTAGAATACATAATATTTGTAAGCTTAGTAAACATTTTTTCTTTTAAATAAAAACTTCGGGCGAAATGGAATTTGGAGAAAAATAAACAAGTCCCTTTTATTTTCTTTTTTTTTTTTCCATGAAATTTTCTACCGACTAAGCTATTAAATTGATGAACAAGTGTGGCCTAGTGGATACGGATCTCCTTCCGTCTGCTGGTGTTCCCTTACTCTCTCTTTGCAATCGTTGTTCTGTTTTTGATGGCTATGGCTTCTCTCCTCGACGCCTTCCTCCATCCCCTCTCTCTTCTCCTGCTCCTCATCCCTAATCCAGTGGCAGCCCGTTATTCTGCCCTGTTTGCCTTCGGCAACTCCCTAACGGACACCGGAAACTTAGCCTACCTCGGTGGCGATTTGGTAGCAGCGAACCGTCTTCCCTACGGCGAGACTTACTTCCGACATCCTGCTGGTCGCTTCTCCGATGGCCGACTTGTTGTCGACTTCATTGGTAAGGATGCACATATATTGTGGCTTCCATTTGTACAAGTTCACTCGCTGCATATTTCCACAGCACAAGCGTTGGGGTTGCCGCTAATACCGCCCTATCTCGCCGGGAACAACAGCAAGGAGCACTTCAAGCGAGGAGCCAACTTCGCCGTGGCCGGCGCCTGTGCACTTAACAATTCCTTCTTCCAAGCCCAAGGGATTAACGTTACACAGGGAGACTATTCCTTAAACACCCAACTTTCATGGTTTGACCAGTACCGAGGCTCTTCTCCTTCTCCTTCTCCTTCTCCAAAGAGCCCAACGCAACCACCCAATCTCGACCACTTCGTAAGAGAAGACGCTGAGCCGCTCTTCTTCCTGGGCGAGATGGGGATTAACGATTACACTCAATTGCTGTTCGAAAAGGGAGTGAGCGGCACTGATATCCAAACCTACGTCCCCATCGTCGTCCGAGCAATCGGCGCCATGATAGATGTGAGAAATCTCCAACTTGCTCATTTCAGATTGAACAGTAGCTCTGTCAATCAAATTAATTGCTACCGATCCACTGACAGAGCTTGATTCGAAGAAGAGCGGAGACGATGGTAGTAGCTGGAATTTATCCGATAGGATGCAGTGCGACTTACCTCACACTCTTCCAACAAGACCTTGATCCTAAAACTGGATGCCTCGAGTGGGCGAACGATCTCGCAAGGCGCCACAACCTCCAGTTGCAGCTCGAGCTGAAGCGCCTCCGAAGGACTCGCCGGCATTCGAAGATCTTGTATGCTGATTACTATGGCCCCATGATGCATCTCTATCTGCATCCACGAACATTTGGTAAGATCGACTTTCTTCGCCACTGTCTAAACTTTGATTAATTAGCTCATCGTTTGGAGAGTTTACTTGCAGGCGTGAGGGAGACATTGACCGCATGCTGTGGCGGCGAGGGGCCGTACAACTTCTCATTGTCCATCCCCTGCGGGAGCCCAGGCTCGAGCTTGTGCAGTGATCCATCGAGCTATGCTTGCTGGGACGGGTTGCACCTCACTGAGGCAGCTTCCTCTGTAGTTGCTCGTCACATATTAAAATCAACTGGCGTTGGTTCCTAAGTTTTCTTTTCTCTAGTTTGTTTTGCAGATCGAAGTTAACATCAAATATTCGATTAATAAAGATTCTGAAGCTTCAGGCAAGCTAGCAATGATGTAATAGAACATCTGATCGATTATGAAGTGCTTTAATTTGTCAGTTTCAGAAATACAAAAGATGCATGCATTTTGGTGGTTATGTTTGAATCGCATAAAACGATATTGAAGGTGTATGCTAATCAAATAATAAATTAAACAACCAACTTGATTAAACGTGTGTAATTATTAAAACGTTTATTTTATAAAGAAGAGGTACAAAGCCACTGACAATTTTGCTCCTGAAAGACATTTATTTGTTACCAACTAATCAAGAAAATATGAATTAGCAACGGAGTGAATCTCATTAGGAAAGACTTCTACTACCAATTAATAAAAAAAAACATGTATCCAGACGTTTAACCCTCTGTTTGCTCGGAAAGGAAGGAAATAAAAATTTTAAAAATGAAAAAAAAATTGTTTATCATATATAAAAAAAATAGTTTACTATCATTTTATTACTCGATGAACGGACGGATTTAGAACATATCCATGGACAGTCGAATCGCTTTTTTAGTTATGTTTTATCCGTTCAAATAGAAAGAATGGAAAGTCATTCCTTCTTTTTCTTTAATGCATTGGAGCTACCGATCGAGCGAAATGAACTTACGTCATCGAACGATGACCGTGCATAAGTAGCCTTGCAGGCGGCACTTTGCAATCGAACGCGATGACCTTACTTGCGTCCCCGGCGGTGACCTATATTCCCATGGGATGACGTAGCGATCAAGATACGATAGTATTTATAGATTTGATGTTGATTGATTTTGAAGGAGGTTTAAATTTTTTTTCTAAATTCAGATAATCCTTCACATGTCTTGACCACCACATCAAGGCTCGTAGCACCCTCCGTGATTTACTTTCCTCACAATGATCATGGGACAGACTAATGGGGGTCACTAAATTGATGATTCCAACCTTTGCAAGGGCAACGACCCCCACGAGTTGTCTAATGTCGTGGGCAATGACCTCGGGTGATTGTCTCGTGGTGGACGACCCATGTGAGGTTGCCTCCCAGGCAACGACATTGTGTGAGTTGTCTCGCGGTGGGCGACCCATGTGAAGTCGCCTCCCAAACAGCGACATTGCCTGAGTTGCCTCGTGGGTGACAATCAGCGCGAGGCCACCTTGCAGGCTGTGATCGATTGCAATGTCGCGATCGTGATCAGTTGCGATGTTGCAATTGCAATTTGATCAAATTTTGATCCAATCATGCACAGTCGCGATCCGATCATAGACTCGCTGTCGACAGCGAGGACAATGTAGACGATCCTGACTAGTTCATGTATGAGGTATAGTGCGCTCGATAAAAATACTGAATATTCTTCGTTACTATATATATATATATATATATATATATATATATATACATACACACACACGCGATTTGTGCATTCATACATGAATGAAGAATGTATCGTAATTAAAAAATGTACCGTGTTGAATCGCACCATCGTTGCTTGTTGTTCGACATCACGTCAATCGATCGTAGCTGAATCAGGATCGAGGCATAGTCGGATCGTGGTCGCAACATTGTAATCAGATTGCGACGATGATGTTATAGTTGATTGTGTCTGATCACAGTGAGGGAGACACGGTAAATAACCGACTGAGTTTAGAGATATATTTTTATTTTATTTATTTATTTCATCTTAATCTTAATTCTTTTTTATTTGTTTTTCTTTATTTTTTTTTCTTACTAAACAACCTAGCCTAAAAATCTTGCCACCTACAAATTCTAATAAAAGTATAGTGACCTTCTTTATTTATTAGCATCCGATATTTAAATTTTCGATTTAATTAATTTTGAAAATGACTAACTCAATTCTATAGAAATTTTTCATCAATGATCAAAATAAATCTAAAGAATATTCAATGATTCGATAGTGAAATCTGATCTCATAGTTGCACGATCCAATTGTTCAACGTCAAAATCTACATGCTCTCCTTATATTTTCAGATTCAACATTTAATCCACATCCAACATCTTACTCAGGACGATCAAATACAAGTACTTCTTATATTTATCATCATCGGATATATTCCAGTAAAAAATCAAATTATATATATATAATTACACACCCGGTGCATGACGTATATTGAATGGAAATGCATAGTATTTTTTCTAGCGTGAAGAAGCATTGTCACTTACTATCGTCATCGTTCCATCGGATTCCAATCGCGATCTGGTCGGATTGTGATTGAAGATCTAACAAATTGCAACCGCCAGTGACGCAGTCGTTTCCGACCATGATTCAGTTGGAATAACCAGAATTGCGATCGCCAGTGGTCGCAATGCTAGCAGTCGCAATTCGAGCGAATTCCGATTGCAATCCGGTCGAGGTCCGATTGGTCAATCGGTTGGATGACGATGACGACCCCAACGGATTCAAAGATTGGCTATAACGCTCACTGGAGAAGGAAGCTGCGAGCGGAAGCTTTGTGCATTTTCCATTCACTATGCAATCGCGATTGATTAAAATTAGAGATCGTGTCGCGCATGGATCGGTGCGCAGGATATCAGAACTTTATATATACAAAGAGAAATATTATGCTACACAATTCATCCATAAGTGTAGAATCGAAAAATTCCGAGAGAGGGGGGTGAATCTCGGAGTATAAAATTTTCTTTAATTTTTAAAGCTAATTTTTAATATTTGAAATTGTTAGAGAATATGCAGCGGAAATAAAGTGAAATAGAAACAACTTCTTTTACTTAGTTCACAACCCTAACTGGGTTGCTACTCCAAGGCTCATAGCTATTCCGAGAGCTACCTCAATGAACAATTACTATATACCCTCCGATTCGATAACTCTCGATTTCGAAGGGATTCGCTTTTTACAAAAGTAATAGATGGGTAACACACTACCTTCTCTTTGAAGTTAAGTACACAAGCGAAAAATAATTATACAAAATTAAAAGTTACTTTATATCGACACAAATAAAAGCTCTGAAGTAGGAACGAGGTGTTAGAAAAGTGCCTTTGTGAAAAATTGAAGCTCTTGTGAACGAGAATATATTTTGGCATCACTTCGGCGTGGTAGCAGTGTTTTTGTTGGAGCTGGTCGAACACTTATTTTATAACGTTTTTCCAGTCGACTGGTATGCCCTCCAGTCGACTCCATATCAGCTCGTCGATATGGAACTTCTGGTCTTCTAGTCGACTGAACCTCCCCTAGTCGACTGAAACTCTTTCCATCTGTGATGTCAGATCTTTGATCGATCACCATCTAATCCTGCAAAGTGTGCATCCAGTCAACTGAACTTCAGTCGACTGGAATCCATTCAGTCGACTAATCCCTGTAAAATAAGATTAGCACAAATAGATAATACAAAATAGGATAGCAGTAGTAATACTATTCGATCTCGACTTCTAAGTTCCACGCATGGGGCGCGACGTCGGACGTAGTTACTGTGCATTTCTCTTCGTCACGCATGGGGCGCACAAAAACGGGCGCTATATATATATATATATAGCACCTCTTAGCTAGATAACATAAGAGGAAATATCTATCTAAGCCAAACATTAGAAGAAGTAATTAACATAGAAAGAGATCTTGAAATAATTTCCAATGAACAATTAAATATGTTACAATCACGAATCCTATACGGGAGCAACAGATTCTCATATTTTACATCATTAACTTCTATATATAAACAAAGAACAATTAATTAATAAAATATAACTCACAATGGTATTTAAAATTTGATCTTAAATCTAGTTTCTGGCAAGTTAGGATGCACCCAGTATTCATAGACTGGACAATATTTTCTTGTCACGAAGGATATTTTGAATAGTTAGTCATGCCATTTGGTCTAAAAACTGCACTACAAGTATTCCAAAGAAAAATGAATACGATTTTTAAAGATACAATAGACTTTATATGTATATACATTGATAACATCCTAATTTTTTCCAAAACAAAATCAGAACATACAACTCATCAATTTATTTGAAAAATATGAATTAATAATCTCCAGAAAAAGATGCACCTTATGAAAAAATATATTGAATTTTTAGTAGTTGAAACAGGACAAAGAAAAATAACCTTACAGTCATTTATTGCCAATAAGATACTTGATTTCTCTGACAAAATTGAAAATATAAAATCTTTAAGATTCTTTTTAGGATTATTAAATTATGCAAGACCGTGTTTAAAGGATATAACGAAAATAAGTGAAAACTTATGCAACAAAACATCAATAAAGGGACAGAAATATTTTAACTAGCAAGATGTTTTAGTAGTAAAACAAATTAGACAATGATTATATAGTCATAGAGGTGACAAATGCGAGACAAGATGGGGAGGAGCCTTATACAGAAAATCTACCAAATATGACACCAAATCTCTAGAATCACTATGTATGTATGCTTCAGGCAAATACAAAGAAAAAGGCCACCTAACCTCTTTAGATTTCGAAATACTAGCTGTTATTTACTGTCTTGACTCGTTTATGATATTTATTTGTGATAAAAAGTAAATTACCATACGAATAGATTGTGAAGCTATAATAAAGTATATCCAACGGACAAAAGGAACAAGAAAAACTCTTAGTAGCAGAAGATGAATAAAATTCGCTGACATTATTATAAACAAAGGACTAAAATAAACTGAAAACATATTAAAGGGATTAAAAATTCCTAAGCTGACACTCTTTCTAAGCAATTAACATGACGAAAAAAATTCAAAAATTTTATATCAGAATCAACAATTAACAGAAGACCCATGACATTTGGAGAAATAGAAATTCCACAGTACAATAAATATGAAGAACAATTCTACTTTGATATAAAACATATGTTGACACAAGTACAAAATTATCTTATAGACAATCTACGGCACATCTCAAGTACACTGGGAACGACTAAACAAAGGGTTACTGCCATAAAAGCCTAATATATCCACTACCAACACACAACAAGAACAAACAACAACAACCAAGAAGCCATATATTACACCATTTTAACTGGATCACGGGTAGGAGTATATGCCACTCAACAAGAAGCCGCTCTGGCTGCAGCAGGAAGTGAGATACAAGTTACATACATAGAATACAAAAACATGGGAAAAGCATTGGCAATAGTCAGAGCAAGTGTGGGGCCCAAATTATTTTGTTAGTGCAGCTTTGAAAGGAAAAGGAACAATAAGAACAGTCTCAAAAACTCTACTACCACCACAAAATAGGACATATTTAGACATAATTACAAGCGAGCCAGTAAAACCTACTGTAAGAAATGATGACACATCAAAAATGACATCAGATCTATCCACATATGTTATAATATTATCAGAGAAATCCGTCTGGATAGATTTTTAACAGATACAATAAGCTCTTAAATGGTTTCACGACATGGCACCATCCTACACAGGCATTACTGTGATGCCCCGAGAGTATACTTGTCCGTTGATCGGACAGTACCCTCTAGTGACAATATAAGATACAACACCGATACAAGGCCCATATAGCTACCGACATCCATAAACCATACATCACAATAAAATAACACTGTAGATAATAGAAATACAAAGACACAAAGGTATGCATCGGTGCGATTTTGACACAACCATAACCAGAAAACATAATAGAAATCAATATCACAAACAAAACCAAAACCGTAATAGAGGTCAAATACATAACAACACAACTATATACCAAAATGCGAAACCAATATAGAATAAAATCCAAAACATACAATCTAAAATAATACAACACCGATATGAAGGTGTAAGATGGGATCAGTTGGTGGAGCTCCAAGCACCCAAAGAATCTTCTACCTACTACCAGGGCGACAGAAAAACTCAGATTCTATGGTAGTGAGTATAAGACTAAGTGGTATAGGAAAGATAGTACATGAACCATATATACATATGGAGATCTACAGGTATACAGTCATAAAGGTAATAACAAATAACCATCATTATAAATATAATCAATGCATATACTAACCTGATCCATCAGATGTAATGTAATGTACTGACTTACATGAAAGTTTACAACAACACAACTAATAACAATCTGAGCAAATATACAACAACGTAACACATACAAATAATATGCATGAACAATATCACACCTGTGATCAACTCATAATTATATAAACAACGTATAATCAAATGTAGAAACCAACCTGATTCATCTTATGTAATAACATAATGTTGATCAAATGCATATAGCAATCTGGTCCATCAGGTACACTGAACATACCTAAACAACGATCCACACTTGTCCTACTCATAGCCAAATACACCATATATAACAGTATATACTATGCAAATGGTATGTATAATGATGTACAAACATATGCAACAATTATAGCTCAATCATATGCAACATATCGCAAGCATATGCTATATGCATCAATATAAATATGTGTCACTCCACATGGCATATGTGCATATGCATGGTCACTGCCTACATACCTCGCTACCACAACCCCGTGTGGCCTAGGTGGACAAAACATGATATCTGTTCCAACTCCAGCTACAACTACTCTTGAGTGGTCAAATGGGCAGTATGAGTAAATAGCTATCTAGCCACATATAAGGGGTCCCTGCTACAAGCAACTCCAACTACCACTATCGCACAACGGTCGAGTGTTGCAGTACAACAACTTCCCATAACTCCTGCAACCACTACCACGAGTGGTCGGGTGGGCCGGTATGACTGACGACTCCCTCATCCACAAGGAAGATATAGCCAACAACATGCATGTAATGTGATGACAAATCCTCCATGCACGTAAACCCATAACACACTCTCTATCTCATAGAGAGTCATATACAAAAGACAGACAAACCATGCTAGGACCTCCAGTTCATAAACAAAACTCCATCGACAACCCACTTAATCATCCACGGTAGTCATAGTCGACAAGAGATACTCAATGCAAAGTAATACAATAAGACATCCAAGTCTACAGTTATAACCATTACTAACTCTAGTGGTATAACATGATAACCAAATCAAGTCTACAATTATAATCATTACCAACTCCTGTAGCGTCGAGCACTCGACTGATGGATTGATTAGTCGACTGATGGACATGATCAGTCGACTGATGGAGGATCCATTGGAACTTGTCCAGCGTGGATCGAGTTGTTGTGAGACAATGGCTATAAAAGCAGTCGACTGATGGTCACAATCAGTCAACTAATTGACGCAAAATTAGCTCGATGCAGGTTATTTAAGGAGCTCGAGATGGAGGATTTTCCAACAGTTTTTGGGACGATTTTGGAGGAGAATTGTTGTTGCATTCCAGACCTTCAAGAGCAATCCAAAGCAAACAACAAGCAAGTGATCAAAGCGAAGTTTTGTAAAGTGTTCTTTACTTGTATTTCTTCTTGTCTTTGTATTTTGCTTGTAATTTTGTATTACAATTTTGTAATTTCTTGTACGAGGTTTCTCCACCTCTGACTTGTTATCGAGAAGGAGTTTTGTTGGTGTTGTGCGCATAAAAAGAGCTCGTTGAGCTCGCCTCGTGGAGTAGGAACCCTAAGATTCTGAACCACGTATATCGGTGTGTATTTGTGTGTGTTTGTATATTTATTTTGTGTTGTATTCATATTGTCGCTGCGCTAACGCAAATTATAGAAACGAGCACGCAAGAATGATCGAATTACTATCGACGAACATCGGGGCTATTCACCCTCTCTAGCCGACCACCGATCCTCCAACAATTGGTATCAGAGCGAGGAGCTTGTTACGGACTCATTGTCAATACAAGCACGACAAGATGCCCGACATCAATATTTGTCCACCAAAATTCGAAGGATACTTTTCATGATGGAAGAAAAGGATGAAGGTATATTTCAAAACTGATTTTGATATGATGCTAACAATTGAAAATAGTTTTGAAGTACCTAGGGGTGAAGACAACAAGTCGTTAGTAAAATCAAGATGGATCGAGGAACAACGACAACAATTCAAGACAACGGTTAAGGTAACAAAAATGTTAATTAAATTAATACCTAACCATATCTTGTGCAAGCTAGGTGAATATGGGGATGCCAAGGAGTTGTGGGATAAGGTGGTCAAATTCCACGAAAATTCCGAACCGACACAAGTAGAGAAGGAAGCTGAAGTAGAATGTCCATCAACATCCGGATCCAAGGATGTTGAAGAATTGGAGGAAATCTCCACCTCTAGCATTGAGGGGGAGGAGAGACAATCTTCCATCCTGGAGCAAGAACGAGAAGAGGCATCTGCATCCAGGAGAAGTGAAGATCAAGAGGCTTCCAACACCCTAGGTAACTCATGCATTGTACTTAAAAATAAAAGTCACATCTTATGCGATGAGTGTAGGGATAAAGGACACTATAAAAGTAAGTTTCCCAAGAAGATTAAGAAGACTCAACCGGTGCCAAAGGTGAAAGATGCCGATGTCCCCACAATTAGAAGCAAGGAGCACGTGGTGTGCTTCAAATGCTATCAAAAGGGACATTATAGGAACCAATGCCCTAGGGGGGGGGGGGGGGGGGGGACTAAGGGCTAAGAAGGATCACATGTAGGAGGAGCTTCTAAAGCTAATCCTAAGGTATATTTAAATTATGCACCTTCAAATTTCAATGTTAAAAAGCATGCTTTTAGTTCTCTTGCAATTGTTAATGAAAAGCATGATAGGAGTAACAAATATTTTTGTTTAGGAGCTAAGAGTCATAGTTTTAGGCCTAAGGAAAAGAGTAGATCTAATAACCCCAAAACCATCTTACCTAAGGAATCAATTAGGAGAATAGAAGAGAACTTAGGCATAAACCCTAAGAAGGGTAGACACATGCCTAAGAAGAAAAATAATTCCTAAAAATCTAGTGATAGATCAAAATTGGAAAAATTAGAATTAGAAAATCGAGCCTTGAGGTCAAGACTTGAAAAATTGAAAAAGACCCTCAAAATTATGACAAACTCAATTATGGGATCAAAGGATCAAAATCTAAGACCTAGGAGACAAGAACCGGATAAGGGCAAGAAAGGTTTGGGTCACAAACCTAAGTCCTATCACAATGTTCCATTTGATTATGGAATTAAATATAGGTCTAGCAAAATCAAGGTTAATAGGAAAGTCATCCCTAAGACTAACCATGGTAAGTGTCTAGTGACTCAAAATTCAAGAAAATTTAAGGTAGCAACTAAGAAGGTCAAAGGGGGAGTTACCTCTAGAGTTGACCTAGGAAAGACCCAAATGACTAAGGCTTCAAAGCCAAAAAGAGTCATTAGGAAGGTATCTAGAGAAGTTATCCCTAGTAAATACCTTGTAAACCCAAGGAGCTTCAATAGGTATTGAGTTCCTAGGAGCATGATCGATTCACGCTAGATGGGTTAGGATGTGTCAACCCTAAGTGGATAGGTAGTTAACCTAATTATAATAGAGTTGACACTCTAGGATTTGCCAATAAGTTTTGAGAAGTTGAAAATTGATTAAAATTGACACTTTATGTTCAGAGGTTATGGTGTGTCATTTTGGGTTTTTGGCACACTTGGTAGAGTTGGTTAATATGACAAAATAAACTTAATTCTATCAAATGACATCTAATGTTAAAATCTAGGTATTCTTATACCTTCATCTTTTTACTTGCCATATTTCTTTGCCATATACCATGACATGATATCATGTTTATTTTTATCATATGAAATGTCATGATCATATTTAAGATTATTTTTATATGTCATGTATACTTAGATTTCATTCACATGTCATGACATAATGATTATTGGCACATGCTTGCTTATATTATCACTTATGTCATAATCATTACTCATGCATGATTTAAAATTGATTTAAGGACTATGATATGATTTGAAATCCCATGCATAAGGAAATCAAACAGTGTTGCCTAGTAAATTGAATGAGACCCTAGTTTAAGGAGAACAAAACTCACATCTCACATCAAATTGACTTAGGTGTTAGTTGATATTAGATATATGTGAGATGTTAGGAAAATGAATTTAAAGGTTTTAAAAACATTTCAAAATTATTTTAAAAAACCTTGGTGAAGTCTATCTTTTGATAGCAATCACCATTGAATGAGGTGATACAAAGTAAGGCTAAATATTGAAAATTTCAATGGATTTGAACTTTGTGTCAATCTCACTAGTTTATGGGTATTTAATTTTTCAAATATTTTTCACTCATAATGTTTGTAATAAGTAATGTACATATAAATTTTCAAGATTTTTTAAATTACGTATATTTACTTATGAATTTCGGATTTTGGTTTCTGAAATCTGATTTCTACAAAATGCAGAAATCAGTCGACTGCCATGGATGACAGTCGACTTATGTCAATATCAGTCGACTGGTAGCTGAGTGAGTCAATTGATAATGCTGATTTCGGGTAAACAATATTTGTTAGGCCCATGTTCAGCTATGTTTTGGTTTCCTAACTACTCCTAACCCTTGGACATGTTTTGGAGAGCATTAGAAAGGGTGAAAATTCATTGGGCATGGATTATGAGAAGTGTTTAGGGTGTGTATCGAATTAAGGGAGGTGAAAGTTCAATGTTGAATTTTTTCCCTTAATTTCGATAGTTTAGTGTTTCTATTTGCTTAGGGACTCTCCAAGGAGATTGTTGGTGCAATGGTCAAGGGAGAGCAACACTCTAGGGGGAGTTAGTTATCCATCATGGGAAGATGGATGTGTATTTTCCTCATGGGAGAAAAATTGAGGGATTGCCTCTCTTAAGTTATATGAGACTTATCACTAGGAAGATCGAAAGCATCCTAGATATTTTTGTACCAAGGGGAAGATTGTAAGATCTCATTGGGATATGAGACATTGACACCCTTGAGGAGGACTTTTTGATGTATGTCAAAAAGAGGGAGAAGTTACCAATTGGGGTTAGTTGGAATTCTTATTGGGATGTGAGAATTGTCATTTGGGGATAATTGGTAGACTTGAGTTTGAGATTTTGTCAAACATAAAAAAGGAGGAGATTGTTGGTGCAATCGGCCAAGGTCACGATTGATCGAACTCGAGTTTGACTCGAACTGTATTTTGATGTTAGACAAAACGTATGACATGTGATTGTCATTGGGAAAATCCAAGCATAGGGCTTAGTGTTGGTAAGTCCAAGTGTGTAGCCTTGGCAATGGGAAGTCTTGAGGACTTGGCAAGGTCACTAGTCTCATAGGCTCGGGGTCCTTGAGTCGATGAAGGATAACATTGCGAAGTCATGCGCTTGGTGCATCCGAGGGACCGTCGGACGGGGAGCGAATAGAGTGAGGCCCAAGAGAAGCAGACTTTGAGGGCAAGAGACGTGAAGGATGACATTGCAAAGTCGTGCGCTTGGTGCATTCGAGGGACGTAGGCCGAGGGAAGAGAGCTTCGGTGGAGGACTCCATGAGAGGATGAGGTGGATTGGTCAAGTGGCTAAGACTGAGTGTCGGATGCTCAAACATGGTGTTTGAGGTTTTACCCGACACTCGGATGCTCAACCAACTTGGTGTTTGAGGTTTTGCTCGACATCAGTCGACTGGTATAGGTACCAATCCACTGCTCCAAGTCGATAGCAATCGACTAGTGTTCGACTGATTAAGGTGAATTCGGGCACAGAAGATTTTCCAGTCGAGTGATCACGTCGAGCAGTCGACTGATGGATTGATCAGTCGACTGATGGACATGATCAGTCGACTGATGGAGGATCCGTTGGAACTTGTCCAATGTGGATTGAGTCATTGTGAGACAACGGCTACAAGAGCAGTCGACTGATGGTCACGATCAGTCAACTGATTAGCGTGAAATCAGCTCGATGCAGGTTATTTAAGGAGCTCGAGATGGAGGATTTTCCAACAATTTTTGGGGCGATTTTGGAGGGGAATTGCTGCTGCATTCCAGACCTTCAAGAGCAATCCAAAGCAAGCAACAAGCAAGTGATCAAAGCGAAGTTTTGTAAAGTGTTCTTTACTTGTATTTCTTCTTGTCTTTGTATTTTGCTTGTACTTTTGTATTACAGTTTTGTAATTGCTTGTACGAGGTTTCTCTATCTCCGACTTGTTGTTGAGAAGAAGTTATGTTAGTGTCGTGCGCATAATAAGAGCTCGTTGAGCTCGCCTCGTGGAGTAGGAATCCTAAGGTTCTGAACCACGTATATCGGTGTGTATTTGTGTGTGCTTGTATATTTCTTTTGTGTTGTATTCATATTTTTGCTGCGCTAACGCAAATTGTAGAAATGAGCACTCAAGAATGATCGAATTACCATCGATGAACATCAGGGCTATTCACCCCCTCTAGCCGGTCATCGATCCTCCAACACTCAACTACATGTACTTATGCAATATCCATAGATCAAATATATATAGTATCTATAATCAACAATAGTGATAAAACGTGACTATATAGATATCGAATGAGTACTCAAAGTTCAACGGCTAAGTATCAAACACAAGAATAAGTAGAGTGGAGTCAAGATATTTCCATCTATCATTAACAAAGTTCATGTACTGAGATTAAGATCTACAAGAGTCAGAGAGAAATCACCCACATAGTAAGTAGATCGTGCTGATGGTCTTTGTGCCCGCAAATCTGTCTTGAATCAAGGTCCTACAATTAACATACAAATATTAACAAGTCCTATAACATCTCAGTTGCAGCTCAAGCTGAAGCGCCTCCGAACACTACAAAAATTTAAGGATTCGGCGATGAAATTTGGCAACGAATATTTTTTGTTGCAAATCTACATCAAAATTTGCAACGAATTCCACATTTCGTCGCAAATTAGTAATGAATTTCCTAACAATTTTTTTTTATTGCAAACTTATATCCATTTCCAACAAATTTATTTTCATCGCAGTTTTGCGACACAATTGATTTTTCATCTCAAATTTACGACAAAAAATCAAATTCGTCGTAATATTTTGCAATGAAAATGAAATTTGTTACAGAATTTGCAACGAATTAAGAATTTGTTGCAAATTTTTACGACGAATTATTTTTTCAATGCAAACTTTTGCACGAATTAATTTTTCATCGCAAATTTTGCAATGAATTATATTTTCGTTACAAAATATTGAATTACGAATTCATCGGAAATTTTTCGACGAATTTGGTGATAAAAATTTTAATCGGACATTTTAAATTATTTGGCAAAGAAAAAGAACGGCGAGAAAAAAATGAAATTTACGACAAATTTAGTTTTTGTCGCTAATTTGGCAACGAATATATTTTTCGTCGTGAATTTTGCGATGAAAAATAAATTTTGTCGTAAAATTTACCGATGAAATATAAATTCATCGTGAAATTTGCAACGATTTAATTATTTGTTGCTAAATTTGTGATTAATTTAACGACGACAAATTTTTTATTGGTATTTTTAATTGGCGACGAATATTGCAACGAAATAAAATTCGTTGCCGATTTTCCCTTAATTGCCACTCCTTCTCCTTTCCTCCATCCCTCCTCACGCGCTCTTCCCCTCTCGACCCTCCGATCCGGTACGATCTCCTCTTCCTCTTCGATCGGCGAAAATCTTACACCGCTGGAGCACAGCAATGGCGTCGCTGTCGCGAGCTCGCGGTAGCGACGCCTCTGCCGCACGAGCTCACGACGTCACTGTCGCAAGCTCATACGACATGTCCCACGTGTGACACATGCTGCGAGGTCGTAGCAGGTGCTGTGCGCGGCCTTGCGGGACCTGCTGCGAGGCCACGATGGGTGTCGTGGCCTTGCCGGACCTACTGCGAGGTCGCGACCTCGCGCGACTTGTTGCGAGGTCACAACCTTGTGCGACCTGCTGCGAGATCGCGGCCTCGCCCGGTCGCAGTGTCGCATTGGCGGTGCACACCGTGTCGTGGCGAGCACCGATCGCTGCCGGAGGTGCCTCAGACGTCAGATAGGGAACGACGCGACGCTAGGGGGTTCATCGTCGCCTCCGATCACGCACCGATGGGTCATGGCTCACCGAGCGCGGTCGATGCTCCGCCAACGACGACCTGGGGCATTCATCGATGTCCCTAGATCGCACACAACTGTTGTGGTGATCTCGTTCCTCCGCATCATGTACTCAGTCACAGTAAAGTTAACATGTTATTTAAATTAAATTAAATCAGTAATTAATGTGTAATATAAATACAAAACTAATTAATATTTTATATATTTTTCGTAGGTTTGTCGTACTTCGTCTTTCAGGTGACCCGTGTGTTCGTGAAGTTTTCAGCTGTGAGCTCATCTGTTCCTTCCACCAGGGCAGGTATGTATATATATTGTATATTCACAAATTTATAGCATTATTATTTTATAATATATATAATTAATGTTTGATTTTAAGTTATTTTTTTCTGTAAATATATAATATTTGTTCGATATATTATATATAGTTTGCAATTCAATATCATACAAAAGCATAGTAAGACTAGAAGATTTTATTCCGTGTATAAATTTATTTTTATATTAATATGGATGAAATATGAAAAAAATAGAATTAATCCTTAATATATAATTTGGTAACAGGAAAAATGAAGAGAGAAAGAAGTTGGATGTATAAAAAGAATTTATCAGAACGTCGTGGTTTAACCGATGACTTTATTATTGGATTAGAACAATTTTTGAATTTTGCTAGTAGCAATGTTGAGTTTATGGATGGAAATAAATTAAGGTGTCTGTGCAAAAAATGTCATAATGGTAAACTTTTTTAGTGTAATAAAGTTCGAGAACACTTTATAGATTTGGATTTACTCTAAATTATTATAATTGGACATGACATGGTGAACCATTCATATCTGATGAAAAGGTTGGACGAAACATACAAATGACAGTACTAGAGATCAAAGATATTATGATAAATTCAATCAATATCAGAGGATGATAGTTGATCTAGTTGGTCATAATTTGAATACCGAATCAAACACGTTCTAGTTATCCTCAAATATTTGATAATTTGTATACTAGTTATTTATCATCATTGGAGGAGGTAGAAGTAACTGGTGTTAATGAAAATGTATACAATGAACCATATCTCAAATTTCAAGAAGTATTGAGAGCTGCAGATGAACCCGTTGGTCTGGTTGTGATAGTCACACTAAATTATCTTTCGCCGCAAGATTGTTGAATATTAAAGCTGAGCATAATGTGTCTGAAGATTGTTTTAATGATTTTGTTCAAATTATTAGAGAAGTATTACCGCGTGATCACATAATGCCGAACAATTTTTACAGTATGAAAAAACTTGTGAAAGATTTAGGCCTTCCAGTGCAAAGAATTGATGTTTATAGAGATGGTTGTATGCTATATTGGGGAGATAATACAGACTTAGAGACTTGTAAATTCTGTAATCAATGTAGATACAAGGGTACCATGGGATTGAATTGTAATAAGCGAAGTAAATCATTCAGACAAATGTTCTATTTGCCTTTAACTCCTATATTGCAAAGGCTTTATGTATCAAAGGTAATTGCTGAACACATGACTTGGCATGCAAATCATGAAACAGAGGAGGGACTAATGTGTCATCCATCAGATGCAGAGGTGTGAAAAATTTTTGATAGAACATATCCTGAGTTTGCAAATGAGACGCGAAACATCAGGTTGGGTTTATGTGCTGATGGATTTGCTCCATTTGGAAAATCAGGAAGAACTTATTCTCACTGGCCAATTATTGTAACTCCGTATAATCTTCCACCCAATATGTGTATGAAAACACCGTATATGTTTTTAACATTGATTGTGCCTGACCCTCATAATCCCAAAAAGTTAATAGATATTTACATGCAACCACTGATTGTCGAGCTGAAACAACTATGGGATGAGGGTGTTTCTACATATGATGTTCATACTAATCAGATGTTCACAATGAAGGTTGCACTTCTTTGGACCGTAAATGATTTTCTTGCTTATGGTATGTTATTGGGATGGAGTACCGCTGGGATTTTAGGATGACCAATATGTATGGAGAGATCAAAATCATTCAGATTGAAATATGGAAAGAAACTAAGTTATTTTGATTGTCATAGACAATTTTTACCGTCAAATCATAAATTCAAAAGAAATAAAGAAGAATTCACTAAGAACAGAATTGAAAGAACACCTCCACCATTGAGATTCACCGGCCAATTCTTATGGCATAGAGTGTACAACTTTCCATTTATTGTTGAAGAACCAAATATTACAACATATGACTATGAAATTACGTATAAATGGATTAAACATAGTATATTTTGGGATTTACTATATTGGCAGAGTAATTTGATTCATCACAATCTTGATGTAATGTATATTGAGAAGAATGTTTTTGATAATCTGATAAATACGGTGATGGATATTACTGGAAAAATAAAAGATAATCTGCATGCAAGAAAAGATATGTGTCTCATCTGTAAACGACCCGCCCTTGATGTTGATGAAAATAATAGGAGACCAAAATCAAAAGCAGTTTATATATTGAATAAGGATCAGAGACGGATTGTTTGTGAATGGTTAAAATCATTGAGATTTTCTAATGGTTATGTCTATAATCTTGGCAGATGCGTCAATTTGAAGGAATGAAAATTAGTTAGTTTGAAAAGTCATGACTGTCATATATTCATGGAAAGACTAATTCCTATTGCTTTTAAGGAACTGTTATCAAATTTTGTATGGGGTGCAATTACAGAATTAAGCATTTTTCTTCATGATATTTGCTCGACAGTGTTGAGTCATTCACACATGGAGACATTAGAGAGAGACATTCCCATCATTTTGTGTAACTTAGAACGAATATTTCCACCGGTGTTTTTGATTCCATGAAACATCTTTTGGTTCACTTGTCATATGAAGCTAACGTTGGAGGTCCTGTTCAATTTCGATGGATGTATCCGTTTGAAAGATGAACTTTTTTCCTTTTCTTTTTATCATCGTTAGTGCATTTAATTTGATCAATTTTAGTATAAATAAATTTCTAATACATTGTATTTTATTACTATTAGATTCCTCTATCACTTGAAAAAAAAAGTGAAAAATAAGGCTCATGTTGAGGCTTATATTGTTAATGCATATATTATGGAGGAAGTTACAACTTTTGCATCATATTATTTTGAACCTCATGTTCAATGCAAAAGTCGAAGAGCATGAAGAAATGATGAGGATCCTGTTGATCCCAATTTGAAGTCATTTTCAATTTTTAACTACCTTGGTCGACCGAGTGGATCTTGTACAAGTAGATACTTAACTGGTCAAGAGTGGCGAGCAGCCCACACATATATTTTACTGAACTATCCAGAAGTAATGTCGTATTTCGAGTAAGTATATAAATGTTATATTATATATTTCATATATCATAAATTATTATTCGTGTTATATTTGATTTTATGGTAGGATTTTTCAAACTATATATTATGAGCTTCCGGAGCATGAGTTTGATCGTTTCTGCGATGAAGAATTTGCACCATGGTTCAAAAAATATGTAAGTAGTCTATGATAATAAATTTGATAAATCTCAACTTTAACACATACTTATTTGACTTTATGTTCTTGATAATCACGCTCACATTGAGCAAGAACTAGTAAAGCATCTGTCATGGGGTCCAAACTCAGAGGTGAAAACTTGGCTGATATATTTCATAAATGGATATAATTTTCATACTCAAGAATATGGAACTAGGAAAGCTACAATGAATAGTGGAGTTTGTGTTCAATCATCTAATGATGGAGGTGCAAAGAATGATTTTTATGGCTTGCTAGATGAAATTTTAGAAGTTGCATACCCAGGCTCAAATTTTTGGGTTATTTTATTTATGTGTCATTAGTTTGACCCTATCAAAGGCATGAAGGTGCATTCACAGTTTAATTTGGTTGAAATAAATTATAAAAAATTATACAAGAGGTACGAACCATTTGTGTTAGCACAACAAGCGATTCAAGTATTTTATACTTCATATCCTAGTCTAAGACGAGACAAAAGTGATTGGTGGGTTGTTTGTAAAACAAAGACACATAAAAAAAAATGAGGAACATTGGGAAGACATAGCATATCAACAAGTGAAGTTGTCAATATATTTCATATCGAAGAATATAATATATCAACATTACGAGATCCCAACGGCGTAGTAACGGCCATTGATGCAAGTGAAATGAATGAGGATGAAGATGAGGAATTTAATTTAGATGATGATGATGATGATGACGATGACGATGTTGAATATATGTATGACTAGGATGAAAATCACAATGCAGACTTCGATTTATAACTATAGGTAACTTGTATTGAGTAACAATTATGTTTCAATTTACTGTCTAATTCTAAATTTTATTTATTTGATATATTGATGAACTGTCTTTTTTTTGTAGGTTATCCAGTTGCTATGAATATGATAATTTTCCCATATTGTTCATATTAATAATTCGATATGCAAATATTTTTTTTTTACTGTCATGTTCTTCTAATAATTATGATTTTATAGACGAGAATAGCGATGGAAGATAGCGATCTTCCTGCTTCACCGCACACAATCTAATGCACTTGCAGAAAATGTGCCTTCAACCTATTCTCCAATTGCAGAATCATCTGGTTCTCAATAGATACCTGCTAATGTATCTTCTCCAGCACAACAATCACTCATTGAGAGAGAAGATACGCGAGAGTTTATATCTCCGCACGGAGATTCATAAGTATTCTAGTTTTAAATTTTCTATATTTTTAATATGATATGTATTTTTATAAATATCTAACATGATTTGTTTTTATTTTATGTTAGATTTGCAAATTCTGTACATGTTATTCATGAGGTGAATAAAATAGAGAATAACCATTGGGGCGGAGCTTCTATGACTTATACGAGCACGCTGGAAGAAATAAAAATTTTATGGTAGAATGAGTTCAAAGTAAGTTATTTAAACCATTTTGTATATAAAATTGTAATTAATATAATCAATTCAATTTTTCTCTACTGTAGCGGTTATTTACTTGGGAGGAGAGTGAAACTCTAGAGATTAGGAGGATTTTCAAGAAAAAATGTGGCAACCATATTAGAAACATACTCAGTCATGCAAAAACCAAAAATAAAAAGTCACACTTTATAACCGAGAAAAATTGGAATACAATTATTGCATATTGGGAATCTGAGGATAGCAAACGAAGGAGTGAGCAGAATAAGAAAAATCAACATTGTAATTCCGACGCTATGTCTACCACGTATGCGGGAGGCTCAATTAATATCTACGAGCATAGACATCCATTGGTGAGTTTTTTCAAACCATAATTTTGTATTCTAATACCAACTAATTTATAAATTATAACGATGTTTGTTTAGGCCCAGGAGACAGGGACTGAGTCATTATTCATAGATACTTTCACTCGTACATTCCAAAAGAAAGATATGACGTGAAGTGGGGAGAGAGCTAGAATAATGAAGGTTTGTAATTTAAAAAAATTAAATTCTTATATTAGTATTTAACTTTTTTTTCCTTTCAAAACAAGAGAAATACGATGAACTTGCACAGAGAAATTTGAGTGCAAGTGATGATGCAGTCGAATCTGAACCTTCTATTAGCAATATGAATTTATGGCTCAAAGCAACTGGAGGGGCGAAAAGTGGAAGAATAATTGGACTCGGTTCTTTGAGTTGAACCTATAAAGCCCCTGGTGCGTTTTCTTCATCCTCCCCGACAATAAGAGCATAAATAAAGCAATCGACCGAAGAGGTTACTCATTTGAGGACGTTACTAGCGTAAAAGGAAAATGAATCGAGACAAATAGAGCAGGAAGTAAATGAACAGATGAACGAATTTCAAAGGCAACAGATGTTAATTATGCAACATTTTCAATTAACATCTAGTTCAAGTCAACTTCCTCCTTCTCGATCTAGTCTTCCTCCTGATCCTTGTAATAATGACAATGATGATGTATTTTTCGATGATGATGGTGGTTATGTTTGAATTTAGTTGTTGTATTTAAATATTCCTTGACTTATTACATGCGATATCTCTGTATTGTACAGTATATTTATGTTTGTTATGTATATATTGATTTGGTATTAAAGTTTGTTGTGTAAATTAGTTTATATTGTTAGATGTGTTTGTTGTAAAACAGGAAAAATAGTATAATCTATCATAATATTTTTTTTAATTTTTCCAGATTAGCAACGAAAAAAAATTAGTTGCGGATTTGCGTCAAAAAATATTTCGTTGCAAGAAATTAAGCATCAATCGACTGTCGCAAGTATCAAGTCAACTGATGTCGAGTGGTCAGTCGGCTAAAGAAGGTTCTCTGACCAGCTTCTCATGTTTCGGTCGACTAATGGTTGATACATGGAAAATTGCGACGAAATTTTTTTTCAGTCGTAGAAAATGCGTCGAAAATTTTTTTTATCGCAAAATATCATAAGCATAATCGATAACATTATCGATCGATCGATAACACTATCACCAAGCGATCGAGGATCAATCGATCGATATCGTGTGACTACTGTAAACTTTGGAAGTTGACTAATTGTTGCCATAATATTACTGAGCAGTCGATTGATATTACTGTAGCAGCTTACAAAACCTTTCGAAGTCGACTGAACAGTCGAAATGGTAAGACTTCAGGCGACTAATGGATGAATCAGTCGATTGATGGTATCCTTCAGTCGACTGGCCTTGAATATTTTGCAGCTTACAGAAACTTTGGAAGTCGACTGACCAGTCGAAATGGTAAGACTTTAGTTGACTGATGGTATCCTTCAGTCCACTGGCCTTGAATATTTTGCAACGATTTTTTTTTTCGTCACATATTTGGCAACGAATATTTTTTCGTCGCCAAATTTATTTTTATTCATGAAAATATGTTTATTAGTCTTTTGCGACGAACTGTTTATTCGTCGCCAAATTGGCGACGAAAATGAAATTCGTCGCCAAATTTGGCGACGAAAATGAAATTCGTCGCCAACTTTGACAACGAAAATGAAATTCATCGCCAAATTTGACGACGAAAAATGCAATTTATCGTCAACTTTGGCGACGAATTTTGTAACGAAAAAAAATTTCGTTACAATTTTTACAACGAATTTATTTTTTTCGTTGCAAAATTTAGCAGCGAATTATTTATAACGAAAAAATTTTCGTTACAAATTTCGTTGCAAAAAAATTTTACAATAAATTTTTATTTAAAATTCGTTGTAAAATTTATAGTCAAATCCTATAATATTTGTAGTGGAAGGAGCATTCGAAGGTTTTGTATGCTGATTACTATGGCCCCATCATGCATCTCTATCTGCATCCGCGAACATTTGGTAAGATCGAGTTTCTTCATCACTCTCTAAACTTTGATTAATTAGCTCATCGTCTGAGAGTTTACTTGCAGGCGTGAGGGAGACATTGGCGGCATGCTGTGGCAGCGAGGGACCGTACAACTTCTCATTGTCCATCGCCTGCGGGGGCCCAGGCTCGAGCTTCTGCAGTGATCCATCGAGCTATGCTTGCTGGGACCGGTTGCACCTCACTGAGGCAGCTTCCTCTGTAGTTGCTCGTCACATATTAAAACCAACTGGTGTTGGATCCTGAGTTTTCTTTTCTCTAGTTTGTTTTGCAGATCGAAGTTAACATCAAATATATTCGATTAATAAAGATTCTGAAGCTTCAGGCAAAGCTAGCAATGATGTAATAGAACATATGATCGATTATGAAGTGCTTTAATTTATCAGTTTCAGAAATACAAAAGATGCATGCATTTTGGTGGTGATGTTCGAATCGCATAAAACGATATTGAAGGTGTATGCTAATCAAATAATAAATTAAACAACCAACTTGATTAAACGTATGTAATTAAAACGTTTATTTTATAAAGAAGAGGTACAAAGCCACTGACAATTTTGCTCCTGAAAGACATTTATTTGTTACCAACTAATCAAGAAAATATGAATTAACTTAAATAAAATTTGGAGTGAATCTCATTAGGAAAGACTTCTACTACCAATTAATAAAAAAACATGTATCCAGACGTTTAACCCTCTGTTTGCTCGGAAAGGAAGGAATTAAAAATTTTAAAAATGAAAAAAAAAATCTTTGTTTATTATATAAAAAAAATTAGTTTACTTTCATTTTATTACTCGATGAACGGACGGATTTAGAACATATCCATGGACAGGCGAATCGCTTTTTTAGTTATTTTTCGCAATGGAAAGTCATTCCTTCTTTTTCTTTAATGCATTGGAGCTACCGATCGAGCGAAATGAGCTTACGTCATCGAACGATGACCCTGCATAAGTAGCCTCGCAGGCGGCACTTTGCAATCGAACGCGATGACCTTACTTGCGTCGCGGGCGGCGACCCATATCTCCATCGGATGACGTAGTGATGAAGATACGACGGTGTTTATAAATTTGACGTGGATTGATTTTAAAGGATATTTAAAATTTTTTCTTGAATTCAGATAACCCGACCTCTACGTGCCTTAGTCACCACGTCAAAGCTCATAGCACCCTCCGTGATATACTTCTCTCACAATAATCGTAGGACAGACTGATGAAGGCTACTAAATTGATGGTTCCAATCTTTGCAGGGGTGACGACCCCCACAAGTTGCCTAATGTCACGAGCAACGATCTCGGGTGATTGCCTCGCGGTGGACGACCCATGTGAGGTCGCCTCCCAGGCACTGACATTGCGTGAGTTGTCTCGCGGTGGGTGACCCATGTGAAGTCGCCTCCCAGACAGTGATCGTGATCGGCTACGATGTTGCAGTTACAATTTGATCGAATTTTGATCCAATCATGCACAGTTTTATATATATATATATACGACAATTTATCAAAGGGCACACGTGAAGTTTAGAATTGCCCAGATAGTTTTATATGGTTTCATATTTACCAAAGGATGCACCTCATTCTCTTTTTACTCCTCCCGTCAACACATGGATTTAATACTCAGATATTGCATGCATCGAAGCCGCAACTGAAAATTCCGAACTATCCAATTTACCAAAAAGGTGGTGTTGGGAATTATATTCCCAGTAACACAGTGATCATGATATTTAAATTCTCAGCACCACATGGTACGAGGCCTGATTTTTGATATATGGTTGTCGACACCTAATAAAATCTATATTATCAATCATTTTAAGCACGGATACACAGAGGGGTATTTTCCAAATTCACTGGACTTGGATCGGATCGAAGAAGAGGTGAATAGGGCCATCAATGGATTTTGACTGAAACCCGTTAATAGATCTAGAAGAGTCCAACTTTCGAAATAAGTGTTGGGTTTCCGGCACCGCGGCGTGTGTGTGTTCGATCATGTTTCGTAAACATGAACACAGCGGAAGAAATAAAAATAATAAATACTCCTATTTATTACAATACACGCATGCATATTACAACAAGTGTAGACATAACCGTAAATTTAAATTTGCAATAAAAGGAAATTTATCTACGTTATACCTTTCGTATGACGTGTAGCGGGAACGACATCAACCGGAACGATCCTCGCTAGAATCGTCTCTATCAGTATCCACGCCGAGTTCCTCGGGATGACTTCGCTAAGCCACGAGCTTCGTCTTCGTACGGGTTACTAGCCTCGTGTTGAAGACGACGTGATCGAGAGATGATCACGATCCGAATCCAAATTCGGATCCAAAACGAGTCCTCAAAACTCGCTTCTCCGGAGAGGTATTCGTCAACCGATTGACGAATCCTTCGTCCTCCACCTCAGAGGATTACCGGAGATCAATCCCTAAGTTATCCGCTGTCGGAGCTCTAACCGCCGCCCAAACGACGCCCGACGAGAGGAAAGAAGCTGTCCGAAAACTGGACAGCTTTGGTGGAGGTGATAGGCGCCGCCAAAACAAGGAAGCCAAGTGCTCACCTTTTCACCGAGGCCTAGGAAGATCACCGAGGGTCCGGAGGATCACCGGCGAAGCTTGACGCCCGGCAACAACTTGGTGATTACGACAATGGGTCGGGCAGAAGGAGGTTGGCGCCAACTCAAAGAGAAGATGAGGTGGGCGGCAACTTAATCTAGGGTTTTGGATTAGGTTAGGGCTTAACAATCCCTTAAGCCCTCTTTTATAGAGAACTAATTCTCTTAATGGTTAATGGATCATATCCATAAAGCCCGTTAACCCGCTCCGTTAAGATAAGTTAAAATAAACCAAACCATGATGGTTTATTTTAAGTTAAAACGAACCGAACCAACTTTTGGTTCATTCGTTTAAAATAAACCAAACCCTTTGGTTTATTCTCATGCATTGGATTAGAACCAAACCATTTTGGTCCATCCATTATGTCTTCATAAGACACGGCCCATCCACGCTTCCATTGCGACTGAAACAATTTCATGCTCGCTTTATGTTTGGTCCAACCAAACCTAGTTTCTCTCTCGGTCTGAGAATCCCATTCTCAAGCTCGTTTTAAATCCTTTGGATTACGCTCGTTGTGCGTGTGACCAAATAGGTTCTCGGTTTATGTTGGCCGTCTATAATTAACCATTAATTATAGAACGATCATGAGTGGCACCTAGTAGTACATCATGATCCCCAATTAACCGAAAAGATCAACGGTTGATCCGTAACTATTTCAAAACCCTTGAGCTCGAATGATTCGTGCCCCATTCCCTTCACTCATCTTATACCCACTTGGTTGGACATGGTCTATTGTGTCACCCTCACTAGGTCGACTACGCCACACCTAGCCCAAGTATCATTTCTCGTCCCTACTGATTCTAGTTACTCCACATGTATCGAAGAGTACCTTACTCTAAACATGTAATGCTTTGGCCAAAGACTTTAGTAACAATCCGACGAGAGGCCATGGGTATACATCTCCTCGCAAGGAGTGGTGAATCCTTTATAGGCTATTCAAACACCTTCTATCACTTCGACTTATACCTAATCATCTCGGGTCCACATCTCCTTAGAGATGTTTGCTTAAGATGTCAAAGCATAAGTCTCCATGATCAAGATGACTTGAATACCGCAAGTCAAAGGAACATCACACTTAAGCCACAGTAAGAACTTCATTGACATATCTATATATGCAGAGAAACATATGAAGTCTTACGGCTGGTCACTCCAATGAACTAGTTACCATAACTAGCATCCACGATTAACTCCGGACATCACTATGTCTCCAGCCAGTGAGAATCAGCTGCTTGGATACACCAAGGAGTATACCTCGTCTCGGCGGTAATTGATGGTGTCCAAATCCATCAATTCATCGACTAGGGATAATTCCGATACATCACAATTACACATGTAGAGATACTCACTAGTTGTGATCCAATCACAAATTCTCTCATGCTGTGAATCGTATCGTGGACATTCAGTAAATGAGTTTAAGATCCAATCAAATACATAAAAACATGTATACTCAAATAGTGAATCTTCATTTATCATATAAATGGTTCATACATAAGGCGATTGCCTTAGGACATCTCTCATATATAACTAACAGACTTCCACTTGGCCTAATGCCAATCGCTACGGTATCCAATACCATAAGCTCGAACATGACCCTCAAACTTATTTTGAGGTAATGCCTTAGTCAAGGGATCCGCTAAGTTCCTTTCAGTGGGAATTTTCTCGATTTGTATTTCGTTCCTACTGATGATCTCTCTGATAAGATGATAGCGGCGAAGCACATGTTTGGATCACTGATGAGACCTTGGCTCTTTCGCCTGTGCAATTGTTCCATTGTTGTCGCAGTAGACCGGTATTGCTTCAACAATGGCCGGAATCACACCAAGTTCATGAACGAACTTTTTGATCCAAACCGCCTTTCACGCTCAAGCCGCAATGTATTGCCTCGTGGTAGAATCCGCTCTGATCTCTTGTTTGGAACTTTTCCAACTCATCGCGCCCCATTCAAGGTGAACACGATCCGCATCGAGACTGAATCATCCTTGTCCGTCTCGAAGTCCGCATCCGTATACCCGCGTATCACCATGTCCCCTTCTCCATATATTAGGAACACATCCTTAGTTCTTCTCAAGTACTTAAGGATCATCTTAACAGCCGCCCAATGATCCATTCCTGGATCGGACTGGTATCTGCTCGTGACACTCAGAGCATACGATACATCGGGCCTCGTACATAACATAGCATACATGATAGATCCTATTGCGGATGCATAGGGAATCTTACTCATGCAAATCCTCTCGTCTTCTGTGCGCGGACACATAGACTTCGAAAGGTGTACCCCATGCCTGATGGGTAGGAAACCTTTCTTGGATTCCGACATGCTAAACCTCTTTAGCACTCGGTCTATATATGTAGACTGCGAAAGACCAAGCAACCGTTTCGATCTATCTCTATAGATCTTAATCCCGAGGATGTAGGTTGCTTCTCCCAGGTCTTTCATGGAGAATGTCTTGGATAACCAAACCTTCACTGACTGTAAGATTGAAACATCATTTCCTATAAGTAGTATGTCATCGACATACAATACTAGGAATACGACTGCACTCCCACTAACCTTCTTGTACACACAAGGTTCGTCTGGATTTTGTGAGAAATCAAACCTTTTGATTGTCTCATCAAAACGGATATTCCAGCTCCTGGATGCTTGCTTCAATCCATAAATAGATCGTCGCAATTTGCATACCTTGGTTTTATCAACCGATGTGAAACCCTCAGGCTGTATCATATACACGTCCTCGAGCAGGTTTCCATTAAGGAAAGCTATTTTTACATCCATCTGCCATATCTCATAATCATAATGAGCCGCTATGGCCAGGAGCATCCGAATGGATTTAGGCATAGCTACAGGCGAATAGGTTTCGTCATAATCAACACCTTGTTTTTGACGATATCCTTTCGCCACCAATCTAGCCTTATAGGTAATCACATTACCATCCATGTCGGTTTTCTTCTTGAAAACCCACTTGCACCCTATAGGCTTTATCCCTTCAGGTGGGTCAACCAAGTTCCAAACTTGGTTTTCATACATGGAATCCATTTCCGACTTCATGGCACCAAGCCACTTATCCCTTTCTGAATTTGTCAGCACTTCTTCATAACTGGTAGGCTCCTCATCATCAATGAGTAACACGTCGTTCGATTCGCTTACGAGAAATCCATATCTCTCAGGAATATTGCGTGTTCTACCAGATCTACGAAGATGTGGTGTTACAATAGGTCCATCCGATTGCCCATCACTATGAGTTGTCGGCTGTTGTGATTCACCAGGTATCTCATCAATGTCTATTTGAGTCTCTCGAGCCTACTCAAGCTCGACGACACTCCCACTGTTTTCTTGCAAGAGAAACTCTTTCTCTAGAAACACAGCATGCCTTGAAACAAACACCTTTTGTTCCACAGGATGATAGAATTGGTAACCCCTAGTTTCCTTAGGGTATCCAATAAATAGACATTTATCAGACTTAGCATCCAATTTGTCTGATACTGTCCGCTTCACATAAGCAGGACAACCCCATATCTTCAAGTAAGATACATGAGGTTTCTTACTATTCCATATCTCATATGGAGTAGTTGAGACTACCTTGGTAGGCATTCTGTTTAACAAGTAAACAGCTGTCTGAAGTGAATAGCCCCAAAAGGACTTGGGAAGAGTCGCATGATTCATCATTGACCTGACCATGTCCAACAAGGTCCGGTTACGCCTCTCAGATACACCATTATGCTGTGGTGTATATGGCGGAGTCCATTGAGACAATATAACATTGTCTCTTAGATAATCAAGAAACTCTTGACTTAAGTATTCACCACCTTGATCCGATCGAAGTATTTTAATACTCTTGTCATGTTGTTTCTCTACTTCATTTCTGAATTCTTTGAACCTTTCAAAGGCTTCAGACTTGTGTTTCATCAAGAACACATTCCCAAACCGTGAGTGATCATCGGTGAAGGTAATGAAGTAGCTATAGCCTCCTAATGCTTGAGTTGACATAGGTCCATATACATCAGTATGTATTAGACCTAGTAACTCTCCCACTCGTTCACCTTTTCCAGTAAAAGGTAACTTAGTCATCTTGCCTTTTAAGCATGATTCGCATGTATCGTATGAATCCAATTCAAACGATTCCAGAATTCCACATCGATGTAATTCAGACATGCATTTCTTGCTTATATGGCCAAGACGACAATGCCACATATAGGAGTCTATTTGATTATCCTTTCAAGCACGCGTGTTGCTCGCTTCGATATTGAAATCGTCACTGGATACGTCCAACGTATAAACACCATTGCTTAAAGTTCCAATCCCATAAAGAACTCCATTCAAAGTTATGTAACAACAATTGTTACTAAAAGTCAAATGGAACCCATTTCTATTTAGACAAGAAATAGAAATGATGTTCTTTATCAACGAAGGAACATAAAAGCAATTGTCCAGTTCTAAGACAAGTCCTACAGGGAGTTCCAACAAATACGTTCCGATGGCGAGTGCAAAGAACTGCTACTCCATTCCCAACACGTAAATTTGACTCTCCCCTTGACGAGTCTTCTTCTATTCCTTAGCCCATGTATGTCATTACATATATGTGAGCCACACCCAGTATCAAATACCCAAGTGTCTGAGGAAATAGAATGACAATCAATAATGAAGATTTCTGAAGAAGATGGGGCATCCGATGCCTTATCCTTCTTCACGGACTCAAGATAAATCTTGCACTTTCTTCGCAAATGGCTCTCCTTGCCATAATGATGGCAAGTTTCCTTTTGTGCTAGTTCTACCTTCTTAACCCTTCTCTTCTTTCCCTTCTGCTGTTCCTTTGACTTCCTCTTAGAACCTTTCTTCGAGGAATCAACTAACACCGCCCCCCGCCATGCTTCTAAGACTCCACAGCCTTCAAAGATATTGAGCAAGACTACGATGAACCTCCTAGCATCTCAGAGGTGAAGAGGAGCTGAGACTGAACCTTTCAAATCTCACTTGCTCATCAACCAACTCACAAAGATGAAGGACTACGATATGAGCATCCATATGCTCATGCTGCTTTCGTAGCTTGGGTTCCATCGTGGCTAGCATGATGCAACTCATTTGTTCATAATCACTCACATGTTTCTGATAGGCCAACAATTGGTCCAGAGTTGCATCGTCACTAGGACGAGCGGGAAGAGGCGCTTCGAGGACATTTGCAAGCTTTTCAACCTTGAGAACAATTCTCAAGCTTCTAAGCCAGTCCATGAAGCTCGGCCCAGTCAATTTATTCGAATCCAAAATGGAACGCAATTCAAAGACATCATGATCAATCTTAGAAATACAAAACGAGCATATATGAGAAAGATGATTTTAAAATGCATCAATATACATTTATAAATCCCATTCATTTTTCGAATTTCAAAAACCCCAAAATCACTTCGGGAGATCATAGGTCCATCTCCGAATGGGCTGATATCCATCATAGTTATGAACAACCTTGGAGAGAGTCCAACAAGCCATTCATAACTACGACAGTAGGTATCAACTATACCGATTGCATATCACGTATATGCAACTATCACAATGTGCTATCAACTAATTGAATGTTCACACATACATCGGGTTGTTAACACATTAACAAGTATGCATCATATGCATAGCACCCAACTTCACCTCCCTTTACATCGACCTTGGAGAGAGTCCAACAAGCCGATGCTCCAGGTTAAAGCCAACCCATTAATCGGGACATAGTTTTAATATGGTTAGAGCGCATTCAACCAATTAGCCCAGCTTGGAGAGAGTCCAACAACCAAAGCTAACGATTGACCTCTGACTCTTACCATATTAGTATTAAACTATTCCATGGTTTGAACATATTCGGGCTTGGAGAGAGTCCAACAACCCAAACAAGAAACGGAACTCTGGTTCTAACCATATTAATGGAAGGTATAGGCTTTAATATTGTTTAAGGGTTTTTATGTCTCATCCTCTTTGCATGCAAATAACTATTATCTACATGGCATGACATACATGGCATACATCTACATGTCACGACACGCATGGCATAATGTTATGCATCTAATGCAATTACATGGCATACAATTATGTCATGTATATACTTCCTTATATGTCATAACTATTTATGGAAATAAAATATGTTTAAGATTTGATTTTCCAAATCAAATCATAATTAAATTAGGAAACAAATTTCCAAATCTAATCACATATTTTATTCATGGAATTATTTGATTAAGGAAAATCTATTTAGGAAACCAATTTCCTAAATCATTAAAACTACTTATGGAAATTAAATATTTTAAGATTTGATTTCCCAAATCAAATCATGATTAAATTAGGAAACAAATTTCTAGAATCTAATCAAATATTTTATTTATGGAAAATATCAATTTCCATAAATACTTCCAACTTTCCAAAAGTGGAAGATTTCCATAAATACTTCTAGACTTTCCAAAATTGAAAAATTTCCATAAATACTTCTAAATTTCCAAAATTAGAAAATTTCCAGAAATACATTATGACTATCGCAAAACCATTTTACGATTATGTCGAAACACAACCTGGCTCTGATACCACTGTTGGGTTTCCGGCACCGCGGCGTGTGTGTGTTCGATCATGTTTCGTAAACATGAGCACAGCGGAAGCAATAAAAATAATAAATCTATATTTATTACAACACACACAACACACGCATGCATATTACAACAAGTGTAGACATAACCGTAAATTTAAATTTGCAATAAAAGGAAATTTATCTACGTTATACCTTTTGTATGACGTGTAGCGGGAACGGCATCAACCGGAACGATCCTCGCTAGAATCGTCTCTATCCGTATCCACGCCGAGTTCCTCAGGATGACTTCGCTAAGCCACGAGCTTCGTCTTCGTACGGGTTACTAGCCTCATGTTGAAGACGACGTGATCGAGAGATGATCACGATCCGAATCCAAATTCGGATCCAAAATGAGTCCTCAAAACTCGCTTCTCCGGAGAGGTATTCGTCAACCGATTGACGAATCCTTCGTCCTCCACCTCAGAGGATTACCGGAGATCGAATCCCCGGTAAGTTATCCGCTGTCGGAGCTCTAACCGTCGTCCAAATGACGCTCCGACGAGAGGAGAAGAAGCTGTCCAGAAAACTGGACAGCTTTGGTGGAGGTGATAGGCGCTGGCCAAAACAAGGAAGCCAAGTGCTCACCTTTTCACCGAGGCCTAGGAAGATCACCGGAGGGTCGCCGGAGGATCACCGGCCGAAGCTTGGATGCCGGCAACAACTTGATCGGCGGCACAATGGGCTGGGCGGCAAAGGAGGTTGGCGCCAACTCAAAGAGAAGATGAGGTGGGCGGCAACTTAATCTAGGGTTTTGGATTAGGTTAGGGCTTAACAATCCCTTAAGCCCTCTTTTATAGAGAACTAATTCTCTTAATGGTTAATGGATCATATCCATAAAGCCCGTTAACCCGCTCTGTTAAGATAAGTTAAAATAAACCAAACCATGATGGTTTATTTTAAGTTAAAACGAACCGAACCAACTTTTGGTTCATTCGTTTAAAATAAACCAAACCCCTTTGGTTTATTCTCATCCATTGGATTAGAACCAAACCATTTTGGTTCATCCATTACGTCTTCATAAGACGCGGCCCATCCACGCTTCCATTGCGACTGAAACGATTTCATGCTCGCTTTATGTTTGGTCCAACCAAACCTAGTTTCTCTCGGTCTGAGAATCCCATTCTCAAGCTCGTTTTAAATCCTTTGGATTACGCTCGTTGTGCGTGTGACCAAATAGGTTCTCGATTTATGTTGGCCGTCTATAATTAACCATTAATTATAGAACGATCATGAGTGGCACCTAGTAGTACATCATGATCCCCAATTAACCGAAAAGATCAACGGTTGATCCAGAACTATTTCTAAAACCCTTCAGTAGCTCGAATGAATCGTGCCCCATTCCCTTCACTCATCTTATACCCACTTGGTTCAGGACATGGTCTATTGTGTCAGTCCCCACTAGGCTGACTACGTCACACCTAGCCCAAGTATCATTTCCTCGTCCTACGGATTCTAGTTACTCCACATGTATCGAAGAGTACCTTACTCTAAACATGTAATGCTTTGGCCAAAGACTTTAGTAACAATCCGACGAGAGGCCATGGGTATACATCTCCTCGCAAGGAGTGGTGAATCATTTATAGGCTATTCAAACACCTTCGATCACTTCGACTTATACCCAATCATCCCGGGTCCACATCTCCTTAGAGATGTTTGCTTAAGATGTCAAAGCATAAGTCTCCATGATCAAGATGACTTGAATACCGCAAGTCAAAGGAACATCGCACTTAAGCCAGAAGAACTTCATTGACATATCTATATATGCAGAGAACCATATGAAGTCTTACGGCTGGTCACTCCAATGAACTAGTTACCATAACTAGCATCCACGATTAACTCCGGACATCACTATGTCTCCAGCCAGTGAGAATCAGCTGCTTGGATACACCAAGGAGTATACCTCGTGCTAGTCTCGACAGAATTGATGGTGTCCAAATCCATCAATTCATCGACTAGGGATAATTCCGATACATCACAATTACACATGTAGAGATACTCACTAGTTGTGATCCAATCACAAATTCTCTCATGATGTGAATCGTATCGTGGACATTCAGTAAATGAGTTTAAGATCCAATCAAATACATAAAAACATGTATACTCAAATAGTGAATCTTCATTTATCATATAAATGGTTCATACATAAGGCGATTGCCTTAGGACATCTCTCATATATAACTAACAATAAGATGGCGTTGAGAATTATATTATCAGGAACATAGTGATATTGGGATTTAAATTCTCAGCCCCATGTACAATATCAAGCTAACAAAAAAAAAGATGGTGTTGAGAATTATATTAACCAGAACATAGTGGTGCTGAGATTTAAATTCTCAGTACCATTGTATACCGAAAAAAAGATGGTGCTGGGAATTATATTCCCAGGAACACAGTGCTGAGATTTGAATTCCCAACACCACGTACAATATCAAGCTCACATAGAAAAAAGATGGTGCTGGAAATTATATTCACAGGAATACAGTGGGCCTGAGATTTAAATTGCCAACACCACTTCAAGCTGACAAAAAAAAATATGGTGTTGAGAATTATATTATCAGGAATATAGTGGTGATGAGATTTAAATTTCCAGCACCACGTACAATATCAAACTAGTCATGTCACGTGGCACATGACCAAAACTGAGAGGTAGGAGGATCAAAACCAAATTTCCTCGACACATCAATAATTCATGTCATAAGATATTTCAGTCCATGTCAAGATTTTGAAATTTGGACTCCTCTAGGTTCATCAATGAGTTTCGATCAAAATCCATTGATGGCCCTATTCATCTCTTATTCGATCTAATCCAAGTCCAGTGGATTTAGGAAGTGCCCCTCTATATATCCGTGCCCAAAATTTATAATAATCTAGATTTTATTAGGTGTCCACAATCATATATCAAAAATCAAGCCCCGTGTCATATGGTGATGGAAATTTAAATCTCAGGACTACTGTGTTGCTGGGAATATAATTCTCAACACCATCTTTTTATTTCGGTCAGCTTGAAATTGTACATGGTGTTGGGAATTTAAATTCCAGGACCATTGTGTTCCTGATAATATAATTCTCAGCACCACTTTTTTGGTAAATTGGATGGTTCGGGATTTCCAATTGTGGCTCGGATGCATGCAATATCTGAGTATTAAATCTATGTTTGGTGGGAGGGGTAAAAAGGGAACAAGGTGCACCCTTTGATAAATATGAAACCATGAGACGCTGTTTGGACAATTCTAAATTTCACATGCATCCTTTGGTAAATTGTCGACATATATATATATATATATATATATATATATATATATAATTCTACACGATTCATCTATGAGCACTCATAAACACCTTCATTAGTCATTGTTTGATTCCCTAGTCTTCGAGGATTACACCATAGTGCTCATCTGATTAGACGGTAGATAATAGAGGTTCTCACGGATGCTTATAGATGAATTGTATAGGGGATGTATATTGATACCGTTGTGACCTAATTTAGGGATTAAGAGAAAGAAGGTCATAAGTGAAACACTGACTGAACCGGTGGAACCTGACCCGAGAGGGGATCGATCAAGCTGATAGGGTGAAGATATAGGATTGGAAAGATAAGTTCTAGGATTAAGAGGAGACCAGAGGAGCAACCCGAGATACAAGTTGGGGGTCCGACTCGGTAAGTGAGTTAGGGATTGACTCGGGGAGTCATGAAAAGCAGGAGGCACTAGATCTCATAGTCAGAGTGGGTCTAGAGATTAGCATGGCAAGGTAAAATGGGTAGTATATACTTTAGTCCGGATGAACAAGGAGGGTCTGGTTAAGGCGGGCTGATAGAGTGAAGATTAGGTTCAGCGAGGGAAGAGAAGGTGAAAAGTTGGGGTAGAATATTTCCTGAGGCAGTAGTTTACGAGAGTTTGTTACATGATATAACAAACTGGAACCCCACAGAATATTCGGAGGATTTTCCATTCCTTATCTCCCTAACAGAATTACTCTCCAAGAGGAGGGAGCCCTCCACGTGGACAGTGATCAGAGTAGTTCGTTATAGCACTAGGGGCAAGGAAAGACGAAGAGGATAAAAGGGGGGCCTTCATCATTTTCAAAAGGGGATCGACTGCAGTTTCTTATACGGCTTCCTCTTTTCAGGATTAGGAGGAGGCATCACTTTCACTGGGATTTCCACAGCAAGAAAGGGAAGACGTCATCATCGGAGGAGTAGAAGATTAAGGGAAGGAGAAGAAAATAGAGGGGAAGCTAGGGTGGCTCATACTCTAGCTCTTTGTATTGTACATTGTTAAAGTTGTAAGGGATTTTCTCCACCTCTGGAAATATTTCCAAGAAGGAGAAATTTCATAGTAAAAGTGCTTTGATACTGTAGCTCGTTATAGAGCTCACCCAGTGGAGTAGGAATTAAGATTCTGAACCACGTTAAACCTAGTGTCTCTGTTCTCTGTGTTGTTTTCCTTATCATCTATTCATTTTCTATTACTGTTGCGGCCGGAGAGAACCCTGAGCCTCTTGGACGCTCTTTCGCGTTAAAAGGAGGTGAGAAAATCCGCATACACTTGCATCAGTTGGCATCGTCTTTGAGAACTTTGTTGAGCAAGACGTCAAGATGTCGTTAGAGGAAATACAACATCTAGCAGCTTCTTTTGCAGAAGAGAACCCCATCACACTCCTACCAATGCAGCTACAAGCTATGGCGGATGTCGCCGTGGCTGATGCTCTGGCTAAGGAGAGGAGAAGGATGGGGTATCTTCTTCCCCATTCTAGTGAGCTCTCTCCTCGAGAACGGATGTTGGAAGTACCTTCCCAGGCTCGTCCCGTTACTCTACAACAGACTGAAGTCTTTCCAGGTGAAGTACCTGTGGGGAGGATGTATCAACCTGTAGAGGAAATGGTGACCGCTAGGGGGGGGGGGTGAATAGCTCATTTCGATACGTCGATGGAATTCATTCCGTGTTCGTCTATAAATCTCGTTAGCACAGCGGAAATAGAAATAATAGCAATAATGAAAGTGAAGACAAACACAAATACACCAATACACAAGTATGTAACGTGGTTCGGAACCGAAAGGTTCCTACTCCACGGATCAAGCTCTAAAGAGCTCTAGTGATACACACGCAATCACTAATCACAAATAACTCCTTCTCGGAATAATCCGGAGGTGGAGAAACCTATTACAATGATTACACTAAGTAATACGAAAAATACAAGCTAATACAAGTATGAAATACAATGCAAGTAAAGAAAAACACTTTATAAGAGCACTTTGGTTGCTTGATCTTTGATTGCCTTGGACTAGCCTTGAAGATCCTAATTTGCAATAGCAAATCGCTCCAATTCACCCAAGAAAATCACTGGCAAAAACCCTCTTCCGAGCTGCTTTTATAACCTACAATCGGGCTAGATTTTTGCTTATCAGTCGACTGATCGGGACCATCAGTCAACTAATGACACTGTTGCTGTGAGACAACGATGCAATCCATGTTGGAAAAATCCAACGGATAGGAAATCAGTCGACTGATAATGTCCATCAGTCGACTGATCGAGCCTTCACTCGACTGCTAACCCCAGCAGTTGAGTTCGACTGTATTCTATGCCCGAAATACCGAGCACCAGTCGACTGATCACACGATTAGTCGACTGATCAGTTCAACAGTCGACTGCCCACCTCTGGCAGTCGACTGCTAGGGCACTCCCCGCAGTCAAACCCTAGTTGACTCACACCAGTCGACTGTCACATGGTCCCAGTCGATTGATACACCTCAAACATGAGGTTTTAACCTCAAACATGAGATTTAACCCAAGTATGGTGCCCCCATACTTGCTAGACCACTCGTAGCCTAGACCTAAGCCTTCTAGCCACCTCCGTTAGCCTTGCGCCTATCGGATCCCTCCAAGTCATCCATGACTTGTTTATCCATACGCTAGCCTTCAGATGCTTCCATCGGCTATGTCATGCTAACGGTGTCTACACCGCCAAGGCACATTGGACTTACGCTGCTAAGACTCCCGCTTGGACTTTACACCGCCAACCATTGGACTTATGCTGCCAAGACTCTCGCTTGGACTTTACGCCGCCAATATCAAACCCCCTTGGACTTCTCAAATGCCAAGTACTCATGACTTGGACTTTTCCTTGCCAACCCATGTTGGACTTTCCATGCCAAGACACATGCTTGGACTTTCTTCATCACATGGTCAATCCTAGTCAACCATCAAAATCACCTTGAGTCAAACTCGAGTCTAGTCAATCATGACCCAGATCGATTGTGCCAACAATCTCCCCAAAACAATATCAGACATCAATGTCAAATATCAATATCAAACTTTCATGTCAAACATCAAAACATCGCTCGAGTAAAACTCGAGTCCGGTCAATCATGACCTGGGCCGATTGCACCAACAATCTCCCCCTTTTTGATGTTTGACAAAACCACATATATTTGAGTTAGAACACTAACTCAAATCTTCTTACCAATTATCCCAAATTGGTAATTCCAAACATTATCCCAAAAACATTCTCCCCCAAATATTCTCCCCCTTTTTGACTAACATCAAAAAAGTCTTCTCCAAGGAGGTCAATGTCTCATGCCCCAATGAGATCTTACAATCTCTCCCTTGGTCCAAAAAATACCTAAGATGCCTACAATCTTCCTAGTGATAAGTCTCATATCACTCAAGAGAGGCAATCCTATACAGTCTCCCAATTTTCAAATTGGGTATCTCAAAATTCCCATTTCCCCTTTCATGAGGAAAAATACCATCCATCATCCCATGATGGATACCTCCCCCTAAAGGCTTGCTCCCCCTTGACCATTGCACCAACAATGTCCTTGAGAAGTCCCTAAGCCAATAGGAACTCTAAACCATCAAAAATAAGGTCTAAAGTTCAACATTGAACTTTCTCATATCTTAAATTTGATACATCACCCTAACAACTCTCCTAATCCATATCCAATGGATTTTCACCCTTTATAATGCTTCCCGAAACATATCCTAGGGTTAGGAGTGGTTAGGGAACTTTACCGTAGCTGAAAATGGGCTAAACAACCTTGTTTTTCTCGAAATCAACCAATCAGTCGAGTCCATCAGAAATCAGTCGACTGAAGTCACCATCAGTCGACTGATACCTTATTTTCAGAAATCAGGTTTTCGAAAATGAAGTTTAAAAATGCATAAGTAAATATACGTATTTAAAAAAAATTTGAAATTTCATACGCACATTACTTACATGGAATATAATAGGTGAAAAATAGTTTGAAAGTAAAATACCCATTAAAATAGGAGATTGATACAAAGTTCAAAAACCATTAAAACGTTAATGTTTTTTGATCTACTTTGTATCAACTTCTTCAATGTTGATTGCTATCAAAAGATAGGCTTCACCAAGGTTTTCTAAAAGGATTTTAAAATGATTTTGAAAACCTATTTTGAACCATGGACTATTGGCTAGATGTACATGACTTGTACATTAGCTTTCCTCATCATACATATTGATGAATGAGATAAGTTTAAGTTCATCTAGATGCACTATCTATGCACCTCGAACTTAACTTATTTTCCTAGCATCTCACATGTATCTAAGATGTATTAATCACACACAAGGCAATGTAATTGTGAGATGTGGGATTACGATTATTATGACATCATGCATTTTCTAGGCAACTCTATTTGACTCCCTTATAAATGAGACTTCAAATCATGTCATAATCCTTAACTCAATTTTAATTAATGCATGAATGATCATGGCATAAATGATAATCATAAATAAGCATGACCAATGATCATAATATCATGACATATGAATAGGCTTTTAAAAAAAATGAACATGACATAGAAAATAATTCTAAACAATATCATGACATGTCATATGATAAAATAAAATGTCATGTCATGTCATGGCAAATTTGAATATATAAACACATTAACACCCACATAATCAGATAAAAAACACATGATTTTTGATAAACAAAATATTTCATTCAAATATAACTTCATTTTTTACAAGCAAAGTAGATGTCTAAAAACTCTCAACCTCACTACGAAACTAAAAAACAAGACCCCTAATCTGTGTCTAGCTGTCATCCCCGGCAGATGGTGGAGGCGGTGGAGGCTGTTGGCTCAGCATCTAGGTCCGCATCATCTCGTACATATCAATTTGGCGCTGCTCCATCCGACTGTGGCGCTCCTCCATCCGGCTGTGGCGCTCCTCCATCCGACTGAGCTGCTCACCCATGGAGGATCGCCTAATAAGATCTCGCGATCGTGAGTCAAGCTGCGCTAGTAGTCCTCGAATCGACCTCGGCAGCAACACGATCCGAGAGACTCCACGGTGCATCTGTCGACACAGGGTCATCCTCGTCAGCAGCATGCCCCTCATACTATCCTGTAGGCTCTCTAGGCTCTAGAGGTGGCTCCCCATGCGCCATGGGCTGAGGCCGAGGTACCAGCTCCATCTATCCAGCTCCAGTCCGCAGCCTAGCCAATGTGAAGTTACGCACTGAGATGTAGTCGTATACTTCGGATAGCACCCTCAACGATCCCTTGGGTATGTTAATGCCAATGGACTCTAACCATGCAGTGATAATATGTCTAAAAGGCATATGAACTTTCCCTTGTACAGTGGATATGAAATGGACAATACAATGAAAAATGTTCAATGCAATGTTCACATCTAACCGATGGCGCATAACATACATGAGAAAGAGATGGGGAGACCAGATCTTGGCCTGACCCCGAGTCACAATCGGAAGGAAGCACCCAATAATGACTTTGTAAAGAACATTGTAAGGTGTAGATAATTCATTGATAGGGAAGAGGTTTTGAGCTGGTGGGCGAGGATGACATAAGAAGTGCTCATGCATAGAATCTAATGAGATGTGGTCAAAAGGAGCAGGAAGAGGTGCATCAAAAGTAGGATAAAAGATAAAGGTATCATCTGATGCCCTACACTCTAGGAACTCATGCAAGATCGCAGGAGTGAACTCCAGGTCACATTTTGCAACGTGAGTGGTGTAGGTAGGGCTATCGTCTACCTTCCTCAAGTTTTGGTAAAATTCCTTGAGGAGGTCATCATTAATAGCATGATTACAAAGGGAGATCTTCATCAGCTGATAATGCAATAAGATCTCAATGACATCGCCACAGTAGTATCTAAAAAATTGATCATCGATGTACCTAACTGCCATCGGTTGGTACAAATGCGATCCACCCTCACTTGGGTCATTCCTACGTTGTCTTCTACATGATTATATGATGAATGCAATGTAATGACACAAATACCATGATTAGATCAAAATGTGGTGTAAAAAAATAGGGTTTAAAGGGTTTAGAGATATACTTTGGTGTCATTACTAGACTGATGGTTGTGAGGGCCTAACTGGGTAGCCTACTTGCCGAAGAGAACGCCGGAAGATCGCCGAAAAAAGGATCTCACCGAAACCCTAGCACCGGAGGAGAAAATGGAGGCTGTGAGACGTCATTTTGGTGATAGGGAGACCAAAAACACAAATGACAGAGATAGCTTCCAAACCTAGGGCTTTTGGTCATCGGCATGGATGCGGGAAGGCTGGTCGGAGAGGTTTGGAAGTAGCTAGAGAGAAGAGTCACGCGAAGAGAGCGTGAAGACGCCGAACCCTAGCGAGTCGGTGTTATAAAATTGCGACATCAGTCGACTGATAGCGGGATAGTGAACGGTTCACCGAACCGGTAGTCGACTGCTCCGGCTCGGCACTCGACTGCCGAATGTTCTTTGACGAGCTACAGTAACATCTGTCGATTGATAGTGGTTGTCAGTCGACTAATATGACCAAGACTGATCGCCGGGATTTGAGCCACTCGATCCGCTGGGCTCTTCTTCCCGATGAATGCACATCAGATCGATGTACAAATTAGTTGAGTTCTGGAAGCATCACTCGATTGCTAGGCTCACGGTGTCGTGCTACAGTGTTATCAGTAGACTGATATCTGATTTTTCAAGTTCTGAAATTAAGTGAATTTCGATTTATTCACTCAATTTGTTTCATTTTACCATGTTTATTCATGAATATCGAAAATATTAGTGTTATGCCTATGTTCATGTATTTGTTAATGTATTTTGGTATTTTATTTCATTTTCACAAGTATTAACATCCAATAGTTTCAAATCCTAGAATCTCACCCTTTCTAAGTGTTGAAATACACAATCAAGGTGAATGATCTATTTTGTGAGATGCAATACAACATAACCATTCCTTCCATGCAAACATATGATAAAACACATGAAGCATGGTAAGTATGAGACATCAAGATGTGTAGTACTTGAGTATCAATCTTAAATGTAATTTCTAAGCCTTAAGATAATTTTCTTGATACACTAATTCCCAAAGTGTGCCAAAACCCCAAATTGCACACCAATATCTCTAATTCTACATGTGCCAAGTTTAATCAAATTTTTCACAATTCTCAAGGCTTATTGGCACATCCTAAAATCCTTTAGGATTAAAATTTAAAATTATTTCCAAGGTATCACATAACCTTGAAAAAGCTATAAAGTGTTAACTTTACAATGGTTAGGTTAACTACCCACCAATTCAAGTTAACACCCCCAACCCACTTAGCGTGATGGAATCACGCTTCTAGGAACCCAATACTTGTTTGAGCTCCTTGGGTTAACTAGGTATTCCTTAGGGATATCTTCCCTAGATACCTTCTTAATGACCCTCCTAGGCTTAGAAGCCTTGGTCATTTGGGTCCTATCATGGTTAACCTTAAGGATTGCCTCCCTAGTAACCTTCTTAGTGGTCTTCCTTGGCTTCATAGAAACCCTGGCCACTAGACACTTGCCTTGGTTAACCTTAGGAATAGCTTCCCTAGTAACCATGGCCTTCCTAGACCTAATTTGAGTTCCATAATCAAATGGAACATTGTGGTAGGTCTTTTTGGGCTTAGGCTTGCCCTTGGATGATTCTTGTTTCCTAGGTCTTTGACTTTGACTTTTAGACCCTAGGCTTTGACCATTTGACCCTTTAATTGAATTTTGTATCTTTGCAAGGGTCTTTTCAAGTTTCTCAAGTCTTGACCTCAAGGCTTGATTTTCTAATTCTAATTGTCCAATTTTTTATTTTTTATCTATTCTTTGGACATTGTTTTTCTTAGGCATATGCCTAGTCCATTTAGGGTTGATGCCTAGGTGATCTTCTATTTTCCTAATAGATTCCTTAGGTAATGTTTTTCTAGGGACATTAGTCCTAAATTTCTCCTTATTTTTAACCTTGTAAGTCTTAGCCCCTAAGCAATAAAATTTATTATTCTTAGCATGCTCTTTATAAAACATAGAGAAATTACTTCTAGCATGCTTGTTCTTATTACTTAAAGAATGAACATTATTTAAATGTACCTTAGGGTTTTCCTTAAAGGCTCCCCCTACATTTGATGCTCCTTCTTGACCTCTTTTCTTCCCCTTAGGGCATTGACTTCAACAGTGCCCTCTTTGGTGACACTTGAAGCATACCACATGCTCCTTGTTCTTAGGAATGGTAACTCCGGTATCCTTGGTCTTTTCTTGAGATTTCGGTGCCGGTTGACTTTTCTTGACTTTCCTAGGGCACTTGCTCTTATAGTGTCCATGTTCCCTACACTCAAAACACATAATATGATTTTTATTTGAAATTGAAGTGTTTGAGTTACCTAGGCCAATGGTGGTGGCCGAAGTGAGAGCTTCTTCATTTTGACCGGATGTTGAAGATTCTTCTTCTTTCTCCGGTGTGGGAATTCTCTCCTCCCCCTCAATCCTAGAGGTGGAGGCTTCTTCCACTTCTTCTTCTTCCACCGATCCGGAAGTTGACTCCATCTCAACTTCCGAATCCTTATTTGCTTGTGAGGATGATGATGGTTCTTCCTTGGCTTCCTCCTCTTCTTGAGCCGATGAACATTCTTCTTCTTCTACTTGTGCCAAGTGAGGCTTCTCATGGAACTTGGCCAATTTGTCCCATAGCTCCTTGCCATCTTGAAATTCACCTAAGTCAAACAAAATGTCATTAGGTATCAAATCTTCTAAAAGCTTTGTTACCTCAACTTCTGTCTTGAATTTTAGGCGTTGCTCTTGGGTCCACCTTTTTAACTTGAGGACTTCTCTCTTCTTATCCCTAGGAGGTTCAAAGCCTTCCATGACAATGAACCAATTCTCTATGTCCATCGTCAAGAAGGTCTCCATTCTTGCCCTCCACGCTGAAAAATCTTCTTGGTCGTATGGTGGCGGTGTGTTTATGTCCCATCCAAGCATGTCTTGGAATTCCATCTTCCCTCTAGCGTCTTTTGCTCTCGATGGTTAGTCCGTAGAAGAGCCCCGGGCTCTGATACCAATTGTAGAGTAAACGGTGACCGCTAGAGGGGGGTGAATAGCTCGTTTCGATACGTCGATGGAATTCGTTCTGTATTCGTCTACAAATCTCATTAGCACAGTGGAAATAGAAATAATGGCAATAACGAAAGCGAAGACAAACACAAAATACACCAATACACAAGTATGTAACATGGTTCGGAACCGAAAGATTCCTACTCCACGGATCGAGCTCTAAAGAGCTCTAGTGATGCACACGCAATCACTAATCACAAATAACTCCTTCTCGGAATAATCCGGAGGTGGAGAAACCTATTACAATGATTACGCTAAGTAATACGAAAGATACAAACTAATGCAAGTATGAAATACAATGCAAGTAAAGAAAAACACTTTACAAGAGCACTTTGGTTGCTTGATCTTTGATTGCCTTGAACTAGCCTTGAAGATCCTGATTTGCAACAGCAAATCGCTCCAATTCACCCAAGAAAATCGCTGCCAAAAACCCTCTTCCGAGCTACTTTTATAACTTGCAATCGGGCTAGATTTTTGCCTATCAGTCGACTTATCGGGACCATCAGTCGATTCATGACACTGTTGCTGTGAGACAACGGTGCAATTCATGCTGGAAAAATCCAACGGATAGGACATCAATCGACTGATAATGTCCATCAGTTGACTGATCGAGCCTTCACTCGACTGCTAACCCCAGCAGTCAAGTTCGACTACATTCTGTGTCTGAAATATCGAGTATTAGTCGACTGATAGATTCAACAGTCGACTACTAGGGCACTCCCCGCAGTCAAATCCTAGTTGACTCACACCAATCGACTACCACATGGTCTCAGTCGACTGATACACCTCAAACATGAGGTTTTAACCTCAAACATGAGGTTTAACCCAAGTATGGTGCCCCCATACTTGCTAGATCACCCGTAGACTAGACCTAAGACTTCTAGCCACCTCCATCAGCCTCGCGCCTATCGGATCCCTCCAAGTCATCCATGACTTGCTCATCCATACGCTAGTCTTCAGGTGCTTCCATCGGCTATGTCATGCTAATGGTGTCTACACTGGCAAGGCACATTGGACTCACGTTGCCAAGACTCTCGCTTAGACTTTACGCCGCCAACCATTGGACTTATGCTGCCAAGACTCCCGCTTGGACTTTACACCGCCAATATCAAACCCCCTTGGACTTCTCAAATGTCAAGTACTCATGACTTGGACTTTCCCTTGCCAACCCATGTTGGACTTTCCATGCCAAGACCCATGCTTGAACTTTCTTCATCACATGGTCAACCCTAGTCAACCATCAAAATCACCTCAAGTCAAACTCGAGTCCGGTCAATCATGACCCGAGTCGATTGTGCCAACAATCTCCCCAAAACAATATCAGACATCAATATCAAACTTCCATGTCAAACATCAAAACATCGCTCGAGTCAAACTTGAGTCCGGTTAATCGTGACCTGGGCCGACCAACACAACCTACTATGCCCATGACACAAATAAGGTGAGAAGAGCAAGGAGAAAGTCAGTCCACTAGGGCTCCGGATGTTTATGAGCCTAGTCTATTCACCGTTGACATTCTTTCTGAGTTGCCACCTTCATATTTCAGAAATCCCCAAGTGGAGAAGTATGATGGCACAACTGATCCGGAAGAACATCTGTCATAATTTGCAGGAGCTGCCTCTCTTCATTGATACATAGATGCCCTTAAGTGCTGAATTTTTCGTACCACATTAACAGGCTCCGCACAGAGATGGTTTGGTGCTCTGCCTCCAAGATCTATCACCTGCTTTGCCGATCTTTAGGGAGTTTCCCGCCAAGAGTTTGCTAGCTGCAAGACTTACAAACATGATGCTTCAATCTTACTGCATATTAAGCAAGAACCCTCAGAATCTCTCAGAGGTTATCTTCATCGGTTCACCTCCACTACTAGGAATATCCCTTCAATAGAGTCAGATATTCTTAGGGTGGCTATCCCTCATGGGCTGAGAGAGGGACCTTTCCTCAGCTTCTTATTGAGAAAACCAGCGGTCAGCTACGAGGAATTGCTAAGCCATGCCAAGGAATACATAAATGAGGAAGAAGGGCTGAAAGTTAGGTGAGCTGAACAGATTCTTACGGCAACCCCAGCTAAAAGAAGTCGTCCTATAGCCCCTCGAGCACCTCCCCAAAGAGAGTATGTTAGGTCTTTCATACCAGAAGCATCTAGGCCCAAATTACTACTGCCCAGGGCTCATCTGGCCCCTTCCTTACAGATCATGGTTGTCGATGTCATCCCTTCCCCACAAACATGGAAGGAGCAAGAAATTGAGGCATATGATCAGCAGGGTATTCGTCAACACCCAACTGGATACCGAGGAGTTCCCCGGAATCCCCCCACCCCTTATTTATGCCAGTACCATATGGAGTATGACCATACTAGTGGTCGCTGTTTCAAATTGCAAGAGGAGTTAGAGCGCATTCGAGTCACTTATCCATAGCTACGACCTCAGACGGGAGGACAAACAAGAAGAAGTCGCCGACTCGATATGGCTTGCCCAGGACCCTACAACGGAAGGCCTCAAGCTCCTCTCCTGCCGGGCTAACAAGGACCTACTCAAGAGGGTACTTGATAGTCGCATTTTTATCGCGTGATTTCTATTTACATTTGGATATTTTAGGCTCTTTGATTTGAGTAATTACGGCTATTCATGATGTTTTTGCATATTGGATCTAGTTGAAATTAATTATTTATTCCCTATAATTTCAGTATTATTTTTCACGGGTGAATGTGATTTTGTAGGGAACATGAAAGGAGCTAAATCGGAGCAATTACAGTCGTCGATACGGATCAAATTGATAGCAACCGTTGGATTTATTTCATGCAGCTTAGGGATATTAATTGAAGCCATTTAGCCCTAGATCTAATGGGTGGCTGAGATCAAAACTGGTACGATCCAGTGGCTGAGGAAATTGGAGATAAAATCCAACTTTTTCACTCGTGCGATCAAGAAGCGACACAGAACAGAAGGACGACATCTTCTTCCCTTCACTCGCACGACGACAACGATCTCCACTATAGCACTTCCGGCGACGTTTCTAGCGACTCCAGTGGTCTTCCCCATTTCCATTCCATCCGGCAGCCTTTCCTTTCCTTGGTCCGGCGGAGCTGGCGACTGAAGTTGGGCAACAGCAGTTTCCATCGACTGAGCAGAGTTTGGGTCCGACCATCTTCACCGGCGCTTCTATTAAGCTTGGTAATCGGAGCTGAGCTACCCCAGCTGGATGTGGTTGCAGAAGGTTGGGGGTGACCTTCTACTGTCGTGGTAGCGGCAGCATGGATTTCTAGTTTCGGCGTCCTTGACTCTTCCGATCTAGGCAGCACTTCCCGTTTCCAGCGACTGGTGAAGGCTTGTAGACGATCACAACTTTGATCCCATCCACAGTAGCGATCGTGATTCGCGTCATTCCATCTTCGCAGAGCCACTTCTTTACTGTCGTGGTAGCGGCAGTCCCACATCCATCATCATAGCTGTGGACTACCGCATCGATCCAACTCTCATCGAATTCTGATAAGAGATCCATACCCTAAGACCCTTGGAGCTGTTCGGTATCATCGTAGGTCACCGGAGAGGGTGGTACCTTTCTGGTGTTTGTGGATGAATGTGTTTAATTATTGATTTACTGTTGATTTACTATTATGTTTCTTATTGTTTTACTATTGTTGCATTGTTCACTTTGGGTATTTCAGTATTTTTACATTGTTGGCTCATTACTGTGCACTATATTTTATCAGTATTGATTTCATAGTGTTCAGTTGTGTTTCAAGGATGTTTCAGTCATATTTTGTTTGTGGGGTAAATCGTGCATGTGGTAATTTAGTTTGATAGTTTAGTGAGTCTAGTTAGTCATTTACAGTGTTTACCTAGTGGTTAGATTTATTTCCTTTAGTGTAATTATTCTTTCCAATTTTTAGTTAATCTTCGGCCAGTATACCATATAGTGACAGTGCGGTGGTTGGTTGAATTATTTTTTGTCTGTTAGTTTAGTTTTTCAGTGACTGTTTGATCACTGTACCATATAGTGACCGTGCGGTGCTTAGTTGAATTGTTCACTTTTGTTTCTTGACCACTGTGTCGTATAGTGACAGTGCGGTGGTTGGTTGAATTTTTTTATGTCTATTAGTTTAGTTTTTTAGTGACTGTTTGATCACTGTGTTGTATAGTGATAATGCGGTGCTTGGTTGAATTGTTCACATTTGTTTCTTGATCATTGTACCGTATAGTGACAGTGCGGTGCATGATTACTTACTTTTGCACATTAGGATAGCTTCCCGGAAATTAATAATTGGTAGTTAGGTTTACTTTTTGCATGTTTAATTTCCATGTTTGTTAACCAGAATTGTTTGACCATTGTATCGTATAGTGACAGTGCGGTGCAGGGTTGAATTGTTCTTGCATTAGGATAGCTTTCAAATAATTGTTTTGATAAATTGTAAAAACCCCCAGTGTTTACTTCTATTTAAAAATAAACGTCCAACCATTAGGTTCGTTGGGAGACGATCCGAGTCAGTCCTATACTGCATTAGTGTAGTTAGAGGGTACTTCCCAAGGAGGCTCAGCCTGTGAAGGCCCTTTAGTTGCCCCGAATGACATCCCCACTCGGGGAGTTATCCATGTCATTGCAGGAGGACCCACTGACGGGGATTCTAACAGAGACAAAAAATCGTATGCCTGCTTAATGGAAAGCTTGGCCATTGGAATAGAGCAGGCCATCCAGAGTGCGCCACAGATATCTTTCGGACCTGAAGACCTACGAGGCATTCTATTACATCATACTGATGCCCTAGTAATTCAAATTTCTTTAGCCAACTATGAGGTAGCCCGAGTCCTAGTTGACTCAGGAAGTTCAGTCAATATCCTTTTCCAGGAAGCATTTGGACAGATGCAGTTGAGGAATTGCAACTGGAGGATGTGGCTACTCCTCTATTTAGATTTGCAGGACACATGGTGCATCCCATGGGGCAGATCTCCTTGCCTCTCACTCTGGGTGTCAAACCTGACCAAAAAACTAATATTACTCCTTTTCTCATAGTGGATGCTCCATCCACTTATAATGCTATTTTGGGTCATCCTTTTCTATCCATTTTTTAGGCAGTGGCCTCCCCTATCATCAAAAAGTGAAATTCCCAATCGAACAGCTGATCGGGGAAGCACGCAGAGAGCAAAAAGTAGCTAGGAGTTGTTATATGCAAATGGTCAGGGACGATAAGAAGAAGGCAAGGGTGGACGACCCCAAGGGGAAAGCTATCATCACCTCTGATGTCTACGTGTTGGAAGAGTCCCCACCCAGAACTGAAAAAAATAGAAGAAGGTGAACCTATGGAGATAGCTCCTGGAAAGGTCACTTAGGTGGCCCATCAGCTAGAGACAAAGGAAGAACTTGTGAATTGCCTGTGCAAGAATGAAGATATCTTCGCCAAGGATGTGCATGACCTCATAGGGATATACCCTAAAGTTGTTGAGCACCATCTTAACATCACTCGGGGAGTCTGACCCATCCAACAGAAAAGGCGACACTTCAGACCCGAGAAGAATAAAGTCATTGCTGAAGAAGTAGATAAATTACTGTAAGATGGTCATGCTAAAGAAATTCAATTCCCTGAGTGGATTTCTAATGTAGTTCTAGTCCCAAGCCCTTTAGGCAGTGGAGGATGTATATCGACTTTCGTGATTTGAATAAAGCATGCCCTAAAGACTTCTACCCCTTGCCTCGTATTGATCAGTTAGTTGACTCTACTATGGGGTATGAAGTTGTATCTCTCATGGATGCCTATCAAGGGTATCATCAAATCCCACTAGCGAAGAATGATCAGAAGTGTGTCAGTTTTGTGATGGCAGGAGGGTTGTATGCTTACGTAGTGATGCCTTTTGACTTAAAGAACGTGGGAGCTACTTATCAATGACTCATGGATAAAATTTTTGCGGAACAAAAAGGCAAGAATGTGGAAGTATATGTTGATGACATTCTCGTCAAATCAAAAACCACTCGGGATCTAGTTATGAATTTGGAAGAGACCTTCGCCGCCCTTAGGCGGTACAACATGAAGTTAAATCCCAAGAAGTGTTTGTTTGGGATAAAAAGTGGGAAATTTTTGGGATATATTATGACAAAAAAGGGATTGCAAGCCAACCCGGAGAAAGTGCAAGCATTGTGTAATATGAAATCACCTACTAATCTATGGAAGACTCAAAAGTTAGTGAGAAGAATTGTTTCCTTGTCTCGTTTTATAGCCAGATTGGCAGACAAAGGGCTACCCTTCTTTCGGGTTATGTGCAAGGCCACTTGGTTCCAGTGGGATGATTAATGTGAACAAGCTTTCCAGGAACTAAAGAATAATTTAGCTGAACTATCTCTGTTAGCCAAACCAGTCTCAGAAGAACCATTGTGGATGTATTTAGCAGTTTCAGAAGGAACTATCAGTTCAGTGTTGTTAAAGCAAGAAGGTTCTCAACAACAGCTCATTTATTATACCAGTCATATCTTGAAAGGAGCAAAGTCACGGTACACTGAGTTGGAGAAATTGACATACATCCTAGTTTTTATGGCTCGTAAATTGAGGTTGTATTTTCTAGCCCATCCAGTCAACGTCTTGACTCACAGCGAATTAGGTAAAGTAGTTACTAAACCTAATTTTTCAGGAAGATTAGCTAAGTGGGTTTGTGGAGCTAAGTGAATATGACATCCACTACCATCCCCGAACTATTGTCAAGGCTCAGTCGTTAGCTGATTTCCTAGCAGAGGTACCCACAGGGCTGGAGAATAGTTCAGCCGAAGAAGAAGAAGGGAAGAAGGTGTAGAATGTTTTTGTGGATGGGTCTTCTGGATCTACTGGCATCGTAGTAGGGGTGTTGTTGGTATCGCTCGAAGAGGAAGAAATCCGCATAGTCATTCGCCTCGGATATAGGGCGTCCAACAATGAGGCAGAGTATGAGGCCATCATGGCCGGATTACAGGCAGCCAAAGCTATTGGGGCAACTTCAATCATTATGCATTCACATTCCCAGTTAGCTGTATCGCAACTCCAAGGTACTTTTATTGTTCGAGAAGAGAGATTGCAAAAATATCTAATAGCTTTTGAAAAGGAAAAAAGCTCATTTCCAAGAGGTCATCCTGCAGCAGATTCCAAGAGAAAACAACCAAAAGGCAAATGAATTGGCTCGACTAGCTAGTGCCCTAGAGGGATAAGGCAGCAAGGCTATATTTGCATGGAAGTCCCCAATTCCTTGGCAATATGTAACATGGAAGAGGCGATGCTGGAAACTGATCTAATTTCTGATTGGAGAAATGCTATTATGACATATTTACAGCAAGGGAAGGTCCCTGAGGAAAGAGGAACGACATCTATCTTGGTGACCAGAGCGAAACGGTTCACAATCGTCGATGGAATTCTGTATAAGACATCTTTTGGGCACCCTCTATTGAAATGCTTGGGGAAGGAATATGCCGAGTGGGTGCTTCGAGAGGTCCACGAAGGATGTTGCAGTAATCATTTGAGAGGAAGAGCTTTGGCAAGGAAAGTACTGCTAGTTGGGTATTTCTGGCCAACTCTTCATCAAGATGCAACCAGCTTGGTGCAAGCTTGTTCAGCCTGTCAGAGACACATCAATCGATCCGAGCGACTGACCGAGTTGATGAGGGTTGTAGTTGCTTTCTGCCCCTTTGATCAATGGGGAATGGATATAGTGAGTCTCGTGCTTATTGCACCTTTACAGAAGAAGTTTTTATTGGTAGTGGTGGATTACTTTTCTATATTGGTAGAAGCTGAACCTTTAGCTAAAATCATAGAAAATGTAGTAATACAGTTTCTGTGGAAGAACATTACATGCCGATATGGAATCCCACAAAGGTTAGTAAGCGATAATGGGCGGCAATTTCAGGGTAAAAAGATTAGGGAATAGTGTCAAAGCCTCAATATTTAACAAGCTTTCACCTCAGTAGCTCACCCTCAGGCTAATAGTCAGGTGGAGGTAACTAATAGAATCCTCATTCAGGGGATGAAGACTAAACTGGGTGCTTGGAGAGGAAATTGGATAGATGAATTGCTTGGAATTCTATGGGCCTACTGAACTACTCCCAAAACGGCCACGAGGGAAACTCCGTTTAGCTTGGTGTATGGAAGTGAAGCAGTTATTCTGGTAGAAGTCATCTTGAGCAGTGGCCGAATCAAAGCCTATGAGCCAAAACAGAATCAGATCATCAAAAGAATTGAGTTGGATTTACTGGAAGAGAAGTGGGAGCAAGTCCGAATGCGAGCTAGATTTTACAAGCAAAGAATACAGCAGACCTTTAACAAAAGGTGGCCAGGAGGTTTCAAGAGGGCGACCTAGTCTTGCGCAAGGTCAATCCGACAGGAGATCCAAAAAAGCTAGCTCCTAATTGGGAAGGGTCTTACATTGTTACTCACCGAGTGGTTGGGTCAGCTTATTACCTAAAAGACGATAAGGGCAAGGAGTTACCCCGACCTTGGAATGTTGTACACTAGAAATATTTTCATACCATGTAGAAAAAGGTTGTGGAAGGGAGAAATGTGGCCTATTTTCTATGGATTTTATGTGACCCTCAGTATATAACTGTTGAGAATCCTATGCAATAAATAAGAAAATCGCAGCGAAAAAAGGATCCCTCGAGCAATCCATGCGAAAGAAAACTCATACTAAAGAATAGATCTATAAAACCCTATCCTATAGGGTATACCTTTGATGTGTGCCCTTCGTTTATCCCGCTTGTCCACGGTCTGTCGGATCTCTTGCACGTTCAAGTGTACGTGCCTCTATGGTATCCACACAAACACAATTTTGGAGAAAGGTTGCGCTAGCAACACCACAAAAGATGTTAGGCCAAGAGAAGATTTCGGCCAAGGGAAGAAGAGGGGGAAAACAAAGGCAATTTTCAACCAAAAACATCATGATCCAAGGCTCCCCTTTTATATTCATCCCATGAATATGAAAGGTTTCATCCAACCCTTAGTTTTCTCTCTTCAATACATGATTAATCCACATTAATCATACATGAAAAGAGGTTTCATCCAACTCTTGGTTTTCCCTTTTCAATGCATGATTAATCCACATTAATCATGCATGATGAATTTATATCATTCAAATTGATTTGAGTCCAACTCAAGTCAAATCAATTTGAGTCCATTCATCCAACTTTTGATTTTCCCTCTTCAATGTATGATTAATCCACATTAATCATGCATGATGAATTTATTCCATCCAAATTGATTTGAGTCCAAATCAAGTCAAATCAATTTGAGTCCAACTCAAATTCGGCCATTTAATTTGAGTCTAACTCAAATCCAATCCTTTCAATAATCCAATTTAATGCCTAATGGTTCATTTAGTAAAACTAAAATGAATGTCATCTCTAAAACAACATGTTTTTTATGTGTGACCCTGTAGGTTTTTGTAACGTTAGCAATGTCTCTAAACCACTTTAGACATATAAGCAATGAGCGACATCTAGCAATGCATCATTTCTACCCAAGTTACGAAAATGTCAAGATCCGACAAAACCTTTCTGTGACTATTATCTTATATGATGGTGTCCTTCTATCTTTGATATTTAGATCTATCAATGAGGCATAGACCGTGTCATCCCCTTATCGATCTTTATGTTTCTTGATCCCCAAGTAGACTCACTCAAACAAATGAGCTCAATATCTCATATTGACTCATTTGAGCATGGTCATGCATTTAGTGGTCATACTCTATCAAGAGGCTAAAGATATCACTCCCGTCATATGGGAGGGATAGATCCCATCTACATCACTCACATCCCTCCGTATAATTTGTTACATACCCAGTGATCCCCTTTATAGTCCACCCTGTTACGGGTGACGTTTGATGATACCAAAGTACATAGCTCCATATGTAGAGAACCGTAGTGATTTCAAGTCTAAGGACTATTCATACTAATAGTCACATGAGAAAGTTTATGACACTTCATATAACAATCCATGAAACTTTCTCATGGTGGGTCAATTCAGTACATATATTCTCCAATATATATACCCATGTGTCAATATGATCATATATCCATGACTTGTGAAATCAATGTTGGGTTGATCCGTGAGGGGAAACTTCGCTTCCCACTTCAACTCGGTCGCTTGTTCATGGCGATCCCATCGATGTCCCCGGATTAAAAAAATTTAATCCTAGACAAAAGGGAACACCCGAGAACCTTATCATCGTCGTGCTATTCATTTAGAGAGGTCACTTGAACGAACTCATTGTTCAAGCGACCAACCTCTATTCTACGAGTAGTCGTGGAATAGACGATGTACGGATCGCCGGTTTTTGTGTTTATGTTTGGGATCCAAGTATTATTTAGCCATATACATAAAGTAAACATCCACATAAAACATGCATATAATTGAAAAGCAATTATAAACATAATACAAAGGAAGACTAATCAAAATAAACAAGATTATACCTCTTGTTATACCTCTTGATCTTCTATTGTATGTCCAAGGGAAGCAAACCCTAAGCCTCATCCATCATCTTACTGCCCAAGCCATAGCCCTATATTTTCCTTTTAATCTCCACCATTGTTCTAGGGATTTAATCATCTAGAGATTTAATCTGGATCTAGAGTTTTGTTTTCATCCATTGGATCTATCATGAGGAGGAGTTGGATCTTGGCCACCCAATGGATCAAGCCCACATAAAGTCCGATCCATTAATGATTATCCATTCCACTAGAGGATTATCAGATTAATTAATTTACTGACCATTAATTAATCAACATCTAACTCCATGAGTAGTACCACTCAACCTTATCATCATGAAGTCCACTCAGATTTACATGATGAACCTTATGAGCTCCTCAAGGGGACATCATCATCCTAATATATAGGACACGATTTCCTCCTATAATCAACGACACACCATATAAATAATACCATTTCCCAACTTATCGAGCCTATCGATTTAATCTATAAATCTCGCCCATTGGTAAATCAAAGAAATGAATACTAAGTATATGTGCCCGTTATTATATCGGGATTAAGAGCATGTACAATATAATATTTGAGGTCCGATTCAATTATGTAGTCAGCAATAAATCTGTTAGTGCTTATAAGCTCCACATATCTCCACAATGACATGATATTGTCCACTTTGGGCCTAAGCCCTCATGGTTTTATTTTTGGGCTTTACCCAAAAGGCCTCATGCCAATGGAGATATCTTTTTTTCTTATAAGCACATGATCTTTTCCATGTCTTACCAATGTGGGACTTTGATTGTATTCCCCATACTCCCAACAATCCCCCCCTCAAACGAAGGACCACATTGGGCCCCCCCTCAAGCCTATCCCTCCTCAAAGGATTTTCTCTGCTTGATGTCCGATCTTCAACCCACCAGGACTTCCTGCCAGTTGTTCGGTCCCCCCGACCCAACTAGACTTCCTTCCTGATGTCTGGTTCTCTTGATCCGGATGTGGGAGCTCAACTTCCTTCGTTCGAGGTTCATGGCTTGACATGGACCATGGCTCTGATACCAATTGTTAGTGCTTATAAGCTCCACATATCTCCACAATGACATGATATTGTCCACTTTGGGCCTAAGCCCTCATGGTTTTATTTTTGGGCTTTACCCAAAAGGCCTCATGCCAATGGAGATATCTTTTTTTCTTATAAGCACATGATCTTTTCCATGTCTTACCAATGTGGGACTTTGATTGTATTCCCCATACTCCCAACAAAATCGAATCACTTCTAAGTCAGTCCTGCTCAATACACACGAAGTGTACTAGTGTGATTTTATGGTCAAGACAAACCAATATCAAATCACACTACAACCATACCAATGGTTTGTCCAAAGTCATCTCGGTTGTGAGCCTTTACTTATACTTTACAAGGAACCGATAACATGATCTCCTGTGTGACACCACACACCATGTTATCTATAATGTAATGTATTAGACAATATGCATAGCCATAAAAATATGCAAACAATGATCATGTGATTCTTATTTCAAAATAAAGATGTTCATACAAAAGATAGATTTTTCAGTATACATCCTAACAATCAAGTCATCCATTGACCTACAGGCTAGTCTCAATGTATTAATATATCCCTTTGTCTATTAATACAATACTTGACTAGGAATGTTTAAGAATAATGTTCTCTATAGTTTCTCATAATCAATTCTACCAATTGATATATTGTAGATTAGAACCTACTATTCAAGGGCATTATTATATTTATTTGGCTGGCACACGCATAAAGTAAATATAATAATCAATATTTGCCTATTATTAATGAATTATGAAACATATGATCCCTAATCAATCATCTTATGATTGACACTAAGAGTTGACACTAATAATTTCCCACTAGCACTAGTGTCAATCACTGTAATCTCTAAGACCCAGTGACCTAGTATGATCATCATGCTTTCTTTGTACCAAAGCCTTGGTCAAGGGATCCGCAATGTTAGCATCAGTATCTACTCTGTATATCTGCACATCTCCTATATCGATGATCTCTCGAATGAGGTGATACCGTTGTAGTATATATTTGGAACACTGGTGAGCACGAGGTTCCTTAGCCTGTGCTATAACCCCGTTGTTGTCACAATAAAGCTCTATAGGGCTCACGATGCTAGGAACTACACCGAGCTCAGAAACAAATTTCCTAATCCAAACAGTCTCCTTTGCCACATCAGAAGCAGCAATATACTCGGCCTCTGTAGTAGAATCCGCGACTGTGTCTTGCTTTGAACTCTTTCAGCTCACAACACCACCATTTAAATAAAAGACATACCCTGACTGCGATCTGTAATCGTCCTTGTCCGTTTGGAAGCTAGCATCGTTGTAACCCTTTACAACGAGCTCCTCATTGCCTCCAAATATCAAAAAATATTCTTTAGTTCTTCTCAAGTACTTAAGAATATTCTTGACGGCTATCCAGTGACTATCACCTGGATCTGACTGGTACCCACTCGTCATGTTTAAAGCATACGAGACATCAGGATGAGTGCATAGCATGACGTACATAATAGACCCTATAGCAGATGCATAAGGGATCTGATCCATGCGTTCCCTTTATTCCTTAGAAGAAGGGCATTAAGCCTTCGAAAGGCTCACACCATATGACATTAGCAAAAATCCCCTCTTGGAATTTTGCATGGCAAAATGTTTAAGCACTTTGTCAATATATGCACTCTAACTTAGGCCAAGCAATCTCTTAGATCTTTCTCTATAGATCTTAATGCCTAAAATGTAGGTTGCTTCACCTAAGTCCTTCATTGAGAAATAATTTCCAAGCCAAGTCTTCACAGACTGCAGCATAGGGATGTCGTTTCTCATGAGAAGTATGTCATCAACATACAAGATAAGAAAGATAACTATGCTCCCACTAACCCTCTTGTAGACATAGGGTTCATCTTCATTCTTGATGAAACCAAAATGTTTGATCGCATCATCGAATCAAAGATTTCAGCTTCTAGATGCTTGCTTTAAACCATAAATGAACCTTTGCAGCTTCCATACCTTACCAGCATGCTTTGGATCTACAAAACCCTCAGGTTGTGTCATGTACACATCCTCGAGGAGGTTTCCATTCAGAAATGTCATTTTGACATCCATTTTCTAGATCTCATAATCGTGGTAAGCTATAATAGCAAGCATGATCGAATGGACTTAAGCATCGCAACTGATAAAAAAGTTTCATCATAGTCAATACCATGAATCTGTTTGAAACCTTTAGCTACCAATCACCCTTTATAGGTATGCATAAGATCATCCATGTCAGTCTTTCTCTTAAAGACCCACTTACACCCAATGGGTTTGACCCCTTCAGGTGGATCAACCAAAGTCCATACTTGGTTAGTGTACATGGATTCCATTTTGGATCTCATGGCCTCTAGCCATTTCTCAGAATCTGGGCTCATCACAGCTTTCTAATAGGATGTAGGCTCGTTCAACTCAACAAGCATAACGTCATCATTGTCAGATAAGAGAAATGAATATCTCTCAGGCTGACGATGTATCCTATCAGACCTGCGAAGAGGTTGGTCTACTTGAACAGGTTGTTGCTCCATAACTTCTTGTGCAACAATCTCATCATCCACAACACTTTGTGGTGCCTATTCAATTTCCATCTCAGTGCTATCTTGATCTTGAATTTCTTCAAGATGTATTTTACTCCCACTAGTTCTTCTAGAGATGAACTTTCTTTCTAGAAATACTTCATTTCTGGCAACAAACACTTTGCCTTGCGTGGAATTGTAGAAGTAATATCCTTTCGTTTCCTTAGAATATCCTACAAAGTAGCACTTATCTGATTTGGGGCCTAGTTTATCGGAGACTTGACGTCAAACATAAGCCTCACATCCCCAAATCTTCATAAAAGACATCTTGGGACTCTTCTCAGTCCATATCGCATATATATGGTGTCTTTATGACTGCCTTAGATGGGACGTGGTTAAGTGTGAAAGCAGCCGTCTCTAAAGTGTATCCCCAGAAGAAAGAAGGAAGATTTGTGTGACTCATCATTGATCGTACCATATCTAATAATGTGCGATTTCTCCTTTCTGATACATCATTCCACTGTAGTGTTCCAGGTGGAGTGAGTTGAGATCTAATCTCAAACTCAATGAGATAGTCACGAAAAGCTTGGCTAAGATATTCCCCACCTCGATCTGATCGAAGCACTTTTATACTCTTACCAAGTTGGTTTTGTACTTCATTCTTGAATTTTTTGAACTTTTCAAAGGACTCAGATTTGTGTCTCATAAGATACACATATTCATATCTACTGAAATCATCAGTAAAAGTAATGAAGTACTAATAGCCTCCTCTAGCTGCTACATTGAAAGGCCCACATACATCAATATGTATAAGTTCTAACAAATCAGTAGCTCGTTTGCCATGTCCACTAAATGGAGTCTTGGTCATCTTGCCTAGAAGATAAGATTTGCATGTCTCATATGATTCAAAATCAAATGAGTCCAGTAATCCATTCTTATGGAGCTGGGATATGTGACTCTCATTTATGTGACCCAGGCAACAATGTCAGATATATGTTTGGTTCAGATCATTAGATTTGAACCATTTGGTATTTATATTATAGACTGGGGTTTCAAGATCTAGAAGATAAAGACCATTCACAAGGTGTGTACTACAAAAAAAACATATCATGTAAATAAATGGAACAACATTTGCCCTTTATTATAAATGAGAAACCTTTCTTGTCTAAACAAGAAACAAAGATAATATTTTTCGTCAAGGCAGACACATAACAACAGTCCTCTAGTTCTAAGATAAGCCCAGTGGGAAAATATAAGAAATATGTCCCTACAACGATGGCGACAACTTTTTCTCCATTGCCTACCTGTAGGTCTACTTCACCCTTCGTCAATGATCTAGTCTTTAGAAGGCTCTGCACATTGGTACAAATGTGAGAAGCACAGCCGGTATCTAATACCTAAGAAGACGAGATAGATAAATTAACTTCTATAACATATATACCTGAGGCAGAAGTCTCATTTCTCTTCTTTTTCACCTCTTCCAGGTATAGCTTGCAGTTTCTCTTCCAATGCCCGGTCTCACTACAGTGGAAGCATTCTCTTTCCTTAGACACCCCTCCTTTGGGTTTCAATGCATTTGCCTTGCCTTTGCCTTTGGCTTGGGTCTTACCCTTACCTTTAGGCTTCTGCTTGCCTTTGCCTTTGCCTTTGTTCACCATCAAAATGGTACCAGGCTTTGCCTTCTTAAGGTTGAGTTCAGCAATTCGTAACATGCTCAACAACTCAGGTAAAGGCTTATCAATTTCATTCATGTTGTAGTTCATGACAAATTGATTGTAGCCTTATGGCAGTGACTGCAGAACAAGATCAGTGGCCAACTCTTGGCCCAATAGAAATCCCAATCTCTGTTGGTTGTCAACGTACCCAATCATCTTGAGTATATGAGTACCTATGGGAGTTTCTTCTTGCATTTTGCATTGAAATAAGGCCTTTAATACTTCGTATCTCTCGTGCCTTGCTTGTCCCTGATATAGTTGTTTCAAATGCTCAACTATACCATAGGCATCCATGTTCTCATGTTGCTTCTGAAGCTCAGAGGTCATGGCGGCAAGCATAAGGCATAAAATATCCAATGTGTCATCTTGATGCTTCTTATAAGCATCCTTGTCAGTACGAGTGGTCGTAGGGGCAGGTGGTTCAGGAGTGGACTGCTCTAGGATGTGCAGTTTTCGTTCTTACTTGAGGATTATCCTCAAGTTCCTGTACAAGTCCAGGAAATTAGCTCTAATGAGCTTGTCCTTATCAAGGACAGATCGTAGAGAGAGTGTGTTTGATGTATTTGCTGACATGGTGATCTACAATATAGAAATGCAGATATGTATCATATTTCAATCATTTAATTAGGCATTTAACTAAATGATTCTCCCACTAGTCACAAAGTGGGACAAGATCCATATTATACCACATCTTGAGTTAGCTTTGGCTAATCGCCCAAGACGCGTATAAGTTAGGTAGATAACTTGTACCAATTACATCTAATGTAACTCTTGTATATTATGGACAATATTTGTTCATAGTGCCCATCGCATGAGATATCCTTCTAAATTACCACTCATCTTGAGTTAGCTTTGGCTAATCACCCAAGAATTGTATAATGTAGGTAAATGTCTCATATGAGCTATGCCTCTAAGTTCATCAATCTAATTGAGAGAGCTTAGTTAAGTTAAACCCAAGGTTTAATAGGCGGATATCACAATTGTCTTGTTGTACTTTACCGAGGTAAATCGAGTCACTTTGCTTTGGCAAACGTGCTACGATTGAACAGGGTAATAGTAAGTATTAAACTTTGGTAGGCATATAATAAATGACCTTAATTTTTATGACAACTAACTACGCATGCATCACATACAAACATCACATGCATCACATATAACCATAGCATAAATCAACATATAAGCTTAAACGTGACATAATTATGGCCCGAATCTACGATCTCCTCAAGCCAATGAGAAGAGCGATGGGTCAACCTAGGGATTGCATCTCCTCCAACCGCATCCTTTGGTTGTTTTGTGTCGTTGGTATCCTTCTTGTAACTTCATCCTCCAATGGACTTTCCACTCATCATTTTGTACATTATAAAATAAGAATACTCGAGTTACATTCGAGTCTAGATCTATTTTACAACTAGAAAAATAGAGAGGGAGGCACGACTCACAGGTCGTATTATGAATTACAACACGCACTCACAACACAACCACAATCACATCGGGGTTAATGGGTCATAACTATGCACCATGGCATACATCATTCACAACGATCTATGACATAAAGATTTTATTATGATGCTAAACATGACTTATAAGTTGTTACGATACGGCGATCCCGCTAGTGAACCCGAGACCCTTTCTTGCCACTATTCGTAGCAATTTTGGGTGATAGATCCGAACAGCAAACATGTTGTTCGATCAACAAATATGACATGCATATCTTGTTGCACAAAATCACCCAAACAATCATGCATGCACCATAATAAACTTCTTATACAAAATTTTATATCACATATAAAATGACCTATGACGATCTTTATGTATGATCATTCGCAAGTGGCTCTATACCACTGTTGGGAATCCTATGCGATAAATAAGAAAATTACAACGGAAAAAGGATCCCTCGAGCGATCCATGCGAAAGAAAACTCATACTAAAGAATAGATCTATAAAACCCTATCCTATAGGGAATACCTTTGATGTGTGCCCTTTGATCCTGCTTGTCCACGATCTGTCGGATCTCTTGCATGTTCAAGTGTACGTGCCTCTATGGTATCCACACGAACACTCTTTGAAGAAAGGTTATGCTAGCAACACCACAAAAGATGCTAGGCCAAGAGAAGATTTCGGCCAAGGGAAGAAGAGGGGAAAAACAAAGGCAATTTTCAACCAAAAATATCATGATCCAAGGCTCCCCTTTTATATTCATCCCATGAATATAAAAGGTTTCATCCAACCCTTGGTTTTCTCTTTTCAATGCATGATTAATTTACATTAATCATGCATGAAAAGAGGTTTCATCCAACCCTTGGTTTTCCCTCTTCAATGCATGATGAATTTATGCCATCCAAATTGATTTGAATCCAACTCAAGTCAAATCAATTTGAGTCCATTCATCCAACTTTTGATTTTCCCTCTTCAATGCATGATTAATCCACATTAATCATGCATGATGAATTTATTCCATCCAAATTGATTTGAGTCCAACTCAAGTCAAATCAATTTGAGTCCAACTCGAATTCGGCCATTTAATTTGAGTCTAACTCAAATCCAATCCTTTCAACGAATCCAATTCAATGCCTAATGGTCCATTTAGTAAAACTAAAATGAATGTCATCTCCAAAATAACATGTTCTTTATGTGTGACCCTGTAGGTTTTTGTAACATTGGTAATATCTCTAAACCACTTTAGACACATAAGCAATGAGCAACATCTAGCAATGCATTATTGCTACCCAAGTTACGAAAATGTCAAGATCCGACAAAATCTTTCTGTGACTATTATTTTGTATGATGGTGTCCTTCTATCCTTGTTATTTAGATCGATAAATGAGGCATAGACCGTGTCATCCCTTTATTAATCTTTATGTTTCTTGATCCCAAGTAGACTCACTCAAACAAATGAGCTCAATATCTCATATTGACTCATTTGAGCATGACCATGCATTTCATGATCATACTCTATCAAGAGGTTAAAGATATCACTCTCGTCATATGGGAGGGATAGATCCCATCTACATCACTAACATCCCTCCACATAATTTGTTACATACCCAATGATCGCCTTTATAGTCCACCCTGTTACAGGTGACGTTTGACGATACCAAAGTACATAGCTCCAAATGTAGGGAACTGTAGTGATTTCAGGTCTAAGGATTATTCATACTAATAGTCACATGAGAAAGTTTATGACACTTCATATAATGATCGATGAAACTTTCTCATGGCGGGTCAATTCAGTACATATATTCTCCAATATATATACCCATGTGTCAATGTGATATCACATATTCATGACTTGTGAGATCAAGTCATCCATTGACCTACAAGCTAGTCTCAATGTATTAATATATCCCTTTGTCTATTAATACAATACTTGACTAGGAATGTTTAAGAATAGTATTCTCTACAGTTTCTTATAATTAATTCTATCAATTGATATACTGTAGATTAGAAACTACTATTCAAGGGTATTATTATATTTATTTGGCTGGCACACTCATAAAGTAAATATAATAATCAATCTTTGCCTATTATTAATGAAATATGATACATATGATCCCTAATTAATCATCTCATGATTGGTACTAAGGGCTGACACTAATAATAACATCATGAGTAATAAAACATGAGTAGGGGCGAGAAAGAAGCATCATTGAAAAATAGCTTCTTATTTGCAGGGTAAAGAAAGTTAAGAACAATGTATAAGATAGATAATTCATTGAAGCAATTTTCTACAAGTAGTGATATTTCTAAAATGTCAAAGCCCGCCTGAAAATTACAATTTAAAATGATCTGATGGATAATGCCTGAAGCCAGTTTCCCAATGAAGAAAAAGAGCAGGATGATCGGTCGGAGGGAATCCCTGGTCAACATACTGCCGAACCGCTTCGTTGAATCCATCCTGATATGTAGCTCGCATTAAAGATAGCAGACGCTCTTGTTGGTTCGGGTCAGTCGTACATGTATCCTAATGAAACTTGGCACAATACTCCCGATGCTCCCTAAGAGCCTGACGGATTTGACAATATTGCTAGGATACTTGAATGATAACGTCGGCCAGAGTGGATATATCATCGGAGCGGGAAATCTGACCCTGCTGCAGGATCGTTGATATTTCCATCATATTTCTGCGTATTGAAGCTGAAATTCCCTCCACCGCCTCAGTATAAGTCCTGGTCCGAATAATTTTGCTACTCAGCTACTGTAAGGAGGTTTTTTGGCGGTGGAGTCAAGAATGAGCATGAGCTCTACAGGTTATTAAAGTTGAATTTTCATGTACCTCCTTACTTAATCGAGTCTGGAGGTCGAATATGGTATTCTCATCTTTTTGTTTCTCGCATCGAAGAATGGATATAGTCTTTATATCCTTCTCTTGTTGGCGCTGAAGTGCTGCTATTGTTTTGACATCTTCCTGCTTCTGCTGCTGAAGCTCAGTTATTTAATCCTGGTAGCTCGCCACTTCTTGTAAGATGAAATTTTCCCTGTCAATAAGGGTTGGGGCATTTGCAGTTTCTTGCTGGATGCCCTGAAGAGTGGATATGGTTTCAGCATCCCTCTGTTGCTGACCTTGGAGGGCAGCGATAGTCTCCACATCCTTCTGCTTTTGAGAAAGGGCTTCGGCCATTTGATTCTGGTAACGAGCTAGTTCTTGCAACAAAAAGTTCTCTCTTTCTTGGGAAGCAGTGTGGTCCTCCATCTGTTGTTGAATCTGTTGCCGCAATTGAGTATGATAATGGTAGAAGGAGCGGTTCAACTCTTGATAATTCACCAGAGCCTAAAAATAGAAAATAGAAAGGGATATTGTAAGATATCAAAAAATAATAATAATAATGATGAAATATCCCTTATTAATTAAGAAATTATCTTAAATGATTTTTTGGGAATTTTTAGAAATTTTTCTGGAATCAAATGGAGTTCATATAACCGCTTAGGAGGAAGATTAAAATTTAAATAGGTGGTTGAGTCAACTTAGGTTAGCTTGGACTTAACCTAAGCTAGCTTAACCATAAAGGGCCGATTTTCAAAGATCGAACCAAACCTGTTTACATTTTCTCTTTCCTTCCGTTTCTTCGATTTCCCATCGCAGACGCTTTCCTGAGCGTTTCCTCAATCATAGCCCGATTCTTCTCTCCGTCGATTCCTTCCCAAATCTGCAACTTCTCTTCTTCTTTTTCTCCTCTCTCGATCGCTCGTGATTCCCCTTCCCTTCTTCTCTGGCCAAACCTCTCCACCTCCACGCCCCTGGGTGTGCCACTCGCCACCGCCATGAGAGAGAGCTGCTGCTGCCCCGAGCCAGATCTCACTCTCTGCTGCTCTCTGATTGTGCCATCGTGGATTTGCTACGAGCCTTTCTCTGATCCAAATCGCCATGGCGGTACTTTCTTCCTCCCGATCTCGATGACAGCGAGCACCTACGGCCATCATCGGCATCTCACGAGGAGATTTTGAGTTCAAGTGGGAGCTACTGCTCCCTTCCTTCGGTGCTTCCCTCTCGACCGTTTGTGGTTGCTGCCCCATCACCGTCAGCCATCTTCCCTCTTCTCCCTTCCACCGCAAGTGTCCCCGCACATGATAGTTGGCGTCCACAACCACACCAGTGCATCCTTCCCTTCCGATCGTGAGCTACGCTATCTCTGTCGAGCAAGGTAAAAATTGCTCCTTTTCTGATCTTGGACGAGATTTGAGTTTTAGCGATGATTTGCCTTGGTTGAGCATGATCTGTTGTGTTGGCAGTGGGTTTTTCGACGAACAGAGCTGATTTAGGGAGAAATTATCACCGACGGAGTCTCAAAAGTAGGTAAATTGTTAATACAACTCTGATTTTAGGTGTTGTTCAGGTTGTTGTTATTGTGTTTTATGGATTTGGACAGCGTCAAGTATCAACGAACCGGTATGTTGTATTTCACTGCCTCTGTTGTGCTGTGAACAATCATTTTATCTGCCATTGTTCTATACAAATTAGATTTCTTTTGTATTAAAGAAGAGCTATGGTCGATTGGTTTAGGGAGAGGTAAGGTTTACATATGTTGATTAAGTTAATAGATTTCTATAGGATGAGCAGATTTAATTATGGAGTGATAATCAATTGTTGGTGAACAGTTTAGGTTATGAGGTTGCTTCCAATTGGGCTATTTGAACTTTAATTCGAAATCTTGGATCAAGAAGTTGTGCCCGGAGAAGCTAAACTTGGTAAGTCTGGATTTGGATTTGTTATGGATGTGATGCTAGATTTATAGCTAGTTATTATTGGTTTGCTGATTAATAACTAATGGAAGTATACTTTTAGTTGGATTATGGATTATGCGTTGTGATGATGGATTTAACCTAATTACAGGGAACTTGGATTAGGAAGTGTAATGGATTACACTATTTTATGATCTGATCCGATCTTTCGAGTTAGTATGATTATACACCGAAACTTTGATTTAAGGCAGAGTTCGCGGACGTGAATACAATCAACGTAGTTTATATATCAGGTGAATAATTTCCTACCCTGTTCAGGTAGTAACTAAACCCTGAAGTATATAACTTCATATTATTATCACTTTGGCCTTAAATCCACTCTAGTTTTTCTAATGTTTGATACTTAGTCTTTGATCTTTTTAAATATTTTATTGTTGTTATCACATTTTCCTTCATCATGATTATGAGTTAGAGATGTGATGCATGTAAGCCTATAGTTATGCAATTAGGTGTATTTAGTAGAGTACGGATGAAGACTTGAATTATAAATGGGATAAAAGGTCATCTTGGGGAGGGAGTAATGTCCTGAATATAGAATTGAATCTTATGTTAAATCCTTGTGTTGTGTACCATTTCGGATCATGTAATTATGTATGGTCATATGGATTATCGATAATGTGTTGCTACAGACTGGAGGTCCTAGCTTGGTTGTGATCAATTAAGTATGACTCTCTGCAGAATAGAGAGTGCGTTGATCAGATTGGTATGACTCTCTATAGGATAGAGAGTGTTATGATCAATTGAGTACGACTCTCTGCAGGATAGAGAGTGTGTTGATCAGATTAGTATGACTCTCTGTAGAATAGAGATTCTATGGTGGATGTCTGTATGTGTGACTATGCATTCATGTCATTTACATGCATGCTGACGATTAGGCCTCCATTGTGATTGAGAGGGTCGTTAGTCATCCTGCCTCCATAGTTACTCATAGGAGGAGTAACTAGTGTGAGGGCAGAGCATTTGATGTGCCACACTCTACCACTATAGACGGTGGTAGTTGGATTTGTATGCAGTTGTCCTGCGTGTGTGACACTCGACCACTCATGGGTAGTGACTGTCGGAGTGGCCAACAGCAGGGACCCCCGTCGGGTAGTTTGCTCTTTACGCTTATATGCTACTTGATCATACTGTCACTCGACCACTCGAGAGTAGTGGTTGGTGTTGAGTTGGGACAGTTGTCATATCGAGCCACCAAGGCCACACTAAGGTCGTGGTAGCTTTAGGGTGAGCCGACATGACCATGCATGCTGCATTGTCATATCTTATGGTGTTTTGCACATATATATATATATATATATATATATATGGATGATTGTGATTAGTATATATATAGATGTAGTCTATATGTATGCTTACTATGATGTTGCATTTGTTTGTACTATGCTTGCTGCATTTGTTTGTACACATTCATACATGCTATTGTATTTTCTATATGGCTGGTTGTCGGATATCTGTATACTTGTTGGTCTGTCTATTTGATACCTTTGACCCGTATTATGACATAGTGTGAGGTAGTATTACTCTTCATGTTGTATATTATGGATATATGCTTAGGTTGGATGAGTGTAGAGTAGTTGACTGTCAAGTATGTCAGCATCTTTTGTTGTTCAGTTGTTTAGAGGGTATATGCATGTATATATATTTATTATGCTGATGTATACCTGATGTACCTATAGATTATATATGGTTGAATTACATGTGATATTTGATATATACATGTTCTTTCCTATTACCGCTGAGTTATACTCACCACCACGGACCCTGGGTTTTTCTGTCGCCCAAGTAACAGGTAGAAGTCTTCGTGACGGCTTGGAGCACCAATAGCTGGCAACATCTCATCTCACTTCTGAGGCTCCTATGATCATTTTGGGCTTTCCGTATGTTGTGTTATGTACTTAGAGTTTTATGTGGTGTTATGCGTTATGGATTTGTTATGTGGTGTACACAAGTGGTGTTTCGGATTTTCTGTCAGTATTTTTCTTATGATGTGGTCAGTCATACCGGTATGCACTGTATGTAGATTATATGTCGTTGCATAGTTTCTGCTGTGGTTTGTTGTATGTACATTTTTTTATATTTTGTTGTGACTGCGGCCGAATGGCCTTGTATAAACAGGATATGTTGCCACGTATAGGGGAGATGTCATCCGTTTGATTTTTGGCTCGGCATACTCTCGGGGCGTGACAGATATCATGGTTGTAAATATATGCCAAAGTAGCCAAGAGGCTTACCAACTCCAAGGTATGATGCAGACTCTCCATCCTCGAAAGGAGATCTTCTAAGTTGAGTATTTGAATATTTCTATCAGAAGAGGAAGGAATGGAAGAAACTAGGGGAGGGGACTCACTCATGATGGGTATAAAGGGGGCAACCCGGAGGATTGTTCCAATAATCTCAGAGGGGGGAAAATGACACTCTGGGAAATCGAAAGGGTTCCTAAGGATAAAGGAGATGTCGAAGTGGCAGCAAAAAGAGTCGTTGCCAAAGGGCTCAGGGAAACATGAGAGGAAGAGGTAGAGGTTGATGGTGGTGGCAGAATGTTAGAAACCACCTGATGGATGATGGAGGACGGTGAACCACCAGGAGAAGGAAAGGAAGGGAAGACAGGGGGAATAAATGTGTCTAATGATGTGGGCTTAGGTAGAGTAGATGAAGTTGAAGGAAGATTGGTGGGTGAAGGGGGGCACTATTATTAGTGGTTCTTCATTGGTAGGGGGGAAGGTGCCAGAGTCAAGTTCTAAACTTGGCTGGGGAGAAAGACTTTTCATGTTAGGGGTCGATGGGGAAGATGATGGGAACATAGGCGGAATTTGTAATAGCGAAGATGGAAGAGATATAGCTGAAACTGATTTTAATTCTAGGGGGAGCTCAGAAGAAGAAGAAGAATCGAGGGAAGTGATATTCTCTACCTGCAACTGTTGGCGCACGACTCCTCTCAATTCGGCTTGGTTCTGTAAAAAAAGAGGGGGAGATCTATGGCCACCCAAAATTGAAGGTGGAGAGGCGGACGAGCTAGGGTTTGGCGATAATGGTGAAGAAGGGAGGGGAGAAGATTGTAATGATTGAGGGTTTACATGGGGCGAAGATGAAACAACTGGAGATGACGGCACAGAGGAACGAGGAGAGGAGGCGGATACTAGAGCAAGGGCAGGGGGTACCGAAGAAGTTGAAACCAGGGGCAGGGATGTTGTGGTAGCAGATGGTTGATTTCTACTTTGCCTGAGCTCCTGACGGTACTCTGCCATCAGTTGTTGAAGAAGAGAGTGCATCTTGGCTCTCCAGAAGAGAGTGCATCTTGGCTCTCCGTTAAGATAAGTTAAAATAAACCAAACCATGATGGTTTATTTTAAGTTAAAACGAACCGAACCAACTTTTGGTTCATTCGTTTAAAATAAACCAAACCCCTTTGGTTTATTCTCATCCATTGGATTAGAACCAAACCATTTTGGTTCATCCATTACGTCTTCATAAGACGCGGCCCATCCACGCTTCCATTGCGACTGAAACAATTTCATGCTCGCTTTATGTTTGGTCCAACCAAACCTAGTTTCTCTCGGTCTGAGAATCCCATTCTCAAGCTCATTTTAAATCCTTTGGATTACGCTCGTTGTGCGTGTGACCAACTAGGTTCTCGATTTATGTTGGCCGTCTATAATTAACCATTAATTATAGAACGATCATGAGTGGCACCTAGTAGTACATCATGATCCCCAATTAACCGAAAAGATCAACGGTTGATCCAGAACTATTTCAAACCCTTCAAGAGCTCGAATGATTCGCGGCCCCATTCCCTTCACTCATCTTATACCCACTTGGTTCGTGACATGGTCTATTGTGTCGGGCCCCACTAGTCGACTACGCCACACCTAGCCCAAGTATCATTTCCTCGTCCCTACGGATTCTAGTTACTCCACATGTATCAAGAGTACCTTACTCTAAACATGTAATGCCACAAATACTTTAGTAACAATCCGACGAGAGGCCATGGGTATACATCTCCTCGCAAGGAGTGGTGAATCCTTTATAGGCTATTCAAACACCTTCGATCACTTGACTTATACCCAATCATCCCGGGTCCACATCTCCTTAGAGATGTTTGCTTAAGATGTCAAAGCATAAGTCTCCATGATCAAGATGACTTGAATACCGCAAGTCAAAGGAACATCGCACTTAAGCCACAGTAAGAACTTCATTGACATATCTATATATGCAGAGAACCATATGAAGTCTTACGGCTGGTCACTCCAATAAACTAGTTACCATAACTAGCATCCACGATTAACTCCGGACATCACTATGTCTCCAGCCAGTGAGAATCAGCTGCTTGGATACACCAAGGAATATACCTCGTGCTAGTCTCGACAGAATTGATGGTGTCCAAATCCATCAATTCATCGACTAGGGATAATTCCGATACATCACAATTACACATGTAGAGATACTCACTAGTTGTGATCTAATCACAAATTCTCTCATGCTGTGAATCGTATCGTGGGCATTCAGTAAATGAGTTTAAGATCCAATCAAATACATAAAACATGTATACTCAAATAGTGAATCTTCATTTATCATATAAATGGTTCATACATAAGGCGATTGCCTTAGGACATCTCTCATATATTACTAACACGCAGCGCTAGCAGTCGTAATTAGAGTGAATTTCGATCGCAATCGATTGAGGTCCGATTAGTCAATCGGTCGGATGGCGGTGACGACGACGGTGACCCCGACGGATTCAAAGATTGGCTATAGCGCTCATCGGAGAAAGAAGTTGCGGGCGAAAGCTTTGTGCATTTTCCATTCACTATGTAATCGCGATTGATCAACGGTGGAGATCGTATCATGCACGGATCGATGCACAGGATATCAGAATTCTATATATAAAGAGAGATATATTTTGCTACACAATTCATCTATATATATAGAGGATTATATATCAGAATCTTTGAACCCTAAGAAATTAGACGGTGGATAATAAAGATGTTTTCGGATGCTCCTGACAAGTTATGTAGCATTATATATATATATATATATATATATCTTGCGCGCCTACGAAATGCACTGCGAAATCACGCATGCCTCTCTTCTCGCTTGACCATTGTAGCCCGAATCGTCGGCAAACGGTCGGAATCCGACCGCCGTCAGGTCGACAATCGGTTCTGGCCTGACGACGATCGAATTCTGGTCGATTCCCGATCAGAATCTGACACAATCGTGGTCGCCAGTGGTCGTGACACTGGCAGCCACGAATCAGCCGGATTTCGACCGTCGTCCGGCTAGGATCTGGTGTCGACCGGAATCGGCCGACCGCCGGCGATTTCGTCCTGTTACGATGTAGGCGAGAAGAAGCGCGTGCGGGTGGATACGCATCATGCACGGGCGCGGATGGAAGAAGCACGCATGACGTATATATATATACACAAGAGTTTGATATCCTGAGCATCGTCTCTTGTGAACTCATGCGCGACAGTTTCTCCGTCGTCCGATCAATCGCGATTGCACACTGAATGGGAAATGTACAGTATTTTCTCTATCGCAACCGCGACGGAGTTCGGGATCACGGCCGGATTCACCGATCGCAGACCAAAAATGGCCACGACGATTGCCAACGCGGCAGCATCGTGGCCGCAATCGCGATCCGCTTTCATATATATCGCCGTGTGTACACGCGAGGTGGTTTCAATCGCATGGTCATGTTGACCATGCAATCGGCACTGCCGCTACACGACATCGGCGCGTGGGCAAAGCGCCAAAATTGAAAAATCACCCTATATATATAGCACCTCTTAGCTAGATAACATAAGGGGAAATATCTGTCTAAGCCAAACATTAGAAGAAATAATTAACATAGACAGAGATCTTGAAATATTTTCCAATAAACAATTAAATATGTTACAACCATGACTCCTATACGGGAGCAACATATTCTCATATTTTACATCATTAACTTCTAGACAAAGAACAATTAATTAATAAGATATAAGACTCACAATGGTATTTAAAATTTGACCTTAAATCTAGTTTCTGGTAAGTTAAAATGCACACAATATTCATAGACTGGACAATATTTTCTTGTCATGAAGGGCATTTTGAATGGTTAATCATATCATTTGGTCTAAAAATTGCACTACAAGTATTTCAAAGAAAAATGGATACGATTTTTAAAGATACAGTAGACTTTACATGTATATACATTGATGACATCCTAATTTTTTCCAAAACAAAATCAGAACATACAACTCATCTATATATGATTTTCAATTTATTTGAAAAATATGAATTAATAATCTCCAGAAAAATATACACCTTATGAAGAAATATATTGAATTTTTAATAGCTAAAATAGGACAAAGAAAAAATAACCTTATAGTTATATATTGCCAATAAGATACTTGATTTCTCTGATAAAATTGAAAATATAAAATCTTTAAGAATCTTTTTAGGATTATTAAATTATGCAAGACCATGTTTAAAGGATATAGGGAAAATAAGTGAAAACTTGTACAACAAAACATCAATAAAGGAACAAAAATATTTTAACTAACAAGATATTTTGGTAGTAAAACAAATTAGACAATGATTATATAATCATAGAAAGTGACGGATGCGAGACAAGATGGGGAGGAGCCTTATACAGAAAACCAACCAAATATGACACCAAATCTATAGAAGCACTATGTAGGTATGCTTCAAGCAAATACAAAGAAAAAGGGCACCTAACCTCTTTAGATTTTAGAATACTAGCTGTTATTTACTGTCTTGACTCGTTTGTGATATTTTATTTGTGATAAAAAGTAAATTACCATATGAATAGACTGTGAAGCTATAATGAAGTATATCCAATAGACAAAAGGAACTAGAAAAACTCTTAGTAGCAGAACATGAATAAAATTCGTTGACACGATTATAAACAAAGGACTAAAATAAACTGGAAACATATTAAAGGGATTAATAATTCCTCAGCTGACATTCTTTCCAGGTTATTAACATGATGGGAAAATTCATAAATTTCAGATCAGAATCAACAATTAACAGAAGACTCATAACATTCAAAGAAATAAAAATTCCACAGTACAATAAACATGAAGAACAATTCTACTTTGATACAAGACATATGTTGACACAAGTACAGAATTGTCTTATAGACAATCTACGACACATCCCAAGTACACCGAGAACGACCAAACAAAGGGTTACTGTCATAAAAGCCCTAATATATCCACTACCAACACATAACAAGAACAAACAACAACAACCAAGAAGCCATCTATTACACCATTTTAACTGGATCACAGGCAGGAGTATATGCCACTCAACAAGAAGCCGCTCTAGCTATAGCAGGAAGTGAGATACAAGTTACATACAGAGAATACAAAAACATGGGAAAAGCATTGGCAGCAGTCAGAGCAAGTGTGGGGCCCAAATTATTTTATTAGTGTGGCTCTGAAAGGAAAAGGAACAACAAGAACAATCTCAGAAACTCTACTACCACCATAAAATATGACATATTTAGACATAATTACAAGTGAGCCAGTAAAACCTACTGTAAGAAATGATGACACATCAAAAATGTCATCAGATCTGTCCACATATGATATAACATTATCAGAGAAATCTGCCTGGATAGATTTTCAACATATACAAGAAGCTTTTAAATGGTTTCACGACATGGCACCATCCTACACAGGCATTACAGGCAATATAAGATACAACACCGATACAAGGCCCATATAGCTACCGACATCCATAAACCATACATCACAATAAAATAACACTGCAGATAATAGAAATACAAAGACACAAAGGTATGTATTGGTGCGAATTTGACACAACCATAACAAGGAAATATAATAGAAATCAATATCACAAACAAAACCAAAACCATAATAGAGGTCAAATACATAACAACACAACCATATACCAAAATGCAAAACCAATATAGAATAAAATCCAAAACATACAATCCAAAATAATACAACACCGATATGGAATAAAATCCAAACGCTCAGTGTTAGATGGGATCAATTAACGAAGCTCCAAGCACCCAAGGAATCTTCTACCTGCTACTTGGTTGATAGAAAAACCTAGGTTCTGTGGTGATAAGTATAAGACTCAGTGGTATAGGAAAGATAGTGCGTGAACTAAATATACATATGGAGATCAACAGGAATACAGTCTTAAAGGTAATAACAAATAACCATCAATATAAATATAATCAATGCATATACCAACCTGATCCATCAGATGTAATGTAATGTACTGACTTACATGAAAGTCTGCAACGACACAACTCATAACAACCTGAGCAAATATACAACAACGTAACACATACAAATAATATACATGAATAATATCACACCTATGATCAACTCATAATCATATAAACAACGTATAATCAAATGTAGAAACCAACATCCTATGTAATAACATAATGCTGATCAAATGCATATAACAATATGTTCCATCAGGTACACTAAACATACCTAAACAACGATCCACACTTGTCCTACTCATAGCCAAATACACTACATATAACAGTATATACTATGTAAACGGTATGTATAATGATGTACAAACATATGAAACAATTATATCTCAATCATATGCAACATATCACAAGCATATGCAATGTGCATCAACATAAATATGTGCCACTCTACATGGCATATGCATATACATGGTCACTACCTACACACCTCGTTACCATAACCCCGTGTAACTTGGGTGGACAAAACATGACAACTGTCCCAACTCCAGTTACCACTACTCTCAAGTGGTCAAATGGGCAGTATGAGTAAATAGCTATCTAGCCATATATAAGGGGTCCCTACTACAAGCAACTCCAGCTATCACTACCTATGAGTGGCTGAGTGATGCACGACAGGACAAGCTACATGCAACTCCAGCTACCACTATCGTGCAGTGGCCAAGTGTTGTAGTACAACAACTGCCCACAACTCCCGCAACCACTACCCCGAGTGGTCGGGTGGGCGGTAATGTGTTGACAAATCCTCCATGCACGTAAACCCACAACACACTCTCTATCTCACAAAGAGTCATATAAAACAGACAGATAAACCATGCTAAGGCCTCCAATCTGTAAACATAACTCCATCGATAACCCATTCAATCATCCACGGTAGTCATGGTCGACAAGAGATACTCAATGCAAGGTAATGCAATAAGACATCCAAGTCTACAGTTATAAGCATTACCAACTCTAGTGGTATAACATGATAACCAAATCAAGGACTATAATTGTACTCAACTACATTTACTTATGCAATATCCATAGATCAAATATATATAGTATCTATAATCAACAATAGTGATGAAACGAGACTATATAGACGAGACTATATAGATATCGAATGAGTATCTCAAAGTTCAACGGCTAAGTATCAAACACAAGAATAAGTAGAGTGGAGTCAAGATATTTTCATCTATCATTAATAGAGTTCATATACTGAGATCCAGATCTATAAGAGTCAAAGAGAAATCACCCACATAGTAAGTAGATCGTGTTGATGGTCGTCGCACCTGCAAATCTATCTTGAATCAAGGTCCTACAATTAACATACAAATATTAACAAATCCTATAATACATCGAATTATCGAATCAAATCATATATCGATTTCGTATTCTGATCAACTAATCGAATATTAACTAAAGTATCTCTCACCCATCTCACTCAATGTCTGTTATCTCACCATGATTACACACTTGATCTAATTAGCAACCACACTGTACAATAGTTAGAATCAAATTTCTTACACAACTGATCCAATACCTTACCATTACCCTTAATCGTTCAATAAATATCAAATTAATTGCAAATCAATTCCTATACAAATATAAAATGCAACATACCTACAACATTCATCCAGATCCAATCCTATTAATCAATAAAACTACCATTCCTACCAATCTACCAATAATTCAACACACCAATGATTATTATCCTTGCACTACCTGCCAAAATTCAGATTTCACCAATTCCACTCCAATCACGGCGACGGATCTATGCTCAAAGCCTATTGCCTCCCTCCTCGATTCATCACCCAACTGATAGGTTGTTGACAAATCGAACACCAATCACCGATTCACTAATTCTGAGCTCTCAAGTTCACAGCTTGTCATCAAGAAGAGAACCTATGATTTGAATTGAGAGTCATCGTCAAAATCAAGCTCAAAACATCGAAATTAAAGGTTGTCAGCTAACGAAGCGACAACAGTCCAATTGAAATCAACGGAAATCAAAATAGGTAAGGAAGAGAAAGATTGAGATGTACCAACAATCGAAGCTACGACAATGGCATTCCTCCCTATATCCAATGCAACCGACCACTCAAGCTACAGAGCGCTGTGCTTCAGATCGAAAATTATCGTGGAGATGGAGTCATCGGCTCTCCCTCTAGAAATCATGAGCTCGCGAAACCGCGATATCGACCGACGAATGAAGGTAGAGATCGACTTGAGCTCGGAATCGAGGTGAGATGGGGTGGTGAAGATCAGGAGGAAAAAGAAGAAACAACAGAAGAAGAGAAGAGAAGTTGGCGATCGGTGGCCTTCTGCTCGAGGTGATCTCTGGTGACGAAGTGGCTGCGATGAAATGGCAGCAACCGACAGATGAGAAATGGCAGAAGAAAGAAATCAAGAATGAAGAGAAGAGGAAAGAAAAGGGATCGGGAGTAGGGAAATAGGATTTGCTTCTAAAAGATAAACTAAAAGCTAGGTTTAGGTTAATTAATCCTTGATTAATTAAGCCAATCACTCCTAAACCTGCTAAATCAAATAGGCTTTATCAAAGCCTATTAATTCTATTCCCATAATATGTCATAAGAATTTCTAAAAAATTTCTTGAAAAATTCCATAAGATAATTTCTTAATTAAAAAAATGATATTTTATTATTATTTTATTTTTTCCGATATCTTACAATTACAATTAGCTATGAAGCTGAATTCAATTATAAACTCAAATGTCAGGACAAATTCCCCTCTTGCAGAGAACCTTTAGCTAAATTCAATAGCAACTGGCAATTCCTATACAGTTTCAGAAAAGCAAGCATTGACATAAAGACATTTGTGCTACATAATTACAGAGGCAAGCTGATAACCCCATTTCTTTTAATGGATTATGGGTTGATTTACAAAATGTTGATACGAGACATAGAACTAACACATGAATTCCCTTGGAAGCTCGGGCAATGCATAAAAAACCTCTGGAAGAAGAAAATTTTAGTAGCATAATAGTATGCACCTTTGAAAGTTCTCCACCTGAACCAGCAAGGCATCTAATTAAACTTGAAGCCCACAGAACTCCAAATTCATAGGAAGATAGATTAGAAGATTATGTCCCTTCAGACATGGAGCATGACTAGGAAGCTCTTCCTAGTCCTGAGGAGCAAGTAAAACACTGGAGAGTCTCAATCCAAGGCTCTAACTAGCTCTGGGAAGACTCAACAGACTCTCCTCATTACATCCTAGCAGTAGAAATATTCACAGAAAAGATTTATTGGCCTACAACATACAGTACTACATTCTTTCCTTTCAAAACTACTGCCCAACATACTAATCTTCTAAGTCATTACCATAAGATAAACGAAAAATGACTACAACAAAAGGCTCACCAAATTGCTCACCAATACAGGCTGGAACTAAGACAGGCTAAGATTACAGCAACCAGACAACACAACCCACCAGAAGGCCTATCAAGAGCCTCATCCATGGGCTCAATAGGTAGTTCAGTAGAAGAAAGCAATCTCAATAATATGATGAAAATCTAACAGTAATTCCACTCAGCCAAGAAGGACACCACCCGTGACACAAAGTGCTCCATTACCAGGACAAGAAGGACATCTATAGTACCAACCCGTGACACCACTCAGAAGCCCCTTTACACCTGTGACATCTCCACTACGTACCACCCACTTAATATATCCTAGCACCTACAAGACACCAGCCTCCTTTTTTGCTATAAATTAAGTCCTCCATCTCTCTTCTAGGGCATCAATCCTTTTAGAATTCTCTCTTCCAACTTTCTAGAGTGTTTATAAGTTTGAGTGTTTGAGTGTTCAAGTCTAGTCTTATAAGCTTCCTTGTAAGTTTTTCTTTCAAGTTCTTGTAAGATATTTTTTTAAACGTTGTACTGTTAAGTCTTTTGTATAAATATCACTGCAATTTGAATCATATTAAAACATGAAAGACTAAAACATTTAGTCTCTGGGAAGAACTAGTTGCATTCCATCACCTTCCCTTAATCGCCACAGATCCCTCAATCCGTTTCCTTCTCATAAGAAGATGATTGTTTGCCATAAACTGGTAAGACAAACAAAGAGGCATCAGATAAAACCTCTACAGTCGGGGCACAATAACATATGGTAACAGGTGAGGCTCACTAGGAAGAAGAGATCAAGCTAAGGAACTGAGATTCACTAAACTCTTCTGAGAGATATTTTGTTGCTTCTAGATTTCTATTGTTTCTAAATATTTTTCTTCTACATTTTCCCCTACCTTAGTTTTTCTTATCCATAATTTTTATTGTGTTTTTGCATTTCTATAAAATATCACTGTAGCAAAACATTGTAGCACCGGTCATTGTAGCAGTATTGTATCATCGGTCACTTCAATCACTATAGCAACATTAAAAAATCAAACAATGACTCAAAATTTGGTATCAAAGCCTTAAAACCTCAACCAGAATGTATGAACCCTCTAGCTAAATTAGACTATCTTGATCTATCAATTTCTATACCACGAACTATAAAAACATTAGATAAAAGATAACATTCCTACTACCTCAACACTAAGGACTCTTTTCACTTTCTACACATTAACAACCCACACCTGAACTCCATCACAGATATACTACTAGGACAAAGTTTTTCATCGGAAACAAAGTTTAAAGATATACATCACGTCTTGAAACGATACTTAGAAATAAAAAACAATAACAAAATCAGCTTGACGAAATAAAACAAAACATAATATATTTAAAGAATTCACAAGAAAGACTCAACCTCAGAGTAAGTCAAGTAAACTTTATAAATTTACCAAAAAGAAGTGATGTAATAAACCTTACAAGGGTAATCAGAGAAAATCAGCCACAAACTTTTGAAATCCAACATAAAAAGCTTTTAGCAGAAGTAAAAAAGCTCTTAATAACAATAGAAGTTGAATTTAAGATATTACAAGAACAAATAAAAGACCTAATCATTAAATGAACCAACATATCTATGAAATACCCATTATGAAGAAGTCATAGATTGCGTACAGAAATGTACTAAAATTAAAGAAGACGAGTATTATTCTTTTGTAGACATGACAGGAAAAAATGATCAAATTCAGTTACAACAAAATAATACCATATTACCCTTATTAGCATCTTTGCATTTCAGGATAACTAAACTAGAAGGAAAATTACTTGAATTAGAACAAAAGCTTTCTAAAGTACCAATAGAAGATAACTTGAAAGCAACTTTGGAAAATATAAATAAGGGTCTATGAAAACTATCTACAAGAAAAATCATAAGACACCAACCTGCAACATACACATTCTTAACATATAAGAAATTTGAAGGGTCAACATGAATCAAATAAGGACAGAAAATTTTAGTGGACCATTCCAAAGTACTGAATGGAAGGGATCAGTCTCTAGTACCTCTTGGCTAGATAACATAAGGGGAAATACCAGTCTAAGCCAAATATTAGAAGAAGTAATTAATGTCTCCGTTGCACTGTGTCATCCCAATGAATAATATCCTTCCGGGTTCTATTTTACTTATAAAATAAAACAGAGAGAGGTGGAACTCATAATAATGTGAAAATTGTCGACTCAAATGTTTTTTTTTATTTTTATAAAATTGAATATAACAATTAATCATGAAATATTATATGCTAAGTCAGGAGATTATTTTATTTTGTGCCAAAAAAATATAAGTCATCGCTCATAATTCATTTTGTTCTCTACCTCTGATTGGTTCCAAACCGATGTATGACTTATTCTCGATACAAGTAACAACACATGACCCTAGATCTAGAGAAAACATTTTCCTTGTTTTTAAAAACAAATCCTCATCTCGGGTGCAAAAGGGAAAGTCCTCTCAGTGCTCTCTTTCATCGATCTCACAGTAAAAAGAATTAATCATGGATAGTCCTTGACCTCTACGTGTTGATCAGTACCATAAAAAATAGGCATTCCACCCAACAAATCCTCATCTCGATTCATCTTTTAAGGGATGTGAGAAAGATGATTCAGACAGCACAAGAGTTTCATGAATAAATCTCGACTCATCCACTCAAGGAATATCCGTTAGGTCTTTGATGTCTAAATAGTTCCCTTTTTTTTCTTTTTCTTTTTCTTTTCATTTTCTGATTCCTTTTCAAGATTGGTGTCTTGATTTGCCATTAAAACTGGAAACAGAATAAAGAAAAAAAAATTGTTGAGCCAGACTAATTGATAGTCATCCATTAAGAGTGGAGTAAGTAGCTGATAGAAAATGTGCATTTTTTAATCCCAGTTTCAGTTTAAAAAAATTATACCTTTTTTTAAAATCTCATCTTTTTTTTATTTGGATTGAGTTGAAAGAAATATAATAATGTTATTTATTATAGATAGAACCAAAGTCTGTCCCCTCTCCTAGACCCGGCCAAGGTCCGGGTCAGACCCGGACCCGATCCGGAACCGAACCGTGGTCAACGGTTCAGTTAACTGGGTCAACGGGTTTGGGCGGTCCGGTCACGATTTTTTTAAAAAACCGAACCGCCAAAAAAATCGAACTGGCGGTTTAAAAAAAAAAAAAAAAAATTAACGGCCACGATTTCGTGGCCATTGTGGTGCAACGGGCGACCCGCCGGATCAGCCCGGACCGGACCCGACGGGTCGATCGTTTTTTTTTTTAAAAAACGATGGTCATGATTTCGTGGTCGTTGATGATCAATGGCCAACGACCGACCCGTCGGGTCGGTCTTTGGATTTTTATTTATTTATTTATTTTTTTTATATTTTTTTTCCTATAAATACATCTCCACTCCCTTTCATTTTTTCACAAATCACAACTTCTCTTCTCTAATTCTCATTCCCTCATTTGCTTTCAAGTTTCAAGTCATATTTTTACAAATGTCTGGAGCCGGATCAAGTCGTAAGGGTGCGGCCGATGCCAGAAAGGGAAAGAGCATAATGTCACCACCGTCCGAGTTCGAGTTCGAGCAAGGCGGCGATTCACCTCAATTCGATATCGACGACTATGATCTTGATATTTCCGGTGATGAATTTTCAAATACGTCATCATCATCAAAGTCAAGAAAGTAGGAACAATACATCCAGTACGATGGCGGGTTCTACGGCTACAAGACCAACTCGAGTGCCTCGCCCCGCATCCGATATCTTCACCAAATATTTTGAAAAAGTAACGCTCCCTTTCCGGTGATATGCAAGCAAAATGTAAATATTGTTCGAAATGTTACAAATTTCAACAAGGAGGAGGTTACGGAACCCTTACTCGACATGTGGAGAGAAATCATCCGGTGGAAATTGATATTGATTGTTCTCAAACTCAAATTCCGACATTCTCTTCTCAATCGGGTTGGGGTAACGAATCTAAACTCTTTAAATTTGACGAAACTAGATTTAGAGAAGAAACTGTTAAATTTTATGCAATTGAACAACTTTCTTTTAGTTTTAGTGATAAATTATCTTTTGAAAATTGGCTTTCTACAAGTGCAAATCCTTCTATTAAACGTATCCCAAGAAATACTCTAAAAAGCACACTTTTAAAATTAGTCTTAGAACAAAAAAAAGAATTGATTAAAGAATTTTCTAGTTTAAACAGTAAAGTTTCTTTGTGTTCCGATATTTGGAGTGATCATTGGCAAAGTTGTTCATATATGGGTATTACTTGTCATTAGATTGATAATAATTGGGACATTCAAAAAAGATTGCTAGCATATAGATGTTTTAACGAAACACACACGACACAAAATATTTTACAACTTATTTTTGTTATTTTAGAAGAATATGGTCTAACTTCTAAAATTTTTTCAATTTCTTTTGATAATGCTAGTGCAAATACCTCTAGTATTAGTGAACTTATTGATATATGTAAACCATCAATAGGTGGAAGATTTTTTCATATTAGGTGTACATGTCACATTTTAAATTTGTATGTCCAAGATGGACTTAAAAATTTAGGATCACATATTCAATCAATTATGAGTGCAATTCATTATTTATGGACACATCCTCAAGTTATGAAAGAATAGAGAAAATTTTGTAAAATAAATGGTATGAAGCCTAAACGGTTTGCACGTGACGTTCCAACTCGTTGGAATTCTACTTATAAATTATTGTTATCTAATTTTAAATACAAAAATTTATTATGTATGTTTTTTCATCAACATGTTCAATCACGTGATATTTATTTGTTTTCAAATCAATGGAATATATGCACTAATATTTGTGAAATTTTAAAAGTTTTTAATGATGCTAGTGACCAATTATCAGGTGTTTATTATCCAACTTCACATTTAGTTTTAACATATTGTTGTAATATTGCATGTATTTTTAATGAACATATTCAATCAAATGATACTTATTTATCTCAATGTATTTATGTAATGAAAGAAAAATGGGAAAAATATTTCTTAAACATTCATGAAATATTTTTATGTGCTTTTGTTTTAGATCATAGACTTAAATTAGATGGTTTACAAGATATGTTAGCATTATATTATGAATCTTTAAGTCCTATTACTGAAACTGCTCCTAATATTTCTTTGATTTTGTTTAATATTAAAACTCATTTATATGATATTTATAATGAATATAACATTAAATATGGTGAACAAACTATTGAACATGAAATACATCAATCCACTACAACTAGTATTATTACTTCTAAACTCACTAAAGCACAATTATTATTAAGGCAACGGACTAAACGTCACGAGGATCCTCAAGTTTTCAGAACTTGAGAATTATTTTACTTTTTGATTTTAGTGATGCGGATAAGAAAGCTTCGACATTCTAAAATGGTGATCGCAAAGAACTCAAATATTTCAATCTTATCTATAATGGCAAAAGAAATTCTAGTATTCATTTCATTCAACTGCAAGAACAAGCTTTTAGTATCGGAGGAAATACATTGGATGAGAGACGTTACAATTTAAGGCCTAAAATTTGGAAGCGCAATGTTTACTCAATGATTGGTCAAAAGTCGCAAGTCGAATCCAAATATATTAAAAGTGATTTAAGAAGACAAGACAAAATAAAAGAACATCCTAACTAAATATAATGAAAATTGAAATGTATTTGATTTTTTTATTATAATAGATTTTTTTATTTAAGTCCAAGATGTAATATATTTTTTATTGAGATAATGAAATATTTGATAGAGTTTTTATAAGTTTAATTGTGTAATTTTTTTTATTTAAATTATTTACATCATTCTTTAATTTTTTATTTATTTAACTAAGACAACGATTAACCGGATCGGACGAACCGATCGGATCGGACGAACCGCGATCGATCGGACTCGGACCGGATCCTTCCGGACTTCGCCGAATGGTTCCATTAACCGGAAATCTCTCCTATGCGTTTCCTTCCAAATAAAACAACATAATATTAGTAAAAATCTGAGAAATATTAGGACTTAGATCCCTCAAAAAAAGGGGAAAGTATTGCCACGGATAAGTATATCGCATACTCTATTAAAAGGTTAATTTTGGGCAAAAGGAGAAAGAAGAAGAAGAAGAGGAGTTGATTTTGAGTTCTGAATCCAAAATGGTAGCTGCCTTTAGATCCTATAAAGATCGTGATTGGTGCCCGCGAAATCTAATCAGAATCAAAAAGGAAGAAGAAGAAGCTAATTATTAAGTCAACGCCTGACAGCAGAAAATCTAATTGCTCTGTTCTGCCGGCGGTGATGTCGGTGGCCTGCGGGGTGGAGTGCGTGGTGTGCCTCGGCTGCTCCCGGTGGGCGTGGAAGCGACTCACTTATATCGGCGCCTACGATAGCGAATCGTGGCCTCCGGCCACGGCGGCCGATCTGGAGCCCGCCCCACGCGCCGTTCGAGCTGTCCTCGCCGTCTACGCGCCCGACGGCGACGTGGCTGACCCCCGCTTCCGCATCGACCCAGCCGGCGTCGTCAAGCGCGTCGCCTACGACGAGATCCCCGACGGCCGGTGCCCGCCGTACCTGATCTACGCCGATCGCCAGTACCGGGAGGTGGTCCTCGCAGTCCGCGGCCTCAACCTCGTCCGAGAGGCCGACTACCAGGTGCTCCTCGACAACCGCCTCGGCCAGCAGATGTTCGACGGCGGCTTCGTCCACCACGGCCTCCTCGACGCCGCCACGTGGCTCCTGAATCGGGAGGCCGACACGCTCCTCCGTCTTCTCGCCGAGCTCGGCCCCGACTACAAACTCGTGTTCGCCGGCCACTCGCTCGGCTCCGGCATCGCCTCACTGATGACGGTGATCGCCGTCAACCACCGGGACCAATTCGGAGGCATTGCCAGGAGCCAAATCCGGTGCTACGCCATCGCCCCCGCCCGGTGCATGTCCCTCAACCTCGCCATCAAGTACGCCGACGTCATCAACTCATCATTTTGCAGGTAGCATTTCTTCATCTGCATCCAATAATCCAATGCATTTGTGAATATTCACGACAAATCTTTTCGCCGATACTTTTCAGGATGATTTTCTACCAAGAACACCGACGCCACTGCAATATATTTTTGGATCTATCTTTTGGTGAGTCATTTAGTGATTTTAGTGTCTGTTTCCTTGAAGAGACAAGTCAAAAGGATGGACATTGTTGACGTAGAACCCTAATAACTGCATATCAATCAGACAGAAAACAAATTACATTTGTTCAAACAGACTATTGAATTTCTATCCTATAAATTCATTCTTTTAGGTATAAATTTCTTAAATGAATGAAGTTTATAGCTTTAGATGATTGAAGTAGTGTTACTTTTTTAACAGTTTGCCATGTTTCTTGGTTTTGGTGTGCATGAGAGATACATTTGTTCCAGAGAAGAGAAAGCTCAATGATCCAAGGAGGCTTTATGCTCCTGGTCGAATTTACCATATCGTTGAGAGGAAATTTTGCAGGTGCAGCAGCTTACTTTACCTTTAATCCTCTGTGACTCGAGGAGATTCTCCATGCTGATGAATTCAATATGTTCTTCCTGAAACTTAAATGATTTTCAAATTCTTAATTTTTCTTTATTCTTGTATAGAAACAAGCATGTTGTTGACTGAGAACAAGTTTTGTTAATACTGATGGATGCAGATGCGGAAGGTACCCTCCTCAGGTTAGGACTGCCATTCCTGTCGATGGAAGATTCGAACACATTGTGCTATCGTGTAGCACCACGGCGGACCACGCGATTGTATGTATCGAACGAGAATTACAGAAGGCAGTAGATGTGAGGCCTTCGAATACACTATTTTCGATATGTTTCCGAGAGACTAACTAGTTTAACATGTGTAGTAAGGGTGTATTTGACAGATACTGAACGATTCGGATCCAACAAGTCCTCCACAGCAGCAAGCAATGAGTAGGAAGTTGAGTCTTGGACAAGAGCACAAGCATGCCTTAGAAAGAGCAGTGACCTTGAACATTCCGCACGCCGTGGCCTCAACAGGGGAAGAGTCCAGTGAAGCCGCTGGCAGTGGTCGTGATTCGGGCATTGGCTCGATATCGAGTGGCAAAGCTAAGTGGCATGGATTGGTAGCAAGCCTATTTGGGAGGAATGAGTCAGGGGGGCTTGTTTTGAAGAAAGAATTGAAGGCAGAGAACTAGGAGGACTTGTTTCTTGCATACATTTTGGCACTTGTTTGTTCATAATCATGCATCATTTCTTTGGGTTTGTTGAATGTAAATGAGATGGATTCGTATGGCCCGTCGTCGATAGATTTGTTTGATGAGAAAATAACTTACAGGGTTTGCTCTTTTTATTTGATAGATATTCTTCCATTTCATAAGACCTACGAAACAATAGCAAAAAAGGTATTTTAGTCTTATATAATAATAGTTTCATTGAGATTGTTACGATATGATGTTAAAGTTTGGTCAAGTGCACTACTGAAGTTTGATTGCAAAATTTGATGCTGCTTTTAAGATATTTTTGTTGGTGGCAAAACGTATGATCTCATAGAATATTGATCTGATCAATTTAAAAAAAAAAAAAATTTAGTTAATGTTGATCAATTTATTTTTTTTAATAATTTAGATATCTAAACTAATTTTTTTAAACTTCACCTGATTAATTTTGAAGATGAACCATCTTTCTATCTTGTAAGGGACTAAACTTGAATATTCTAAGAAATTATTCTTGGAAGGTGCTCTAATATTGTATATAATTTTACCCTTGAATATTTTATCAATGCACTACCGGAGCATCAATTCAAATTTATTTATTTATTTATTGTTCCCACGGGGATGGTGGTTTGGTTAAGGCAGAGGGTGCTTACAGATGAGGCCAGGGTTCGATCCCTGGGGTGGCGGGATTAATCCTCCTCCCCAGAGATCTCCTCTCACTGTACTGCACCAAAAGGGCTACATAGGCCTGCCTCATGATTACTCCCTTCGCGATTTCCTCTTGGGACGGGGGGCCGGAGGCCGCTAGGTTGGCGGTTCCAATCTTTTTGCAGATCAATTCAAATTTATTACTCTTTCTTCTTATTGCAAAACGTGATTAAAAACCCAACCAATAAATGTTTATCGATTCAAATTTATTGCTCTGGTCTAGTGTTCTTTATCGTCGATTTTTTAATAATGATAAAAAAAATAAATCATAGAAAAATTATATCTGTTTATCGGTTGATAAAAAATAACAAATTCTATATTGTAATTCGATTTCCATTTATTTATAACAGCATTTAATTATGTTGTCCGTCCTGAGAGTACAAATTTATTGCTTTCTCCCTATTTATTGATGCAAATTTGCTTATAAAATAAAAGAGTACCGTTGGCCTGAAATCTTCTCCCGAGGGATTTTTTAATAATTAAGACTACGTTTAGTACGAAGTAATGTAATTAATCTTATAATATAATTAAGTTTATAATGTAATGTAATATAATATGTATTATATTACTGTGTTTAGTTAGCGATTGGTGTGTAATCTTTTGATTATAAAAGTGATTACATTTGTTTGTTTTGTATTCATATTTGTTATAAGGAATGTAATTCATATTATTATAAAATGATAAAAAATACCCTTATAATTTCTTCTTAAGGTAATATAATTCTTAGGATTAGTCACCGCCCGATCGCGCCGCCGGTCATCGCCGGTCGATCGGCCAAGGACCAATCGCGGCCCGATCATCGGCCAAATCGGTCGGTGTGATCGTCGATGGTTCAATCGACCGTCCGATCGGTCGATCAGCCGCCGTCGGCGGGCATCGATCGACCCACCCGGCCCGTCGTCGGTCGATCGGCGTCGGTGTCGCTGTTGGATCGAGAAGCGTCGCTAGAGGGGGTGAATAGCGATCGTAAATCTTTTCGTTAGTTCGAGTAGACAATTAAGCGAGTAAGAGCGGAAAATAAAGAACGTTTATTTTACTTGGTTCACAACCAGCGGTTGCTACTCCAAGGCCCTACTCGGTCCTAGGCAGCGTCACGGAGGGCAAAACACTATAACGTCTCCTCCTCGTTGGAGGTAGGAGACAACGATCACAAAACCGAATATATGAGGATAAGGCAACAAGCCTACCTCACCTCGTTACAATAAAATAAAGAATACAATAAAAATAATTACTCTTTCTGTGAAGCGAAGGAGATTTGAACTTGTCGTCGCGTCGGCGTTATGACGGCGTTGGCGTTGTAGGAGCACTTGATGAATAAACTTGATGTTTGGAGTTGGAATCCTCCCCTCCTTTTATAGATTTTGGCCTCTGAATTTGTCTCCTCTTTTTGGAACAGATCACGAAGTTGTACAAATTTTATCGCGAAGTGGCTGCGTCAAGCGTTATCCGTTTGACCTAAGCGCAAAGGTGATTAAATCGCCATCGATCGGGATGCCTCCCATCGATCGGTGATGAGCATCGATCGGCCATGTCCATCCGTGATCATTGCCGGCTGGCCACTTCCCTGCAATAAGAGGTTAGCTCGGAAAATGATAAATGTGACGATTTCTGACCGTCCGATCTCGACCTAGACCTTCCATAGAAGTCTTGGTCGGATCTAGACCTTCCGTGAAGTCTTAGTCGGATCGCCGCCTCGGTCATCCCGTAAAGAGGACGACCTTACCATCTGTCACTCACACGAGCTTACCTCGATAGTAGCTCTCGCTTCCGACCTTCCACTCGATTCCTTCGGCTCCCTCCGAAGTCACTCGAGTGTCGCCCGACCACCGCGGCTTCCTCCAGGTGTCGCTAGCCTTCAGCTTCAGCTTTAGCACTTTTCTGCACACTTGATTTAGCTCGTGAGATAACGATGTAAACTTAACTTTGTGTCTTTGTCATAATCAAAACACAGGTTCGATTATCTAGTGCCCCTGCATCAACAATCTCCCCCTTTTTGATCTATGGCAAACCAACACAAAGTTAAGGAAAATTAAAGCATAAACAGGTATAGTAGAAGATGAATGTGAAGATGAATATCATTTCCAAAAACTCCCCCTCAACCAAAACTCCCCCTTAACCCTAGGTGAGTTTTGAAAGAGATAATTTAATTTTCAAAATTAAATTTTATATTACTCCCCCTTAACTTTTGCTCTTCTCCCCCTTTTGCCATAAATCAAAATTTTTTTGGGGTTTTTGTATAAAATAGGGTTTTGAAAACAATATCGTATATGTATGCATCTAGATAAATCCAATATGAGTCCAAGCATGCGTCTAGCAGTAGTTAGATAGATTGGTTCGAGGTGTGTCCCTCTGCACCAATAATCTAAAGGTTTATAATATAACCCTTAGGGTTAGTTTGCTCTCCCCCTTAGTCAAATATATGAAGTATAAGAGATGTAGGGGGCGCTAAACTTTGGCCTAAGAGTTGTTAAGTACAATAGTTGAGAAAATAAGTAGTATATTGAAGAGATTGTTTTAAGTATATTTCAATTATCCTTAACATCTCACTCATTCTATGTGTCTCATAATTTGTTCACCTTATATAGTTATATGTTTTGTTAGATGATTTTAAATTTATTAAAGATAGTCAACCTTGGGTTATATTCGGATTTAATCTTTAGATCGTTAAGTAACTTTTTGAGAAACTGGCTTCCAGGTCGTGGCGAGGCACAGGGGCCTTCTTTGATCAAAACAACGACCACTTCCTTAGACAAAGCTAAATTCAAGAAAATATCACTTAAGTCACTTAAGGTTACTTCCTGGTCTAACTAGTTTAGGATACGGCGAGGCAGCTTCAGCTAGTTCCACTCGGTCAAGTGCACCAAGCTAGATACGCCTTATCTAGCTCGAATACATGAGACTTTGTTTCCCTAACGTACTATCATCTCGCCGCGTCCTGATACTATGTTGTCAAGAGTTGACTAAGCATTTACCCTATCTAGTCATTCTAAAAAATTAAAGTAAAATATGCAATGGTTTTGCTAAGTAAGCGGGTATACTATTTTAGTGTTAGCTCCCCCTGGACCATTGAACCAATATGGTCTATTCAAATAATGAACTTGATCCTGGGGAATCCAAACTTTATTAGTCCTTATGTGTGAGTTCAATAAAACCTTTGGGACCCATGCTTGGACTCTTTGATGACTACGATTTACGATAGACATATAAGACCTATTCGTAGTCTTTGACTTAAATCTGAGTCCGGCTTTGTTGTACACGACTCTTTGGGTTCCAAGTAGTCGATTAAGGTTCTTAGATCCCAATGTGAACCTTTCCAACCTAGCCTCAACCTCTTGAACTCGGTCTTTCAAGAGAGAATTCTCCTCCTCAAATTTTTCAATTTGGGTTGAGTTTCCCTCTTGAACTTGACTAGTTGAAGAGGTTAGAGTAGCCTCTTGCTTGAGGGTTTCAACCTCCTCAAGTAACGACTCAACCCTAGACTCGGACTTAGTTAATTTCCTATTAAGCATTTTAATTGTATTGTAAAGCGTATGAATTAGTGAGCGGCTAACTTTAATTTTCTCTTTTGGTCCGGCTTTGAGTTGCTTCTCGAAGTAGTCCTCGAGTTCGGAGTCGGTGTTATAGTTGGACTCGACTTCGGATTCTGACTCAGACTCCTCCGGTCTTGCCATGTAAACTATGTCTTCTTTGTTGTCCCAAGTTGCATGGAAGGCTTTCCTTGCTCCCTTTTTCTTTTGGTTCTCGTACTTCATCCGCGACAACGCTCACTATTTCTTCCACCTCTTCCGATTCTGACTGATTCGCCTTCGGTTCGAGTTCATTTACTTGCCTAGAAGGTGGCTTTGCTTTGTCCCGCAAGTAGAGCAATATCTCTCTTGGCCCGACCACGTTAGTTTGCTCATGAAGTTCAAACTCGAAAATAATCTGCCTAACCTAAGCTTTGAAAGGTCTTAGAGACCTTGTAGACATCGACAATGGATGCCCACAAGGTAGTCCTAGGGAAAGCATTTAAGGCGCACCTTATAAGGTCCCGGTTCTACGGCTTGCCCGATCGAGTGAAGACCATTGACGATGTCTTGATCCGCGATGTAATTGGGTGGCGGTCTCGCGATCCTGCATCTTTAGATTGTACAGTTTATTTAAAAGTAAATCTCTTTTACATACCTTAGCATCGGGCGTCCCTTCGTGTAGATCAATCAATTTGTTCCAGAGGTCTTTGGCGCTAATGAATGGACCGATGCGGTTGAGCTCCTCCTTGGACAAGTTACATTGTAATATTTGAGTTGCTCTTGCATCGGCTTCGATTTGCCTCTTGGTTGTATTTGTCCACTTATTGAAATCCAAGGGCTCTCCTTGATCATTGGTGGGTAGAGCAAAGCCGGTTTGGATTATTATCCAAGTCTCGACTTGTGTTTTCAAGAAACACTCCATCCGACCTTTCCAAACGGAAATCATTTCCGTTAAAGAATGAAGGTCGGGTGGTGCTATACCCCTCAATGTGAGCCATTAAGTCTCTTGAAAAAACACGAATAAAAACCAAAGAGAATTCCAAGACTTGGTCTTGGATTAGTAGTGCGGGAAATAATAGGAAATAAACAGAAATAAATAAGAAGAATAAGAAACTAACAAAAACTAGAAACTTACGACCTTTGGTGTCCCCGAAAGGCTACTGAACGTTGGATTTTGGGGCTGGAAACAGCTTGTTACAAGGGTAAACCCTAGTAAGAAATGTAGATCTCTCAGAGGGCTTCGATTTGGTAGGTAGATCGTTACGTGAGTCCACTTATGCGAAAAGTTATGGCCGTTTTACCATCGGCTACTCCAAGGAAGAATACTTGCAAGCACACAACCAAAAGAAACATACCAAGACTTCGTCTTGGATTAGTAGTGCGGGAGGAATAAAAACCTAAGAAAGATACGAATCGAAAAATAAGAAAAGAAAACCAAAACGTGCTAGATTGGTGGTTTCACCAAATCTTAGCGCCCCCGCTCTGATACCAATTGTTGGATCGAGAAGCGTCGCTAGAGGGGGGGGTGAATAGCGATCGTAAATCTTTTCGACGTTTCGTTTGAGTAGACAATTAAACGAGTAAGAGCAGCGGAAAATAAAAGAACACGTTTATTTTTACTTGGTTCACAACCCAGCGGTTGCTACTCCAAGGCCCTATCGGTCCTAGACCGCGTATGGAGGGCAAAACACTATAACGTCTCCTCCTCGTTAGAGGTAAGAGACAACGATCACAAATACCGAATGTACGAGGATGAGGCAACAAGCCTACCTCACCTCGTTACGATTAAAATAAATAATATAATAAAAATAATTACTTGCTACTGCTGCCGACGAAGGAGATTTGAACTTGTCGTCGCGTCGACGTTATGACGGCGTTGGAGCGTTGGCGTTGTAGGAGCACTTGATAAATAAACTTGATGATACTTGGAGTTGGAATCCTCCCCTCCTTTTATAGATTTTGGCCTCTGAATTTGTCTCCCTTTTTTTTTGGAACATATCACGAAATTGTCCAAATTTTATCGCGAAGTGGCCGCGTCAAACGTTATCCGTTTTGACCTAGCGCAAAGGCTGATTCGTCGTCATCAGTCGACTAATGTCTCCCATCAGTCGACTGATGAACATCAGTCGACTGCCCAACGTCCAGCAGTCGACTGTCAGCCTGGCCACTTCCCTACAGTAAGAGATTAACTCGGAAAATGATAAATGCGACGGTTTCTAACCGTCCGATCTCGACCTAGACCTTCCATAGGAAGTCTTAGTCGGATCGCCGCCTACGGTCGTCCCCGTAAAGAGGACACGACCTTACAATCTCTCACTCACACGAGCTTACCTCGATAGTAGCTCTCACTTCCGGCCTTCCACTCGATTCCTTCGGCTCCCTCCGAAGTCACTCGAGTGTCGCCCGACCACCGCGGCTTCCTCTGGGTGTCACTAGCCTTCGGCTCCAGCTTTAGCACTTTTCTGCACATTTGATTTAGCTCGTGAGATAACGATGTAAACTTAACTTTGTGTCTTTGCCATAATTAAAACACAGGTTCGATTATCTAGTGTCTCTGCTCAACACCGAATCGTCGCTCGTTTGGCCGATCACGATGGCCTCGCGTCGGCTAGTCGCCGGACAATATCGGTCTGCCGGCCGTCCGATCGGCCGCCGTCATAATCGTCCGCCGATCGACCACCATCACCGTCGACAACATCGCCACCGATGGTCATTGCCGACGGCCGTTTGCCGCCTGTCGCCATCGGTTGCCGCCGCGGCTTATCGGTCGGTCGGTCACCGGTCGATCGCCGACCATCGACCGATTGCCGGCTCGTTGCCGCCGATCGCTGGTCGGTCGCTGCCGATCGCATCAACCGACCAACAACCATCACGGTCGCAAGAATCGCCACCGTCGTCGTCGAGGAGCACCGAAAAGCAATGAGAAAAATAAAAAAAGGATATATTTGTCATGATAAATATTGAATCCGTAATGTAATCGGATTATATAGCTTTTCCTTCGTAATCGAGATTACAGATCTTGGTTCTTATTTTGTAATGCAATTATATTACATTACATTTTTGAAATGTTGTCAAACAAAGTAAATCATCTTGTAATATAATCTTGATTATATTACAAGCCTGATTACTCCGTACCAAACATAGTCTAATATATAAAAAAACCGTCTAATTTGATTTTGTTATGAACACATCGCGTAACGTTTGAGCAAACCTGCTTTCTTCGATGGAATAGGCTACTAGAAAGTAGAAAATATCAATGTTTCAGAGAGCAAAAGCACCATTTTACTTCTCTTAATCAATGGACAAAACACTGATCCCACTGGAGATGAAAAAAATATATATATGCACTACGAAAACAATTTTCTTCAAATAATGATCTGCGAATTACATTTTCTGATATCAACTGAAATATTTTCAAAAAGAGAGATTTCACGACATCTCTAAGCGATGTCTTATTAAATTTGAGACCACCATAGTTGACTTATTTGTTTGATCAATGAAGTATTTTCCTTCCCCCGAGTAATAAACATCTTAACTTATAATTTTGCCACCGTCTTGGAAAATTGAGGATCAACACACACGACCACCTGAAACAATACAAATTCAGTTCAGTGCATCAATCACCATTAACACCTTTTAGGAGTATTTCACAGTTTGGAATACCTTGCCAAGGCTTTTGCCAGAATGTAAATGTTCGACTGCATCTGCCACAGAGTCAAGACCGATGAATCTTTTAGGATCAACAGCAACCTGATATATTAAGTTCAGAGTTAATTGATAAAAACTTGAAACTTTAAATCTTCAGTTCCTTTAATGGGTAAATGAGTTTAGGTCTTCAAGTTTGATGCTCAACTGTTAGTCAATCGAGTTACCAATTTGGCATTCTTGGAACATCAAGTTTTTGGTTCAAAATACTGTATAGCTTAAGACAATTAATCTAGCCTGCATCCATGAATTGGTTAATCAATCAGCTAAACAAAACTACAGAGACGACTATAGTTGAACTTAAATCTAAACTAGTGCATGATTTTGACTAAAGTAGCTAGTTGAAAAAAACTGGAAAATATAGCAAGTATATATGAGAAGCACATTATCGCATTTAGATAAATTCATTCGAGTATCAACTAAATGAGTATTGATACTACTGGTACATTCTTTACATAATCCCCGATAGAGGGGTTAGCGGGTGACCTAAGATCCGATCCAAAATACACGGCTCAGCTAAGAAAGGAAAGGAAGATTGGCGCGGGCGAACCTGGCGAATATTGAAGCCATGGGCGAATATGCCGGAAGCCATCAAATATTGAAAGTCATTAGAGTTAATGAAAGCAATTGATACGGCAAAGGAGAGGCGGAGTGATCAATACAAGGGAAGTTGGGCGGGAAAGAGAAGAATTTGTTCGGGTTGATGAGGAACCCTAGGGCTTGGGCTATAGACCTAAAACTAGCTTCCAACACGGAAGGTTGAGGGAGATAGTCTAGCCTAGTTTCTAAAAAATAGAGGAAAGGGTGTTAGGGGAGGCCCCACATAATATTCCAAAGAGTCTATATCTATAACACTTATTCTCCAAAGGGGGTGGCCACGTGTGATGGAGATAACCTTACGATGAAGGAAAAGGAGATAAAAGGAGAGGAAGCAAGGAGAAAAAGGAGATCCGGCAATTATTCCCACCCAGCAAGAGATAAGGGGACGCAGGAGGAGGGGAAAGAGGGCGACAACCACCTCGCCGGAGAAGAAGGACGGAGATCTGTCGTTGTTATATCTCTTGTATTTTTCTCGTCTGGTGAGATCATTGTAAGAGGTTTTTCTCCTCCACCTTCGGAAACTTACTTTCCGTAAAGGAGGACCTTCATAGTGAAAGTGCTAGCACCGCCGGTGAGAAAGCTCACCTCCGTGGAGTAGGAATCCTATTCAACCACGTTACATCTTGTGTCCGAGTTTCGATTGTGAGGCCGGTTTTTGCGTTTCATCTACTTCATCCTCTCTTTTGACGCTGTGAAAACCCTCTGAGATCTCCCTCGATGCCTCCATTGAAAAAAGGAGTAAACAGATTTCACCCGTCCGCATCGACGCCGTCTGTGGGAAATATTTGGTGGACGCCGAGATGCAACTCAAGAAGTACCTACTACCTACTTGGCGGAGGGAGGAGCGCCTATCACCCTTCTACCATCGCAAAGGCCCCGATGGATAACGCTTATTCTAAGCCTCGCCAGTGAAAGGAGAAGGACCGATATCGCATCCGCACTGGGAACCTTCTTCCAGAGGCCCACCCCGAAGTGCCTCTCCTCCCTCTCGACAACCGCCAATGGGGAAGTATTGCTTGGAGGCGATCGGGGAAGAACGCCTGTAATACTTTGCCCTTCCCAAACGAGAGAGGAATGAAAGTCAATCAACCGGAAGTATACGAGCCCATCCCTTCACGATGGACATTCTCACCGAGCTCTCCATCCTACTCCTAACCCTCAGTCAAGTATGATGGTTCGACGGATCCCGAAGAGCACATATCGCACTCTAATGGAGCGGCCTCGCTTCCTTCGTTATCGACGCTCTCAGTGCGAGTCTTCCGAACCACCCCTCGGCTCGGCAAAGTGGTTTACTACTCGCCCGGTCTATCAGCTTCCACTGACTTCGAGAATGTTCAATGAGAATTTGTCACCGGAGTATAAACAAGACACCTCTATGTTAATGCATATCACCCAGGACCTTCTAATCCCTTAGGGTATATTCATCGATTCACTCTGCACGGGAATCCACCCGATTTGAATCTTCGAGGCGCTTATTCAAAGACGCGGAGGGCCCTTCTCGCCTTGTTAAGACAACCTACGGATAGTTACGAAGAGCTCTTGAGCCGCGCGGGGATTTATCCAGAAGAAGAAGGATTAAAGGTACGGAGGGTTTAACGGATCGCCATAGCATCATCGAAGAGTTCGTCCCGCCGCTTCTCCCCCTCGGAGTATACAAGACCTTTCGACAGAGGTTCGAGGCCTCGCCCAATGCTACAAGGTGTTCGCCCACCCCGCCATTACAAATCATGGTCGAAGTGCTTCCTCCGAGGACATGGAAAGAACGTGAAATGGAATTTTATGACAGCAGGTCGCTGGCGACCCTTGGGACACAGGGGATCCCGCATAACCTGACCCCGTTCTTTTGCCAATATCACACGAGAATACGACCACATGGTGGTCGATGTTTCAAGGAAGAATTGGATCGCCTCCATCCGCATATCCGCAAGTAAGGTTTCGTGCAGAGGGCTGGCGCGGCGAGGCCCCCGACCTAATGTAACCCGTCCAGGGCCGTATAATCAACAACCCCGAGTCGCTTTCCAAACGCCATCCCAGGAGGTTGTCTCTCAAGAAGGCCCATCAGGGGAGGGCCCTTCATCCAATCTAGATGACATTCCCACACGGGGAGTTATTCATGTTATAGCTGGAGGACCCACCGATGGGGACTCCAACCGGGCACGGAAGTCGTACGCCCGTCTCATGGAGAGTTTGGCCATCGTCACCGACCAGACTATTCAAGTTGCATCGCCCATTTCTGCTCGCTGAGAAGATCTGCAAGGTGTCTGGCCACGACGCCTTTTGGTTATTCAGATATCCCTGGCCAATTATGAAGTGGCCCGGGTACTAGTTGACTCAGGAAGCTCTATTAACATCCTTTTCCAGGAAGCCTTCAGACAAATGCAGCTGGGAAATGCCCAATTAGAAGATGTGTCCACTCCCCTCTTTAGATTCGCAGGACACATGGTTCACCCGAAGGGACATATATCATTGCCTTTAACTCTGGGTGTAAAACCCAACCAAAAAACCAGTATAATTCCTTTCCTTATTGTGGACGCTCCGTCCACTTATAACGCTATTCTTGGGCGTCCTTTCCTCACCCTTTTCAGCAAAGGCTTCCCACCACCGTGGTCAAATTTTAGTAGGTCAATCGGTGGGCGAAGTTCGTGGAGAATAGAAGGCCTCTAGGAGCTGCTACGTGCAAATGGTTCGGGACGATCAGAAGAAAGCCCGAACCGAGGACCTAAAGGGCAAAGCTGTCATCATCACTGATGTCTGCGTCCTGGAGGAATCCCCCCCCCCAAAGTTGATAAAATAGAGGAGGGAGAACTGGTGGAAATCGCTCCAGGAAAGGCCACACGAATAGCACAACAGCTAGATGTCAAAGAAGAGCTGGTGGCTTGCTTGAAGGAGAATGAAGACATCTTTGCAAAAGATGTGCATGATCTCACGGGGATCCATCCTCAAGTGGCAGAACATCATCTCAATATCATTAAAGGAGCCCGACCCGTCCAACAGAAGAGGCGACATTTTGGACCAGAAAAGGACAAAGTCATAGCAGAAGAAGTGGACAAACTACTAAAAGCGGGTCATGTAAAGGAAATCCAGTTCCCCGAATGGGTTTCTAATGTAGTCTTGGTTCCTGCCTTGGGCAATGGAGGATGTGTATCGATTTACGTGATTTGAATAAAGCATGCCCTAAAGATCTTACGCCTCGTATTGACCAATTGGTGGATTCTACAGTGGGATATGAAGTGGTGTCTCTGATGGATGCATATCAAGGGTATCATCAAATACCTTTGGCCCAAGAAGATCAAAAGAGGGTTAGCTTTGTGGATGGGGTTATACGCTTATGTGGTAATGTCGGACTAAAAATGCAGGAGCCACCTATCGCCTTTATGGACAAAATCTTCAAGTGAGCGAAGGGAAGAATGTGGAGGTATACGTGGATGACATCTTGGTCAAATCAAAGGTCACTCAGGATTTAGTCAAGGACTTAAATGAAACCTTCGCTACATTAAGGCGGTTTAATATGAAACTAAACCCTAACAAATGCCTCGTAAAAGTGGCAAGTTCTGGGTACATAGTGACGGAGAAGGGCCGCAAGCCAACCGAGAAAGTGCAAGCCCTATGCAACATGAAGTCACCGCTAATGCGAGACCCAAAAGTTGGTGGGCAGGATTGTTTCTTTATCCGATTTATAGCCGGATCGGCGGACAAGGGGCTACCTTTTTCAAGATTTTGTAAGGTAAATTTAAATTAGGATGATCTATGTGAACAGGCTTTCTAAGAGTTGAAGAAATATTTGGCTGAACTCCCCCTGCTAGCCAAACCAATACCTGGAGAACCTTTATGGATGTATCTGGCCGTCTCGGAAGGAGCCGTTATTTCGGTATTATTGAAACAAGAAGGTTCTCATCAAGAACCTATTTATTATACCACCATATCCTCGAAGGGGGCGGAATTCCGTTATACGAGCTAGAGAAGTCGATATCCTAGTACTAACCGCCCGCAAATTAAGGCGATTTTGGCTCATCCCACACCGTTCTAACACATGAATTGGGTAAGGTCGTCACTAAGTCAAATTTCTCGAAGATTGGGCCAAATGGGTAGTAGAACTAAGCGAGTATGATATTCACTACCAACCTCGAGGTTATCAAGGCCCAAGCACTCACGATTTTCGCAGAGGTACCTTGCGCGCGAAGATGGTTCAAGAACAAAGGAGGAGGGATCAGAGGCATGGAATATATTCGAGACGCTTCAGATCTACAGCAAGGGCGCTGGTATCTTATTAATTTCCTGAGGGTGAAGAAACTCGATTAGCAGTCATTGGAATATCGGGCATCTAATAATGAAGAATACGGCCATTCTAGTGGGATCCAGTCGCTAAAGCAGGGGGCTTCTTCCATCTGATCCACTCGATTCCCTGGGCTGGTAATATCACAACTTCAAGGTTCTTTTCATGCGTTCGGGAGGAAAGGCTACATAAGTATTTGAAGACTTTTGAGAAAGAAAAAGCTCAATTTCACAGTCCTCTCAAGCAAATCCCACGGGAGCATAACGGGAAGGCAGATGAATTGGCTCGGATGGCTAGCACTATGGGAGGAATAAAATCCTCGGAAGCGATCCATACGAGAGTTCATACTTCCTTAGCAATATGCAGCGTGGAGGGAGACGTACCTGAATCAAGCCTAACTCTTGATTGGAGGACTGACACCATAGCTTATTTACGGCACGGGAAGATCCCTGAAGGGAAAATAGCGGCATCCACTTTAATAAAACGAGCCAAACGGTTCATCCTCTTAAATGAAGACCTATACAATACCTCTTTTGGGCGACCCTTGTTAAAATGCCTGGGAAACGAGGATGCGGAATGGGTTGTTGGGTTTCTGGCACCGCGGCGTGTGTGTGTTCGATCATGTTTCGTAAACATGAGCACAGCGGAAGCAATAAAAATAATAAATACTCCTATTTATTACAACACACACAACACACGCATGCTATTACAACAAGTGTAGACATAACCGTAAATTAAAATTGCAATAAAAGGAAATTAAACTACGTTATACCTTCCGTATGACGTAGAATGAACGCATCAACCGAACGATCCTCGTAAGAATCGCTCTATCCGTGATCCACGCCGAGCTCCTCGGGATGACTTCGCTAAGTCACGAGCTTCGTCTTCGTACGGGTTACTAGCCTCGTGTTGAAGACGACGTGATCGAGAGATGATCACGATCCGAATCCAAATTCGGATCCAAAACGAGTTCTCAAAACTCGCTTCTCCGGAGAGGTATTCGTCAACCGTTTGACGAATCCTTCGTCCTCCACCTCAGAGGATTACCGGAGATCAAATCCCCGGTAAGTTAGCCGCTGTCGGAGCACTAACCGCCGCCCAAACGACGCCCGACGAGGAGGAGAAGCTGTCCAGAAAACTGGACAGCTTGGTGGAGGAGTAGGCGCCGCCAAAACAAGGAGAGAAAAGCCTCACCTTGATGCCAAACCTATAGGAGATCACGGAGGTCGCCGGAGGTTCACCGCTGGAGCTTGACGCCGCAAGGAGTCGACGCGCCACCACAAGTCGGGCGGCAACAATGTGTTGGGCGGCAACACCATGTTGGGCGGCTAGGGTTTTGATTAGTTAGGGTTTAACAATCCCTTAAGCCCACTTTTATAGAGAACTAATTCTCTTAATGGTTAATGGATCATATCCATAAAGCCCGTAACCCGCTCCATTAAGATAAGTTAAAATAAACCAAACCATGATGGTTTATTTTAAGTTAAAACGAACCAACCAACTTTTGGTTCATTCGCTTAAAATAAACCAAACCCTTTGGTTTATTCTTATCCATTGATTAGAACCAAACCATTTTGGTCCATCCATTACGTCTTCATAAGACGCAGCCCATCCATGCTTCCATTGCATCAAAGCGATTTCATGCTCGCTTATGTTTGTCCAACCAAACCTAGTTTCTCTCATCCGAGAATCCAATTCTCAAGCTCGCTTTTAAATCCTTTGGATTACACTCGTTGCGGCGTGTGACCAAATAGGTTCTCGGTTTATGTTGGCCGCCTATAATTAACCATTAATTATAGAACGATCATGAGTGGCACCTAGTAGTACATCATGATCCCCAATTAACCAAAAGATCAACTATTGATCCGTAACTATTTCTCAAACCCTTCAAGAGCTCGAATGAATCGTGCCCCATTCCTTCACTCATCTTATACCCACTTGGTTCAGACATGGTCTATTGTGTCACCACTAGGTCGACTCACGCCACACCTAGCCCAAGTATCATTTCTCGCCCCATGGATTCTAGTTACTCCACATGTATCAAGAGTACTTTACTCTAAACATGTAATGCTTTGGCCAAAGACTTTAGTAACAATCCGACGAGAGGCCATGGGTATACATCTCCTCGCAAGGAGTGGTGAATCCTTTATAGGCTATTCAAACACCTTCGATCACTCGACTTATACCCAATCATCTCGGGTCCACATCTCCTGAGATGTTTGCTTAAGATGTCAAAGCATAAGTCTCCATGATCAAGATGACTTGAATACCGCAAGTCAAAGGAACATCGCACTTAAGCCACGAAGAACTTCATTGACATATCTATATATGCAGAGAACCATATGAAGTCTTACTTGGTCACTCCAATGAACTAGTTACCATAACTAGCATCCACGATTAACTCCGACATCACTATGTCTCCACCAAAGGAGAATCACCGCTTTGCTTGGATACACCAAGGAGTATACCTCGTGCTAATCTCGGAATTGATGGTGTCCAAATCCATCAATTCATCGACTAGGGATAATTCCGATACATCACAATTACACATGTATAGATACTCACTAGTTGTGATCCAATCACAAATTCTCTCATGCTGTGAATCGTATCGTGGACATTCAGTAAATGAGTTTAAGATCCAATCAAATACATTAAACATGTATACTCAAATAGTGAATCTTTATTTATCATATAAATGGTTCATACATAAGGCGATTGCCTTAGGACATCTCTCATATATTACTAACATGGGTACTCCGGGAGATCCATGAAGGATGCTGTAGTAATCATTTAGGAGGGAGAGCTTTAGCAAGAAAGGCCTTATTGGCAGGATACTTTTGGCCTACTCTTCAGCAAGATGCTGCTCATATAGTGCAAACCTGCATCGCTTGTCAGAAGCATAGCAACCGTTCTGAACGGCCAGCTGAGTTAATGAAAGCCGTAATCTCTTCTTGTCCTTTCGATCAATGGGGAATAGATATAGTGGGCCCGATGCCGGCGGCACCTTTACAAAGGAAGTTTTTGTTGGTAGCTGTAGATTATTTTTCCAAATGGGTGGAGGCAGAGCCCTTTGCCAAAATTACTGAGAATGTTATAATACAGTTCTTATGGAAAAATATCATTTGTCGGTATGGTATTCCTCGGAAAATAGTCAGTGACAATGGACGACAGTTCCAAGGAAAAAAGATCCAAGAATGGTGCCAAAGTCTCAACATTCATTATTTTTCGGTAGCCCATCCTCGCGAATGGGCGGTGGAGGTAACTAACGTGGATCCTCATTCAAGGATTAAAGACCAAGTTGGGTGCTAGAGGGGAAAGCTGGGTAGAAGAGTTACTCAAGGCCCTGTGGGCCTATCGAACCACACCTAAGACAAAGAACAGGAGAAACTCCCTTTAGTTTGGTATATGGGGCGGAAGCCGTTATTCCGGTCGAGGTTTTGTTGAATAGCGCTCGGATAAAGGCATACGAACCAAATCAGAACCAAATTATCCGAAGCACCGAATTGGACTTGGTGGAGGAAAGGCGAGAGATGGCACGGAGGCGAGCAGAATTGTACAAGCAAAGAGTGCAGCGAGCCTTTAATAAGAAAGTGATGCCTCGGAGATTTCAAGAAGGGGATTGGGTTTTGCATAAAGTCAATCCCGCTGGAGACCCTGGAAAGCTGGCTCCCAACTGGGAAGGACCCTATGAAATAACGCGCTGCGTAGCAGGGTCAGCATATTATCTGAAAGATGACCAAGGCAAAGAGCTTCCACGACCTTGGAATGCCCTTCATTTAAAACTCTTTCACACTGTATGAGAAACATGGAATAGAAGAAGGGAAATTATGAAACTCCGAAGGGGGTGCTTCTTGAATTGATTGCGTTAATTAGATGTCAAGTATTCTCCAAATTTCATTAAGGGGTTATTTATAAGGGCAATATGGTATTATCAATACATTTTGAAGAAGAAAAAGAAAAACAGAAAGGAAATTCCCGCGTCGAAATGGGATATTAAATTACAGCTTAAACCGGTCGGGAGGATAACGTCGAAAACCAGCCTCCCAATTTAAAGAAAATGAAGGATAAGTGGGAGGAGGTATACGCCAACCGCTTCATTAAAGCCGCCCCGATAGGTGGCGCGAGATTAAGATGATGAGCTCCTCGCGGTTCGGAGGGTCAGGGCTTCGCTCTCGATGCAGCCTCTCGCATGTCTCTTGTTGTTCTTGAAGATTTCGACGCACATCCACATAGCGCCGCGACACCTCCATAATAGCATCGGCCAAGATGGAGACATCATCGGCTCGGGAACTTTGGTCCTGCTGCACAAGGTGCGTCATCTCCACCATATTTTGACGCATGGAAGCCGAAATCCCCTCCACTGCGAATACGATCTGGTTCGGGCAAGTTCAGTGCTCATCCTCTAAAGGGAAGTTTCTTGCCTGCGTAGACGGGCATGAGCATGCGCCCGGGAATTTATAAGGGATGAGTTTTCTTGTACCTCCTTGCACAAGCGGGTGCGAAGGTCCCCTATCTTATCTTGTGCTCGCTGATATTGAACCTGAAGACGAGCGATGACGTCAGAATCCTGTTGCTTCCCCTTGAGGAGCTCTGCTACACCGCCTTTAAGACGTAGTAACTCTTGAGCCGAGGAAGATTCTGCGCCAAGAGAGGCCGACTGGATTTCCTGCTGGGGGACGAGTGGCTCTGCACCTGGACGTGGTTGCTCCTTTAATGCTGCAATAGTGTCAGCATCCTTTTGAATTTGCTGGCGAGCTTCGGCTAATTGCTCTTGGCACAGGTGCAATTGTTGTAGCAGGAGTCGTTCTCGATTTTGAGCATCCGCCAAGCCTTCCCGTTGTTGACGCTCCCATTCTTGGGCTTGAACTTGGTATTGATGAAGAGAGCGATCCAATTCTTTATGGTTGGTCAGGGCCTACATACCGGTCATGGGAAAAGAAATTGATCAGCTAGACAAAGCTAAGGAAGCTGAGTAAGGAAACATACCAAGTCCAGAGCATGACGCATGCCTTCCATGCGAGGAACCACTTCCTCTAAGTTTAGAATCCGAAGACTCCTGGGAGAAAGGGAAGAAGACGGGACGGAAGATGCTGAAGGAGGAACCTCTCCTATAAAGGAGAAAATGGGGGCGGTATCCATCGGTTGAGAATGGAAAGAGGGAAGAGCATCATTTGGATGGCCCACGGAGGTGGTAGTCAGGGGCGGCATATCCGGAGTTGCAGGGAGGATATGTGTCACGCCTGGTTGGGGGTTGAGTGCGGAAGGAAAGACGGAAGGAGGTTGATTGGAGGAAGGATCTTGAGACGAGAGGATGAGCATTGACTGGAGGAGCCTTCGATAGGGATGCAAGAAGTAGAAACCACTGGTCGGAGGCCCACGGGAGGAGAGGGATTCTTCAGCGATGAGCGAGGGGAGTTAGCGGTGAAAGGAGTATCAACCGCCATGGGTTGAAAAGGAAGGACGGGCTGGGAAAGAGAAGAGAGGTGATCCATCCTCATCATTGGTCGACATGGGAATACACCTTCCTGTGTTCATCCCTGTTGTCAGGGAAGAAGAAGAAGGCGATTTCTGAACGTCGTTGGCGGAAGGAGAAAGAGTGGAAAAGTTAGGGCTTGTAAGGACCCTGGCTTCCTCCGGGATGGGGGTAGTGAGGTCGCCGGAGGAGGAGAGGGAGAACGGCGAGGTGAATCAGGTATGATGGTGATCGGGGAAGGTGAAGCGGAAGAAGAAGCGAAGGGCTGACTAGCATCCCGTTTGCGATTCGGGTAGCGGCCTGCTATCTCCTGGAAGAAGTTAGAATGCATCTTGGGGGTCTAAAAAATAAAAGGAAAAGAGGGGCTGGGAAGAAAGAATCAAGGAAACGAGGTTTGGCGGCGGAGGAGCAAACAGTTGAAGAAGAAGGAGACCAAAAGGCGAAGGGAGGAGGATGGCAGAAGAAACGAAGACCAAAGAACCCCCTATAAAAGGGGGAAGAATGGGCTTGCAACCATTAGTGGGCTTCTAGTCTGTGGTAAAAGGGAAAGAAGGGTTTATATTTCTAAATGACCCATTATGTACTAAAGCCCCCCATTTGCAGGGGAAGGGGCGGACATAGGCGTCCCCCCTCCTTTAGGAGGGGAACCAAAGAGGAATGATATGAAGGCGTTGCCTCCTTTATGCTAATTGCCCTAGCGCTATACATACAAATTTATCTATCCCCGCAAGGCAGAGCGGAAGATATCCCCGTGTGGTGGTGGAACGGAAGAACCGATATCTTTCGGTTGTTATTTACTTTATATATATAAATTTCTATCCCCGCAAGGCAGAGCGGAAGATATCCCCGTGTGGTGGTGGAACGGAAGAATCGATATCTTTCGGTTGTTATTTACTTTATATATATAAATTTCTATCCCCGCAAGGCAGAGTTGAAGATATCTCCGTGTGGTGGTGGAACGGAAGAACCGATATCTTTCGGTTGTTATTTACCTTATATATATATAAATTTCTATCCCCGCAAGGCAGAGCGGAAGATATCCCCGTGTGGTGGTGGAACGGAAGAACCGATATCTTTCGGTTGTTATTTACTTTATATATATATAAATTTCTATCCCCGCAAGGCAGAGCGGAAGATATCCCCGTGTGGTGGTGGAACGGAAGAACCGATATCTTTCGGTTGTTATTTACTTTATATATATATAAATTTCTATCCCCGCAAGGCAGAGCGGAAGATATCCCCGTGTGGTGGTGGAACGGAAGAACCGATATCTTTCGGTTGTTATTTACTTTATATATATATAAATTTCTATCCCCGCAAGGCAGAGCGGAAGATATCCCCGTGTGGTGGTGGAACGGAAGAACCGATATCTTTCAGTTGTTATTTACTTTATATATATAAATTTCTATCCCCGCAAGGCAGAGCGGAAGATATCCCCGTGTGGTGGTGGAACGGAAGAACCGATATCTTTCGGTTGTTATTTACTTTATATATATATAAATTTCTATCCCCGCAAGGCAGAGCGGAAGATATCCTCGTGTGGTGGTGGAACGGAAGAACCGATATCTTTCGGTTGTTATTTACTTTATATATATAAATTTCTATCCCCGCAAGGCAGAGCGGAAGATATCCCCGTGTGGTGGTGGAACGGAAGAACCGATATCTTTCGGTTGTTATTTACTTTATATATATATAAATTTCTATCCCCGCAAGGCAGAGCGGAAGATATCCCCGTGTGGTGGTGGAACGGAAGAACCGATATCTTTCGGTTGTTATTTACTCTATATATATAAATTTCTATCCCCGCAGAGCGGAAGATATCCCCGTGTGATGGTGGAACGGAAGAACCGATATCCTTCGGTTATTATTCATTCTATGCACAAATTTCTATCCCCGCAGAGCGGAAGACATCCCCGTGTGGTGGTGGAACGGAAGAACCGATATCTGTCGGTTATTATTTACTTTATATATATAAATTTCTATCCCCGCAGAGCGGAAGATATCCCCGTGCGGTGGTGGAACGGGAGGACTGGGACTTCCTCAGTGGTATATCACTTTTTGTCCCCGTAAAGGGGAGGGGGGAGTTGAAATTCTTGTTTAACTTGGTATTGTTGTATTCCTGTGAAATAGCAGGGTTGACTCATTTAAGGGTTCCATATACCCAGCAGATTGGAAAGACGGAAGAGCCGAAATATACAACTCAGAAGATACTGGAGAAAGGAGATAAACTAGGAAAGTTCATTAATGTGAGAAAATTACATATTCTGAATCATCTACAAGGGAAGATAACAAACAGCAGCCCTTATATATCCCGGGCGTTACAGTTCTTTGTTAGGAGGGACAGAGGGAGTTCCCTTGTATGGTTGAGGTTGGCCCCATAGTTGCAGATAGGATTGCAGAAGGTCTGCTGGCCTTCCTTTGGGACTGACTTGTTGGCGCAGGGAGCGATTATTGGCAAGGCGAGGAACTGCTACCCTGTTTCAATATCCTGTCCATGGCAAGCAAAAGAAAAAGGAGAATGATGGAAGCTATCAGGTAAAGGTCGGGGGTTTTTATGACAACGAAGGGGAATAGTGCATTTATTGGTGGGAGAAGGGGCGACCATAAATGCCAGTAAAGAAGAGGAAACATGGGGGCAGTAGTGGGAAGGTCGACGGGACTACAATTGTAATTAAGAGGGTCCGAATCCCCGAAAAATGATAGAGGAAGGTATGTTCGGATAAGACTACCGTCCTTTTGGAAGACAGAAACCTTACTTCTACAGGAAAAAGACAAAAACAGATATCATTTGCCTCCCTTATTTTTTATTAACATATTTGAAATGATTACATTAGCTTGATCTATAAAGATTTTCCATGATTACTTCTAACAGATGAAACGGGAGATGTCTCTTTGGGGGGAGAAGGAGCTAATATGACTCTGAAGCGTTCGCCTTGAGGGGGAGGAAGAACTGGTGGACCTTCATCGAAAGAGGAAGGATGAGTCCTCGCCGGGGAAACTGGGATGAAAGCGATCTTTGGTGGAAGTGGGGAAGTTTAGCAAGACGAGGATCTCCCACTGTATACTCCCACGTGAAGGGAGGATTCCACACTCGGTTGCGGAAGGAGGGGAAAGGAGCGCGGAAGGACCTCCCTGCCGAAGGGGTGGGAGCTGGACGGAGAGGCAGAAACGGAAGGGGGCGGAGGGCTGAAGTAGCAGTTTAGCGGGTCTCTGAATCTTCTATATCCTCAGAGACCCAGTCTTGTAGTTTAAAAGATTCCGACTCTGAAGAAATTTCGATAGGATGCCCCGCTGAAGCCATGATAGACAAATAACAGGATGAAGACATGGGGGACGAAGGATTTATAATGGAAGGAAAGGGGCAACAGAGGTTCTGGGAAAGGGAAAGAAGACGAAAAGGTTGATATCATTTCCAAAGCAGTAAGAGAGATAGGGAAGATCAACAAGCAAGAGCTATTTAAAGCGAATTCTCGAACCAGAATCGAGACGGATATGAATAATATCAGGTAAATACCTTTCAAGCGAATCCCCGAACCAAAATTAGAGCGAAGGGGAATAACGGTATTCGAGATCTCTCCCATAAGCCCGAACCGCCGAGGATCATTGCGCTGTACGACACGGGAAAGAGATAACAGCATAGAGAAAGATCAATTTAAAATTGGCTCCGAATTCCCAACCCCTCAAGGAGCATAATGAGATAATGATATGGACAAAGTTATCGTTTAGAAGCAAGCGAGAAGCCATCAGAGAAATTACTAAAAAGAAAATGTTATAAGTTACAGTTTGAAAAGATCGGGCGGACACTTAGCTAACGCCCCTACCGGATCCAAGTAACTAGTGTCCGTGTCGGAGGCGGTATCCTCGCTCGCGTTTTGAGCCGAGGACCCCTCAAAGCCTAATACAAACAAATCTACCCCCTTCTTCACATATCGTATTTTAAGATCAGCCTCCTGCTCTTTCATCTGGTCTTGGCATTTGGCTAGTTGAGCTCGACTTTCCGCCAGTTCAGCTGCCAGAGCATCTTTTCGATGGTCACCAGATGGCCTGACGACCCAAAGTCGAGAGGGCCTTTGAATATTCTTGGTGAAGGATGGATTGCTGCTGAGCCACCGATGATAAGGTTCGGGGAATAGCCGTTACTATGGAGAAAAGCTCCTGACACTTCTTCGCACAGGATTCCCTGGTGATTGCCCAGGCCTGACGCTCTAGGTTAAAATGGTGACGTTCTTGTTGAAGCTGTGTGATAGTAGCCGAAGAATCAGCATCCTTGATCATGGCATCCATGAGATATCTCTTATACTCTTTCAATTCCTGAGTCAGGATATCTACCTGTTGCAGTTCGCTAGATTGCAAAAAGAGGCGCTGTTCTAGTTCCTCATTTTTTTCGCTGCCTTCCTCTCGCTTCGAACCAAGGCTAGTTGCATCGTGGCATCTTCGCATTGACCCCTAAAGTCCGCCTCCTTTGCCTCTTGTTCGTTTAATCGTCGCGTGAGCTCTTTCTGTTGTGACACGGCGGCAAAATGGCGAGTCTCCACACTAGATTGGAATCGGGCTAGGTGGACTACCATGTTGTTATGTTGAGTGGAGGCCTAAAAGGAGAGGAAAATTATCAGCCTACATCAGTATAGGGAAATACCCATAGCAAAGAGGAGGAGAAGAAGGAGTAAATACCTCTGCCAGCAGTTTGCTCACTTGCTCACACGGGCCTTGTATACCCGACTGGTTAAAGAATTTTACCTCCGAAGGGTGCCGAATCTTCAGCAAAGATCCCAGAGTGGCCCTCGGAGGAACCGGAAGGGAAGGGTCTTCTCCTTCCGAAGAAGATGGGGGCCTGGTACGGCGAAGATGGGTAGGAACGGTTCTCGAGTCGGACGGTGTTGGAGCTTGGAGGGATTCCGTATGAGGAGGCAGGGGTGAATTCTGTGCGGAGGGGGAAGAATGCAGAAATTGGGAGGGAGAATCTCCTCCTTGGGGAGCTAAAGAAGAGGCAGGGGAGGTGTTGCCTTCCCTTCTGGGTTCATAGATGATTAGGGGTTGAGCTTCCGGCTGGTGGGAAGACAAGGGAAGAAGAGCTGATGAACTTGAAGCTCCTTTCTTGATAAGCCGCAGCTTCTTCCGAGGAGATGACGGAGCTGCTGTGGATTTGCCTCTTTTAGTCAGGGTCTTCTTCTTCTTGGCAGCCTCAATCGACTCCCCTTCCACCAAAGCCTTCTGCATCAGATTATCTACAAGATATACTGGTAAGAAAGATGAATGCCCTAAAAAGGAAGTCACATTGCAGGATAAATGTCACCCTACCTATAGCAACCGAAGTCGTCAAAGGTAGAGGAGACAATCCAAAGTGGCTTAAGAGGGGAGTTCTATCAGATGGTTTGAGCGATGTCTGACTCTCCTAAGACTCTATACACTTCCGGGAAGGGACATTTGATCCTCATTTCCCGGAAAGAAGGCAATTCAGGAAGGTCTACCTTCCAAGTATCAGAGTAAGGTAAAGACTCTGGGAGTTGTACAAAGAAATATAAGGCTTCCCAACCCTTGTGGGAAGTAGGCAGGTTCACCAGAATAATTGAACTTAGACTAGACAAATAGAAGAGGCCTGTCTTAGAAGACTTTAATTAGAAGAAGCAATGGAATATTTCGGGGGTCAAAGAGAGGTTCAAATGTTGGAACACTATGTGGGCTCCCGATAGAATCCGGAAGGAGTTGGGGGTGAATTGGTTCAGAGGTAGTCCATAGAAGTTTAGGAGGTCCAGATAGACCTATGAATGCCGTGAGGATAGTAGTTAAGAAATTGTTCATAGAAAAAGCATGTCAAGCCGGGAGGAGGTTTATGAGGTCGATGCAGTTTGGTCGTGAAACAACATTTTATAGAAGGTTCTATGTAGTTATTCCTCAGGTTAAAGAAATAATGGTTGCAATCTAACTGAGTTATGGTATGTTCATACCAAAGTGTGAAGAGAGGGTCCTAGGAGCCATGGGTGTGAACAAAGCGAACACTTACTCGGAGGGTAAAGAAGAATCGTGTGAGAGAAAGGAAGAACTGGTCGCTGCAACACCGCCGGATGAGAATCACGGAGAAGAAGAACAGATCGGATTATCAAGCACACTAACCGATACCTAAAAGAAGAAGGCGAGGGTTTATATAGGGTTTTTCATGATTATTCCGCGAAGGAGAAGGAGAAGCGAGCCCATGGGCCCGCTGGCCTCCTTCAATATCGGGGAGTTATAGGAGCGGATGGATTTAAGCCGAGAAATGAAGAATAGGTCAGAAACTTTATGTACATTAGGAAAGTCAAGCTTATAACTTCGCTTGACTATTTTTCGGGGTTGACTAATGATACTACTGGTACCTTCTTTACATAATCCCCGATAGAGGGGTTAGCGGATGACCTAAGATCCGATCCAAAATACACGGCTCAGCTAAGAAAGGAAAGGAAGATTGGCGACGCATTGGCAGGCGAACCTCGGCCATTGGCGCGGGCGTAACACAGAAGCCATTGGCACGGGCGAACCTCAGAAGCCATTGGCACGGGCGAATATTGGAAGCCATTGGCGCGGGCGTAACACAGAAGCCATTGGCACGGGCGAATATCAGAAGCCATCGGCACGGGCGAATATTGGAAGCCATCGGTATGGGCAAATATTGAAAGTCATTGGTACGAGAGAGTTAATGAAAGCAATTGATATGGCAAAGGAGAGGCGGAGGGCGCTTCGTCAAGAAGCCAGCCCAATCTGATCAATACAAGGGGAAGTTGGGCACGGGAAAGAGAGGAATTGGTTCGAGTTGATGAGGAACCCTAGGGCTAGGGCGCTCGTGGGCTATAGACCTAAAATTAGCTTCCCTCAACACGGAAGATTGAGGGAGATAGTCTAGCCTAGTTTCCCGAAAAATAGAAGAAAGGGTGTTAGGCAACGGCCTGGGAGGCCCCACATAATATTCCAAAGAGTCTTCACCCCGATATCTGTAATGTAAATTATTCTCCAGGGAAAGGGGGTGGCCACGTGTACGATGGAGATAACCTACGACGTTACGATGAAGGAAGGAAAAGGAGATAAAAGGAGAGGAAGCAAGGAGAAAAAAAGGAGATCCGGCAATTATTCCCACCCAGCAAGAGATAAGGGGACGCAGGAGGAGGGGAAAGAGGGCGACAACCACCTCGCCGGAGAAGAAGGACGGAGATCTGTCGTTGTTATATCTCTTGTATTTTTCTCGTCTGGTGAGATCATTGTAAGAGGTTTTTTCTCCTCCACCTTCGGAAACTTACTTTCCGTAAAGGAGGACCTTCATAGTGAAAGTGCTTGGACACTGCCCCCAGTGAGAAAGCTCACCTCCGTGGAGTAGGAATCCTTATTCCGAACCACGTTACATCTTGTGTCTGAGTTTTGATTGCTGGTGTTGGTTTTTGCGTTTCATCTACTTCATCCTCTTACTTCCTTACTGATTGCGGCCTGTGAAAACCCTCTGAGATCTCCCTCAGTGCCTCACTGCATTGAAAAAGGAAGTAAACAGATTTCACCCGTCCGCATCAAGTATCATATTTAACCCATCAATATTGGTGTGGGAATATGCAAATAATTTGAATTTATCTTGTTGCGCTCTCCATCCATTATCATTTGTGGCCCATACATTGTGTCAAACCAAAGTTAAAGTGATGTGCAAGTAACCAAACTGTTTAAGATGGAATGAACCTTAAGCTTTCCTGTAGAGTATAGATCAAAAAGCTTGTCCAGGTGTCCTTGCCACAAGTGAGCATAATGAATCAGAAAAAAGCCGGCCTGACACAAAAGAATAGCTCAGAATTTGATGAGGTTTTAGTTGAAGAAAGTACTACATGTATATAAGAAAATTAGATTAACATACCTATGGCAGCTCTTTTTCATCTTAATGCATTCTATCCCTACAAATGGATATAATCATACATGATTTGTTAATAGTGAGGCCATTAAATACTTTCTTCAATTCATGTTTTTCATTGATTCAGAACCACTCCGTTGTCCTGTAGCCATCATCTCTTTTTATTCTCACCCCAATCGCCTTGTATCATTGTTGCTTTCATATTCGAAACGTCAATGAGCAATTCTGCTTCTCTTCAGATTGGAGGGGAGGGTCATATGACGATCATAGCCTCCCTTCCCTTTTGACACCACCTCTCCCAACATCAGGTTCATCTTTCTATAGTCGCTGCCAACATTGACATCACCACCTCCTCTTGCCACAGCCTTTCCTCCATTTTGACATCACCTCTCTCAACATTGGGTTCATCTTTCTATGGTCACCGCCATCACTAACATCACCACCTTCTCTATCATGAATGTCATAGCTCCACTATGCAAACCCCTGGTTGCGGCTTCATGCTCCACTGTGACACCTTGCATTGCCCATTGCAACTTCTTGCTCCTCCGTACATTGCTGAAAACCATATGAGCCAACTGTTCCAAATTCAACCTTAGAGCCGCTGCAACACCACAATCAACCTTCTCTTGCTAGATCACCAGATCTAGCCTTCGCCAAAGCATGTGATACAACACTAGATCTTCTCTCCTCTGATCCGACCTCTTATTAACTATTTGTCCTTTCGTACTACTCATCAACTGCCTAAAATCTGTCGACAAATCTGCCTGCATGCCATCATTCTCTCGGCCTACTACTTGCTAACAAATACTTCTATTTGTGTTGTTGCCCCTACTACAGATAGATCATTTGCTAGTCGATGCTCTACTGCACTCAGGAATCCTATAGAGTTATTCAAGCCACTAACCCTCTCCTCCTAGCCATTGTGCCTCTTTCATAAGTTATCTATTGTCGTTACTGCCTCTCACCATATCTGAGTCCTTAATTGGGACACCAAAGAAGATCTTTATATTTTATTTCTCATCTAGTGTCATCCAATGCTTAGAGTCAATCATATCTAGTCCAATTGACTGATTTCTGCCCCTCATATCTAATTCAACAAGTCCAATCCAACCAGCCCAACTACTCATTTCTCTTTGCCGTTTCTCTAGAAGTTATGCCATCCTCCTGTAAAGTGTGTAGACCATCCGTGAACCATGTGGGTCACCTTATTTAATGGCAATGATAACTTGGATTCTACGGGTGTTTCTCTAGTTTGAGGGGTGCGTCAACAATTGCCACCATTTAGTTATGCATAGTAAGTGTTGTATTGTGAATAGTGTAATAGTTGAGTAATAATAGGCTAAAGCATAGTGGAAGTTGTATTAGATACACTACTTATGGCAGCTCTTTTTGTCTTTAATGGCTCCCGATTAATTGCATTTAATCCCTGTATAAATGGATAGAATCATAGATGATTTTGTAACGGTGAGATAATTAAATACCTTCTTCAATTCATGTGTTTTCACAAGTCATGTTGGTTGTTTTAGACTCTTAATATATTTATCCGCTATTTTTTAGTATTGCAACAAATATAAATTCTTCTCGGGAATCCAGACGTGAAGATCGTAAAATATAGAGATGTTTTGGAAGCTACAACCGTACAGGTTTCTTTGCTGCATGTTTTGCTGCATTCTCGAGAGTTTAATGCTTTTGAAGGTACATATCTTTGACCTTATCTCATTTTATTTTTTGAAGTTCTTTCTAACATCCTTGTACAAATTAAAGATTGCAAAAAATTACAGCGGAAATTGGAAAAGCTGTTCTTTGTGTGACCTTGTGACTAAGTCTCAGTTCATGAAAAGAGTTACTTTTCTTGCAAGGATTACGTTGCATAGTATTATTCCTTTGACCCCTTGTTGGCAGAGGCCTTATGTGCTAGGCTTCCTGATGGTAAATAAGCTCTCGTCATCTGTCAATTATCACTTGCTCCCACTTGATGAACGCAACAGTTATCTCTCATTATCATTATGGATCTTGATCATTTCAAATAGAGAGTTTTTTTTTTTTTTTGTCTATGTTCGACTTGGGCACTAAAATCCCACCTAAGTCAACAATGGCCAGGTAATTCATCTTGGTTTCTTGACTCCTATTAATCAAATTGCTGTCAGTTTTTATCTAAGTCAATCACCAGCTTGATTCGATCTGAAATTATGAATTGATAAATTTTGTTGATTGCTACCTAAATTCTAGTTGGTTGTTACATATTCTTGTTAAAGCAGACTGATTGACTATCTCTGCCTACCTTTCTTCTTCCATTAATGGGATACAACAGAATCGTAAAGAAACATAACGTGAGCGGAACAAGCAATTCTGATACACTGGTCATAACATATCTAACTTTATTGGGTCTATTGATTCTGTCTTCAATTCATTGCATTCAACTCATTTCTACTCATGAATATATATGTGGATATTGTCAACTCTTGTATTTCCATTGCCTCTATGAAGTGTTTTCTATGTCCATTAATGCCTCTTGTCGTGGATCTCATCTACACATTTTTAACAGTGTCATCATCAAAATCATATTATTTCTTGCATGCATGGATGAAATCCACAGGTAGAAATGAATAGTTATAGATGATGAACCTTCTGCAAAGGGTTCTATGCTGGGGCTCTGCGTAGAATTTTGTCTGAACTCTCCTCCACTTCTTTTGAAGATTGAACGCGTCTCAGGTTGATTAAATATTTTTGAATTATGTGCATTAGTAGATATTTGAATTTGAAAAAATTCAAATCGGAACAATACGACTAATCTGCATTTCTACATTAAGATTATCTTTATTGGAAATTGTGTTTCAAAATTTACTGCTTTTGAAAGTTTAGAAAACAAATGCAACTCTAGAGTAGACAAGAACAAAAACTTTGTAACTGGCTCTAATACAATTCTATGAATGTCCAAATTTCCTATAGCTTTATTCTCCATTTAACTATTGCTTTGCAGGTTTTGAAGAATGGCAGCCAAACATTAAATTGGTGATCGGGAATACAACAAGAGAAAAATTAAAGAGGGTAGTAGATTGGGTCCTACATACTGAGTCAGCATTACAACATGTCCAACAGTTGGATTCTTCTCATGTACACTCCATATCTTTTGTCAGCCCATTTCTTCCACGTAGAGAAGTTGACTGCTTCTCTGTAAATTTTGCAAATTCCTTTCTTTCTTCCTGTGATGCTTAACTGATAAGTACTTGGTGGTGTATGATGATGAAAAACAGAGTAATTATGAAATGTTCTGCTTATGGAAGACTTACAAGAACCTCGAGTGATAGATTATTTGCATATTTCAGATCAAATCTATGGAGACATTCAAATCATTGAGATCTAAATTATTTTGCCAATGTCAATATTGCTATATACCGAGGGTATAATCTATGACAGATAAGATCTATGCAGTGGACTCTAAATAGTTGGGATTCATGACTTGTGTTGCTATTGAAATACACCTCTGTAAAGAGACTTGTAGGAGAGAACCAAAAGTAGGAACTAAAGTATTTTTTTTTTTAATGTGCATCTAGTAACGTGCACTCAAGTTCAAAGATAAACCAAATGCATTGTATAAGTCAACTGAACTTAGGCTTTTCTAAAGGAGATGTTTACTTACTGTTTATATTCCTTCTGCAGTAGTCTATACTAGAGATTAGCTACTGAACAGCTGAGTTTAGATTCAGTTTTTTTAGGGAATTTAACTTTTGAAGGTTCTGTGGGTTGTGATCTCATTACTTTCATTATGAAATAGAAGTTGAAGAGAGAAGTGACAAATTGGAAAGCTCACAAAGAAAATGTCAGGCAATTCTGTTCATCAATCTCAGAAATATCAATCATCAGCAACTCGTGTAATGTAATATTTCATGCTTCGGCTCAAGAAATTCTTTTGCCAGCTACCTGGATATCGTCTGGAGTTGAAGACATAATTCTGTCTTACAAGAGTCTGATTAAAATGGTTGATAGTAAAACTCTAGAATTTCTTATTGGCACAGGTTGCAGGTTATGTGGCATTCCAATTGCATCCAGGTTTGTGGCAGTAGCTAATAGTTTTCTATTTACCTCAGTAAGACTCTTTTTTCTCCTCATCAGTTTGATAAGTAGAATGTTCACAATATTTCTTGGCTGGTTTCTTGCAGAAATTCAATGGACGTAAACAAATTTCCTCTATACTGTGAAAATAGTTCTGACTATGTTCACAAAGTTTGCAAAATATATAGACCATTCATGGTGAGGGATTCGCATCTAACATTTCGCTATGTTTCAAATGTTTGAGACAGATCAGTCAATTATCAATTCATTTAAAAGCTATCCATTAACCAAACGCACGCCACGCAGCGTTACCGCAAGTGCGCAACCGCACTTCGTGCAGCGTAGCAGATATACACCCCTTTATAAGGGGGGTGCATCCAAAGAGAGGAGATAGAGAGAGGCAGAGAGCGTCGGAGTGCTGCCGATAATCGGAGTGAAGAGCGAACACCAAGGCGCGTCGGGACTTGGCTTGTGGAGTAGGAGCTCTCGCTGTGATCGTTCCTCAGACAAAGAGCCGTTTTCTTCCTTTACTACTCGGATGCGAGAAGTTTCTGACGGAGGTTCTGTAAGTTTTTCCAGTTTTACAGCTTCGTTCTTCCTTTTATTTTTGTTTAGATAATCTCGATTAGATGCGAAGAATACCAACAATGGTATCAGAGCTATAGTTGATAAGCATCTGTTCGAGATTATAAAGTTTTTTCTTTTTGAAAATCCACTGTTCATCACGAAATCGCGAAAAGAAATCGCGAAGAAGAAGATGAACAGTGCTCTGGGCGAAGAAAAAATTATCGCCCTGACGAAACTACTCTGTACAGAGCAGTTTCCCAAACTGCTCTAGGCGCCGAGAGAGCAAAACCACTCTAGCGAAATCGCTTTGTTCGCCGCTTAGAAGCTGCCGAAACTATTCGGCGGTTTGTCTTCAGAGTGGTTCAAGACCGATCAAAATCGGTCCGACAGGCGATTCATGGAATCGCCTCGAAATCGACCGGTCGGATTTGGATTAGTTCGAACGATCGACCTCGCGATCGAGAGTTGAACGATCGAAAATCGATGTGAGCAGCTTCGAATCGCCACAAATCAAATCGATCGATTTGGTGGTTTGAGACGATCTGCGTCAACTAGTCGTGATGCGGACATCGACCGATCTAGAAATAGAACCGATCTCGAAACGATCGAGAGCGACCGCAGCGCTCGACATCAAACCGGTTTGGATTTTAGGCCGGTTGCGACGATCTGAATAACGAACCCACCGAGATCGTTCGACGTCCGACCGGTTTGTAAAGTGAACCGGTCCAGCAGAGTAGTTCGTCCAATCGCTTTCTTCGTTCCAGTTGCGTATTGCTGAGAAAGCAGATCGGTGCGGAAAGTCTGAATAACGAGCCTGAGCATTATGAAGCGCCTGGAAATTCCAAAAGGCGTATGAAATTATTCAAACCCGTGCGGAATTTTGATAAAGATGCGAAATTGTTCAAACCGGTCTGAAATTCTAGAAAGTAGTCTGGATTTTCCAAAAATAGGTCAGAATTTCAATTTTAGTGCTCTGTTAGTAGACTAAATGTTCGGCCAGAGCAAAAAGTGCTCGGCCAACATTTAAAAGTAGTCAGCTAGCATTACATGTGCTCAAGATTTCCATATAGGGCTTGGGTTCTCCTTGTGCTCGAGCTGGAAATATGGAAGTCTAGAGAAAGAAGCACTAAAACTAGTCGGGGTACACAATAAGAGCTTGGCCAGAGGGCTAGTTCTATTGTTTGTCAACATTGGTTGACAAAGTTGATTTTGGTCAACTTGACTCATAACATGAGTAGTTATTTGGAACAATTAGAACTCGAACAAAAACAACTTAGAGATAGACTAAATGAACTAGAGTTGATGTCTAGGGACGATGAGAAGAAAAAGAATACTATACATATTGCTTGGGTGCCTGGGGTGCTCGGAGCAAAATGCATGGTGTTTGAATTCTCACGGCCAATTTTAAGTCTTCATGGTACTAGTCGACTAAACTTAGATGATAGTCAATTGGTAAAAGTACCAATTGACTAGTCTAAGTAAGTCTGTCGACAGTTCTCCATAGAATCAAGGAAATTTGTTCTTGATTTATTGTGATGGTTCTATGCTTATATATAGATTGAATTAAGCCGGTATATGTACTGATTTATCGGTTTTGTTCTGACTTAATTAATATCAATTTTCAGATGGCACGGATGATTACCACTATGACTAGACGCGATGTGTTGCGTAACCGACTGAGAGAGACTATCCAGGGGATAGAGTATGACTTAGCTCATGGAGTCGAGTGGCACATCGGGAGACTTGATAGATTGTTCTAGAGACTTGAGATGCAGGAGTTCCCAATTCTGGAGAATTACAGGATATGGGCTCTGGTCCGCTCACTGCAATAGCACCTGAGTGACATAGTGCATCAGATCTGGGGGCGCTATGAGGGACGCGTCTCTTATACCTAGTTATGCGCTGAGCTGCTTCACTACGAGGACTGTGAAGTGCATCGTGAAGATCCAGAGGAAGATTCGGAAGAGGATCCTAATGGAATCTTTCCTTTTGAATCGCTTCAAAGGTGTCCTTCAAAAGATTCTGCATCCTGGCATCATCTTGAGAGCATCTCGGCGGGGGATGTCCTAGTTCAGCCCAAGAAGATTAAGCATGTTTGGATCATTACTGTACTAGTGTTTATCCTAGTGGGAGTAATGATTATCTATCTAGTTGTTTAGTTTTTTTCCAGTTATAAGTAGGAAGAATGTTATATGTAACATTCTTAGTAGAGTTATCTTTGTTATCCGTTGACAATGTACAACAAGTTTAATTTAATGATATGTTCATTTTATGATGTTAACTTTACATGATGCATGATATTTTTACTCTTTGATTTGTTCATATTGAGTACAATTTAAATGATATGTTCATTTAATAATATCATGTTAAGATGGGATGTATGTAATGTAATTGATCAAAGTCGATTCGATTGGAACATACAAATGATGAGTGAGAATTAGATTGTCACTTGATTTTGTAAATCAAATCGAATTCACATTGAGTCAATTTATAGATTACATACATAAAATCATACACTGAATAACTAAATAATGTGTTTATTTATGTTAGGTTATGGCAACTAAAAATATCATAGCTGAACTCAATAAGGGTGAGAAACTCAATGGGGATAACTACAAAATATGGTACCTCAGGATACAATATGTCCTAGAAGAACATGAAGTTCTAGAGGTTGTAAATCAAGTCTTGGTAGAATCTGTAGACGGTCCCGCTGCACAAAACAGACAAGATCTTGATGCCTATAAGGCATGGAAGAAGAAAGACTCCACTGCTAAGGGAATCTTGATTAGTTCAATGATTGATGACCTAGTTTTTTAGTATGAGTCGTATACTTTGGCTCATGCTGTCTGGGTGGCTCTTAAGGATAAGTATAAGCGAGTCGATCGAGCAAGCTTAGCGTGGCGATCAAGTTCAACATCTCAGGGAGATGTCAAATATAATTTAGGAGTTTAGAACTACTGGTCACAAGCTGATAGATGAACAATAAGTTTAGACAGTTATTCAATCCCTTCTAGATTCTTGGGAGACTATGAAGCAGACCCTTACTCACAGCGAGAGTATTAAGACTTTTGCTAATGTCTCGCGCCATGTTGAATTAGAGGCGGAGAGAGTAGAATCCGTAAGGATTTCTGGCCAAGCCTACTTGGCTGTCGATTCTGCTGGATCATCTGGATCCAAGAAAAAGAGATGGTTCAAGAAGGGGAAGGGAAAGAAGAAAGAAGCTGCTGCTGCAGGTGGGACAGGCCCAATCAAGAAGAAGAAGAACAAGAAAACATGGAAGAAACCTAAAAGCAAGGTGACTTGCTTTAATTGTGACAAAAGGGTTACTACGCTCGGGAGTGTACCGAGCCAAGAAAGGTAACTTCTAGTTTGTCTTCTGAGCATTTTGTTGCTAGTTCTGTGTTGTTGGCTAATTCTTATCCTTTGTGGATTATAGATTCGGGAGCAACCAACCATGTAGCTCGGGAGCGAGTTACATATGTGGAGTACCGTCGAGTACCAACTGGCAACAAATGGATATATGTAGGAAACAATGCAAGAGTCAAAGTCAAAGGAGTCGGCACTTGCAAACTTAACCTTCGGGGTGGAAGAACATTGTTTCTACATGATGTCTTGTATGCTCCTGAGATTCGGAGGAATCTTATTTCCATTACTTGTCTTCTTGATTTAGGGTATTGTATAAATTTTTACAGTCGGTGTGTTGAACTCAAGATTGACTCAGTGTCAATCGGTTATGGTTTTTTAACGAATGATTTTATGGTTCTTGATGTAGAACCAAATGTCGATTGTACGATTGATAATTATTTTTCAAACATTGCTCTTACTAGTGATGCAGAAATAACTGATGATATTTGGCATGCTAGATTAGGACATATAGAATAAGATTGTATGAATCGGTTAGCTAAAGAGGGCTTATTGGGCTCTCGAGCTAAGATTAACTTGTCTATATGTGAGCATTGTCTTGCTGGAAAATCAATTAGGAAACCATTCGATAAGGCTATTAGGGCAAAGTCACCGTTGCAATTGATTTATTCGGATATTTGTGGTCCAATGAATGTGAGGGCTAGACATGGAGCTTCCTATTTCATTACATTTATTGATGATTTCTCTCGTTTCGGTCATGTGTATTTGATTTCTCACAAATCTGAAGCATTAGATTGCTTCATTCGTTATATGAACGAAGTTGAGAATCAAACGGAACGTAAGGTTAAGACTTTACGCACTGACCGTGGTAGAGAATATTTGTCTGATATGTTCAAGACAATATGTAATGATAAAGGGATTATTAGACAGCTGATGATCCATGGAACTCTACAGAAAAATGGGGTTGTTAAGAGAAGAAATATGACTCTTCTCGAAATGGTTAGGTCTATGATGGCGCAGGCTAATTTGTCGATCTCCTATTAGGGAGATACATTACTAGCTGCAGCTTATATACTTAACAAAGTGCCTTCAAAGTCAGTTCCATCTACCCCATATGAATGTTGGACAGGCAGAAAACCAGATTTGGGAAATCTGAGACCCTGGGGGTCAGCTGCATATTCATAATAGTTCTCACAAGTATGGAAAACTGAGACCTAGAGGTATGAAGTGTATCTTCATAAGATATTCTGATACTTCAAAAGGTTATGTTTTCATAGGTGAGCAACAAGATGGAACAATCTCCGAATTGGATTCGAGAGATGCTACTTTTCTTGAAACTGAGTTCCCAACTAGAGGTGAAGTTGATAAGACAGTTCCTCTATTTGAGGAGGAAGAGTCGTTATCAACTGAACAGGTGTCTAGTGGGATACCTGGAATTAGTCGACCCAGTGAGAGTACTTTGCCTAGTCACGGGGTGACTTCTCATCAGCCCAATATACGGAAAAGTGTTCGTAAGATCAAACCTAAGAAGAGGTTTGATATTGAGAATGAGGCAATGATGACACTCCCTATTGACAATGAGGAACCTCAATTAGTAAAGGAAGCTCTGGGCTCTAGAGCTGGAGAAAAGTGGAAAGTTGCAATGGTTAAAGAAATGGAGTCAATAATTAAGAATCATGTTTGGGAGTTAGTCGATCTTCCTCCTGGCCGAAGGGCTATTGGGAATAAATGGATTCTCAAAATAAAGAGGAAAGCTGATGGATCGATTAACCGATACAAAACTCGTCTAGTTGCAAAAGGATTTACCCAATTGGAGGGTATTGAATTTGAGGAGATATTTTCTCTCGTAGTAAAGTTTATGTCAATCCGAGTTATTTTAGCTTTAGTGGCGCATTATGACTTGGAGTTACATCAGATGTATGTAAAAATCACTTTCCTTAACGGTGAGCTTGATGAGGAAATCTATATGGTCCAACCAGAAGGTTTCGTTGCTGAAGGCCAAGAAGATAAAGTATGTAGATTGAAGAAATCTATATATGGGCTAAAGCAAGCATCAAGATAGTGAAATATAAGATTTAACGAAGTGGTTTTATCTTATGGTTTCGAAATGATCAATGAGGATCATTGCGTTTTCCTGAAGAAGGATAAAGGAAAGTATGTCATTTTATCATTATATGTTGATGATATGTTGATTGCAGGAAATGACATAGGTTTTGTGATAGAAGTCAAAAAGTGGCTTTCATCACAATTTGACACAATAGATATGGGAGAAGTTGAATACATCTTAGGAGTAAAGATCATCAGGGATCGATCTAAGAGACTTTTGGGTTTGTCTCGATCTAAGAGACTTTTGGGTTTGTCTCAAGAGTCTAATTGCAACAGTGAACAGACACCTATATTGTGAAAGATACTGTTCTGAGCAAGAGTATGAGTCCCAAAACTCCTAATGAAATAACCGAGATGAATAAAAAACCATATGCCAGTGTTGTTGGTAGTTTAATGTACACTATATTGTGTATTCATCCCGATATCAGCTATGTTGTTTGTGTTAGTTATAGCCCTAGAACCAATCATGTGATGGTTGAATAGGGAACATTTTGTATTATATTCTATAAAGGCAAAGGATTGGTTATTATATTTACGTCTTGCTTGTGCCAGCTAAATTAAATATAATAATGCCCTAGAAAAGTAGGTTCTTATCTACAACACATCAATTGGCAGAATTGATTATGAGAGGCTGTAGAGAACACTTTCCTAAATGTTCCTAGTCAAGTATTAATATGCAAGGGCAATATTAATACATAAAGACTAGCATGTAGGTCAATTGATGACTTGATCTCACAAGTCATGGATATATGATATCAAGTTGACACATGGGTATATATTAGAGAATATATACTGAACTGACCCGCCATGAGAAAGTTTCATGGATCGTCATATGAGTGTCATAAATTTTCTCATGTGACTATTGGTATGAATAGTCCTCAAACCTGAAGTCACTACGGTTCCCTACATAAGGAGTTATGTACTTTGGTATCGTCAAACGTCACCCGTAACAGGGTGGACCATAAAAGCGATTACTGGGTATATAACAAATTATGCGGAGGGACATGAGTGATGTAGATGGGATCTATTCCTCTCATATGACGGGAGTGATATCTGTGGGTAGAACTACTAAAACGCATGACCATGCTCGAATGAGTCAATATGAGATATTGAGCTCATTTGTTTGAGTTAGTTTACTTAGGGATCAAGAAACACATAGATTGATCGAGGATGACACGGTCTATGCCTCATTGGTCAATCTGATATCAAGGATAGAAGGACACGGTCATACATTATAGTAGTCACGGAAAGGTTAGTCAGATCTTGACTTATTTCGTAACTTGGGTAGCAATGGTGTATTGCTAGATGCCGCTCATTGCTTGTGTATCTAAAAGAGTTTAGATCCACTGCCAACGTTATGAGAGCCTATAGGGTCACACACAAAGAGCATGATGATTAGAAGAATTAGTGCATTCTAGTTTGACTAGAATAATTTGGGAATAAGCTTAAGTACAAAATGGTTTTTGGACTTTAAGCTTAATGAGAATTTTAGCATGTTGATTTAATGATATTAATTCAATATGCTAAGCTTATTAATTTAATAAGATTAAATAAATATGTTATCATGATAGCCTAAGCTTAATTGATTTAATAAGATTAATTCAATATGTTACCTTATTGATTTAATGAGATTAATTCAATATGATAACATAAGCTTATTGAATTAATAAGATTAATTCAACATGCATGAATGCCACATAAGCATGCCACCTAAGCTTGATGAGGTGGAAGGAGACAAAGGGTTTTGACCTTTGGAATTTCTCCACATGTGGCCGGCCAAACAAGGAGTGAAAGCTTGAGGCTTGGAGAGAGCTTGGTGGTGAGAGGCTTTGGTTGTGTGACTTTTGTGAGTGTAGGCTAGCAAGAAGAGTGATCTTCTTCTTCCTTTCTCTTTTTCCCTACCTTCCTCTCCTTTAGGGACTTCTCTAGCAAGAAGTAAAGGAGAGCTCTTCTAGTTTCTTTTGTGAGACAAGAGCTTGCTCGTGTGGATACATATAGAAACGCGGACATTTGAGCGTGCTAAAAGATCCAACAAACCCAAGGAGAAGCGGGATTAAAAGGGCGCATAACAAAGGTAATATTCTCCTATAAGATAGGTTTTCTTTTAGAAATTTATTTTGTCATGAGGTTTTCTTTATGAGATCACTTGGAAGGATCCTATTTTTCCGTTCTTATATGCTATTTGGCATAAGAAATCCCGACAGTGGTATCAGAGCCACTTGCGAAAGATCGTATAAAAATAGGTTTTCTCTATTTTATATATGATATAGAAGTAGGATAAATTTTATTATGAGTTGATAATTGCATTAGCAATTTTTCAAACATAATAAAATATCCGATGTCTTTTAAAAGTTAAAATTGACATGGTGCATGGTTATGGCCTAGTCCCAAAAAGTTTGTGAATGTGTGTGTTGTAATTCTTAATACGACCTGCGTGTCGTGCCTTTCTCCTAAAATTCTTGTTGTAAAATTAGTTTTAGACTCGAATGTAACTCGAGTATTTCTCCTTTTGTAATATACAAAATAAAGATGGAGGGTCCATTGGAAGATGGCGTTACAAGGAGAAGTCAACAACACAAGACAACCGAAAGGAAGCACTTGGGAGAAGATGCTATCCCTAGGTTGACCAATCAATCTTTTCATTGGCTTGAGAAGATTGTAGAATAAGGGCCATAACCATGACACGCTTAGTTTAATATGTATGTGATGCATGTTAATTTAGCTTATATGTGATGTATGCTAATATGTATGTGATGCATGTTTAAGTTTATTTCTTAATAAGTCAAAAATGATATGCCTACCAAAGTTTGGTACTCACTACTTCCTCGATCATTTGTTGTTGGGTTTGCCAAAGCAAAGCAATGCATTTTATCTTGGAAGAGTGCGAGTGGACAATCGTGATGTCCCGCTATCAAACTTGGTTAAGACTTAATTAAGTTTTTCTTAATTAATTAAGAAAGTAGAGGCATATATTAGCTTTGAACATAAGTTTTAAAATTAGTTTTGTGATTTCCGAACATCAGCTTTGTCTTAGAAAGTGGTCGTTGCTCCGATATCAAAGAAGGCCTCTGTGCCTCGCCACGGCCTGGAAGCTGGTTTAGGAATAAGCACTAAACTAATCTAAACTTAACCAAAGCTATTAAAGAGTTACATCAGATGTAATTGGCAAAAGATTGCCTACCTAATCATACTACGTCTTGGGCGATTAGCCAAAGCTAACTCAAGGCAATTATGATGTGGATCTTTATCTATATAAATTTATAAGTAAATAGTAGCTAATGATGTAAGCAAAATGTGTTTGCCTACATCAATGATTAGCTCATATCAAAGCTATGAGAATTTAGTAGAGCCTCATTTAATTAAAGGCCTAATTAAATGACTTAGGTATGATACTTAATTTTGCATTTTAATGTTGTAGATCACCATGTCATCTAACACGACACACCCTCAACTTGCGATGTCCTTGAGAAAGACAAGCTCAATGGAGCTAACTTTCTAGAGTATAGGAACTTGAGGATTATCCTCAAGCAAGAACGTAAATGTATGTCCTAGAGCAGTCTATCCTGAAACACCCGCCCTGGCCACTCGTCTTTGAAAAGGATGCTTATAAGAAGCATCAAGATGGCGCATTAGATGTGTCATGTCTTATGCTTGCCACCATGAACTCGAGCTTGAAGCAACATGAGAACATGGATGCCTATGATATGGTTGAGCATTTGAAACAACTATATCAAGGACAAGCTAGGCACAGCGTTTTGAAGTGTCTAAGGCTCTTTTTGCATGCAAGATGCAGAAGGAACACTGTAGGAACTCACGTACTTAAAATGATTGGAGTGCGTTGAGAACCTTGAAAGACTAGGTTTTCCAGCAGGCCAAGAATTGGCAACCGATGTTATCCTGCAATCGTTGCCGGAAGCATATAATCAATTCGTCATGAATTATAACATGAATGAAATTGATAAACCTTTGCCTGAGATTCTCAGCATGTTAAGAACTGCTGAACCGAATCTCAAGAAGAAAGTTAGTAACGTCCTAATAGTCAAACAGGGAAAGGTAGCGCCTTGAGGCAAGGGTAAGACCCAAGCCAAAGGCAAGGCCAATTCATCCACTTCAAAGGGTAAAGGTAAAGTACCTAAGGAAGGGCCATTGCGGTGAGACTGGACACTGGAAGCGGAACTGCAAAGTCTACCTTGAGGAAGTAAAGAAGAAAAGAAGTGGGACTTCTGCCTCAGGTATACACGTTATAGAAGTTAATCTATCTATTTCTTCTACATGGGTATTAGATACCGGATGTGCATCTCACATTTGTACTAATGTGCAGGGACTGAGAAATAGTAGACTAATGGCAAAAGGCGAAGTGGACCTACGAGTAGGCAATGGCGCAAAAGTTGCTGCTGTAGCTGTAGGAACATATTCTTTGTCTTTGCCCACTGGGCTTATCTTAGAACTAGAGGAGTGCTTTTATGTACCTGCATTAATGAAGAACATAATTTCTGTATCTTGTTTAGACAAGAAAAACTTTTCTTTTATAATAAAGGACAAATGTTGTTCCATTTATTTGAATGAAATGTTCTATTGTAATGCACCACTTATGAATGGTCTCTATGTTCTAGATTTAGAAACCCCAATTTATAACGTAAATACCAAACGGTTCAAATCGAATAATTTGAACCAAACATCTCTCTGGCACTGTCGCCTAGGTCACATAAATGAAAAACGCATATCCCAACTCCATAAAGATGGATTATTGGACTCATTTGATTTTGAATCATATGAGGTATGCGAATCTTGTCTTTTAGGAAAGATGACTAAAACTCCATTTAGTGGACATGGCGAGAGCGAAGCGGACTTGTTAGGACTCATACATATGCGATGTATGTGGCCCTTTCAATGTCGAAGCAGAGGAGGCTATAAGTACTTTATTACTTTCGCGATGATATGAGTAGATTTGGCTACTTATATTTGATGAGACATAAGTCGAATCCTTTGAAAAGTTCAAAGAATTCAAGAATGAAGTACAAAACCAACTTGGTAAGCGTATTAAGCTACTTGATCAGATCGAGGTGGTGAATACCTTAGTCAAGAGTTTCGTGATCACTGGTGAGTGTGGGATAATATCCCAACTCACTCCACAGAACACCACAATGGAATGGTGTATCCGAGAGGAGAAATCGTACTCTATTAGATATGGTACGATCAATGATGAGCTGATCTACCTACTTCCTTTTGGGGTTTAGCTCTAGAGGCAGTAGCTTTCACACTTAATCGCGTCCCCATCAGCCGTAGAAAAGACACCATATACGATATGGATGGGAAGAGTCCCAAAATGTCTTTTATAAAGATTTGGGGTTGTGAAGCTTATGTTAGGCGTCAAGTCTCGGATAAACTAGGACCCAAATCGGATAAGTGTTATTTTGTAGGATATCCCAAGGAAACTAAGGGATATTACTTTTACAATCCCACACTTGGCAAGGTGTTTGTTGCGGAAATCTTGTCTTTCTAGAAAGAGAATTTATTTCTAGAAAAACTAGTGGGAGTAAAATTCATCTTGAAGAAATTCAAGATGAGATAACACTAAGGCTTCGATGGAAAATGAGCAGGAACCACAAAGTGTTGTGGATGAGAAATTGTTGCCCAAAGAGTTGTGGAGCAAACACACATTCAAGTAGACCAACCTCTTCGTAGATCGATAGGATCCGTCGTCAACCCGAGAGATATTCTTTTCTCTTGGTGACAACGGTGATGTATTGCTTGTCGATCTTGGCGAGCTTATATCCTATCAAGAAGCTATGATGAGCCCAGATTCCGAGAAATGGCTAGAGGCCATGAGATCCGAAATGGAATCCATGTACACTAACCAAGTATGGACTTTGGTTGATCCACCTGAAGGGGTAAAACCCATTGGGTGTAAGTGGGTCTTTAAAGTAAAGACTGACATGGATGGTAATAAGCATACCTATAAAGGTAGATTGGTGGCTAAAGGATTCAAACAAATTCATGGTATTGACTATGATGAAACCTTTTCACCGATTCACGATGCTTAAATCCATTCGGATCATACTTGCTATTGCGACCTACCACGATTATGAGATCTGGCGGATGGATGTCAAAACCTTTTTTGAATGGAAAGCTACTCGAGGATGTGTACATGACATGACACAACTGAGGGTTTTGAAGATCCAAAGCATCCTGGAAAGGTATGCAAGCTTATGGACTAAAGCAAGCCTCTCGAATTTGGAATCTTGATTCGATGATGCAATCAAAGAGTTTGGTTTCATCAAGAATGAAGATGAGCCTTGTGTCTACAAGAGAAATAGTGGGAGCACAGTTGTATTTCTTGTCTTGTATGTAGATGACATACTTCTCATCGGAAATGATATTCCCTCACTCCAGTCTGTGAAGATGTGGTTAGGGAATTGTTTCTCGATGAAGGACTTAGGTTAAGCTGCCTATATTCTAGGCATCAAGATCTATAGAGATAGATCTAGAAGATTACTTGGCCTAAGTCAGAGTACATACATTGATAAAGTGCTAGATCGTTTTGCTATGCAAAATTCCAAGAAAGGATTTCTGCCTTTATCACATGGTGTGAGTCTTTCAAAGACTCAATGTCCCTCTTCTAAGGAGGAGAGAGATCGCATGGATAAGATCCCTTATGCATCAGCTATAGGGTCTATCATGTACGCCATGCTTTGTACTCGTCCTGACGTCTCGTATGCTTTGAGCATGGCAGTAGATACGGTCGGATCGGTGAAAGTCAGCTTTGGATAGCGATCAAAAATATTCTTAAATACTTACGAAGAAGCGAAAGAATATTTGATATTTGGAGGCAATGAGGAGCTAAGCATAAAGGGTTACGATGATCAAGCTTCCAAGCAGGACAAGGATGACTATAGATCGCTGTCGAGTACGTGTTTTGCACGAATGGTGGGTGTGGTGGAAGAGTTGGCGGGACACGATTCTTTGATTCTACAACAGAAGCCGAGTATATTGCTGCGTCTGATGCAGCAAAGGAGGTTGTTTGGCTCCGCAAGTTCATCAGTGAACTTGGGGTAGTTCCTAGCATTGCAGATCCAATAGACCTCTATTGTGACAACAATGGGGCTATTGCACAGGCTAAGGAACCTCGATCACATCAGCGGACCAAACACATACTGCGGCGCTTCCATCTCATTCGAGAGATCATCGATAGAGGAGATGTGAGGATATGCAGAGTACCGACAGAAGCTAACATCGCAGATCCATTGACCAAGGCTTTGGCACAGAGGAAGCATGATGGTCACACTAGGTCACTAGGTATTAGATATTATAGTGATTGGTACTAGTGCTAGTGGGAGATTGTTAGTTATAGCCCTAGAACCAATCATGTGATGGTTGAATAGGGAACATTTTGTATCATATTCTATAAAGGCAAAGGATTGGTTATTATATTTACGTCTTGCTTGTGCCAGCTAAATTAAATATAATAATGCCTAGAAAAGTAGGTTCTTATCTCTGACACATCAATTGGCAGAATTGATTATGAGAGGCTGTAGAGAACACTTTCCTAAATGTTCCTAGTCAAGTATTAATATGCAAGGGCAATATTAATACATAAAGACTAGCATGTAGGTCAATTGATGACTTGATCTCACACGTCATGGATATATGATATCAAGTTGACACATGGGTATATATTAGAGAATATATACTGAACTGACCCGCCATGAGAAAGTTTCATGGATCGTTATATGAGTGTCATAAACTTTCTCATGTGACTATTGGTATGAATAGTCCTCAGACCTGAAGTCACTACGGTTCCCTACATAAGGAGTTATGTACTTTGGTATCGTCAAACGTCACCCGTAACAGGGTGGACCATAAAGGCGATTACTGGGTATATAACAAATTATGCGGAGGATGTGAGTGATGTAGATGGGATCTATCCCTCCCATATGCCAGAGTGATATCGGTGGGCCCCTTGATTGAGTAGAACTACTAAAATGCATGGCCATGCTCGAATGAGTCAATATGAGATATTGAGCTCATTTGTTTGAGTTAGTTTACTCAAGGATCAAGAAACACATAGATTGATCGAGGATGACACGGTCTATGCCTCATTGGTCAATCTGATATCAAGGATAGAAGGACACGGTCATACATTATAGTAGTCACGGAAAGGTTAGTCGGATCTTCACTTATTTCGTAGCAGGTAGCAATGATGTATTGCTAGATGTCGCTCATTGCTTGTGTATCTAAAGAGTTTAGATCCACGCCCAGCGTTATGAGAGCCTATAGGGTCACACACAAAGAGCATGATGATTAGAAGAATTAGTGCATTCTAGTTTGACTAGAATAATTTGGGAATAAGCTTAAGTACAAAATGGTTTTTGGACTTTAAGCTTAATGAGAATTTTAGCATGTTGATTTAATGATATTAATTCAATATGCTAAGCTTATTAATTTAATTGATTTAATAAGATTAATTCAATATGTTACCTTATTGATTTAATGAGATTAATTCAATATGATAACATAAGCTTATTGAATTAATAAGATTAATTCAACATGCATGAATGCCACATAAGCATGCCACCTAAGCTTGATGAGGTGGAAGGAGACAAAGGGTTTTGACCTTTGGAATTTCTCCACATGTGGCCGGCCAAACAAGGAGTGAAAGCTTGAGGCTTGGAGAGAGCTTGGTGGTGAGAGGCTTTGGTTGTGTGACTTTTGTGAGTGTAGGCTAGCAAGAAGAGTGATCTTCTTCTTCCTTTCTCTTTTTCCCTACCTTCCTCTCCTTTAGGGACTTCTCTAGCAAGAAGTAAAGGAGAGCTCTTCTAGTTTCTTTTGTGAGACAAGAGCTTGCTCGTGTGGATACATATAGAGGCACGGACATTTGAACGTGCTAAAAGATCCAACAAACCCAAGGAGAAGCGGGATTAAAAAGGGCACGCAACAAAGGTAATATTCTCCTATAAGATAAGTTTTTTTTCTTTTAGAGAAATTTATTTTTTTTGTACGAGGTTTTCTTTCGCAAGGATCACTTGGAAGGGATCCTATTTTTCCGTTGCGCATATGCTATTTTTCATAAAAAAATCCCCTACAAATGGTATCGAGCCACTTGCGAAAGATCGTATAAAAAAATAGGTTTTCTCTATTTTATATATGATATAGAAGTAGGATAAATTTTATTATGAGTTGATAATTGCATTAGCAATTTTTCAAACATAATAAAATATCCGATGTCTTTTAAAAGTTAAAATTGACATGGTGCATGGTTATGGCCTAGTCCCAAAAAGTTTGTGAATGTGTGTGTTGTAATTCTTAATACGGCCTGCATGTCGTGCCTTTCTCCTAAAATTCTTGTTGTAAAAATTAGTTTTAAACTCGAATGTAACTCGAGTATTTCTCCTTTTGTAATATACAAAATAAAGATGGAGGGTCCATTGGAAGATGACGTTACAAGGAGGAAGTCAACAACACAAGACAACCAAAAGGAAGCACTTGGGAGAAGATGTTATCCCTAGGTTGACCAATCAATCTTTTCATTGGCTTGAGAAGATTATAGAATAAGGGCCATAACCATGGCACGCTTAGTTTAATATGTATGTGATGCATGTTAATTTAGCTTATATGTGATGTATGCTAATATGTATGTGATGCATGTTTAAGTTTATTTCTTAATAAGTCAAAAACGATATGCCTACCAAAGTTTGGTACTCACTACTTCCTCAATCATTTGTTGTTGGGTTTGCCAAAGCAAAGCAATGCATTTTATCTTGGAAGAGTGCGAGTGGACAATCATGATGTCCCTCTATCAAACTTAGTTAAGACTTAATTAAGTTTTTCTTAATTAATTAAGAAAGTAGAGGCATATATTAGCTTTGAACATAAGTTTTAAAAATTAGTTTTTGTGTGATTTCCGAACATCAGCTTTGTCTTAGAAAGTGGTCGTTGCTCCGATATCAAAGAAGGTCTCTGTGCCTCGCCACGGCCTGGAAGTTGGTTTAGGAATAAGCACTAAACTAATCTAAACTTAACCAAAGCTATTAAAGAGTTACATCAGATGTAATTGACAAAAGATTGCCTATCTAATCATACTACGTCTTGGGCGATTAGCCAAAGCTAACTCAAGACGAAGTATGATGTGGATCTTTATCCCATATAAATTTATAGCTAATTAGAAGCTAATGATGTAAGCAAAATGTGTTTGCCTACATCAATGATTAGCTCATATCAAAGCTATGAGAATTTAGTGGGAGCCTCATTTATTTAAAGGCCTAATTAAATGACTTAGGTATGATACTTAATTTTGCATTTTAATGTTGTAGATCACCATGTCATCTAACACGACACACCCCCTCAACTTGCAATCTGTGCTTGAGAAAGACAAACTCAATGGAGCTAACTTTCTAGACTGGTATAGGAACTTGAGGATTATCCTCAAGCAAGAACGAGTATGTCCTAGAGCGGTCTATCCAAAACACCTCGCCCCTGCGCCTCTTGAAAGGATGCTTATAAGAAGCATCAAGATGACGCATTATATGTGTCATGTCTTATGCTTGCCACCATGAACTCTGAGCTTCAGAAGCAACATGAGAACATGGATGCCTATGGTATGGTTGAGCATTTAAAACAACTATATCAAAGACAAGCTAGGCACGAGCGTTTTGAAGTGTCTAAGGCTCTTTTTGCATGCAAGATGCAAGAAGGAACACCTGTAGGAACTCACGTACTTAAAATGATAGGGTACGTTGAGAACCTTAAAAGACTAGGTTTTCCACTGAGCCAAGAATTGGCAACCGATGTTATCCTGCAATCATTGCCAGAAGCATATAATCAATTCGTCATGAATTATAACATGAATGAAATTGATAAGCCTTTGCCTGAGATTCTCAGCATGTTAAGAACTGCTGAACCGAATCTCAAGAAGAAAGTTAGTAACATACTAATGGTCAAGAAGGGCAAAGGTAAGCGCAAAGGCAAGGGTAAGACCCAAGCCAAAGGAAAGGCCTATTCATCCACTTCAAAGGGTAAAGGTAAAGTACCTAAGGAAGGGATTTCTTCCATTCTTGGAGTGGACAGTGGGAACTGCAAAGTCTACCTTGAGGAAGTAAAGAAGAAAAGAAGTGGGACTTCTGCCTCAGGTATACACGTTATAGAAGTTAATCTATCTATTTCTTCTACATGGGTATTAGATACCGGATGTGCATCTCACATTTGTACTAATGTGCAGGGACTGAGAAATAGTAGACTAATGGCAAAGGGCGAAGTGGACCTACGAGTAGGCAATGGCGCAAAAGTTGCTACTGTAGCTGTAGGAACATATTCTTTGTCTTTGCCCACTGGGCTTATCTTAGAACTAGAGGAGTGTTTTTATGTACCTGCATTAACGAAGAACATAATTTCTGTATCTTGTTTAGACAAGAAAAACTTTTCTTTTATAATAAAGGACAAATGTTGTTCCATTTATTTGAATGAAATGTTCTATTGTAATGCACCACTTATGAATGGTCTCTATGTTCTAGATTTAGAAAACCCAATTTATAACGTAAATACCAAACGGTTCAAATCGAATAATTTGAACCAAACATATCTCTGGCACTGTCGCCTAGGTCACATAAATGAAAAACGCATATCCCAACTCCATAAAGGTGGATTATTAGACTCATTTGATTTTGAATCATATGAGGTATGCGAATCTTATCTTTTAGGAAAGATGACTAAAACTCCATTTAGTGGACATGGCGAGAGAGCGACGGACTTGTTAGGACTCATACATACTGATGTATGTGACCCTTTCAATGTCGAAGCCAGAGGAGGCTATAAGTACTTTATTACTTTCACTGATGATATGAGTAGATTTGGCTACTTATATTTGATGAGACATAAGTCAGAATCCTTTGAAAAGTTCAAAGAATTCAAGAATGAAATACAAAACAAACTTGGTAAGCGTATTAAGCTACTTCGATCAGATCGAGGTGGTGAATACCTTAGTCAAGAGTTTCGTGATCACCTGGCTGAGTGTGGGATAATATCCCAACTCACTCCACCTGGAACACCACAATGGAATGGTGTATCTGAGAGGAGAAATCGTACTCTATTAGATATGGTACGATCAATGATGAGCCAGACTGATCTACCTACTTCCTTTTGGGGTTTAGCTCTAGAGACAGCCGCTTTCACACTTAATCGCGTCCCATCAAAAGCCGTAGAAAAGACACCATATACGTTATGGACTGGGAAGAGTCCCAAAATTTCTTTTATAAAGATTTGGGGTTGTGAAGCTTATGTTAGACGTCAAGTCTCAGATAAACTAGGACCCAAATCAGATAAGTGTTATTTTGTAGGATATCCCAAGGAAACTAAGGGATATTACTTTTACAATCCCACACTTGGCAAGGTGTTTGTTGCCAGAAATGCTGTCTTTCTAGAAAGAGAATTTATTTCTAGAAAAACTAGTGGGAGTAAAATTCATCTTGAAGAAATTCAAGATGAAGATAACACTAAGGCTTCGATAGAAAATGAACAGGCACCACAAAGTGTCACGCCCCCGGGAGTATGTCGTGCCGAAAATCAAACGGACGACATCTCCCCTGTACGTGGCAACATTTCGGGTTAATACAAGGCCCGTAAGCCCACAACAACAATATAATGAACAGATAAATATATATCAACACACAGCGGAAATAGAAAATACATACCCACAACAAAATATACCAAAACATACGGGTGTACACCCCCTGACAAGACCACAGTACTAAAATCCGTACATAAAACATCGACACAAGATGACGTCCACAACATAAAGACGAAATCCATAACACCAATACAAATCACAAATCCTCGGGAGACTCAAAATGTGGAGATGGGATGGATCGTTTAGCGGCTCCAAGTCACGAAGATCTCTACATTACAGGCGGAGAAAACCGTCCGTGGAGTGAGTAAAACTCACTAATTAATAGATAAACATGTATATTAATATCACATGTATTTCGAGAAATCTACATGTATCACTAGCATGATAATATATCCATGTATATACCATCTAACCAAAAGTTAATATGAATCTGTAGACATACCACGTCACTCGCTACACCTATCCAACCCGAGCACATATACACAACATATGGTATAAAGAATAGAACTAACTCATACTACATCCTGCTATGGGTCAAGGGTATCACAGGAATAACTAACGAGATACAAGTGATGGCCTACTACCATACTGAGAAGAATGTAATAACATGTATGAATATGTGCAAACAAATGCAACAAACATAGTACATACAAATGCAAGATCACAATAAGCATATCTATATATATAGAAGCATCTATATCGTATGCTAATCACAATCATCCATATATATATATACATGTATATATGTATATATATTAATATGCAAAAGTGTCATAAGTCCCAATGCAGGTGTGCATGGTCATGTCGGCTCACCCTAAAGCTACCACACGACATGTGGCCTCGGTGGCTCGAGCATGACAATCGCCCCAACTCAACACCAACCACTACTCTCGAGTGGCGAGTGAAGCGATGATCGAGTAGCATATAAGCGTAAAGAGCAAGCTACACGATGGGGGTCCTGCATAGCCACTCCGACAGTACTACCCATGAGTGGTCGAGTGCCACACACGCAGGACTACGACACGCAAATCCAACTATCACCGCTCAGTGATAGAGTATGGCACTACAATGCTCCGCTCACACGATTACTCCTCCATGAGTAGCAGTGGACGGATTCGACACTCTCGACCACAAGGGAGACATCAGCCACAGCGTGCATGCAAATGACATGAATGTAAGGTCTCACAAGCGGACATGCACCATAGACTCTCTATTCTCTGAGGGTCATGCTAACTACGATCACGCACTCTCTACTCTAGAGTCGTGTACTCAAGATTATGTCGCTAGGACCATCGGTCCGTAGCGACACCCTAAATACCATTCTCCTGACCGTTTACATAATGTATGGTCGGTAGTAAACATGCAATCTATGGGTACTAAAATTAACCCTAGGTTCAAGACATTATCTACCTACGGATGACCTTTTGCCCAATTTACAATCAGGTTGTCATCCGGACTTTACTACTTGTACTTAACTTAAATAAATTCCAAGTTATTTACATCATCTATATGTATAACTCTTAATCATGGTAAAATAAACATGATAGCAGCAAGGAGTTAATAACCAACGGATAAAGTATCAAGCATAAGATAAATAGAATAGGGTCAAGGTAACATGATCATTTAAGATGATCATGCATCTAAATCTGTATGCATTAACTACCTGACCAGGGTAGGAATCACCCACCCGATAAGAAGCTCGTGACAATATAAATCCTCACGGCCGCGGTCCTGCCTCGTATCCACGTCCTGCAAATTGCATCAATTATATTTTAGTGCAAGTAGACTATAACATACGAATTAATTATTATATCGTTCTTATAGTCACATCCTTTTTATCGAATACGATTTAGGAGAAATCCCCCAAACCATATATCTGATAATTCCCAGTCAACACCATACATTACCCTATCATTTAGTTAATGTATCAGCTAACCACGAAACCCCAAGGCTTTGCAAAGAATAAACAAACAATCCTTCTGCCACCACTTTATCTCACTGCCCTTACACCCATTTACAGCCAAAACACTTACACCGAATGAAATTTATGGAACAACAGGGAGGGAATTTGTGCTTACCAACAATTGGGGTCTCCAATGGTAGCAACACTCCTTGATACTTTGTTCACCCGACAACCACAACCACTGCCCATAATAGATCAAGCTCAATGAAAGGAAAACACAGCAGCATCTTATTTTCGTTCACGGTAAGGAACACCCGGTAACTAATGAGAATTTAGGCTTACCGATAGTTGGAATTTCCACCTATACAACCCTCAACCCTCGCCCTTGTTCACATTCTCAAACCGCCATTTAGGTCACGACAAATCCACAATATCCTACTTTTTGTCAAGGTAAGGAGAACCAAAATCATTGCTTACCTTTCCTAACCCGACAATGGACGGCTTGGTTCGCCGGAACCCTAAATGACCACACCCCTGCCCTAATCACTGTCGGGTTAGGGTTACACAGAGGAAAGAGATCGATTGATGAACTGTATCAGCTCACCGAGCAATCACAGAAATTTGACCGAGATTACTCCCAACCAAATAGCCGCAGAGTTGTCGTCGATCCCCTACTTTGACTGAACACTCGTTCGAATCCCCCCCTGGCAGATGCTAGGCAACCTTTTCTCCGGCCGGATCCTCCACCGGAATAAGGCGTCGACCGTGAGCAGGAAGAGGGATCGATCGATTGACGTTGTCGTCCAATCGGTCGGCCAAGGAGACTGATAATCCGGCTGGGACTGAGGGCTTAAGATCAGGGCAGTGGACGGAGTGGTTGCTCGGGGAGGAAGAGAGGGATCGTCGGCGATGAGGAGAAAGCAGACGAGCGAGGTCTTCGTTTTGGGGGGAGGAAGATCGTGCTCCGGCCGGTGGAAAAGAGATCGCCGCAGAAGGGAAGAAGTCGTGAGAGGAAGCAGACGCTGTGAGGAAGAAAAGGAAATCAAGAGTTTGGAAAGCAAAGGAGATCGCGATGCGTTTTGGGGTGCGGCGGAGAAGAAGAGAATCCGAAGGAAGAGATTTCGGCGTGCGTGCGGTGAAGAAACGGATGAACGGGGAGTTTAATGGGAAGGAAACGGATTGGGTTTCCTCATATTGGGTTGGGTTTAAAGATCCTATAATCCTTTAACCCTAGATTCAATTAACCCCCCCCCCCCCTTGACCATTAATTAAACCAAGGTTTGATTAATTTAAATACTAACCATGGTTTAAATTAATCCCTAAAAATAAGTTCTCTAACTACGAATAATAGGGATACAAATCTTTCCGAAAATTTTTATTCGTGGTATTTTACACAAAGTGTTGTGGATGAGGAAATTGTTGCCCAAAGAGTTGTGGAGCAAACACCTGTTCAAGTAGACCAACCTCTTCGTAGATCTGATAGGATCCATCGTCAACCCGAGAGATATTCTTTTCTCTTGACTGACAACGGTGATGTATTGCTTGTCGATCTTGATGAGCCTACATCCTATCAAGAAGCTATGATGAGCCAAGATTCCGAGAAATGGCTAGAGGCCATGAGATCCAAAATGGAATCCATGTACACTAACCAAGTATGGACTTTGGTTGATCCACCTGAAGGGGTAAAACTCATTGGGTGTAAGTGGGTCTTTAAAGTAAAGACTGACATGGATGGTAATAAGCATACCTATAAAGGTAGATTGGTGGCTAAAAGATTCAAACAAATTCATGGTATTGACTATGATGAAACCTTTTCACCAGTTGCGATGCTTAAATCCATTCGGATCATACTTGCTATTGCAGCCTACCACGATTATGAGATCTGGCAGATGGATGTCAAAACCACTTTTCTGAATGGAAAGCTACTCGAGGATGTGTACATGACACAGCCTGAGGGTTTTGAAGATCCAAAGCATCCCGAAAGGTATGCAACCGCAAAGGTCCATTTATGGACTAAAGCAAGCTCTCGGGAATCTTCGATTCGATAATGCAATCAAGGAGTTTGGTTTCATCAAGAATGAAGATGAACCTTGTGTCTACAAGAGAAATAGTGGGAGCACAGTTGTATTTCTTATCTTGTATGTAGATGACATACTTCTCATCGGAAATGATATTCCCTCACCCAGAAGATGTGGTTAGGAATTGTTTCTCGATGAAAGACTTAGTGTATATTCTAGGCATCAAGATCTATAGAGATAGATCTAAAAGATTACTTGGCCTAAGTCAGACATTGATAAAGTGCTAGATCGTTTTGCTATGCAAAATTCCAAGAAAAGATTTCGCTTTATCACATGGTGTGAGTCGACTCAATGTCCCTCTTCTAAGGAGGAGAGATATCGCATGGATAAGATCCCTTATGCATCCGCTATTCTATCATGTACGATGCTTTGAGCATGACAGTAGATACTAGTGATCGTGAAAGTCATCGATAAATATTCTTAAATACTTATGAAGAACGAAAGAATATTTCCTGATATTTGGAGGCTTCCAAATAGACAAGGATGATTATAGATCGCGAAGAGTTCAAAGGAGGTTGTTTGGTTCATCAGTAGTTCCTAGACAACAATGGGGCTATTAAAGGAACCTCGATCACACACATATCTCATTCGAGAGATCATCGATAGAGGAGATGTGAGGATATGCCTAACATCGCAGATCCATCGAAGCATGATGGTCACACTAGGTCACTATATTAGATATTATAGTGATTGGTACTAGTGCTAGTGGGAGATTGTTAGTTATAGCCCTAGAACCAATCATGTGATGGTTGAATATATCATATTCTATAAAGGCAAAGGATTGGTTATTATATTTACGTCTTGCTTGTGCCAGTTAAATTAAATATAATAATTCCCTAGAAAAGTAGGTTCTTATCTACAGCACATCAATTGGCAGAATTGATTATGAGAGGCTATAGAGAACACTTTCCTAAATGTTCCTAGTCAAGTATTAATATGCAAGGGAAATATTAATACATAAAGACTAGCATGTAGGTCAATTGATGACTTGATCTCACAAGTCATGGATATATGATATCAAGTTGACACATGGGTATATAATAGAGAATATATACTGAACTAACCCGCCATGAGAAAGTTTCATGGATCGTCATATGAGTGTCATAAACTTTCTCATGTGACTATTGGTATGAATAGTCCTCAAACCTGAAGTCACTACGGTTCCCTACATAAGGAGTTATGTACTTTGATATCGTCAAACGTCACCCGTAACAGGGTGGACCATAAAGGCGATTACTGGGTATATAACAAATTATGCGGAGGGATGTGAGTGATGTAGATGAGATCTATCCCTCCCATATGACGGGAGTGATATCTGTGGGCCCCTTGATTGAGTAGAACTACTAAAATGCATGGCCATGCTCGAATGAGTCAATATGAGATATTGAGCTCATTTATTTGAGTTAGTTTACTCAGGGATCAAGAAACACATAGATTTATCGAGGATGACACGGTCTATGCCTCATTGGTCAATCTGATATCAAGGATAGAAGGACACTGTCATACATTATAGTAGTCACGGAAAGGTTAGTCGGATCTTGACTTATTTCGTAACTTGGGTAGCAATGATGTATTGCTAGATGCCGCTCATTGCTTGTATATCTAAAAGAGTTTAGATCCACTGCCAATGTTATGAGAGCCTATAGGGTCACACACAAAGAGCATGATGATTAGAAGAATTAGTGCATTCTAGTTTGACTAGAATAATTTGGGAATAAGCTTAAGTACAAAATGGTTTTTGGACTTTAAGCTTAATGAGAATTTTAGCTTGTTGATTTAATGAGATTAATTCAATATGCTAAGCTTATTAATTTAATAAGACTAAATAAATATGTTATCATGATAGCCTAAGCTTAATTGATTTAATAAGATTAATTCAATATGTTACCTTATTGATTTAATGAGATTAATTCAATATGATAACATAAGCTTATTGAATTAATAAGATTAATTCAACATGCATGAATGCCACATAAGCATGCCACCTAAGCTTGATGAGGTGGAAGGAGACAAAGGGTTTTGACCTTTGGAATTTCTCCACATGTGGTTGGATTATTTTTCAATGCAATTGATTGCATTGAATGTGATAGGAGGTGAAAGGTTTTTTCAATCCTATAAAACACTCCATGGGGTGGCCGGCCAAATGGTGAAAGCTTGAGGCTTGGAGAGAGCTTGGTGGTGAGAGGCTTTGGTTGTGTGGCTTTTGTGAGTGTAGGCTAGCAAGAAGAGTGGTCTTCTTCTTCCTTTCTCTTTTTCCCTACCTTCCTCTCCTTTAGGGACTTCTCTAGCAAGAAGTAAAGGAGAGCTCTTCTAGTTTCTTTTGTGAGACAAGAGCTTGCTCGTGTGGATACATATAGAGGCACGGACATTTGAACGTGCTAAAAGATCCAACAAACCCAAGGAGAAGCGGGATTAAAAAGGGCACGCAACAAAGGTAATATTCTCCTATAAGATAAGTTTTTTTCTTTTAGAGAAATTTATTTTTTTTGTACGAGGTTTTCTTTTGCAAGGATCACTTGGAAGGGATCCTATTTTTCCGTTGCGCATATGCTATTTTGCATAAAAAAAATCCCTACAGTTTGTTAGAGTATTGAGAATACAATCAAAGTCTCACATTGGTAAGACATAGAAAAGATCATGTGCTTATAAGATGAAAAGATATCTCCATTGGTATGAGGCCTTTTGGGTAAAGCCCAAAAATAAAACCATGAGGGTTTGGGCCCAAAGTGGACAATATCATATCATTATGGAGATATGTGGATCTTATAAGCACTAACAATTAGTATTAGAGCCATGGTTCATGTCAAATCATGAACCTCGAATGAAGGAAATTGAGCTCTCATGTCTGTATCAAGAGAACCATACACCAGGCAGGAAGTCCAGTTGGGTCGGGAGGACCGAACAACTGGCAAGAAGTCCAATTGGGCCAGAAGAACTAGACAACTGGCAAGAAGTCCAGCTGGGTCAGAAGGACCAGACAATTGGCAGGAAGTCTTGGTGGGTTGAAGATCGGACATCAAGCAGAGGATGTCCTTCGAGGATGGATAAACTTGAGGGGGGTCAATATGGTCCTTTGTTTGAGGGGGGATTGTTGGAGTATTGAGAATACAATCAAAGTTCCACATTGGTAAGACATGGAAAAGATCATGTGTTTATAAGATGAAAAGATATCTCCATTGGTATGAGGCCTTTTAGGTAAAGCCCAAAAACAAAACCATGAGGGCTTGGGCTCAAAGTGGACAATATCATACCATTGTGGAGATATGTGGATCTTATAAGCACTAACAAAATGGAGCTTCTAATGAAAGTTTCAATTGTTGATTTCTTAAAAAACCCCTTTGAAAGTTTCGGCCAAGACCCTCTTCATGCTTCTAATGATTTTCCATACCATGTTTTATATGTATATGATGTTAACATGTTAATAGATAGGCTTTGTACAATTGTTTGAGTGTTTGATTTCAAAGCCCCTCTTTGAAAGTTTTGACCAAGTCCCTATTTATGCTCCTAATGATCTTCCATGCCATGATCTATATGTATTTGATGTTAACATGTTGATAGTTAGACCTTGTACAAGTTGTTTTAGGGTTTGAATTCTTAAGAGCCCCCATGAAGTTTCGGCCAACCCATGGTTGTGCTTGTTTAATGATGTTTCATATCATACTATATATGTATATGATGTTAGTATAATGTTAGATAGACCTTGTACAAGTTGTTTTAGGGTTTGAATTCTTAAGAGCCCCCATGAAGTTTTGGCCAACCCATGTTTGTGCTTGTTAATGATGTTTCATGTCATACTTTATATGTATATGATGTTAATATGATGTTAGTTAGGCTTTTTGTAAGTTGTTTGAGCATTTGAACCTTTAAAACCTCCACTAGGGTTTCGGCCAAGATCATGTATGTGCCTACTAATGACCTACCATGTCATGCTACATGTATATAAGATGTTAACATGATGCTAGTTAGGCTTTGTGTAAGTTGAATTAGGGTTTGAATTCTTAAGATTTCCCCTTGGAAGTTTTGGCCAAACCTTGTTCATGCTCACCCATGATCTTCCATGCCATGATATATCTATATATGATGTTAACATGTTGATAGTTAGACTTTATGATAGCATGATTTGTTTATACTACTACCTTATGTCCATGTTGATTGTATGAATGTATGATTATGTTATGCTCATTGCGTCATGATGAGATATGTGGATCTTTTAAGAAATGTAACTCGAGTTTCATGTTTGTAATGTACAAAATGGAGCGATGGAAGGTCCACTACTAGACGGAGTTACAATGCATGCTAGTAGAATAATGCTTGTATGTATATGATGCATGCTAGGATATTTTTCTTGTATGTATATGATGCATGCTAGAATGATGCTTGTATGTATGTGATGCATGCTAGTGTAGGATAATAAAGGCCTTAATGCATATATGATACACATTACGATTAGATTAGATCTTAATCGAATCAACTCGAAAATGCCTACCAAGTCTTGATACCCATCACTACCTCGATCATTTGTAGTTGTTGAATCTGCCAAAGCAGAGCAATGCATATTATCTTGGTAGGGTGCGGAGGGACAATCTTGTTGGTGCAATCGGCCCAGGTCACGATTGACCAGGACTCGAGTTTGACTCGAGTGATGTTTTGATGTTCGACAAAAACATATGACAATGTAATTGTCATGGGAAAGTCCAAGTCTTGGGTACTTAGCATGGAAAGTCCAAGTGGGATACTTGGCATTTGGTAAAATCCAAGCATGGGGCTTGGCAATGGAAAGTCCAACATAAGTTGGCAAGGGAAGTCCAAGCATGGGTCTTGGCATGAAAAGTCCAACATGGGTTGGCAAGGGAAAGTCCAAGCATGGGTCTTGGCATGGAAAGTCCAAGCATGGGTCTTGGCATAAAAAGTTCAACATGGGTTGGAAAGGGAAAGTTCAAGCTTGAGTCTTGGCATTTGAGAAGTCCAAGGGTTTGATATTGGCGGTGTAAAGTCCAAGCGGGAGTCTTGGCAGCATAAGTCCAATGGTTGGAGGCGTAAAGTCCAAGCGGAGTCTTGGCGTCATAAGTCCAATGTGCCTTGGCGGTGTAGACACCGTTAGCATGACATAGCCGATGGAACCACCTGAAGGCTAGCACGATGGATGAACAAGTCATGGATGACTTGGAGGGATCCGAGAGGCATGAGGCTGATGGAGGTGGCTAGAAGGCTTAGGTCTAGGCTAAGGGTGGTCTAGCAAGTATGGGGGAACCATACTTGGGCTAAAACCTCATGTTTGAGGTGTGTCAGTCGACTGGTGCCATGTGGCAGTCGACTGGACCGAGTCAACTAGGGTTTGACTGCGGGAAGTGGCCTAGCAGTCGACTGCCAAAGGTGGGGCGATCGGTGATGGCTCAGCGATCGCCGATCGTGTGATCACCGACCGTGCTCGAGAAATCGGCCACAGAATGGAGTCGAGACTCGACTGGTCGAGTGAGGACTTCATCAGTCGACTGATGGGTATGATCAGTCGACTGATGGTAGAACCGTTGGACTTATCCAGCGTGGATCTAGCCGTTGTCTCACGACAACAATGACATCAGTCGACTGATGGTCCCGATCAGTCGACTGATCGACTTTTTCCAGCACAGGTTGAAGCTTTATAAGGAGCTCTTGATGGAGGAAATTGACATGGTTCTTTGAGGCGATTTGGGGCGAGTTGCTGCTGCAATTCAGGGTCTCCAAGTGCTACTCGATCAACCTAGCGATCAAGCATTCAAGAGCATTTGTAAAGTGTTTTTTCTTTACTAGTCTTGCTTTGTATTTCATTGTATTTGCTTGTAGCTTTTGATTATTGTTGTAATAATCTTGTACGAGGTTTCTCCGCCTCCGGATTGTTCCGAGAAGGAGTGTTTATCATAGTGGTGTGTGATTGGCATCGCTAGGGTTCGTACGAACCCTATCCGTGGAGTAGGAACCGTTCGGTTCCGAACCACGTTAAACAATTATGTTTGCGTGTTGTTAATTGTTTCATTATTGCTTTCATTACTATTCCGCTGCGTACTAACGAAATTGTAGAGACGAACACGCGATCAAATTCCATCACGCAACGCTATTCACCCCCCCTCTAGCGGCTTCAAATATCCTACAAATCTTGGTCCCACTTATCACGGCTTGGGTTAGAGTAAACTCAATTAGATTGAGTAAAAATTAGTTAACTCAATTGGATCGAGTAGAACTATAGGCATATTCCAACCATTGGAAAGATAGGATAAGATCACATTTACACTAAATCTTGGGCGATTTAGCCAAAGCTAACTCAAGGTCTTTTGTAAATGTGGGTCTTGATCCTATAAACAAGAGTTGCATAGAGATGTAATCGGTAATATGTTACCTACCGATAATACTAAGTCTTGGGCGATTTAGTCAAAGCTAACTCAAGACCTAGTATGATGTGGATCTTGTCCCGCAAGAATTACAGCATGTTTGTATGAATCTAGTAATGTGATTTGACCACATCCATAACTCGATTCTACAAAAGTCCTATAATTCAGTGGGAGCATCATTTGATTAAAGGCCTAATTAAATGATAAATGGAATATGATATTAATATTTTCTGCATTGTGTATGTTGTAGATTACTATATCGACAAACACGAACACTCTCTCCCTACGTTCTGTCCTTGAGAAGGACAAGCTCAATGGAGCAAATTTTCTGGACTGGTACAAGAACCTGAGAATTGTTCTCACTCAAGAAAGGAAACTGTACATCCTAGAGCAGCCCATTCCAGAGGCACCTCCTGCCAATACCTCGCGAACTGACCGTGATGCTTACAAGAAGCATCAAGATGATGCATTAGATGTGTCATGTCGCATGCTCGCGACCATGAACTCTGAGCTTCAGAAGCAACACGAGTTTATGAATGCTTATGATATGGTTGAACATCTTCGTCAACTATATCAAGGACAAGCAAGGCACGAGAGATATGAGATCTCTAAGGCATTGTTTCAGTCCAAGATGCAAGATGGGACTCCCGTAGGTCCATATGTACTCAAGATGATTGGGTACATAAAAAACCTACAGAGGTTGGGATTCCCACTTGGCCAAGAGCTAGCCACTGACTTGATCTTTCAATCTTTTCCACAAACCTACAATCAATTTGTTATGAATTACAACATGAATGAAATTGATAAGCCACTGCCTGAGATGCTCAGTATGTTGAGAACTGCTGAGCTCAACCTTAAGAAGGGAAAATCTGACTCCATTTTGATGGTGCAAAAGAAGAAAGGCAAGGGCAAGCCTAAAGGTAAGGGAAAGTCCCAAGCCAAGGGCAAAGGCAAAGAACTGAAACCTAAAGGAGGGGTGGCCAAGGAAGGGGCTTGCTTCCACTGCAAGAAAGCTGGACACTGGAAGCGTAACTGCAAAGCATACCTAGAAGATCTTAAGAAGAAGAGAAATAAGACTTCTACTTCAGGTATAAATGTTATAGAAGTCAATCTATCTATTTCTTCATCATGGGTATTAGATACCGGATATGCATCTCACATTTATACCAATATGCAGGCGCTGAGAAATAGCAGGGCATTGACAAAGGGCGAGGTGGACCTACGAGTAGGTAATGGAGCAAGAGTTGCTGCTGTTGCTGTAGGAACTTATGATCTATCTCTGCCCACTGGGCTTGTACTAGAACTAGATGAATGTTGTTATGTGTCTGCTTTAGCTAAGAACATAATTTCGATTTCTTGTTTGGACAAGAAAGGATTTACATTTATAATAAAGAACAAATGTTGTTCAGTTTATTTAATTGATATGTTCTATTGTAGTGCACCTCTAATGAATGGACTCTACTTTCTAGACTTAGAGAGCCCCATCTATAACATAAGTACCAAAAGGTTCAAGTCAAATGAGTTGAACCAAACATATCTCTGGCATTGTCACTTAGGTCACATAAATGAGATTCGCTTATCTCAGCTCCATAAGGATGGGCTGCTGGACTCATTTGATTTTGAATCATATGAGACATGCGAGTCTTGCCTTTTAGGAAAGATGACTAAGACTCCCTTTAGTGGACACAGTGAGAGAGCAACAGACTTGTTAGGACTTATACATAATGATGTATGCGGTCCTTTCAATGTTGCTGCTAGAGGTGATTACAAGTACTTCATTATATTTATTGATGACTTTAGTAGATATGGTTATGTGTATCTGATGACACATAAATCAGAATCCTTTGAAAAGTTCAAAGAATTCAAGAATGAAGTACAAAACCAACTTGACAAGAGTATTAAGATACTTCGATCAGATCGAGGTGGTGAATACCTTAGCCATGAGTTTCGTGACTATCTAGCTGAGTGTGAGATTCTATCACAACTCACTCCTCCTAGAACACCACAGTGGAATGGTGTATCCGAAAGGAGGAATCGTACCCTATTAGATATGGTATGATCTATGATGAGTCACACAGATTTTCCTATATCCTTTTAGGGATATGCTCTAGACACAGTAGCCTTCATACTTAACCGTGTATCATCTAAGGCTATGATAAAGACACCATATACGATATGGACAGGGAGAAATTCCAAGATATCTTTCATGAGGATTTGAGGTTGTGAGACTTACGTTCGATGTCAAGTCTCAGAGAAACTAGGATCCAAATCCGATAAGTGCTATTTTGTTGGATATCCCAAGGAGACTAAGGGATATTACTTCTACATTCCCAGTCAGCACAAAGTGTTTGTGGCAAAGACTGGGGTTTTTCTAGAAAGGGATTTTGTTTCTAGAAAAACTAGTGGGAGTACGTTCGATCTTGAAGAAATTCAAGATAAGGACCATAGCACTGAGGCCTTGATGGAGGTTGAACAGGAACCACAAAGTGTTGTGGGTGATGAGATTATTGCACAAAGAGTTGTGGAACAACCACCTGTTCAGGTAGACCTACCTCTTCGCAGGTCTGATAGGGTACGTCGTCAGCCTGAGAGATACTCATTTCTCTTGTCTGACCATGATGATGTTATGCTCAATGAGAATGAGCCTACCTCCTATCAGAAAGCTGTGATGAGCCCAGATTCTGAGAAATGGCTAGAGGCCATGAGATCCGAGATGAAATCCATGTACACCAACTAAGTATGGACTTTGGTTGATCCACCTGAGGGCGTCAAATCCATTGGGTGTAAGTGGGTCTTTAAGAGAAAGACTGACATGGATGGACTTACGCATACCTATAAGGGCCGATTGGTGGCTAAAGATTTCAAGTAAATTCATGGTATTGACTATGATGAAACCTTTTCTCCAGTGGCGATGTTTAAGTCCATTCAGATCATGCTTGCTATTGCAGCATACCATGATTATGAGATCTGGCAGATGGATGTCAAAACCGCGTTTCTGAATGGAAACTTGCTCGAGGATGTGTACATGACACAACCTGAGAGTTTTGTAGATCCACAACATACTGGGAAAGTATGCAAGCTGCAAAGGTCCATTTATGGGCTAAAGCAAGCTTCTCAGAGCTGGAATTTTCAATTCGATGATGCGATCAAACAGTTTGGTTTCATCAAGAATGAAGATGAACCCTGTGTCTACAAGAGGGTTAGTGGGAATACAGTTGTCTTCCTTGTATTATATGTGGATGACATACTACTCATTGAGAATGACATCCCTTCGCTACAGTCTGTGAAGACTTGGCTGGGGACGTGCTTCTCAATGAAGGACTTAGGTGAAGCAGCCTGTATTCTAGGCATCAAGATCTATAGAGATAGATCTAAGAGATTACTTAGCCTAAGTCAGAGTGCATACATTGATACGGTATTACTACGGTTTGCCATGCAGAATTTTAAGAAGGGACTTCTGCCGATGTCACATGGTGTGAGTCTTTCGAAGACTCAAAATCCCTCTTCTAGATAGGAGAAAGACCGCATGGATAAGATCCCTTATGCATCTGCTATAGGATCTATCATGTACGCCATGCTATGTACTTGTCCTGATGTCTCGTATGCTTTGAGCATGACGAGTAAATGCCAGTCAGATCCAGGTGAGCGTCACTGGATAGCAGTCAAGAATATTCTTAAGTACTTGAGAAGGACTAAAGAATATTTCTTGATATTTGGAGGCGATGAGGAGCTAGCTGTAAAGGGTTATAGCGATGTCAGCTTCCAAACTACCAGGATGATTATAGATCACAGTTAGGGTTCGTGTTTTGCAGAGTACCCACAGAGGCTAACATCGCAGATCCCTTGACCAAGGCTTTGGCATAGAAAAAGCACGATGGTCACACTAGGTCATTGGGTATTAGATACTATGGTGATTGACACTAGTGCTAATGGGGGATTATTAGTGAAAGCCCTAGAGTCAATCATGTGATGGTTGTTGTATGGACTTTATTGTATCATATTCCTATTTATAAAGGCATGGTTATTATATTTACTTGTATTGGTGCCAAATAACTAAGTATAATAACGTCCTTGAGTAGTAGGTTCTTATCTATATCAATCGATTAGTTGAATCGATAATGAGATGATATAGAGAACACTACTCTTAATCATTCCGAGTCAAGTATTAACATTCAGGGATAGTGTTAATGCGTAGAGACTAGCATGTAGGTCAACACGATGACTTGATCTCACAAGTCATGGATATGAGATATCAAGTTGACACATGGGTATGCATTGGAGAATGTATACTGAATGACCCGCCATGAGAAAGTATCATGGATCATTATATGAGTGTCATATACTTTCTCATGTGGCTATTAGTATGACTATTAGTCCTTAGAACTGAAGTCACCATGGTTCCCTACATAAGGAGTTGCATACTTTGGCTTCGTCAAATGTCACCCGTAAATGGGTGGACTATAAAGGCGATTACTGGGTATGTAATAAATTATGCGGAGGGATGTGAGTGATGTAGATGGGATCTATCCCTCCTATATGACGGGGGTGACATCGATATTCTTGATAGAGTGAGATCACGAAGTGCATGGTCATGCCCAAATGAGTCAATATGAGATATTGAGCTCATTTGATTAGAGTGAGTCTACTTGGAGTTCAAGATATAGATTGTACCGAGGATGACACGGTCTATGCCTCAATTGGTCAATCTAGATGTCAAGGATAGAGGGACATTGTCACATATTGTGAGAGTCACAATTAGTAGTCACTAAGGTAATGTTGGAGCTTAACATTCTTATAACTTGGGTAGCAATGATGTGTTGCTAGATACCGCTCATTGCTTATGTTCCTAAATCGGTTTAGGAGCATTGCCAACGTTACAAGAACCTATAGGGTCACACACAAAGGGAAATTAGATGGAGATTAGGTTCATATGATGAACCATGAGGATTAGGTTCATGGGATGAACCAAATTGGATTAAGAGTAATCCAAATTAGACTAATTGAATTAGACTCAATTTGATTCAAGTGTTGAATGAGTCTAATTTAGATTTGATTCATTGAGTCAATTTAAATTAATGAATAGAGATTCATTAAATCAAATTGACTTGAATCAAGTGGTTAGATTTGATCGACCATGGGAGATAAGAGGTCAAGTTTGACTTGACTTGAGATGGAAGATGAATGGTCAATTTTGACTTGACCAATTGCCATGTTATGGTGACTTGGCATGGGGAAGGCCAATGATGATGTTCCACATCATCATGGACTTATCATGTGGTGCCACCTCATGAGGGAGACCAAGAGTCATTGGCTCTTGGAGTTACATGCATGCATGTAACCCCCCAACTTGAAGTGGTCGACCACTTTACTTGATGAATGGAATTCATTTGGTTTGTAAGTCCATCTTCTTCTTCCTTGCTCTTCCTCAAGCTCTCTCCCAATCCTCTATCTTGGTCGAATCTTCCATGAGTGCTAGCACACTCTAGGTTGATTTTCTCCACCATTTGTTCTTGTGGATACCAATAGAGGAGTGTACACTTGACACTCTTGAGTTCCGGCAAAGCATTTGGACGAGCGGGATAAGCGAAGGGCGTCGCTACGAGGGTAATGCTCTTATCATATAGATCTATAGTAGATCTAGGTTTTACTTAAACACATACATGTTTTATTTTTTTTATATCTTCGCACGGATCCGTGGCCGGGCTTCCGAGGTTTCTGCAATGCAAAAAGCGATTTTTACGGCTCAGAAAACCCAACATTGTTGGCTTAGTCAGTCGTTTCCAGTCAAATCCAGGACCAAGACACTGGAAGACAGTGAAAAAGATATTCAGATATCTGAAAGCGATGACAGGTTATAGTCTTTGTTATTAAGGATCAGATATGAGCCTGAAGGGCTATTCAGATGCAAATTGAGCTGGGACCTGGATGATAGAAAATCCACATCAGGCTACACGTTCTTGTTGAATGGTGGCGTCATCTCCTGGAACAGCAAGAAATAGGCCTGTGTGGCCTTATCAACCATGAAAGCTGAATATGTGACATGTTCAATAGTTGTACAAGAAGCAGTCTGGTTAAGAAGATTCCTGAAGCATCTGAAGATTGCTAAAGATAGTGGGAGTCCAGTGATTGTCTACTGTGATAGTCAAGCTGCTATAGCTTTCTCCAAGAATCCCAAATATCACAGCAAAGGCAAGCATATAGCAATAAAGTATAACTTTATCAGGGATATTGTTGCTAAGAAGAAGGTGATTCTTGAGTATATCCCTACTCGAGCTATGCTTGCAAATCCTTTTACTAAGCCTATGACCAAAGAGTCATTTAATGAGCATGTAAAATCGATGAGACTTCGTAGAATGTAACAGTTTTGTAATGACAATCGGATATTGTAATTTGATTGTTTTTTTTAATGTAAGCCATAATTTATTCAGTGTATGTGATGTTACATTCTAATAAGATTTCGGTGAGCATGTTGACAGGTAATGATTGGTCCTCTTACATGGACAATCATCTCTGTTTGTTATGTACGAATAAGGGTAAGACTATTGCTTATAGGATAGCTTTGAAAGCTATATGTATGGGATACATACCTATAAGTTTGGGTCGTCTTGATATATGTATCAAGATAAGATCATTTAAGAAAAGTGATCGAAGTAAATGTTCCCACCATTTACTATACCTGTATAATGAGCCAGATTAGAATTCATATGTTGAATTCAGGATTAGACATTTGGAATGTCTGGATCAAAATTTGTATGATGTAGAACATACGCTCTTTATTGACAAAGAGAATAACATCGTAGCATGTGATTCATACCACGTGTGCTAAGGCAATAATAAGGGTAGTAGGAGAATAAATCTCTGCTTCTCTGCTATGTGAGCCCTTTTGAGATTAGATGTTAATCTCAATATTTGTCCATTGTGACTATTTAGGTGTCTGTTTGAAGTTTTAATCAGGGTCTTCTACTTTAGCATGTAAACCTATTGACTATGGATGATTCGGTCTATGGAACATGACTAGGAAAGCGACTGATTAAAATGAATAGATTCACACTAAAAAGGAAGATTAAATATATTTACATCCTTTGAAAATTATTCACTGGTCGACCCATTTCTGTTATGTATGGAAATATTTGTGATTATTAAGAATGTGGAACATGCTCTTGATTTGATGGTCATTATGAGGGATTAGAGATGTTCATATTGATGTAAGTGGAGATTATTTAATCTGGGCAAATAGTAAGATATTATATCCAGAAAAACGGTTAAGTACTACCAGGAGAAAGGTTCAGTATCACCTGGTAAATGACTGGGAACCACCTGGAGGATGACAATGGGTCATCAGGTGAGTGACTATGTGTCATTCAGAGAATGATTATGTACCTTTTGTACAGCAGCTAAATTAGGCGTAACAACTTTTCTTAGCATTGATCGCTCTATGAGTAGCTATGTAAGGTGTAACAACTTTCATAACATTGGATTGCTCAGTGTGCTTACTATCGCACGAGACATTTTTCTAAGTATGAATTGGTTGTTCTAATGGACTTTGTGACTATTAATCTTTGTTCTATTAGTCTTTTGGGACTATGATCTCCGATATGATTTTGGTCTATGTGACTGGATACTTCTATTAGTCATTTGAGACTAATGACTCTGGCTCTATTTAGTCTATGTGACTAAATACCTCTTATTGGTCTATGTGACCATTTTGTCTATGTGACATGCTTTGGACGAGTGAAAGATGTAACCGCTCAAGGCGGTGGCTGCAGCATGTACACGTTGCAGAGCAACGTGTGCACGCACTGCACGAAGTGCGCAACCGCACTTCGTGCAACGCAGCAGATATACACCCCTTTATAAGGGGGGTGCGTCCAAAGAGAGGAGATAGAGAGAGCGTCGGAGTGCTACCGATAATCGGAGTGAAGAGCGAACACCAAGGCGCGTCGGGACTCGGCTTGTAGAGGAGGAGGAGCTTGCACTGTGATCATTCCTCAGACAGAGAGCCGTCTTCTTCCTTTACTACTCGGACGCGAGAAGTTTTTGACGGAGGTTCTATAAGTTTTTTCAATTTTACAGTTTCATTCTTCTTTTCATTTTTATTTAGATAATCTCGATTAGATGTCAAAACTACCAACATCTACACATCATATAGGACACTCATAGTTGCTCCCAAACACTTTTCTGGAAAAAGAAAGATAGTAATTGTTTTTGATGATAAGAAAATTCATAATATTTGTTGTTTTTTGAAATATGTCTTAAAATTCAATGTTTACTTGACACTGGGAATAACAAATGCTAAGCTATAAGGTTCCTCATTTGTATTTTACGTTGAAGCCACTTTTTTTTTTTAATGACTATAACATCATTTTACTCTTGTTGTCTCTTTTTTTGTTTATGCAGCTGTATGTGTGGGACAAAACTGGGCAAATACCTATCCTTGTGAAGAACAAGCCTGCAGAAACCATATTCGGTAACATTACAGCGGAAATGGTGTATTGATACTGTTGCTATCTCTTTTCTGTGAATAAGGTAAAAAAAATCCATGCGTAGGATGCTATCCGAACCAAGTAGCCGATTCGACGGGAGGAGTCTGAGAAGAACGATTCGGGCACATCAGTTTGGGAAAATTAGCTCAGAATGACGATTTGAGGGGATTGACATGGCCAGGCGAATTTGAAGATTGATTCGATATGAGACGGATGAGAATCAGCTCGGTCCAGCGGACCTGGAGATGGTTCGGTACGGGAAGAATGAAAGTTGGTCCGGCCTACTGGGAAAAGCCTAAGAGCTACGCTACATGTAAACGGTAGGCCTAGGCTAGCTTTACTGAAGGTGAGTGGTTGAAAGGGATGAGCTAAAATATTTCTCGAAATATAGATAAGAAGTTGTTACACAACAAAAGAGGACCCCCACATAATATTCGGAGGGGCCTTCGCTCCTCGTATCTGTAACATAATGATTCTCCAGATAAACAAGATGACCACGTGTACGATGAAGGAGGTTCGTGGTGCAACAGCTGGCCAGAGGAAGGGGGATAAAAGGGAGAAGCATGACAAGAGGAGGGAGGGTCCGTATTTTCTTCTAGGAAGAAGAGACAAAGGTACATCAGAAGGGGGAGAGCAATCACATCGCTGGAGAAGGAGACCAGGAGAGTAGTGAGCTCCATCCTTTTGATACTTTCTGTGTATTGAGCTAATTGTAAGAGATTTTCTCCTCCACCTCCGAAAGTTCTTTCTGTGAAGGAGGAAGTTTATAGTGAAAGTGCTTTGGCACCGCAGCTCGTTGAAGAGCTCACCCCCGTGGAGTAAGAACTCTTGTTCCGAACCACATTATATCTTGTGTCTTTGCTCGTTGCTTGTGTTCCGTGTATTTCTCTTCTTCTACATCATTACTGTTGTGGCCGGAGAGAACCCTCAAACTTCCTACACGCTCTCCAATGTTGAAAGGAAGTCAGAAAACCCTTCTATGACCGCATCAGTTGGCGCCGTCTGTGGGAAACTTCTGAGTAAGACGTAAAGATGCAGCCAGAGGAGATACATCATCCGGCAGCCTCCTCCGCGGAGGAAAATCCCATCACAATACTACCGTCACAGCTAAGAGCCATGGTGGACACTGCCGTGGCTGAGGCCCTTGCTAAAGAGAGGAGGAGAACTGGGTACCTTCATCCTCATTCTGGTGAACCTCTCCCCCCCCCCCCCCCCATGGACCGCCACAAGAGATGCCCCCTCGACTTCGTACAACCACCAATGTCGAAGTGTTGCCTGGGGAGGGGTTGGGGGGACGAGTACATCAAACCACTATGCCAGTAACCCAGGCTCGATGAGAAGAGCAAGGCGAAAGTCATTCAACTAAGGATCTGGAGATTTACAAGCCCAGTCCTTTCACTATGGATATCCTTTCTGAAGTCCCACATTCATACTTCAAAAATCCCCAGGTGGACAAGTATGATAGCATGACGGATCCTGAGGAGCATCTATCACAGTTCGCAGGAGCCGCCTCGCTTCATTGTTATACCGACACCCTCAAGTGTCGGGTCTTCCATACCATTTTAACCGGCTCAGTGCAAAAATGGTTTAATACCCTGCCCCCGGGGTCTATTACTTATTTTGCTGATTTTAAGGGGATGTTTCGTCAAGAGTTCACCAGTTTTAAGGCGTATAAGCATGATGCTTCCGTCCTGCTGCACATTACGCAGGGGCCCTCAGAGTCACTCAGAGGGTATCTTCATCGATTCACTTCCACTGCCAGAAATATCCCCTCAGCAAGATCATATGCCTTCAGAGTGGTCATTCCGCATGAGATAAGGGAGGGTCCTTTCCTTAGCTCACTCTTAAGGAAGCCCGCGGCCAGCTACGAAGAACTGCTGAGCCGCGCAGAAAAATATATTAATGAGGAAGAATGGCTGAAGGTCTGAAGAGCTGAACAAGCCTCTGCAATGGTCCCTACAAAAAGAAGTCACCCAGCAGCCCCTCAAGCACCTCCCCGGCGGGAATATGTGCGACCCTTTCTACCAGAGGCTCCCAAGCCTCGATTATTGATACAGGGAGCTTGCCCCACACCTCCGTTGCAGATCATGGCTGCAGATGCAGTCCCTCCCCCAAGAACTTGGAAAGAGTAGGAGATGGAGTTCTATGACCAGCAGGGTCTTCTGCAACGGCCAATGGGATATAGGGGAGTGCCTCGCAACCCTCACACCCCGTTCTTTTGCCAGTATCATATGGAATACGATCACGCTAGTGGTCGATGTTTTAATTGCGAGAAGAACTGGAGCGTATCCGAGCCGCTTACCCACATGTGCGGCCTCAGACAGGAGGACCGGCATGGCGAGCCCAACAACCCAACATGGCTCGTCCGGGGCCCTATAACCAACGACCGCAGATTACTTTTCCTCCATACCCTCAGACTCCAGCCTAGGAGGGTATCTCACAAGGAGACCCATCAGGTGAGGGCCCTTCATCTGATCTGAATGATGTCCCCACACGGGGGGTTATTCACGTTATCGCAGGAGGACTCACTGATAGGGATTCCAATCGAGCGCGGAAATCATATGCCCATCTCATGGAGAGCTTGGCTATAGTTACTGATTAGGCTGTCCAGACTGCGCCACAAGTTTCGTTCGGGCCCAAAGACCTCCGAGGCATTCTGCTGCCTCATACGAATGCTCTGGTAATCCGTATTTCCCTGGCCAACTATGAAGTGGCCCGGGTATTAGTCGATTCAGAAAGCTCTGTCAGCATCCTCTTCCAAGAGGCCTTCGGACAGATGCAGCTGGGAAATGCCTAGTTGGAGGACGTGGCCACTCCTCTCTTCGGATTTGCGGGACATGTGGTGCATCCCACAGGGCAGATCTCGTTGCCCCTCACTATGGGCACAAAGCCCAGCCAGAAAATCAACATTGTTCCTTTTCTTATCGTGGATGCTCTGTCCACTTATAATGCAATTCTGGGTCATCCCTTCCTTTATATTTTTCAGGTGGTGACTTCTCCTTACCACCAGAAGGTGAAATTTCCAGTCGGGCAACTGATTAGAGAGGCCATAGGCGAGTAGAAGGCTGCCCGGAGTTGTTACGTACAAATGGTCAGGGATGACCAAAAGAAGGCTAGAGCAGACAACCCTAAAGAAAAAGTCATCGTGATCTCCGATGTATGCGTGCTGGAAGAGTCTCCCCCTAAAGCGGGGAAAATAGAAGAAGGAGAGCTGGTAGAGATAGCTCTCGGAAAAGTCACTTGGTTAGCTCAATAGCTCGAGGCTAAGGAGGAGCTGGTGGCCTGCATAAAGAAAAACGAAGATATCTTTGTCGGGGATGTGCATGACCTTACGGGGATCGACCCTCGCGTTGCTGAACATCATCTCAACATTAGCAGAGAAGTCTGACCTGTCCAACAGAAGCGGCGATATTTTGGATCCGAAAAAGACAAAGTGATAGCTGAGGAAGTAGATAAATTATTGCAAGCGGGTCATGTTAAAGAGATTCAATTCCCTGAGTGGGTATCCCAAGTCTTCGGGGTAATGGAGGATGTGTATTAACTTCCGTGATTTAAATAAAGCATGCCCTAAAGATCATACCTTTGCCTCAGTGATTGATCAATCACCGTGGACTCAAAGGGGATATGAGGTAGTGTCCTTAATGGATGTTTACCAGGGATATCATCAGATACTGTTGGCCAAAGAAGATCAGAAGAGGATTAGTTTTGTAACAGCGGGAGGGCTATATGCCTATGTAGTAAGCCTTTCGGTCTAAAAAATACAGGGGTCACATACCAGCGGCTCATGGATAAAATCTTTGCAAAACAAAAAGGCAAGAATGTGGAAGTTTACGTTGACGACATCCTGGTTAAATCAAAAACCATTCGGGATGTGGTTACTGACCTGAACGAAACTTTTGCTACTTTGAGGCGATATAACATGAAGTTGAACCCTAAAAAATATTTGTTCGGAGTGAAGAGCGGGAAATTCTTGGGGTATATTGTAACTGAGAAGGGACTACAGGCCAATCTGAAGAAGGTGCAGGCGTTATGCAATATGAAGTCGCCCACTAATCTGCGAGAAACTCAAAAGCTGGTAGGGAGAATTATTTCCTTGTCCCAATTTATAGCCAGATCAGGAGACAAGGGGCTACCTTTCTTCAGGATTTTGCACAAGGATACTAAATTTCAGTGGGATGATCAATGAGAATAGGGTTTCAGAGAGCTAAAGAAATATTTAGCCGAACTACCTCTGTTATCCAAACAAGTAGCGGGAGAGCCCTGGTGGATGTACTTAGCTGTTTCAGAAGGAGCCATCGATTCAGTATTATTAAAGCAACAAGGTTCTCAGCAATAGTCTATCTATTATACCAGCCATATTCTGAAGGGAGTTGAATCACGATACACTGAGCTGGAGAAGTTGGCATATATTCTAGTCTTGACAGCCCGCAAGTTGAGGTCATACTTCCTAGCTCACCCAATTAATGTCTTAACTCACAGTGAATTAAGCAAGGTGGTTACTAAGCCTAATTTTTTTGGTAGATTGGCTAAGTGGGTAGTGGAGTTAAGTGAGTATGACATTCATTATCAACCCCGAACCGTCATCAAGGCTCAAGCTCTTACAGAATTTCTAGCAGAAGTACCTGTTGGTTCAGAGGATGGCTCATCGGCAAAAGAAGAGGGATCGGAGGCGTGGAATGTCTTTGTGGATGGTTCGTCCGGGTCTGCAAGCAGTGGGGTGGGAGTACTATTAATATCCCCTGAGAAAGAGGAAACTCGCATAGTCGTGCACCTGGGATATCGGGCGTCCAACAATGAAGTAGAATATGAAGTTATTTTAGCAGGGTTACAAGCCGCCAGAGCCATAGGAGCAACCTTCATCATAATCCATTCGGACTCCCAGTTGTCAGTGTCACAACTTCAAGGCTCTTTCACGGCTCAGGAAGAAAGATTGCAAAAATATTTAAAGGCTTTTGAGAAAGAAAAGGCTCAGTTTCAGCAAGTTCTCTTAAAACAGATTCCGAGGGAGAACAATTGGAAGGCGAATGAGATGGATTAGTTAGCTAGCGCTATAAAAGGGGTGAAGCAACTTGAAGGTCTATGTGGAAGTCCCTACTTCTCTGGTGATATACAATGTGGAGGGGGTCGTACTAGAACCAGATCAGATCCCTGATTGGAGGACTGACATTATGACATATTTGCAACACGGAAAGTTTCCAGAAGAAAGAGGAGCGGCGTCTGTTTTAATGAGCAGAGCAAAACGATTCACCATCCTGAACGGAGACTTGTACAAGACGTCTTTTGGGCGGCCCTTGCTGAAGTTTTGGGAAAGGAAGATGTTGAATGGGTACTCCAGGAAATCCACGAAGGTTGCTACAACAATCATTTGGGAGGGAGAGCTTTGGCGAGGAAAGTCTTGTTAGCAGGATACTTTTGGCCCACTCTCCAACAAGATGCAGCTCATATAGTGCAAATCTGTTCGGCCTATCAGAAGCATAGCAATCGGTCCGAACGACTAACTGAATTGATGAAAGTTGTTATTGTTTCATGCCCCTTCGATCAGTGGGGAATGGATATAGTGGGTCCCATGCCTGTGGCACCTTTGCAGAAAAATTTTTTATTGGTGGCTGCGGATTACTTCTCCAAGTGGGTGGAAGCAGAGCCACTTGCCAAAATCACTGAGAATGTCGTGATACAGTTCCTATGGAAGAACATTATCTGCTGATATGGAATTCCCAGAAGGTTAGTTAGCGACAATAGACGGCAGTTCTAGGGTAAAAGGATCAAGGAATAGTGTCAAAGTCTTAATATCCAGCAAGCTTTCACTTCTGTAGCTCACCCTCAGGCTAATGGGCAGGTCGAAGTAACTAACAGAATCCTTATTCAAGGATTGAAGACTAAATTAGGTGCTCAAAGAGGAAACTGGGTGGATGAGCTTCTAGAGATCTTGTGGGCTTACTGAATCACTCCAAAAACTGTAACAGGGGAAACTCCTTTCATCCTGGTGTACGGAACGGAGGCCGTCATTTTGGTGGAGGCCCTTTTAAGTAGCGCTCGCATGGAAGTTTATGAGCCAGAGCAGAATCAAATCATTCGTGGCACTGAGCTGGATTTGTTGGAAGAAAAGAGGGAATAGGCACGGAGGCGAGCGGAATTTTATAAGCGGAGGGTACAATAAGCCTTTAATAAAAAGGTAAATCCCCGGAGGTTTCAAGAAGGAGATTTAGTTCTGCGTAACGTCAGTCCAGCTGGAGATTCGGGGAAGTTAGCTCCCAATTGGGAAGGACCCTATGTGGTAACACGCCGCGTGGCAAGGTCGGCTTACTATTTGAAAGATGATCAGGGCAAGGAACTCCCTCGACCCTGGAATGTCGTACACTTGAAGCATTTTCATACTGTGTAAGGGGTGATGGGCGAAGAAAAGAATTGAGAGGTTTCTTGGGAAATGTATGCAGCGACTCAACATGTCAATCGATGTATGGAAAATATAAATACACTTGGTGAATCATTTGTATTAACCTTAATTTCTCTCTTGCGGGCTATAAAAAAGAAAGAAGACGAAAAAGGGAGCTATGTGTAATGATCTGAATCCCTTAATGATGACTACTCTAAAGCGATACATCAAGCTACAATTTAAAACGATCTGGAGGGTAACACCGGAAACCAGTTTCCCAATGCAAGTAGAGAGCAGGGTGATTCGCAGAAGGTAATCCTTGGTCAACATACTGCCGAACCGCTTCATTAAATTTGTCCTGGAAGGTGGCACACATCAGAGCTATTAACCATTCTCGTTGGCTCAAGTCGTCAGGACTTCAATTTTGATGAAGCTTGCGACAATTCTCTTGATTCTCTCGGAGGGATCGATGCATTTCGCTATAACACTGGGATATTTCCATAATAGCATCAGCCAGGACCAATATGTTGTCCACTCGGGAAGTTTGGTCCTATTACAGGAGCCTCATCATATCCATCATATTCTGACGTATGGAGGCTGAAATCCCCTCTACCGCCTCCGTATGGGACCTAGTGCGAATAAGCTCGCTACCCAGTCTCTGGAGGGACGCTTCCTGCCTGTATATACGGGCGTGAGCATGCGCCCTAGAGGTTATTAAGGAGGAATTTTCTTGTACCTCCTTACACAAGCGGGAGCGGAGATCCCCTGTCTTGTCTTCCGCTCTCTGGTATTGAACCCACAGATTCACGATGATCTCTGAGTCCCTTTGTTTTTCATGGAGGAGTTTCGCTACCTGCTCTTGAAGATCCGCCAACTCTTGAGAATGGGGGGTTTGTCTGTCAGTTTGTTCTTACTGAACGCCTGGCGGGATAGATAACAGTTCTGTGTGAGCCCGTTATTGTGCCTATAAGGCTGCTATGGACTTGGCATCCTTTTGTTGTTGACGATGAGCTTCTGTCAGTTGCTCCTGACATTGCTACCGTTGTTGTAACAAAAGGTGCTCCCGGCTCTGGGCAGTAGTCTAGTCCTCCAGTCGTTGTTGCTCCCACTTTAGAAACTGAGCTTGGTATTGCTGGAAGGAGCGGTCCAGTTCTTGATAGTTGGTTAAGGCTTGGAGATTATTCATCAAAAAGAAATTGTCAAGCGAAGGAAATCAGCAAAGTCAATTTGAGGAGCATACCAATTCCAGAATGTGACGCAAACTCTCCATCCGTGGAGTTAATTCTTCTAAGTTTAAGATTCGAAGACCACGGGTGGAAGAAGAAGAAGGGATAGACGACACCAAAGGCGAAGACTCACTCATGATGGGGTGATGAAAGGTGGGAGCAATGGGTTGTGCCAGGGGTTCAAAAGGAGGAGAGGTGGTGCCTAAAGGAAGGGGAGACGATATGGGGGCAGCTAAATGGGTTGGGGAGGCTACGGAAAGAGCTCTTGTTAAGAGGCTTAAAGAAATTGGAGAAGAAAGAGAGGAAGCAGAAGTGGGGGGTTGAAGACTCGAAATTGCTAGTTGTGGGACAGGAACGGAAGAATTCGTGGGAGGGGATTGGTCCGGTGAGGAGTTTGGTGAAGAAGATATGGAGAGCACTGGGATTGAAAGCTCTTCATTGAGAGGGGGAAGAATATAGGGACCCTGGTTTGTATCCAAATGAGGGGAAAGACCTCCAAAAATTTGAGCATAGGGGGAAAGCGAAGATGGGGGAATCTCAACTATCGCCATAGGTTCGGTCACGAGAGAATGCCGGGAAGGAGAAGGAGGAAGCGAGAGAGGTGTCTTATGCACATGAGCGTAGATGTTGTCGTCCTCGGACGCCTCTTTGCTCAGCCTCATGTAGTAGGAAAGGAGGGGGTGATTTGTGGATTCCTAAGAGGGAAGGCGAAGAGATGGGCGAGTTAGGGTTATCCAGCGGTGTCAAAGATGAGGGGGGCGGGTTATGCCAAGTGTATCCGACATGGCCGAGACAAAAATTTCAGATGAATCTGGAAGGAAGGGGGCTCTGGAATAGAAGCGGTGGGAATGGGCGAAAGTAAAGGAGGAGGTGAAGGCGAAGGCGTTGTTAGTTGTTGACCCTCACCCCGCCTGGATTCTAGGTGGCACTTTTCCACTTCTTGTTGAAAAAAGGAACACATCTTACCCTTCAAGGGAAGAAAAGAAGCACAAGAGTTAGTGGCTGGAACACCGGAGGATGGTGGTGGAAGAAAAAGAGGACAAAGAAGTAGAAGAAGATGGAAAGTCAGATAGAGAAGATGAAAATGGAGAAGAGAAAAGATGAAAAGTCCTATATATAAGGAGCATTAAATGGGCTCACGATGTTAATTGGACTATAAAGCTGTGAGATGGGCCCTGGAAATGTGAGAAATAATAATTTATTTTTCCTATGGCCCATTATCTGCTAGAACCGCTGTCTTCATACGACAAAAGAACAAGAACATCCAACTTCAGGGCAAATATAGGACCCTCAAAGGTATCTTTCTCGTTTTTCTTTCAAGTTTGGCCCTAACCAAGGTTGTTATTCCCGTTTTACGGATGAATGAATAAATAATGGCAGTGTGAAAAAAGTTCTTTTGGCCTGAGAGGGCAGCTCCTTGGGTCAAGTTATCATATTTTTTATACGCCTCGATATTGGTCGAAGTCGTTATCCCCGTGTGGTGGCGGATCGGAAGAGATGAGTATTTCCTCAGCTATATATATATTATTTTATCCCAGTGTGGTGGTGGATCAGAAGAGCTGAGCATTTTCTTAGCTGTATATTATTTTATCCCCGTGTGGTGGTGGATCGGAAGAGCTGAGCATTTTCTCAACAGTATATTATTTTGTCCTCGTATGGTGGTGGATCGAAAGAGCTGAGTATTTTCTCAGCTGTATATTATTTTATCCCCGTGTAATGGTGGAACGGAAGAGCTGAATATTCCCTCAGCTACATATTATTTTATCCCCGTGCGGTGGTGGAACGAAAAAGTTGAGTATTTTCTCAACTATATATATATATATATTATTTTATTCCCGTGTGGTGGTGGATCGGAAGAGCTAAGCATTTTCTCAGCGGTATATTATTTTATCCTTGTGTGGTGGTGGATTGGAAGAGCTGAGTATTTTCTCAACTGTATATTATTTTATCCCCGTGCGATGGTGGAACGGAAGAGCTGAGTTTTTCCTTAGCTATATATTATTTTATTCCTGTGCGGTGGTGGAGCGAAAGAGTTGAGTATTTCCTCAGCTATATATATTATTTTATCCCCGTGTGGTGGTGGATCGGAAGAGCTAAGCATTTTCTCAGCTATATATATTATTTTATTTCAGTGTGGTGGTGGATCGGAAGAGCTGAGCATTTTCTCAGCTATATATTATTTTATCCCCGTGTGATGGTGGAACGGAAGAGCTGAGTATTCCCTCATCTATATATTATTTTATCCCCGTGCGATGGTGGAATGGAAGAGTTGAGTATTTTCTCAGCTATATATATTATTTTACCCCCATGTGGTGGTGGATCAGAAGAGATGAGCATTTTCTCAGCTGTATATTATTTTATCCTCGTACGATGGTAGAACGGAAGAGCTGAGTATTCCCTCAGCTACATATTATTTTGTCCCCGTGCGATGGTGGAACGGAAGAGTTGAGTTTCTCCTCGGCTATATATATTATTTTATCCCCGTGTGTAGTAGTGGATCGGAAGAGCTGAGCATTTTCTCAGCTATATATTATTTTATCCCCGTGTGGTGGTGGATCGGAAGAGCTGAGTATTTTCTCAACTGTATATTATTTTGTCCCCGTGCGATGGTGGATCGGAACAGCTGAGTATTTTCTCAATTATATATATTAGTTTATCCCCATATGGTGGTGGATCTAAAGGGCTGAGTCTTCCCTCAGCCACGGAAACGATCGGGATGCTCATCTAAGTGCATATGTGATTCTTGCATAATGAAAAAATGAAGAAGTCGTATGCTTATCTGATTTTGGTACTATCCAGAGAAGTTTAAATTTTGCATAGCAGAAGGAAGGCCAGAAAAGGGGGTAAGCAAAGAAGGATATGGGCGGGAACTCATAATAAAGAAGTTCATTACTCCGGAAGAACTACATACTACAACTTCCCTAAAAGAAGAGAATAACAAAAGAAGCCCCTACTCACAGGGGATTACAGTTCTTTATGAGGAGGTACTGAAGGAGCCTCTTGGCGTGACTTAGGTTGGCATAGAAGCTGCCGGAGGTAAGATTGTTGTATGAAGATATGCTTGGATAAGTTCTTCTGGGACACCACCAGTTGTTGGCACAGGGAGTAGTTGCTGGTAGAAGACTCCCTTAAGCGTCGTTGCAGATACTAGACTTGTTCTTCCAGATTTGCAATGTAGCGTTGTAATTCAGTCTGTTCCTCGGGAGGAGGAGAGCTGCTATCCTGTTCAGAGGTAGGTTTCATGACGGAGGAAGAGGAGGAGATGGATGCTAAGCAAATGGTGATTTAGAGTTTTTATAGAGGTAGAAAAAGGATGCTCATTGGCTCGCGAATTGAATGAGGTGAAAGTAATAAATGTAAATAAAGAAGAGGAAGCGTAAAGACAGTGGTTGAGAGTTGTTGAACGCAGTAATTCTGAGAGGGATGGTTCGAATTCCACGGAAGCAGTAAGGGTGAATTATGTTCAGATAAGGTTGCAGTCTTTTCTAGTTGCGATCGCTCTACATTTATAAGAAAACCACAAAAATAAGTATCATTACCCCTTTTCTTTTTATTAACATGCCCAGTAGTAGTTACATTACTTAAGCAACTAATTATACAAGCTTTTTATGGTTATCATTAATAGGGGAGCTATCAAAGGACTCCTCCGAAGTGGAAGGCGCCAAAATGACTCTGTAAAGGTCGTCTTGAGCCGGAGGTACAGCTGATGGAGCTTCATCAAAAGGGGGCGGATGAACCCCCGCTGAAGGGACTGGAACGAAAGCTAGGGCCGGTGGAAGCTGAGGGAGTTTGGTGGAGGCTCGAGGATCTCCTACGGTATATTCCCATGTCATGGGAGGATTCCAAACTCGATTGCAGAATGAAGGGAAAGGGGCTCGGAAGGATCTCCCCCTATTAGGGGTTGGGGCATCGGTTGATGAAGGAGGAGGAAAGGGACGAAAAGCTGAAGTCACAGTTGATCGTGTAGCAGATTCTTTGACCGTTTCCGTGGCTAGGTCGTGTAGCTCGAAAGAATCAAAGTTTGAAAAGATCTCAATGGGATGTTTTGCGGAAGCCATGAAGGTGGGATAGAGGAAGAAGACGTTCGTGGTGACAATTTATAATCAAGGAAGGAGGAGCTGCATTCGTCCTAGGGAAGGAAGAGAAGATGGAAGGACGAACAGAATAATGGCGTCAGCCTGGGAAATCATCGAGACGTCATTTCTGAAGCAGCCAATTATTTTGAGAAGATCAAGGGGCAAAAGTAAATTAATTAGTGACCGAGCCAACAATTGGTTTGGGCCGGAGGAAGATCACGCTTGGGATGTCCTGAATGGATTCCCGGGCAGAGAATGTCGTCACTCAGTTAATGTTATGGAAGGCAGAGAGTAGGCAGTTATCTCGAAGAGAAGAAACCAAGAACATACTTAAAATTCTCGACCCCTATCAACACATACATAAGAAGCAACACAAAGTCATACCAGTTCAAGTATTCTTTAATGACAGAGAATTAGTTAATACAATGAAGAAAATATGATAAATTATAATTCAAAAAGTTCAGGGGGACATCTGGCCAAAGCTATCTCAGGGTCCAAATAGCTGGTGTCAGTACTGGGAGGAGGGTATCCTCGTTCGACATTTAAGGAAGAAGACCCATCGAAGCCTAGTATGAACAAGTCTACCCCCTTCTGAATATATCGCCCTTTCAAATCCGCCTCCTGCTCCTTTAATTGGGATTGGCAAGCAACTAGTTGAGCCTGGCATGCGGCTAATTGGGTCGCCAAAGCATCCATCTCTTTTGCTGTCGTCACTGCCTGCTGACCCAGAGAAGATAGGGCTTCAGTATATCCCTTGTGAAGCTTCTGCTATTGTTGGGTCACCGAGGATAGGATTTCAGGGAATGTAGCCACCATGGAAGAGAGTTTTCTGCACTTCTCCAAGCAGGATTTCTGAGTAGCTTCCCATATTTGGCGCTCCCCCTGAAATTGACGGATAGTGGCTAAAGAGTCAGCGGCCTGAATATACGCCTCCGCAAGCTGCCTTTTATACCCATCTAGCTCATGGGTAAGAAGGTCAACTTGCTGAAGTTAGCTGGATTGCAAAAATATTTGCTGCTGGAGGTCCTCATTTTTTCTTTGAAGTTCCTCCTTTTCACTCTAGACCAGAGCCAGTTGAGTCATTGTATCTTCGCACCGAGCAATTAGATCAGCCTCCTTCTGCTCACCTTCCTTCAACTGGTGTGTGAGCTTCTTTTGGTGGGCTAGGGAGGCAAAATGGCGAGTCTCCACATTGGATTGGTATGTGACCATGTGGGACGTTATCTTATTATAAGTGGTCGATACCTGAGGAAAAAGGGGCAGATATTACAAATAATAAGCATTGGCATGTATATACTAAAGATAAAGAAAGCAAGTAATTACCTCGGCCAAAAGTTTACCCATATGGTTGTAGGGGCCCTGCACACCCGATTGATTGAAGAATTTTACTTCTCCCAGATGGCGGATCTTGAGGGAGGCCCCCAGAGTGGCTAGTGAAGGATTTGGGAGGGGAAGATCTCTTCCCTACGGAGGGGGAGAGGGACCCATAATCCGAGAAGGAGCGGGAGAAGGAGGTAGAGCAGTGGGAATATTTGCAAGGAAAGATTTAGTGGGGGAATGAGTTTGAGGGTTGAGTGGAACAGGGGATGAAACGGGAGAGTGAGAAGGAGAAGCTTCCCCTTGGGGGGAAGAGGGTGGGATTGTTAATGTGGTATACCCCACCCTAGGTTCATATATAACTAGGCGTTGATGCTTTTCCAATTTCGAGGGGGATGATAAAGGAGAAGAGTGGGAAGGAGAAGATATAGGAAGGGAAGAAGAGCTAAGGGCGCCTTCCCGAGCAAGGCGCAATCTCTTCCGAGGTGAAGAAGGAGATGCTTCGGATTTGCTTTTACCTCATTTCTTAGAGGTCTTCTTCTTGGTGGCAGTAATCTCCTCACCTTTTAAGAAGGCCTCTTGCATTAGATTATATGCAAAATCTGTTGTTAGAAGGTAAGCTGACACAGAAGATTGGTTGCACTAAAGTGTGAATAATATCTTACCTATGGCATCCTGGTCGGTTAATGGAAAAGGGGACAGCCCGTGGTGACTGAAAAGGGGAGGTTTGATCAGATGATCAGAGATGTAATGAGATTCTTTCAATACTTTGTGAACCTTAGAAAAATTGCATTGAACCCTAACTTTACGGAAAGGGGGTAACTCCGGAAGATCTAGCTTCCAGGTATCTGAATAGGGGAGGGGTGCCGGAAGTTGAGCAAAGAAGTAGAGTGCTTCCCATCCTTTGTGAGAAGATGACATGTTCATTAAAAATTGGCAATCCGAGCGGCTGGAGAGATAGAAAAGACCCTCCTTAGAGGATTTCAATTGGAAGAAGCAATGGAACAGTTGAGGAGACAACGGGAGATCCAAGTGTCGGAATACTATAATAGCGCCCGATAAAATGCGTAAGAAATTGGGGGTAAATTAGTTGAGGGGCAGTTTATAAAAGTCAAAGATCTCTAGATAGGAAGAGAGCACGGGCAAGTATAAACCATTGAGTAGTTGTTCTGAAAAGAAGCAGGTTAGGCCCGGGGGAGGACGATGTAGTCGGTAAGAAGTGGTATTGAAATGACATGGTACGGAAGGATCTATAAATTGGTTCCTAAGGTTGAAGGAATAGTGTTTGCTATCTAACTGGGTGGCGGTGTACTCATACCAGGGAAGTGAAGGTGGGGTCTTCGGGGTCATAGGTATGGAATGAGGAAGAACACTTACTTGAAGGTTGAAGAATGAACGCTTGCAAAAGAACGGGCTAGGGCGCTGAAACACCGTCGGAAAAAACCGTTGGAATGGAAAAGGGAAAAAGACTGGATTGTTAGGCACGTTAAGTTATGCATAAAAGGGGAGGACGGAGATTTATATAGGGTTTTGTGACTTTTCGACTACCTAAGAGAAAAAGAAAAACAGGGCCCATGGGCCCATTAAGCCGCTCTGAGCATATGAGGTAAGGCAACAGGAAAAAGTAAATTTGAATTGGTGAGAAAAGGGTGAGTTAGAGGCCTTATACATTTAGAAAGTCAAGCTTATGACTTCGCTTGACTATTTTTAGAGGTTGACTAATGATACTGTTGCTACCTCTTTTCTATGAATAAGGTAAAAAAACCGGCGCGTAGGATGTTGTCCGAACCAAGTAGCCGGTTCGACAGGAGGAGTCCGAGAGGAACGGTTTGGGCACGTCAGTTTGGGGAAATTAGCTCGAGAGGACGGTTTGAGGGGGTTGGCACGGTCGGGCGAATTTAAAGATTGATCTGATACGAGACGGATGAGAATCGGCTCGATCCAGCGGGCCTGGAGATGGTTCGGTACGGGAAGAATGGAAGTTGGTTCGGGCTACTGGGAAAAGCCTAAGAGCTACGTTACATGTAAACGGTAGGCCTAGGCTAGCTTTAGTGAAGGTGAGTGGTTGAAAGGGATGAGCTAGAATATTTCCCGAAATATAGATAAGAAGTTGTTACACAACAAAAGAGGGCCCCCACATAATATTCGGAGGAGCCTTTGCTCCTCGTGTCTATAACAGAATGATTCTTCAGGTAAGCAAGGTGACCACGTATACGATAAAGGAGATTCGTGGTGCAACAGCTGGCCAGAGGAAGGGGGATAAAAGGGAGAAGCAGGACAAGAGGAGGGAGGATCTGCATTTTCTTCTAGGAAGCAGAGACAAAGGCACATCAGAAGGGAGAGAGCAACCACATCGTCAGAGAAGGAGACCAGGAGAGTAGTGAGTTTCATCCTTTCGATACTTTCTGTATATTGAGCTAATTGTAAGAGGTTTTCTCCTCCACCTCTGGAAGTTATTTTCGTAAAGGAGAAAGTTTATAGTGAAAGTGTTTTGGCACCGTAGCTCGTGGAAGAGCTCACCCCCGTGGAGTAGGAACCCTTGTTCCGAACCACGTTATATCTTGTATCTTTGCTCGTTGCTTGTATTGCGTGTATTTCTCTTTTTCTACATCATTACTGTTGCGGTCGAAGAGAATTCTCAAACTTTCTGCACGCTCTCCGATGTTGAAAGGAAGGCAGAAAACCTTTGTACAACCGCATCATGTATGGTTGTTATCAAGCGGAGAAACACAACTTCTGTGAACTCATCTGATCGATGCGATTCACAATGTGAAAGCCATAATAAGCAAAAAGAAGATTCGACTCAAACCCGAAAGAACATATATGGTATTTGGTTATGTTTGTTAAAACTGCTACTTCGACACGAGAAGAACAGTCCATTCCAATATGAGATTAGCGTGGTAGCTGAGAAGAATATTGAATCTGGTAGATTTGAACTGGTTTCTGTGCGAATGCCATGCCACAAAGATAAAGCATCGTCTGCTTAGAATCCTTTCCGATTTAATACTACTTCACTCATAGTAAGATCAATTGGATTTGTGAAGGCTTAAAATTGAGAAACTATTGTGTCATTTTGCCCCTTAATCACATTTTCACTTTCCAATTTGTTTTCTCTTTCGTTCTGTTTTTCTTTGTCGGACATACATGTAAACATTTGCTTATCTAGTTTGTGCAGTCAACATTCTAAAACTTCTTGAGCTCGAATTTTTATTGTGAGAGTCGGTCACTTAATGGACGAGGATTGGTTTAATCTAAAAATAGCTTTAGTAAGTTGATCTTGATGAAATTGGATGGAATGATTAACTATATAATAAGCACACCAATTTTGCTAATCATGGGCAAGCATCAAATTTTTTTTTTCAATATAAAACTTACAACTGATTGTTCTCCCAACAATCCAAATAATAGAGCGCGTGACCCATGATTCGTCAGGAGACCCCACAAGTTTCATTCAAGCAACTTTTTTTTCTTCTTTATTTCCTTTCCCCCCTTTTGTTAGAAAAATCGACATTTCTAACTCACACGAAACGCATCCATAGACTATAACGAAGCTACTTGAGTCAATCCACCAAATTATACACGCTGAGAAAACGCTCCTAAACTAAAATACCTGCTCAAATCATACATATAATCGGCTCCGATTATACATATAATCTGCGCAGATTATACATATATACCAACAAATTACAAAGAATGAATGAAGAGCACAAGACAAGCCTAGCGCCGTCGCAGCGAGCGCTGCTCCGGCTGCGACGCATGGGGCGTCCGGCTAGTTGAAGCGGCGGGTGGAATTCGAGAGGGCGGTGGAGGCCGAATTCGAGGGGGCGGTGGTGTAGTAATTCATATACCTGTTCTTGGTTTGTTTACCCGGTTGGAGATTGGACTTACGTCGAAGGAGCGATCACAGTCGGAAGACCCCTTTGTTTCCACGAACCAAATCACGGGATGCTTCTTCTTGCTTCACAGCCTCTTCACCGAGCGCTCTCGTCTCAGCAGCCGAACCCAGCCTTGGACGCACTCCTTCCCTTTTAAGGGAAGGAGACGCACGCACGGCTTCAAGCCGTGCGTGCTCGAGGCGGTTCCACGAACTGCCTCTGTGCAGTTCGTGGAACTGCCACGAACTCACATCTCCCACTCGTCCAAGGTATGTCACACAGACAAAAATGATCACACAGACCATTTTAGAAGGGTTGTTTAGTCACATAGACTAAACGATCACACAGAGCATTTTAGAAGAGGTGATTAGTCACATAGACTAAACCGAAGCAACATCTATTGTCCCAAAAGACTAATAGAACAGAGATTAATAGTCACAAAGACTAAATGAAACATCAAATTAGAAAATGGTTCGTGCGACAGCAAGCACATTGAGCGTTCAAATGCTAAGAAAGTTGTTACACCTTACATAGCTGCTCATAGAGTGATACATGCTAAGAAAAGTTGTTACGCCTAACTTAGCCACTCTCCATATGATACATAATCATTCTCCCGATGACACAGAGTCATCTCCAGGTGGTACAAAACCATTTATCTTATGGCACACAGCCATTTTCCAGGTGACACATAGTCGTTTTCCAGATGATACAAAATCATATTTCTGGTGGTACATAACCGTTTTACCTGAAACATTTATGTCTTGCTTTTTACCTAGATTAAATAATTTTATTTACATCAATATGAACATCTCTAATCCCTTAAATTGACCATCATGTCAAGAGCATGTCTCATATTCCAAATATTCACAAACAGAAAAGAGTCGACTAGTGAATAATACCCATTAGATGTAAACTTATTTAATCTTCCTTTTTAGTGTGAATCTATTCATTTTAATCAATAGCTTTCCTAGACATGTTCCATAGACCGAATCATCCATAGTCATAGGTAGACATGCTAAAGTAGCAAACCTTGATTAAAACTTCAAGTAGACACCTAAATAGTCACAAAAGGCAAATTTTGAGATCAACATATAATCTCAAAGGGCTCACATAGTAGAGAAACAGGGATCCATTCTCCTACTACCCTTATTGTCGTCTTAGCACATGTGGTATGAATCACATGTTACGATGTTATCCTCTTTACCAATAAAGAGCGCATGTTTTCCTCAAATTAACATCGTACAGATTTCGATCTAGACATTCCCAATGTCTAATCCAGAATTCAACACATGAATCCAGAATTCAACACATGAATTCTAATCTGGCTCAAAAACAGGTAGAGTAAATGGTGGGTTCATTTACTTTGATCATTTATCACAAAATGATCTTATCTTGATACAAATATCAAGACGACCCTAACTTATAGGAATGTAACAAATTTTACAGCTTCCAAAGCTAACAACCACATAGGTTGACCTATAAGCATCGGTCTTACCTCTATTCATACGCAACAAATAAAGATGATTGTCCATGTGAGAGGACCAATCATTACCTGCCAACATGCTTATCGAGATCTTATCACTAGAATGTAACATAACATACACTGAACAGATTATGGCTGGCATTTCAAAACAATCAAATCATTATATTCAATTGTCATTACAAGACTGTTACATTCTACGAAGTCCCATAGACTTTACATGCTCATTAAATGACTCTCTAGTCATTGGCTTAGTAAAAGGATCTGCAAGCATAGCTCGTGTAGGGATATACTCAATAATCACCTTCTTTTTAGCAACAATATCCCTGATAAAGTTGTATTTTATAGCTATATGCTTGCCCTTGCTGTGATATTTGGGATCCTTGGAAAAAGCTATCGCAGCTGATTACAATGATAAGCGATCCTTTGGACTCCCATGTCTCAAGAATCTTCAAATGCTTGAGAACCTCCTCAGGCTGCTTCTTATGCACCGAACATGCCACATATTCAGCTTCCATTGTAGATAAGGCCACACAGGCCTGTTTCTTGCTGTTCCAGGAGATGGCGCCACCATTCAACAAGAACGCATAGCCTGATGTTGATTTTCTATCATCCAGGTCCCCAGCCCAATCTGCATCTGAATAGCCTCTAAGGCTTATATCTGATCCTTGATAACAGAGACAATAATCTGTCGTCGCCTTGGATATCGAAAATCCTTTTCACCGCCTTCCAAAGGTGTCTCGATCCCGGTTTGGATCGAGGCCGACTAAGCCTGCATAGCTGATATCGGGACGAGTACACAACATAGTATACATTAAACTACCTATGGCACTGGCATATGGTTTTTTATTCATGTCGGCTATTTCAGCTGGAGTCTTGGGACTCATACTTTTGCTCAAAACAGTACCTTTCGTAACAGGTGTCTGTTCACTGTTGCATTCAGACATGTTGAAATGTTGTAACATCTTAGTTATATAAGACTCTTGTGACAAACCCAAAAGTCTCTTTGATCGATCCCGGATGATCTTAACCCCTAAGATGTACTCCGCTTCTCCCATATCTATTGTGTCAAATTGTGAAGACAACCACTTTTTGACTTCTACAATAAAACCTATGTCATTTCCAGCTATCAGCATATCATCAACATATAATGATAAAATGACATACTTTCCTTTTTCCTTCTTTAGGAAAACGCAATGATCCTCATTGATCATTTCGAAACCATAAGATAAAACCACTTTGTTAAATCTTATGTTCCATTGTCTTGACGCTTGCTTCAGCCCATATATAGATTTCTTCAATCTACATACTTTATCCTCTTGGCCTAAAGCAACGAAACCTTCTGGCTGAACCATATAGATTTCCTCGTCAAGCTCACCGTTAAGGAAAGCGGTTTTGACATCCATTTGATGTAATTCCAAGTCATAATGTGCCACAAAGGCCAAAATAACTCGGATTGACACAAACTTCACTACGGGAGAAAATGTCTCTTCAAAGTCAATACCCTCTTTGGGTAAATCCTTTGCAACCAAACGAGCCTTGTATCGGTTAATCGATCCATCAGACTTCCTCTTTATTTTGAGAATCCACTTATTCCCAATGGCCCTTCAGGAGGAAGATCGACTAACTCCCAAACTTGATTCTGAATCATTGACTCCATCTCTTCTTCCATTGCACTTTTCCACTTATCTCTAACTCTACATCCCAACGCTTCCTCAACTGATTGAGGTTCATCTTCGTCAACTGGGAGTGTCATCATTGCCTCATTCTCAATATCAAACCTCCTTTTAGGTATGATCTTACGAATACTTTTTCGTAAGTTGGGTCATGAGAAGTCACCCGTGATCGTGCACATTACTCCCACTCGGTTGACAGGGTTCAAGTATCTCACTAGACACCTGTCTTGTTGATAACGACTCATCCTCCTCAAAAAGAGGAACTGTCTTATCAACTTCACCCTTTGTTGGGAACTCAGTTTCTAAGAAAGTGGCATCTCTAGACTCAATCTCAGAGATTGTTCCATCTGACATCTCACCTATGAAAACATAACCTTTTGAGGTATCAGAATATCTTATAAAGATACACTTCTTACCTCTAGGTCCTAGTTTTCCATATTTGTGAGAACTATTATGAACGTAGGCAGCTGACCCCCAGGGTCTCAGATTGCTCAAATCTGGTTTCTGCGGCCCAACGCTCATACGGGTCGATGGAACCCGACTTTGAAGGCACTTTGTTAGTATATATGCATGACTAGTAATGCATCTCCCCAATAGGAGACTGGCAAATTAGCCTGCGCCATCATAGACCTAACCATTTCAAGAAGAGTCCTATTTCTTCTTTCAGAAACCCCATTTTCTTTGTGGAGTTCCCGGATCGTTAGTCCTAATAATCCTTATCATTACATGTCGTCTTGAACAAATCGACAGATATTCACCCCTACTGGTCAAGGCGCAAGGCCTTAACCTTACGTCTCGCTTGATTCTCAACTTCGCTCAAATAACGAATGAAATAATCCAACGCTTCAGATTTTTGAGAAATCAAATACACATGACCATACCTAGTGAAATCATCAATAAATGTAATGAAGTAGGAAGCTCCATGCCTAGCCTTCACACTCATCGGACCACAAATATCCGAATGAATCAATTGCAATGGCAAGTCTGCTCTAATAGCCTTTCCAAATGGTTTCCTAGTTGCTTTTCCAGCAAGACAATGCTCACATACAGACAAGCTAATCTTAGCACGAGAGCCCAATAAACCCTCTCTAGCTAATCGATTCATGCGATCTTGTCCTATATGTCCCAATCTAGCATGCCAAACCTCATCAGTTATATCCGCATTACTAGTAAGAGCAATGTTTGAAAAACAACTATGAATCGCACAATTCACATCAGGCACCACATCTAGTACCATAAAACCATTAGATAAATAACCATATCCGATTGACAGAGTCAATCTTAAGTTCTACACAATGATCAAAAAATTTACAGAGTACCCCAAATCAAGAAGACAAGTAACAGATACAAGATTCCTTCGAATCTCTGGAGCATACAGGACATCATGAAGAAACAAAGTACTTCCACCACGAAGGTTGAGTTTACAAGTGCCGACTCCCTTGACTTCGACTCTTGCATTGTTTCCTACATAGATCCATTTGTTGCCTGCAGGTACCCGGCGGTACTCCACATATGTAACCCGCTCTCGAGCTACATGGTTGGTTGCTCAATCTATAATCCACAAAGGATAAGAATCGACATCAACACAAGATTAGCAACAAAATGCTCGTAAGACAGACTAGAAGTTACCTTCTTAGGCTCAAGACACTCTGTTAAAGTGGCCCTTCTTGTTACAATTAAAGCAAGATAACTTGCTTTTAGGTTTCTTCCTGCCTTCTTCTTCTTGATTTGATTCTTCCCAAGAAAGAACGGTTTTATTCTTTCCCTTTCCCTTCTTGTACCATTTCTTCTTGGATCCAGATGATCCAGCAGAACCGGCAGCCAAATAAGCTTGGCTAGAAATCCTCGCGGATTCTACTCTCTCAGCCTCCAGCTCCACATGCCGTGAGACATCAGCGAAAGTCTTAATATTCTCACTGTGAGTTAAGGTGCGCCGTCATGGTCTCCCAAGAATCGGAAGAGAACGAATAACCGCAACTCGGTTCATCATGCTAACTACGACCATCCATTCCCGGATCATATTCGACATCTCTCCGAGATGTTGAACCATCGTTACGATTCGGCGCTTCTTGTAGTGTCGAACTCGATCGTCACCAAAGCCGCTCAGACTTATTCCAATCGTATCTCTCTAAGGGCTACCTGCATACAGATGAGCCGAAGGATATGGCTCATACTCTAATACTAGGTCATCCACCATTGAACTTATCAATATTCCCTTAGCAGTGGAATCCTTCCTTTTCCATACCTTATAGGTATCAAGGTCACGTCACATCTTTGTCTTTGTATTACCTCTCAACAGTTCCAACAAAACCCGACAAACCTCTAGAACTTCCTGCTCTCAAGAACATATCAATCTCGAGGTGCCATATCTTATAGTTATCCCCATTCGCTTTTTCACCTTGCTGGGCCTATGATGTTTTTAGTTGCCATAACCTAACATAAATAAACACATTATTTAGTTACTCAACAGATGCTTTTATGTATGTAATCTCAAAAATAAACTCAAGATAAATCTGATCCGGTTTACAAAATCAAGTGACAACTACGCTATCACTCATCATTCAGATGTGCCAATCGACTTATATCGACATATTTTATTACATACATCCCACTTAATGATTTTAATCATTATTACAGCATGATATTACACATGAACATATCAATATATACACATTTGAACTAATCAAGGGCATACTTAGTAATCATGCATCATGTAGAATTAACAAAGATCAAACGAACTAATCATTAAATGAACATATCATTAAAATAAACATGCCGCATAATGTTAACAAATAACAAAGTCTACTTGAATGTAACAGATTACATTCTTCCTACTCATAAACTAAAAATAACTCCTAATAGACTAGATAAGCGATTATCGCTCCCACTAGGATAAGCCCTGCAATAATCAGAATATGACATGTCCGTCCGGACTCAACCGACTCAACTCTCATGGGGACACTCACAGGCAACACATGCCGCTCGACATGAGAGTCCTTTAAAGACCGGCAAATCGAGAACCAAAATCCTCCATGGTCTTCTTCAGATCCTCTTCACAACATAGTTAATTAGCTCATGCCTGACAGGTATATGAAATGCGCCCTTCATGTAACCCCCAAAATTGTCGTCCGCATCAAGAAGATTATCTGCAATGAACGAATCAACGCCCAAATCCTGTAGTTGTCTAATACTGGAAACTCCTGCATCTCGAGCTTCCAGACCAATCTGTCCAACTTCCCTATGTGTCCAACGACTCCATGGTAAAGGTCATAGTCCAAATCTTCGATAGCCTCCCTATACCGATCAGCAAGAACACATCGCTACGGTCATAGTGGTATACATCCGCACTCATCCGTAAATTGAAATAAATCATGTCGATCATAGCAAACAAAACCACAACAAATCGGTTTATTCCAATTTAATCAAGGCCGTACGTAACAAATACACATATTTCAAGAAGAACTAAACTCCTTGAATTTTAGGCTATAATCAATTGACACATCGATCAATCAATTTCACCCATGTACCATATATACTAGTTCTATCCTAAAGTTATCTAGGTCGATTCTAATTGTTCCAAAACAATCCATCTAACTAGTTATGAGTTTAGTCAACCAAAGTCAACCTACACACAACACTTGTGTACATTCAATTGGACACTTAGTCTTCTATTGGAATCAAATTAATTGAACCCATGTCCAATTAAAATTTTGATTCAAGACCCATTTAATTAGGCCCAATTAAGCCATGCTAAATTCAAAGCCCATTTTTTCAATTATAATTAAATCAAGTCCAATTATTCGCCCAAATAAAATAAAAACCAATTAATTCGCCCAAATAAATAAATTAAATTAAATTCTACCAAATTAATTACCAATTAACGCCCAAATTAATCCCAATTAATCCCAAATTATTGCCCAACTACAATTTTTTAAAGCCCAATTTTATAATCTGTTCTAAACAGATTAATAAACATATAAAAAAAAATTTATTTTAATTTTTTTTATGCTATATCTGTACGAAACAGATAAAATAAAAAAAATCTTTTTTTTTTTTTTATTTATTAAATAGCAACACCACGGCCGCCGCTTACGCCGCGCACCAGCCGCACCGCGGCCGACTGGCCGCGACGCTCGCCTCCTCGCCCGATGCGGCCTCCTCGGCACGGTGGCGCGCCGCCGCCTAAAGGGCTTCGCCGCCCGAGCCGCCGCCTCGGTGGCTGTTGCTAATCATGAAGCGCCGGTGGCGACATCGCCGCTCCGGCGTCAGGCGCGCGGCTGGGCGCCTCGGTGTCACAGGCGCCGCGGGCGGCCGACGACGCTAACGCTCGCGCCTCTGCCGCGTCGCCTCCGACGGCCAGTGGATTTCTCGGAGGCTACAGAGGCGTCGGCGTTCACGTCGCTTCCAAGCGACGGGATCCCGGCGACGGCGACTGCGCCGCGCCAATTTGTCCAGAACAGAGATTCTCGGAGGTATTCGGCGATCACAAGAACAGGTAAACAATTCTATATAGAAATACTGCTCTGATACCAATGTAGTAATTCATATACCTGTTCTTGGTTT